>JAWZSL010000022.1:13070000-13670000 GCA_034769285.1 Lutjanus argentimaculatus
ATAATCACAGCTCGGATGATGTTGATACCTGATACCAGGCTACGTAAAAGCCTTAATAAATGCATGAGAAGCAGAAAAACATCGCCTGTATGTCCCTGCTGATTTCATGATTTTGCTTTATGTTTTTGCTCTTGAGTAATAAATGTATTCTTTGTAGCCGTATGTTCTTACCCTCTATGAAATGTCAGAGACAGTATTAACTCTTTGTAGTAGTAACAGTGGAATATTTTTCGCAGTAACCCAGAAACTGGCCTCGCTACTGTGCACTTCCCTGTATGCAAGCGCATACTGACGTGGTTTACTGAACCGTATCCACACCAGCGGACACATGAGTGAAATAAATCCAGTAGAGGGCGCTGTTACATGTCAGAGAACTCCCCCGCTGCATGATTGGACTTGATCCAACAGTCTGCTGCTGATGATGATAATGCAGCGGGATATGAAGACGCGTCATGCCCATTTAAGCTTTATAATAAATTTAATGTTATTATCATTGTTTGTTTGTTTTTAATAATATGATCATTTCAATACTGGTTCACTAATATACATTTATTAATGCTTAACTACTGCAGATTATCATGGGATAATGGGAACTAAGACAAGCATTAATGTTTACCACATCTGCAAAGCATAAGGAGTCTATCGGATTAACAAAATGAGTCATATATTAACATCTAGCATTCATTATTTCATGTGTTAATTACCACAGTGAGTCGAAGCCATATTTGTGTTGTTGGCTTCTGTCTAAGGCATGATCAGCATCTTTTTTAATGAGTCATAAGCTAATTATGTATATGTAATTACTATTTGCAAATATATCGTTATGTTATGACTTTTTTGCTGAGATATGACTATTAATTGGTGATTAAGTTTATGTGGAATGCAGGCTTAACTTTCATTGTCCGTATTGACTTTATTTTTGTGGTCATGGCTACTGTCTATATGATCAGCATTAACGATTTGTGATGATATCATTATGTTATGACTGCACTTGGTGAGGTACTATTAACTAATTATTAAGTAGTACATATGTAGTTATGGTTATCCTATGCATGTCCTCATGCACACAGGTCCTGTTTGTGCGTGTGCGTATATATAAATAAATATAAGTGGAAAAACATGTTATTTCCCCAAGAGGGATCAATGAAGTATGCCTTCTTCCTCTACTTCCTTCATTCCTCAAGCAGGTGCTAGCCCTCAAGAAAGGATGGCTGGTCTGATGGCCGACGCAGAGAGGACCCAGTGAACTTGGGGATTTAGAAATTCCTTCTGGAGTCTTGCAGACAGATATTATAAGGTGGACATGAAAATCATACACTTGGCTATGATTGCATCCACCCTGTATCAGTGCGCGTGGGTGTGGTAGGTTCAATGGCGGCCAGGGGTGATGGTGGCTCTTTCCAGGAGGCTGAGTAGTTTGGAAAATAGGTTACTGCTCACTCTGAGGTTTTATTGGCTGTGATTGTGATGTCAGCACAGTCTCATCGGTGGTCGTGCTGCTTTCTGTCATTGTGTTTGCCATGTTGCCAAGTTCTTTTCATTTGAGGCTTTATCACCTGTGTTCTCTAAATTAATTTGGATTGTAGATATAGTATTTATTTTGTTTGAAAATATTTATTAATTGTAATGTACTAAAGATCACCACATCGTCTTTTCCAAGCAATGAAGTGACTTATGTTCCGATAGCCTCTCAATATTATTCATAATCTTCTGCATAGACACCAAATCTTAACGAATTCCTAACTTAATACTACTCTGTCACCTTGAGAGCAATAATCAAATAATGTTTAATATTAATGTATTGATTTTTTTATTCGGCTATTATGTAATCGTATACCGAGATACAACAAAGGGTGGTGTGGGGCGTAATTAGACTAAGAAGAAGAGACGGACATCAGGACAATCCATATTTATTAGTTTTATTCACCAAGCCCTTCCATTAAAGGGATGTTGACATTGCTGTGGACGACATGCCGCATGAATGCAGTCGATGCTCTTGGATCACTGGAGTTTAGCGGTATCTCTCGGCCAGAGCCAGGGCCAGGTTCTGCAGGAACTTGTCAAGGGAGCAGTGGACCTCTGGAGTGAAGTCCGCGGGGAAGTACAAGGCCACAGATAAGATGATGTTGTGGGCCAGGATCTGCGGGTGTGCAACAAATATATAAATTCAAGTCAGCAATAAAGAAAAACATATCTTGATTTCCCTTGGTATTGAAAGTTGAAGTAGTCTACCTTGAATGGAGATAGCGGACAGATAATCACATCATTCACATATTTAACTAACATGCATAAATGCTCCTCTAAAAATATTTGGCTACATTTCTAAATGGCCTGACGACTAATGATGACCTGTTTTCATGTTTAGGTTCCAGCTACGATACTCTGCTACACTGGTCGCTTGTACACCGAGCTTACCCTGAAGTTGGCAGGATCCACTCTGAGCTTGAAGGCATGCAGCTCGCTGAGGCCACTAAGAGCACCAACAAGGTCATCAATCTTGCCGACGGCTTCTCCAACAGCTCCCATGATGACAGCGCCGTGCTTCTTCACTTGCGGGGAGTCAGGACTCAGATCAGCCCAGTGGGAAAAATAGGTCTTGGTCTGCGGGTATGCAGTCAGCATCCTGTCAAACGTGGATAAAATAAAGACGAATTAATGACAAAAAATAATAGCATGTATATTTACACAATGAAAAAATAAATAAAATAATAATAATGAAAAAATAAATAAAAGCTTACCTTCCCAGAGCTTCACTTCCAATATCACCGGCCTTCGGGGACACTTTATCCCAGAGGGCTTTCACAATGCTCTTGTCTTTTCCAGAGAGACTCATGACTGCCTTTTCTTCAAGTCTTCTAAACTGAAAGAAAATATTCTCATGTCAAGATCCTGGTTAACAGCCTTTTTTATATCAAACAAAATTGCACCACACCCCAGTATCAAATCCAAACCACACCTCCACGAGAGAAATTGCCAAAAGTTTCCAAGCTAGTTTTTGAGATAAAGTAACCACTCCCTGTTCGCGCATATATTTTTATGAGTCAGTTATTTTGCATAATTTTAAATATCATGAATTTGAATTCGTCTGAAGATATATACTGAAATATACAGTACATCGTGTAAGACAAAAGACAAGACCTTGTCATTTGAGAAGTTGCACTTAATAGACAGTGTGGACAGCCTTCCCAAATAATTTTCAGTTTTTGATGTGCACAAAGAGATCTTGAATACGCAAACGTCTGGTGAAAAAATTGTGGAAACGTCTCATGAAATACCTAAACTCCGAGATAACTAAATCAGTATTATAAACACATACAAATTATAAAAGAGCTCTGGCAATCAACACTTTGATATACAGGTTTTCAAAGAAAAGTTACATAACCAAATAATAATAATTAAAAACAAACAAACTACAAAGTGAAGAAATTGGTCATGGAAAGAGAGACAACTACAAACTGTGACAAAAAGGAACTTTGTAACAAAATGAAAATAACCCAATATGACGGATATGATGGAGATTTAATTGTATTTTTAACAAGGTGTTTCGTTTTTTAGCCTTCTGTAGCCCTTAAACATAAGCACAGTGCAAGATGGGATAGTTTAATGCAATGAAGTCTAAAGATAAGTGGAAGACAGGACAAACGACATTTTACAATAATATCAGTATGTTGTTATTAACGTACTTATAAAGACGTTCTATTAGGATTATATGAAGATTTTATTTTAAGCTTTTATGGAGCCGATAATGAATGAACATTTAGGAGCTGAAGCACAAAGTTCAGCTGATTATTGGAAAAATTTATCCTAAAATTAGTTTTTATGTAGGCTATATTTTATTGAAATAAAATTAAGCCAGTCTTGGCAATATTTTGACATGTGGTCTTATCAGTTTTTTCCAACAGCACTGTACAAAGATTTTATCTGACTAATCATAGGTAACAAGCCAATATTTCGTCGTCTGCGGTCCAATCAGATGCTTCCAGTGCTGAGAGGTGTGGCGTTGAGTAATTAATAAAAACCGAAAAAGACTGGCATTTGTAAAAAAAAAGGTTTGTGATCAAAGTTTTTTTATTTTTTGTTTTTGGAAAAAAAAGCTTGAGAAAACCTTAACATCGTCATCATGGTCGATTGGACAGATGCTGAGCGTAGTGCCATCACAGCCATGTGGGGAAAGATCGATGTGGGTGAAATCGGACCCCAGGCTCTGACCAGGTGAACTGTCTTTTCTTTTGACATCTGAATTTCAGAAAAAAAAGTAATTTTACATCAGTTGTTTTCATTTTCTACATGCTGTCATTACCCAACAACATCATTGATCTTTATTTATTTGGAAAATTTTAAGTGTTTTCTTTATCATGGTTCGTGTCATTCCAGACTTCTGATTGTGTATCCGTGGACTCAGAGACACTTCACTGCATTTGGCGACATTTCCACCAATGCCGCCATTCTCGGAAACGCCAAGGTCGGCAACCATGGTAAGACAGTGATGGGTGGACTGGGAATTGCTATGAAGAACTTGGACGACATCAAGAACGCGTACTCCAAGCTGAGCGTGATGCACTCTGAGAAACTCCATGTGGATCCTGACAACTTCAGGGTATGTTACTTCCTCTGACGCTCCCTAAATCCTTCATCATGAATCGATCGAAGTGATCAGCTTACTTAGTAAAACCCCGTCTGTCATTCCTCTCATTTTAGCTGCTTGGTGAATGCATCAGTGTGTGTGTGGGTGCCAAATTTGGCCCCTCCGTCTTCACCGCCGATGTCCAAGAAGCCTGGCAGAAGTTCCTGTCTGTGGTCGTCTCTGCTCTGGGCAGACAGTACCACTAAGGATCTGGAGACGCACTTCACATTATAATGATTTGCAGCAGTGTTTCCAAAGTATCTCACACACTGCCTTGAAGCTGTTGTCAAATGCACCAAATAAAACTCCAATGAAATACATATCTCTGTGTGTGATCGTTTGTATTTTAATAAGCTTTTATTCATTTTCATTTCCTTAGAGACAGACGAGTATCTAGAAATGTCAATGACATATTTTTGGTCCACAAACGTCGAGATCTATGCATCCATGGTTTCTGGACTGACTGTATACATATTTACAGTAACGATGTATAACACCATCAGCCAACAAATAAACAATTATAATTAGAATCTGTACTACTTAGTTGTTTATAATACTTTTAACACAATATGAACAAGGGGCTTTTGATCTCCCCTTTAAATTCACACAATCAGTTCTGTTGCCTTGAGACTAAACCCATCTACATCTTAACAACCCATGAACCCACCACAACACTATAGGGCTCAGGGTAATGCTTAAGTAGACATGGATATTCCTGAATTTTAAAAATATTTTGAATATAAATTAATACTGATATTGGCCTAATAGTTATAAATAAGGGGTTATCTTGGGAAGACCGTATTGGATCTGTTTTACAGTCTATCATCTCAATGTGTTTCACCATTTGAGAAGAAACACAAAACTGAGTGGGTCAGTGGTAAATTAAATTATTTGCTTTGACTTATCTTTGCGAAGGATTCTTTTTTCTGGCTTCTTTAAAATGTGCAGTTTGATATAAATGGGTGCGGCCATCTGAAATTAATGATAACAGTGCATCAAAATACTGTATCATGAGGGCGACAAATTGTGGAACTCCTGCAAACTTATGATAGCCTAATGCACTAAACATTATATTACAACATAACTGGCTTGGCCTTTTATCGTGTTTTTAAGATATTTTATTTAATTAATTTGCCCTGGGCATTCAATAATTTTAGAGCACACAAACAATGTAAAAACAAACAAAGCAATGCAAGTATATTTTTACATAAAAATCGATCATCACTGTAACTGGAAGAGGTTCACTGTTGTCATTATTATTATTATTATTATTATTATCATTATTATTATTATTATTATTATTATTATTATTATTATTACCATTATTATTATTATTATTAGTATTATTATTATATTATTATTATTATTATTATCATTAATATTAATATTATTAATAATATATAATATTAATACGGGTTGTGTGGTGCAGCTCTGTAAATGCATTGTTCACTGACTAAAGAGTTTCGAGAATAAAAAGTAGTGACTCTTGGAAGCTTTGCGTTATAAAGTGAAGTGGACAGTCCTGACAATACTTCATTTCTGGATTAAATATTTTCCTTAAAAAAAAAAAAAAAACTACATGCATTGTAAATAGACTAGGGCTGGGCAACGATTAAAATCTTTAATCGCAATTAATTGCATAATTTGCCTGATTAATCACGATTAATCGCATTGTATATGCAAACTCCAAGAATGAATTCAAAAGTAGTGTAAAGAGCACTTCTATTTCAATGTTCTGCTGCCATATGAACGAAAGTGCCATAACATTTGTTGTGCAAACACTTTTAACATCAGCACTTATCAGTAACACATATTTAGTGTAAATCTCAACTTAAAAAATGTAAAAAAAAAATAAAAAAATAAAAAATAATAATAAATAAAATAAATAATAGTAATAATAATAAATTAAAGCTTATTGCCACTGACAGGACATTCTCTTTATGAAAAATAAAAAAAAATCTACCAACAAAATCCTGAGCCACAATCAGGACAAACAGGCAATTTCTGAGGTAACAGCAGAAACTTTTAACAGGGAGCAGCATTACCAGTCTATGGCCATTTAAAAGCTCCGTGACTTTACCCTTCTCTATGTCTGCTTTGGTTTTTCCGCGTTTTCCTTTTTCCTTTCCCGGTTCCGCAACAGCCAGCGCTATTCTCCTTCTTCTTCTTCTTCTGTTTGAAACGGCGGCTGGGCTGGCAGCCAGCTCATTGGCGCATTATCGCCACCTACTGTTCCGGAGAGTGAGTCAAACCCCTACACCGCAGCAGCCAGCAACAGACTTTCACAAAATAAAAGCATGTGAGCTACATGCGTTAATGCGCGATAAAGTAAATATCGGCGTTAATAGTCTAATGAATTAACGTGAAAATAACGCGTTAACTTGCCCAGCCCTAAAATAGACCCATCCTGGACTTATTTCACCCATGACAACTATAACCTCATTATTAATTCTCTATTTATACGTCAGCCGTGCACTACGAATTGTCATGCAATAGCTCTGCGCAATAATTCACGTGTGTAATACTAACTTGAATTTACAATAACCTGTGCAATAATGCATCATGCAATACAGACATCATTGTCATTACACCATTGTATATGATTGCAGCTTGAAACACATTTTGTGCATAGTTTTACATCCATTCTCAATTTTTTTTTCCATTGTTTATTTTCCATATATTGCAGTTTTAGATTTACATATTACTGTTACATATTGTAGATAATGCACATGCACTTTTACATACTTCTTATTGTATACATTTGTTATTATTGTTTTATTATCTCTGCTATATATTGTAGTGGATTGTATTACATACTTCTTATTCATATTTTTATGATTCCCTATACTTATATATATTTTTTTCTATTCTTGAACGGGGGCACATGTAACGTCGACAATTTCCCCCACGGGGATCAATAATGTATTACTGATTCTCACACTGATGCGTCCAGTACGCAGCCTCAAGGTTTCCACAATCAACCAAAAATGCGCCATCTAGCGGATCTGCCGTAACATGGAAAATATAACCTTTTGAGTCTTTTTAAACATAAATGTAAAAAGCATATTTAAATTGTAGAACAATTTAAGTGTAAAACTGCCAGTCAAACTGGTAAACTGTGTGAATAAAAATATTTGGAATTTGTCGTCAGGATGTAATAATATCTCAAGATGCATGTTTTAACCCTCTACAACCTGGATATTTTGCTTTATTTGTAATGCCTAATGAGATCTTATCTCCCTTATGTAGGCAACACGTTGCTTTTTAATGATAGATAGATAGATACTGAACTATTGGTGAAGCGGTGGGAACCTTATAGCCATAGCCTCTGTTCCTGCCGAACATTTTTGAATGTGACACAAAACAATCGCAACAAACGTACATGGATGTGCTGTGTGGAGTACTAAATGTCCAGGCTTTTAAGTTAACACTAGTTAGACTGTTATTTTTCTAGACGGTGTTTGTGTATGGCATACATAAATACGACCTTCGCTTGCGACGAGCTAATGTTTACTCCTTTGGTCGTAGCTGCAGCTTGCGACCGACTTTACTGCGTCTCAGCTAACGTCAAGTTAGCAGGAATGCTAACACGATGTTCAACCCATTAGCCGGGTCACCAGATGGCCGAAAATCCATGTACAGTCAGTCACAAAATAGCGTGTATAAAAGTGGCGACAAAACAAGCCCTATCAGCGTCATACTGGTTAGCTCTGGCAGCCGAGGAAACAAACTACTTTTCCGATACCCGTTTCAACGAGTGGCTGAATGTCCGTCATCCTCTCAGGTAGGCGTAGCATAAGTTAGCATCTGCCAGGGAAGCATAGTTCACCACCTATAACTTGCTCTTTACACATGTGTGGATAGACGTGTCTGGCGATGTCTGCTTGTGTCCACTGTTCCTCTTTCTGAAAAACAGTTTTCCTCTTTGCATTGTAGTTTTAACTCAGTTTGATGTATGTTGATAAGGCTGAATGCAGATCAGCAATTGTCTGAGTTCTGACTTGATCATGTTAGTGGTTCATGGCAAAATAGAGCATCTTAAAAAGGAAATTATGTCAAAAATAGGTCGTACACTGGAAAACTGCATCGGCAAAGACCAGCAGTGATCACAAGTAGATCTCCTCTAACATAGAGGAAGTTCATTAACAACAACAAATCATGGTTTCATATAGAGTGTTGAGTTTACTTAAATCTAACACTTGTCTGACACATGTTTGACCTTCAGATTGTTGTTTGAACATCTGGTTTGTTGTGGCTTTTAATGGGGCTATATCTCAAACCATTGTGTTTTTTTTTTTTCCTGATTGGCACCAATAATCACGTGAATTAATGCTAATAATGAATTATTCCTGTCCACAAGCAAAACAACGAAGTCCATATGCGTTGAACACAACCGGGGATGGTCTTGAAGATCAGGATGGTGATTCAAGGTATTTATTTGGTCATTTATTATTAGTGAGTTTATAAATTCATCATAGGGAAATTGACTGTTCGTTGAAACAGCCAATTATAAGGTCTGCATGAGCCACTTGCCCTCTTTAGATATTTCCTCCATGTCGCATTGGATCTTATATTTTCAAAAACCTTGTAATCTTTAAGAAGAATTAAGGAATCTTACATTTTTATTTTAATCCATATTGTAAACCTGTATTAACATTCTCAAAACTAACCTAAAAGACAAATAAAAATACTTGTCATGTGTGTAAATGTACCTTAAAATGTGTCCCTATTCCAGCTGCTGTTTGCTTATCTGAACTGGTAATAAAAACAAGTCTATAAACCTCCACTTCAGATGACTTCATTTTCGTGACCTCCAGTAATGAGAAAAAGGTGCACTGATACAGTGCGTTGGTAAACTATATCAGACTTTTTAGTCATAAATGTAACATAAATAACATAGCATAACATAAATGTTGGGAGAAGAAGTTCTCAAAATGGTAAGATTACAAACAGGAATTGATTATAGATACTAAAATAGGATGGTAGCAGTGCTGCATCATTTCATGGTTTTACACAAGCTAAGAAATTAAACAGTCAGGGATGACTTGTTTATCTACTGAGCAAAAGCAGAACAAGGGAAACAGCTGTACGTGGATAAAGCAGATATGTCAGTGGTTAAAGTCGACTAAAGTTCAGATCAGTCCACAATCATTATGCTACGTGTGGGAATGTGTTTTGTCAAGAATATTAAACTGCGTTTTATCTGTTGTTTAAGGTACAAACTGTGCTGGTGGTGGAGCCACATGAGAATGAATGTAATCAGTGAAATTAGTATAAATATGCAGCATGTAAAAATATACAGTAAAAAAAATAACAAGCCGTGTAAGAATTTCACAGCACAATTTACCAAAACAAAAATGCGCAAGTAAAAATTGAGATGTCTGTTTCAGTTGCGTATTTCTTGTAGTATGTTGAACACCAGCTGAGAGTTAAGTTCAGAAAAAGAAATACAAATGCAGATAAAGTGGAATACTGAGTTTTACCTCTAAGCTAATCATGATGAGGGTTTGAGCAGTCAGTACTGACTGTGGCAGGAGTTCTATGAAACATGAACAGAAATTGCAAACCACTTGAACTCCTGCTTGTTTGCATACTCAAAGATATTGATGTCTGTTTCTGGAAAATACAAAAATGTCAGACAGAGAACCTTTTAGTCTTGTGTCTGTTGATTTCCAACAGCATTTAATTTCACCCTGCTGCAGCTTTATGGATAGTAATGCTGGTCAGTTGTTCGTTGGTTGAAATTACTTTGGTCACAAGGCTGTAAGAAGCAGCCACGAGTGATCATTTAAACTCTTTTATCAACGCAGCTCATGAGACTCTTGAGAATCTCATGAGAATCTTTTTTTTAAATTTTATTTTACTCAGTTTTTCCATACTGATTCCATTTCAAACAGCCTTTTGTAGTATATTTAACTTTTTAAATATATGGTCTTTTAGGGAAGTTATAATGGCATATAGAAGTGCAATCAGTACTACAGAGGCTTATAAAAATATTTGACTTTAAAATCAATTGTAGCTGACACTGGGAGCAAGATTTAATTGATATAAGATAGATGTTATATGGCCTGTTGTTTTTGTTTTGGTGAAGAACCTGGCACCAGCATTTTGAACAGTTTTAAGTCATGCAGTAACAACTTTATAAGCAACAGTATAAAGTGGTTTGTAGTATTTGAGTGGCTAGTTATGACTGCATAAACTAGTTTCACTGTATCTTATGGAGTAATGTTAACATTTTAGTTACCTTTGTGAGCATTAAAGCTCACATCAAATGTATGTCAGCTGTTCTAAGAGTCATCGTTCAACATGAATGACATTAAGGCTTATTCAGGGTAAACTGATGTTTGAATCAACATGCAGACCAACATTTTCACATCACAGTGTCACATATTTGTTTGGGTTGTTTTGATGTCCATTTTATGCATTCAGCCCAACTGTGTGTTGCATTTTCCCTTTTGTTTGCTTTTTTCTTCTTTTTTATGGCCCAATTCCCATTTCAGAGAACAATCTCCACTAACTGACGAACAGTTGGTAGCAGGGTAAGACCAAATCATTCTAAACCACCTTTCCTTCGCTTAGATCACCCCTGTCTTTTTTTATCCCCTTCTTTCCTATGTTGTGCCCTACATGGATCCCAACCCTAATCTCAGTACAATCCTTGTAAATTATCAGTAGCAGATCCAGTGAATCGGTGCTTTTTTAATTTGGGATTTCAGGTTTGCTCTCCTCTGTACTGTATGCGTTTTTGAAAAAAAAAAAAAAAAATCCAACAGTTTAATACTATAATTAAAGTTTTAATTCATGTTGATTATATTAGCATGTAGACTCGGCATTTAAAAACAAAATGCAAATCAAATGCAAACTGCAATAAAGCAACTACTACCCATTCTTTTCAAATTGTGTTGGTGGGGTAAGTCTGTAGTGTGTTTAATTTTTTTTTTTCTGGAAGTTAACGCCTTGATTTTTTATCCTTTTAATTGCAGCATGAGTTACTTAAGTCAAACCAGCATGAGTCTTTCACATTCTTCATTCATACAGCGACTTCACTGTTTCTGCAAGGAGGCCTCCTCCTCCTTTCTCCTCTCCAGTAGCCACACAAGCTTTTTTATTTATACTCTCATTGTTGAATTTCATTACAGGCCGATGCATCTGATTAACACAACCCCTCTTATAGACAGGAATGTGAACAATGTAAACAAACAGAGCTAATTTAAACTCTCTTACTTGTCCCAGCTGTTTCTGTGCTGCAACCTTCATCCTACCCTGCACACTTTTCTTATTGAGTCTGTTCCCTCTTAAAGGTTCTCTGACATCATCCTTGCCACCATCCTGGCCACCAAATCTGACATGTGTGGAAAGAAGTTTGAGCTGAAGATAGACAATGTTCGATTTGTGGGTCACCCTACTCTACTTCAACATCCTCCCATCATTCAGGTAAGAAACAAAATAGCTCCTACTAAAAGCATTTGAAGTTGTGCTTGATGTGAACTGAAGTTCCACTTAGTGTAAAGAAAATGTTATGCATGCCTCCTCTCCTCTGGCCACTTACCACTGTTAAGGGGAAACTGATTGTGAAAGCACAGTGTAAGAGCACAACAACATGAGTGTCACACATTGTATGAAGTATCACTTCTTTAAAAAGTTTTAATTAGTACGAACGGTCATTTGTGATGTGTATTTTGCAGTAGCTGATAATATCATTTAAAAGGTGGACAGTGCCATCTTGAATTCTGTTGTTATATTACATTACAGTGGAAACCACTTGTAGTGATCAACCGCTAGTTTGGATCAAAAAGTTTGGGACAGAATCATTCCTATACAAATACTGGTTAAATAATTTGCTTATAGGAATCAAGTAGTCCGCTTGTTCGTGTTCGTGTTCATTTTGTGTCTTTTCATACATGACAAAATATGGAAAAGAAGGCTGCTGCTGTGTGCACATCGAAATAATGATGTAAAAAGAAAGTACATTTCTCTCAATGAAAACGTCTCCTCAAAGCTTCTGACAAATTGTCAAAAACAAGCCAATGAGATGCAGCAGTGTAACTTGTTCCTCAGGTTACCTTGTGTGGTCAACTCAGATTAACAGTCTTTGAGTGATGGTGAAAGAACCCAAATGCACACAAGGAAAGCACCTGTGGTTGAAGCCATCCTCGTCACATTTGATAATACCCGGTCATATAATCCTCCCTTGAGCTGGCCACTGGTGAGGGAAAAATAGTGAAGTTATCTGTGTTATTACTTTATATTAGGGCTGCACAATTAATCACAATATTATCGAAATCACACTGTGGCCAAATGCAACATCCAAATCGCAGAACCAGAACCAAATTGCACTTTTTTGAAAAAGGAAAAATGTATGAGAAAATAGCTTTGCTAATGAAGTACTTTAGAGGAGCAGAGATGTCCTGCCATAAAAATCTTGTTCTTCAGATAAACGAAAACATGTTTGTTTGGTACAGAAACCAACAAATATCACATTATCATGATTTTTTCAGTAAAAATGACAATTGCAATGCAAAAAGTATTCCCACCAATGGTGTCTCATATTGCAATTTCAGTTCAGTTCAGTTCAGTTCAGTTTCAATAAATCGCAATATGACTTCTTTTTTTTTTTTTTTTTACCATACCATGCAGCCATACTTTATATTCTTGTAATAAATAGACAAATGTAAATTAGGTTGTAAGGCCATTTCTCATTTCACCATGGCCCTCTAAATTAATGTAAGCTTTGAACTTTGGCAGATTAGTCTTGACTTCAGCAGTGCCCACTACTGACAGTTTTTTTGTCTGATGATTTGCTGGGCATGTTGCCAATATGAAGGTAGATGGAGACAATGATAAGTACATGTAAAGAAAAATAAATCTAAGGTGCTTCTGTGAAAATAACAGGATTGTCTTACATTAACAACAAAAGAGCTCAATCAACACTTCTGTGACACGGTATCAACACAGGTTTGACAAAGGTTGATTTATTGCAGATACATTGTACTTGGTAGTGTGACATTGTGTTGGTGCAGCTTTTATTGTGTTACTATGCTATATTTGTGAATCAAAGTGCTTTTAAAATTAATTATTTATATATCAAATATAGATCTACACACTTTAGATTAAAATGTATGAAATAATTGCTCTTCTTTCTGTGCAGGTTTCTAAGACAGATCCTTCACCTAAGAGAGAAATGCCTACAATGATCTTGTTTAATGTGGTGTTTGCACTAAGGGTATGAAAAGACTAATTTGTAATCATGCTTCAATGTGTTTTGCTCTACCAGTTAAAAAAACTCATGGGTAAATAGTCATGTTAATAATACATATTGACCTGGTATCTTTATTTTAAATGATGACACAATTAAGTCTGTGGGTGGGACATGTTTGTTCTGCTAATCTGTTCTGTAGTGGGGAGGAGTGTGTGTGAGTGATAATATTCCAGTATATGCTATCTGTGAGAGCATGGGAACTCAGGGAGGGGGGGCGAATGTACTTTGCTTAATCATGCTACGCAGCAAGGCCTGTTCCTGCCCATGCTGAGTCACTGTACCCAGTAAGTACCAATACAGCTGCCATGGGGTGAGAAGTGCTCAGTCATGTTTTGTCAATGATATCTGTCCAGCAACTGTGCTATCTGTACCCTGGAAGTTTCCATCAGAATAACAGTCCCATTGGGTTGCTTTATTGTGTCAGCGCTAATTCACAGCGGGGGTTGTTCTTGTGTATGTTTGTATTGAATGGATTCACAATTCACAATTGAACGCCACTAAATTATATGAGTCTACATGCTCATTCAGACAGATTAGCTTTGTTTTTTGTTTTTGTATCTACTTTGCAAAAAAGTTATTGCAATTGATCTTCTTAACAAGAGATGAAGTTTATCAGTAACTACTCATTTTCTATGTCCTTTGGGTCCACCCTCATTTACATACCTGAGGAAAACAGAATATTAGAAATTCCTCTCAGTATGGTGCAACAATACCACAGAGATGAGGCAAAACCTTTCCAACACAGTCTCATTAGAGGTGACAAGTGTTAGGTAAAACTAATAAACAGTTAACTATGTCAGTTAACTTCGACTAAATATTTGAAAAATATAAAAATGGTAAGAATAGTGTATTAAATATATACATAGATATTTGGCGTAAATGTAATTTGAATCACTTACATATCTTTTAAAGTTTCATTATTTTTTAAATTTATTACATGCTTAGATCTTAACTCATGTAAAGGAGTCATTAAAGGCGCATATACAGTATGTTTGATGGTTTAACAGTAACAGGCTGGTAATGTTTTACATTGATATTCTAAGTGTTACTAACTTTTTTCGCAAAATTACACTGTATAAAAAGTAGCTATGTCTCATCTTTGGCCTCTTCAGGCGAATGCTGACCCGTCTGTCATTAGCTGCATGCACAACTTGTCACGCCGCATCGCAATTGCCCTGCAGCATGAGGAGCGGCGCTGCCAGTACCTGACCAGAGAGGCCAAACTGATGTTGGCCGTCCAGGATGAGATTACTACCATGAGTGAGAGTGAGATAGAAACCTGTCACACCTCATAGTTAACAGCACTTTACTGTTTTATTGTCTCAATCAATCAATATAATTTAATAGAATTCATTGCACATAACAACATACTTATAATTTATTTGCCAGTACACTAAGATTGTGATGATGTATTATAGCTGAGATTTGAAAGTACATTTTGACAGGGTTTTCTGTTTTTTCCCGATCTAAGCGGATGGAGGCCCCCAGTCCCCTTTTAGACAAATTCTTCCCAAATGTAAGCTGGCCAGAGACCTGAAGGAAGCTTATGACAGGTTTGTGATTAGACATATTACACATTATTTTTGTTTTGTTATTTCCTACCATGCAGAACGTATATTGTTCATACAGCTGAACATTTATGGTTTTGCAGCCTTTGTACAACTGGTGTGGTGCGACTACATATTAACAACTGGCTTGAGGTGAGCTTCTGTTTACCACACAAGATCCACCGGATTGGTGGAAACTACATCCCCCCAGAGGCATTAGAGCGCAGCCTAAAGGCTATAAGGTGTGTTCTTCCCTCTTATGTACAGTATGTTTTTTTTTTACTATTTAAATTTAACATTTTATTTGACAAACATTATACCAGAATAGTAACTTGTTTACAGCAAATCAAACAAGTCAGACACAGACTTCTACGTTGTTCTATGTGGGTTGGCACGTTTAAGATTACACTTTTGGCAACACCCCAATCAGCAGATGTTGACTGTGACAGACACTTGGCCCCCCTCCAAAAGCATAAACACACATAGGGAGTGTTATAAGTATTATTAAAGATAAGTGTTTCTATACCGTTTTTAAAGTGATATTCAGATATAACACATAAATTGCAAAACATTTACTATTCATTATAATTTCCTTTCTTTCTGCCCACAAATGCAACATTTTTGGGGGATAGAAGAAAAATTTAACCATCTCCTGTTTATCATCATCTTTAGATTATTCATTTACACTCTACTTAATTCCTTTAAATTCTGAATCGAACTATAAAGCAGAATGGTGTTAATTTGTTAATCTGACTTGACTGAAAGTTAAAGAAACTGCAGAATAAGTCTGTAATTATAAACTCAGAATATGAGCGGTAGAATATCCCAAGTCCACCTGGTTGAGGAAAATGAATAAATAGTGATAAACTCATGACCATAACACACACACTTATATTTAGTAAGCCAGCCTGCATAGGCCTGTACATAACTAAGTAGCTCAGGACTGTTACAGTCCTTCTTAATCTGTGTTGTTAAATAATTTGTTAACTCACAGCTCAACCTGCTTAACAAGAAGTGTCATGTCTTCAAAACTAATGGTCTGGTTGTCATCAGTTTTTATGTCAGAACTAGTATTATGTTTTTAACAGCTAATTAAGAGCTGGATATCTTGTAAGCTTCAGTATTGAATCACTATTTAAAACACCTAAAGAAACCATGAAAAGTTTTCTGTGGGCCTTACTGCCCTCTATTGGTACTTAAGCATACTTACATCAGAGTTGTGATCAACTTCTACACCTCATTTTATTTCTTTGTTTTGCATCTGAGCAAATTAGTGCAAGTGCACATGAGCCTTAAAATTGTAGCAGCTGTGCAGAAAGGTAATCAGAGTGCTTTGTTTGTGTTCTCAGATGCACTTATTTGTTTTTTTTTCCATCGATATATGTACAGATTGTCATGTTGTGCAGACTGGTACTAAAGCTGATTCCTTCTGACTTCTAGAGAAGGCAGTCTTGATTTCTGAAGATGAGTTCTGTTGATTCAGAGGCTGTATCATGTGTTGTTTTATCCTCTAGACCCTATCATGCCCTGCTGCTGCTGGAAAATGAGAAGTCACTGCTGAGCCAGCTTCCTCTGGACTGCTCGCCTGCCATGGTGCGCCTCATCAAAACCTGCTCAGCGGTGAAAAACCTGCAGCAGCTCGCACAGGACGCCGACCTGGCCTTACTTCAGGTACAGAACAGTCACACTGTCTGCATCACCACTGCACTTTACAACACCAGATCTCATTCTCTCAACTTAGTGCATGTATTTTAAAATCTGAAGCACCTTTTCCATTGTCAAAGAAATTAATTTATAAGTGCATTAAATTAATAAGCTCAGTCAGAAATCACAAATGAAAAGCTTGGTGATGCTACTTTATTTTGAAACCCTGAGGAGAAAAGTCAAAGTTGTCTACCCAGAGTTTACCACGTTGATGGTGTCTTACTGCCATCTAGTGGACAATATGTGTACACTCAAAGCAAATCTGTGACCACACAAATATAATGTAAGAAGTTCTGATATTTTCCTTCTACGGTTGGTTGTGAATTGCAAAGCACGATGTTGTTTAGATAGTTTTATTTCAGATCATTTATATTGTTTGCAAATATTGTTCTTTCTTAGATCTTTCAAATTGCTGCTCACTTGGTTTACTGGGGCAAAGCCATCATCATCTACCCACTGTGTGAGAACAACGTCTACATGCTGTCTCCTCATGCCAACATCTCCCTGTGAGTGTTCATGATGTGATGTATGCCATTTACCAGTACGGGTTACTGTAGAGCTAATGAACCATATTATTGCTGAGCACCCATCCATGTCATTGCCTCTCATACAGTATATAGGTCTCAGTAACATGTCTTTAATTGTTAAATCACAGGAATTAAAAGTGAAACACTAAAATTTGTTATGAAAGAACTGGATTGGGCCATTGGCGGCACTTGCCATAGCCTTTCTTTCATAACATTGTAGAAAAAAACATTCAAAGAAGCTGTGTTAATGGAAAAGCTCTCTGTTGTTGAATAATGTGTCCCATCTCTCTCTGGATAGATACTCACCATTGGCTGAGCAGTTTGCCCAGCAGTTTCCTGGTCATGATCTTCCCTCCATGTTAGCCAAGTTCTCACTGCCTGTCTCACTGGCTGAGTTCAGAAACCCCCTGGAAGCTCCTGCACAGGAGGTAGGGCTGTTGTACAAGTACAAATATACAACACATAACCATACCCCTCCACACTGGAACACATATACACACACTACACATATATGTATCTTAAGCCAGCCAGTAATTATTGTCAAGTCCTAAAATGTTTTTAGAAAAAAAAATTATTTTTAAATAATGGTAATATTATGAAGGACTGAAAGTGTGAAAATTCTACACTTTATTTATCACTGCATCACTTATTATGGTTTTTCCAATGTTGATGAAATAAACTTTTTTTTACACATACTGTTTTTCCACTGGAAAGAACAGAAAAACCCAAAACATAAAAGTAAGATTTTTCTTTTATAAAACTTAGTTGGAAACAACTGTATTTTTTAAAAAGAATATTCCTAGTATGAAGAAATGCATCATTTTTAGATGGAAGATTGTGGCCTTATTAACAGACATTTGTGAGCAAAAGTGAAATTATGGTTTCATGGTAAATCACCAGTACTTATAAGGCTATTACTGTAAATTTAGATACTGTATTGTAAGAGCAAAACCATCTGGTGTTCTCCTCCGACCTATCTTGTTTTGGCAAAGCTGCTTGAGCGTTGGTGATGAATTATACATGGCAAAGGGACATCATCTCCACTGTCAGCAGCCTCCATTTTTCATGAGAACAAGATCAGAGCCATGGCTCTTTCTTTTGGCTCTATTTTGAGCTTGTATGACTCCCACGGCTGATTTAAAACATATTTGACCTGGTTAGGGTCATGGGCATGTTCAGCTTCACTTCCTCAATGTTTATCCTGTGCTCAGCTGTGATTCAGTTTGCTTCTCTGTTCCTGACCAGGCACAGTTGATCCAGATGGTGGTGTGGATGCTCCAGCGCCGTCTGCTGATTCAGTTGCACACTTATGTCTGCCTGTTGGTACCACCCAGCGAGGATGAGCCCGGGTTGAGGGATGAAGACCCTCCACTGGCTGCTCGAGTAGGAGGCCGCAGTCTCAGCACCCCTAGCGCACTCAGCTTTGGTTCCCCAAGTATGTCATCACTAAGCTCTATCCTCTGCCCAACTCTTTGAAGTATAACAGGTTTATAGTCAATCTATAATCTATAATGTGTCTGCTCCCTGTGTATAGCCAGCAGTGATGACATGACTCTCACCAGTCCCAGTATGGACAACTCCAGTGCAGAGCTACTGCCTGGGGGGGACTCTCCGCTCAACAAGAGGATGACAGAAACGCTGCTTGCAAGCCTGTCAGAGCATGAGAGACAGGTTATTCTTAACATCCCTGCTGCTCAAAACCCAGAGGATCTGCGTATGTTTGCCAGGTAATTAAGCTAGCCTATAGCAGACGACTAGTGCATGTTTTTGCTTTTTTGTTTATGCACTAAATTTTTCTCAGCTCTCCATCGCTCTCTGCTTTTAGACATTGAGTCATTGACATGAAATAATGCAGAATATACTGGCCTGTGAGTCATTTTGGAAGTGTCATTTTTGAAGAAGGTTTAGTGCAAAAATACATGCACACACACAAACAAACCAAAACAAAATAGAAGTTTGTGGGACTTAGCCAAACTATGGCCAAAACTTGTTTAATGTTTTGCTGCATTTTCAAAACATAAGAGCGGTGTGGATGAATGAAATGAGTTGATTATGTCTCAGCTCCCATGGGCTTTTTTCTGTTTTCATCACGGTGTTATAATTCACCATGGATTCATTGCACAATCTGACATGCCTCAAATTGATATAGCACACTCTGACACAGATTGCAACCAAGATTTTATTAGATCCATCTGGCACAGCGTGACTTGCAATAAACTTACGTGATCACTATTGTATAAAGGTGCCTTAACAGCTGGGATAAATTTTAGTGCCTCATGA
Source organism: Lutjanus argentimaculatus (assembly GCA_034769285.1). NCBI lineage: Eukaryota > Metazoa > Chordata > Actinopteri > Lutjaniformes > Lutjanidae > Lutjanus > Lutjanus argentimaculatus. Next base: position 13,089,942 of record JAWZSL010000022.1, read on the forward strand.
TGTTATAAATCAGATGTCTTAGGAAATAAGAAAATATTTGTGCATTGGTTTGGAAAATAATAATTTTAACTGCATTTACATAATATTGGGAAACTTAATTGGAAAATGTCTGGAGACTTGAGACAATGTGCCAGCTGCTGTTAGTTGTACACACATTGAAAGCAGATAATAACCAGAAATCTTACCAATCCTGTAATCAGTGCTACATACTGCACAGTACATTAATGGAAAATGTCATCAGACCTGCAAAAATCCTGTCTCATGGTTGATTTACACAGCTAATTATTCAGTGAAGCTCCAGCTTTCAACACATTTTTCTCCTTGTTATTTTGACTGCTTCCAGGCTGCTTCACTATTTCCGGGGACATCACCACCTGGAAGAGATTATGTACAACGAGAACATGAGGCGCTCGCAGCTCAAGACGCTATTTGACAAGTTCCGCAGTGTCCTTGTGGTGACCAACCACGAGGATCCCATTATTTCAATCTTTCAGTCACCCATGGAGTAGCGGCACATAGACGGTATCAGCTATCACCAACTGGAAAAGATGTCAGTCTGAGAGCAGTTAATGGCTTGCTGTGCTAAGTGCTATTACTCAACAATCTTGTTTTTAAATGAACTGACACAATGATTGCATTAATGTGTGCAGATTTACAAAATCTTGAAAGTGTTTTTTTTTTCCTTTATGAGCCAATGTTTGTTTATGATATTAAATTATTTTGTACAAACCAAAAAGCCTCAAATGTTAACTCTGAATATTGGAAAGATTGGTGTAGTGGAGGGTTTTAACTTTGACCTGCCCCGTCCCAGATGCATTAGATCGTCTGTACTTACCACAGAGGGGCACGGAGTAATGATCATTCCAGACCTCCAGCTACCTCTCCTTAGGAATCCCAGAGGTGGGGAGAGAAAGACGGCAAGAAAGGGAAGAGTCTAAACATCAGACGGGCTGTTTTTGCTTTGAGGGAAGCAGAGCATTCCAAACATCTGTGAAATCACTGAGTCACTCAGAAGACAGTTTCTCAAGTATGAATGTTTATTAAAAAACACAGATGGAATACCTAAACAAAAGACTTATGAGTGAGTAAAGGTATGTTTCAGAACTGATTTTTAAATAGAGACTGATAGTCTCCTCTGTTACTTTCAAGTACAACTTTGCATCAGTATCAGAAACACAGTCACTATATGTAGCAGCTTACAAGATGAATGAGAAACCTTTTGTACTTTTTATGCAGATTAGAATTTAGACTTTCAGTGACTTGTGGAGGTTATTCTATTCTTAATGTTCTTAGAACTACAAACTTAGAAAAATAACAAGAAATGATTTGAAAAGGTATTTATTTCATATGCATATGAAGTAGTGTATCCCAGCAAAGCAAGCAGAAGTCTTAAGTTTTTACACTGCTGAGTGGTGAAGCCCACAAAGTGAACAGATGGCAGAGTAGTTTAAGGAATTTTGCTGTTAAGTCCTTTTGACATTATGCTGTCCTGTGTCAAACTGCACATCTGAGGGACCTAAATCGTTTATTTCATTTCCAGACAGAGACTGCCTCTCTGCCTCTTTATTCACATGCTAACACAGGGGTGCCCGCGAAGATAAAACCGCCATGGCTTCTTGGCCCATTCTCCATGGGACTCAATTCCAATGCGTGGTGCTGATACTATATCCTCGGGTTCTACTGGATTTGCGTTGGGGTCCCTCTCCAGCCAGACCTCTGGATCTGAGACTAAGTCTCGACGGTCGAAACAGCGGGGTATATCTAGAGCCTGGCACAGCTTTGAAGGCCCGTTGCAGAGCTCTTTGTCCTTCAGTTGACGGGCTCCTTCTTTGCGTCTGGCTTGCCCTCAGCTGCCTCATGGCAGGTTGACCCTGCAGGGGCTCAAGGGAGCGCAGCAGCACGGCAGCACCCTCCCCTGTGAAAAACAGCACACATTATGCATCAGTCAGCAAGGCTCCACTCGGTCTGCTTCCTTTTGCCCTTTACCCACTGACAATAGAAAACACAACTACAGATTTAATGTAATATTAATGATTGAGACACTTGAAAGCTTTGACATTTCTTTTCTGTTTGCATGCATACATAGGCAAAATGGCTGTCACAATGAATACCTGTGGTGGATAATGCTTTTACCTTCACTAGAAACGTTCATACATAGGTAGATGCCATAGATTGGATACACATAGACTGTGCCAGGCTTCATGAACATGGCTGTGTTCCTCTCAGTGCGTTTGCCTCCTGCTGAGTGTGAGGCTTTGTCTTCTCCCCCAAGGTAGGCTTCAGTTTCCACTATTCTCCCTCGCAGCTCAGTACCATCTGCACACCTGCGGACCAACACCTGCAGAGACAAGGAACCACACAGATTATCTTCTATTATCTTTACTCAATTGATTTAACAGTCAACAAATACAATTTTAATAATCAGTAATGCCAAAATAGCAAAAATCCCCTGGTTCCAGCTTGTCAAAGTGGATATTTTCAGAATTTAAGGCCTCTTTGATAATAAACTGAATATCTTTTGGTTATGGACCCACAAAACCAGGCATTTAAAGATGTAATCATGTGCTTTGGGAACTTGTAATGGACACATTTTACTATTTGGTGACACTTTATAGACCAGACAATTAATCAAAACAATTATGAATGAAAATAATCTTTTTTTTGCAGCACTACTACATTCAAGAGGAGTTGTCTGGATGCATTTTATTGTGGTTTGGGATTTTGCAAGACCATGCAGGTTGAAGCGAGGTTGTACCTGAATGCAATGAATTGAAATGGCTCCTAAGTCTTACAAAGAAGGGATTGAACGACGAACTGACGGTACTAATCAAGTCCAAGTGACCAGAGGTGGCAGACTTTGACATAAGGCTGTCTTGTCTCAGTCTAGGGGGTTTGACAGATTTAAGTGTTGACAGACTGGGACTTATAGTAAGAGCTGTAACGTTACCAGCACAAATGCTATTAACAAGCACATCCCCTACAGATCATTATATGACTTTCAGAAAATCAACCTGACATTAAAAAACAGATGGCAGTATTACCTTGCCGAGGAAAGCTTTAGACAAAGTGAGGCAAGGTTGGTTGAAAAAATCCTCTCCCAGTCTGTGCTGCGGGTCATTTTTAGTGAAATAATGGCTTCGCTCCGTCTCACCACTTGGAGCATTTTCACCCTGGATGATCTTCTTCAGTTTAGCAGGAGAAACTTTAGGTTTTAAGTCCGTCCGGTTTTTATGTTTATTTGCGGTGTTTGCAGGCGCTGCTGTTGCTACTGTCAGCGTCTTTCTTTTAATTCCTGCCATTACGTTACCGCGACGTGCATTTGGCTAAAAAAAAAAAAAAAAAAACCGTCACTGCCTCTTTTATAATATCAGCAATATTTTTGTCAATATTTAGGGATCATTTACTTCATACTGCCAGTGCTACCATACAGGAAGTAAAGGACTGACGTGTGTCTCTTAAAGGGACCGCGCACCCTTTTCAAGTTAGTTCAAATGTTATTCTCACGGCTCAAAACCACAAATTACAGCATACCACCCTTTACACTTAGACCACTGATTCGAGTAAGGCAGCCTCCCCAGAAAAATAAAAAGTTTCAAAGGATTTCTTATTTTTCCTCTGGTTTATAGTGCTAAATCTAACAGCGGGTCCACAGCTACTTAGAGTTACTGAGGAGTTATTTATTTATTTATTTATTTATTTTTCAAAAATTCAATTTGTCTGAAATAATGTCAAAAAATATATATTATCATGAATCCAACATATTATTAGCAAAGACAAGTGGCCTATTCATAAAAAAAAAACAGCAAACAAATTAGCTTTGAAGCATTAACATGTATGTATGTATTAGCAAATAAAACAGGAAAAAGCAAATTAATCAGCATTAAAATATATTGGCCAATCAACAGTATTATTATCTTAAGTGTACAGACAGTCTTGTGAGCCACAATGGATCACTGCGTAACTTCACGATCAAGAGACTCTGATATACTGTACCCTTCACCTAGAGACCACATGAGAAAGTGCGAGGGTGAGACTAACACAGCTAATATTAGCTTTCTACAAATGCAGGCTAATATTAAATACTGCTGCTGACTGTTTACATGCAAGTGCAAACAAGAGAAGACCCTAAAATATTTAAAGCAGTATATGCATGACCTGAAAAACACTGACGACCCCTGATCTAGATAGTTTTGGTTTGAGCTGGCAAGTTTTGGAGACATCTGCCATAGAGATGTCTGCAGTCTATAGAATAATGGAACTAGAAGGCCCTCAGTTTGTGGTGCTCAAAGCACCAAAAAAATACATTTGAAAACCAGAACAGTAATCTCAGTAATCTCTTTCCAGAAATCACACCATCTAGTTACATTCTGCTCCAAAACTCAGCACCAAAAGAATCTAGATGGATAAATAGCACTACAAGTAGGAGGATGAATCTGTATTTTTGATTTTGAGTTGAACTGTCCCGTTAACAGGGAAAAATGGAGACTTAAATCGTGTTTGATTATTGATTTTGTTGTGATTTTGTGTTTCCTGTTTATAGTGTCTCTCTAAGCTGGTCCATCTTATGTTTGTTTTTTTTCAACACAAGTTACAAACATAACTTTGCTGTCAAAAGTTTTCTTCCTGCTATACGTAACAGCCAAATTTGCTGATAGGTGACCCCCCCCGAACAGTGGCCTTTTCCTGCTGCTGTCTTATCTTTTCAGCCTCATTTGAAAACAGTCCAGTCTAATAAGAGGTTATAAATAGAGCTGGTGTGCTCATGCCTGCTTGTGCCCAGGAAGTCGATGGCGCCAGTTTGGCCCCAGGCACTGTGGGTCCATGTGGCTTTCTGGAAGACTAACAGTGTGTGACATGGTGCCATGCCACAGACTACAACTTTATCAGGAAAGTATAAGTTCGCAGTGCTGGAAGCTCTCTGCTGATCCTAAAGTTCATGACTGTATGCATTTACTGATATAAGAATGAAATGACAGACCAAATGATAGATGTATAGAGGGCGAATGAATAGATTAAGTGATGTTATGTTTGAAATGAATGGATTTTTTTCATCATTGAAATTGTTGAATATATATATATTGCTAACAGATGGCAATTTCTCCTTACACTCCTCACATTGCAAAAAAACAAAAAAAACAAACAAAAAACAAACAAACTTGAGGGCCCTGTTCATTAATACTGTCAGTTTCCTCTGCAGCTTTATACATAGGGTAGATTCACAGTGCCTTTTTACAGCGTGGGCTTATTGTTGGTTGTGTGCTCAACACCCTTGTTTGCCTGCCTGCTGGACTCAACTTTGGCAGTGTTCTTGCACAGAGCCTCCAGAGCTTTCTTCAGCTGCAGCATGATCTCTGATACGACCCTGTCTTTAGATCGGAAAGACTTTGTGCTTTGACTGGGTGGCTTTTCCTGCCCTCCTGCAGCTGGGTTGGCACTCTGCTGCAGCAGCAGCTCCTTATTCACCTTATCTGGAAAATGCAGTCATAAAAGTTGAACCCTTTAATACCCATAAGGAGGTCCACTTATTTGGATCACAGCACAAAAAATGCATATTAGTTTAGTTAGTGTCTTATCTGTACTTAGACTTTTGCATTCGTGATTACATTAAATTACATCATATTACTCAGTATTACATTACATGTCATAATCACTGCCAAATACTCAATATCTCATACAATCAAAAAACAAACTGTGATTACAAAAGAGACACAAAGAACGGTCATCCACCCTCCATTCAAAGTGTATTTAAATCAGATTGGTTTTATTACATGTATTGTGCATCAGGCATTTGAAATAGGTTGCAGTCCCTCAAACCTCTAAAGGATTTCAGAACGGGAAAACAGTGGAGTGGATGATATATATGACTCTATGAATGAGTGTGTTGTGCAGTCAAGAGAGTATATCCTGACAGAGGAGTAAAGAATCATTTATTTCCACTTTTAATTCTCCAAATATTATACTAATTTCTTGTATAATGTTTTATTAGTAGGGTATTACATTAACGATTAAAAAAAAAATTCTTGGCCTTTAATTTATACATTTTAAAGAGGGAAAGATAGAAACAAAGATAGCAATATTACTAAAAAAAACTTCTCCCCAGAGGCCTGTCTCCTTCAGTAAGTCAGATGTTTGGAGAGGTGCCAGAAAGTGCAGCATGCTCATGAAGTGGCAGTCTTGTGTGTGTGTATGTGGCATTGCAGAAATAGGTGAAGGGCACACATTAGATCGAGTGTAAGTTGATATACTGCAGCAACGTAAAAAAGTGCCATAAAAATTCCCAGTTCACATATTTGCATGGTTGGTTATTGGATGTCATTGCACCTTCTCTTAACACTTACTTTTGTTTTGTCAAAACATGTCAAAAGTACAGTTCCTAAATCATAAGAGAAAAGAGTTGTGCAGTATTTATCAACATAAAGTCCTGGACTGACTAGTTGAGTCAGGATATGATCTAGACAGAAATCTGCTGAGCCTGTTCAGCAGAACAGTCCTGGCATGGGTTGTTGACTTTGTCATAGATGGTGAACCAGTGGAGGCCATTGTTTGCTTTGACTGTGTTTCCACTGCCTGTCAGCAGTGATGGTGAGGTCTGGGCCGGGTAGCTTTCATTGTTGCTGCCACTGATAATCTTAGCAGCCACAGCTTGGCTGGAGTGTTGAATTCTGGATCGGTTTCAACTCCAGCAGTCACTGCAGTGATCGTGACGCTGAGTAGGGACGCTAGAGACTCATTTGTGTGTGCAGATGGACGAGCAGAATGTAGGCAGACTGAAAATATCTTACTACACCATGAGTCAGACAACCCTATGAAGAATAAGGGTTGATCTCTTGGGCATAATATCTTCCCATCTTGCAGTGTTTAGAAAGGACGTAACTACCAAAGTTTGTTTTTTGATTAAAGTTATGATCATTTGATTAAAATGTACAGAGAGAAATGTCTCAATTTGTTCTAAATTGTCATGAATCTGTACATATATAGTCACATTCTGCATATAGTGTCAATATCGCAACACACTGGCATTGCTATCTTTGGTTTATATCTGGCTGTACTACAACATTAAATCAAACACGACTGAAATGGCCTGACCAAAATAATATCACTATTTTGTCCTGCAATGTTTGTCATATACCTTAGGTCTGAAAACCTACGTATACCATCAGTGCAAAAGTCAAGATGCTCTCTCCGTGTTTAAGTGGCATTTAAAAGAAAACATCAAAAATGTATTTATTCTGTTACAGCTTTATTGTTTACTTTTCTCTTGCTGATATCTATAGTTACCTACAGTTAATAGTTTCCTGCATCAGTGTGGCAAGACAAACTGTCACATACAGGTTAAACAATCAAGATGTACTGTGTTAGCATTTCAGCAGTAGATATTGTTTGCAATCATAACTGTGTGAGACTTTTATGTTGTGTATCTTTTATGTGATAGTCATGATTTAAAAAAGGATGTCGCTGGTGTTCTCTGTTGTGTCATAGCTTTTAAGCTGCTGAGATAACGTCTCATGACATCATCATATTTATAACAGAATTTAGTTTTAGCAATCCTCATTCCATTAGAAGATGTGTCAGGAAAGAGTGTTACTGTCATATGATAGTCCAAATGGTCTCTCAGAGGTCTTTTGTCCATGAATTGCTGCATTCTTGATTTTCTTCTTTCATCTTTTCTCTCTTTTACAGTTTTCTTCTATGGACTACGTGTCAGAAAAAGCAGATTGACTGAATTATGCAAGTTTAAACATACTAAAACATAAACACAAACTTCAGCTTTTGATAAGCTACTTCAAAAACTGCATATCAGCTTCTGTAATTGCCTCCAAGAAACAGGAGGATTTTAACTGCAGTCATTTTTTTGGAGAAGTCTTCCTTACCAAGCTAATTAGTGGCAGAACCTGGTACTCATCTGCATCCTCAGTGTTTGGTGGGATTCATTATTAATTGATGACAGTTAATGATTCATGAGTTTCCTTTCTTGTTTGCTGCAGAGGTGCGATGTGTGCTGCACAGGTGTTAGGGGGAAGCAGGAGGATTACTTCATGTGAGACCCAGTTCACACACCTGCACAACAAAGACGTTTCTGTGGAGAAACAGGTTTGTCTTTTTCACCATCTGGGATCTCATGCCCACAGGTTTTAACAGAATCACTTGTATATAAACGCAGGTTAGGGAATGCCATGCATGTGTCTTCTGTTCGTCAGTTTCCTGCGTATTTGTCTAGACTAAATATATGGTCTTGTTCTGTTTGTTCTGCATTACAGAAGGAGAGTGATGCATCAGTTGAGTTGAGAGTTGGGTGTACCTACTCCACCTACTTAGGAGAGACAAACTTGAGAAATAGAAACAGCCCTGCTGAATCTACTACTGAATCCTGCCAAGTACACAAAATAAACACATAGTGGTTTTTATATTATATTGCATTTTTCAAGCGTACATGAGAGCATCAATAACAGTTTGAGGGCTGTTTTAGTAGATCATTAAAAGACAAAAACTCAGCCTTCCAGCTGTTTGGTTTATTGATTGAGCCAGCACCATAATCTCCAGCTCCTGACCTTTCTCGGTCTACTCTGATAACAGCTTCCTTGTCTCAGCTCACACCTGTGGCTCCCTCAGAGGGAACAACCGTTGAGTCAGGCCGGCAGGGAGGGAGGAAGGGAGTGCTGTCTGTAGGATCTGACTGGTCTTATCGCAAAAACAAGGGAGTATAAATCTGCTAAACATGGCCACACATCGGGAGCTTTTCTGCCCTCTTTGATATCTTCAACACCCTCCTTATGCTGTGGGGTTTTGCAGCAGTACACTAAGTTCCCTTTTGCTTGTAATGCACAGGCTTGAATGAAACAGCAGCATGCACTGTATTTTCACTCAGACTTCAGCTCTACCCAGCTATTGATTATGTGATCAGTCCTAATTGCAAACAAAACCTTAAGTTATTGCCCTATTTCACTGAGACTTTAAATGTCTTTCTTGTAAGAATTCAAATATATAAAAAGCCATCAATTCTGACAGAACTACAAGCAGTTAACTGGTCATGAAACAGTCTCAATTTAAAACGGATGCACCTGTATGACCTACATAAGAGGACAAGACCATCAGCAAGAAGTTTGACTATTTAATTGCTCTGAATGCCTGCTACTGGGTCAGATTCTCAGTGAAATCAGATGAAAGAAGCCTGTGTTTACATTTTCCCAGGCGAAATTACAGTGAGCTGTATGTTAGCCATTTAAAAAGAAGCAGGAAGAGATTTTTATTTAGATAATTTTATTTTTAACATTATATTTTGTGATTATTGTGGATGAAACACTACTGATTTTGTCCTCAAGGGCCTCTAGAATCAACAAAATGTGGAAGTTCCTTGTAGCAGCTTTTAAAAGAAAAAGTCACATGCTTGTAAACAGTATTTGACCTCTTCTGAATATTTCTTTGGTGTGGTAAACCTTGTCACCCATGTACGAGCAAAAACCTCTCTGAGATCTTTACCAAGAAGTGATGGTCTCCCCTCCACTTCTCTGCTTGGCTGAAGAAAGAGGAAGCCGTTTATGGACCGTCTGACGATGTCCTTTGGGTTAAACATTACCCTTGCACTCAACTCTTTTATCTGTGTTTGATTGATGGGACTTCAGGGGGCCTTGAGTGCTCCTACAGGTCCTGTGTCTCTTCCTAATTGCTGTCTTTGCCCCAGCTTCAACCCTCCTCTGTCCCAGGGGAAACTTCACCATTAATTACTACTACTTCATGGTATATCAATCAGAGATTCCCGGTAGGCCACTGAACAGTCCTCACATAGCTGAGTACATGTAAAAGAGTTGATGAAGTCCAATAAACTCATTCCTGTGGTGGAAATACTATCTTTTGCCTACTTTAGGACCACGACTCTGCATCAGCTTGATTTTCAGCATGGCTATCATTCATGCTGGCAGGGACGAGACCCGTGGGTGCAAGACAGAGAGGAGACATGAGCTGTGAAGAAGCTCTAGCCTTTCATACTGTGAAATACATACACCATCAGTTCTGAGATCTGTCTGCCGTTTGCTGCATGTTTTGGTATTCCCATACATTTTAACAGACTAAACTCAGTTCTGATTAAGCGATTGGTAAAAAAAGAAGGAACATGATTTTTCACTTGCTGTATGGGAGGAGAGCTGCTGATGGTGTTTAGCTGTGGAGGAGGTGTTAAAAAAAACAAAACCAGCAGACACTTATCATATTTCCTGTAGCTAGAATCTTGTTAGTTGTTAAAGTTTGTGCAAAACAACAAATGTTAAGTTGCTGAACAAGGATGGGCTCCTGGAAAATACCCCTGGGAAATACAAGACTAGCTGTCATTTACTGGAAAATATGGTAGTGGGTAGTAACTTAGTACATTTACTCAACAGTGCTTAAATACAGATTTGAAGTAGCTGTACTTTACCTGAATATGTCCATTACATTCTACTTCGTACACTTCCTTCATTTCTGTTAATTAAACCACAGAGCAATATAAAAAATTGCTCAGCATTGATACAAATACCTGGATTAATGAACCACTGATATAATAGTATATTTAACACTCTTAATATAACACTCTGGAAATAGTAATCCTGTATGATGAGTACTTCTACTTTTAATTATCTTAGTGCGGTTAATACAGTACTTTAAGTAAAATTTGGCACACAGGACTTGTAGTACTTTTATCACATGGTATTGCTACTATTACAGCTTGAATACTTCTTCCAACATTGGAAAAAAACTGTATTGTTCTGCTATTTCCAGTAGATCTGTAAAGAATATTATTGAATATAAAAGTCAGGCACTCCTGTGATTCTGTGTTCTAATAACACAAACAAGTCCTCTGCTCTGTCAGCATAAAAATGGGATTGTATTATGTTTTCCTGTATCTTAATAGCAGAAAGGCACTGGCTGTGTGTCTGAGCGTCTTAATCGAGAAGTACATCAAAGCAGCCATGAAGGAGACTTTTTCAGGAACCTGAGCCGCTTGTGCCCCGTAACCTCATCTGAGGAGAGCTGTGTACTTGGTGCCCCTTGTCAGCACCTCAGAAACCTTCTGCTTCCCAACATCCATCTCTCTCCTGGAGAATATTCCCAGGTGGATCTGAGCTTTCACTGAAACCATGATGGAATGCACTGAAATGGTCTTTTCATTAGATGGAGCGGCATCCGATGCAGTAGAAGAGCTCCATTTCTTCTAATGAAAATCTTCTGTTTTACAGTACAAAGCAAAGTGATTTTGAACTTGCTGATTGTTGCAGTCTTATTTTTAAAGAGCATTAATGTATCAGATACATTAATGCGTTATGAACGCAGAAACTGAAGGGACTTCAGAGAGAAACATTTTTAAAATAAATTTAAAATGTATAGTGCAGTCGCACAGATAATTGCTGTAAAAATGTCTTGGGCTCTGTTTCTGTAAATGGTCTCACACTTGGGAATGCCAATGAAGGATGAGGTGAATTAATGATTAAGACGTGACTGCAGAATCCGACAAGCCAAGTATGGGAGGAATGTCATCAACAATGATGTGAAAATAATGGCATGTCACATATGTGAATCTCATTTCTGTTGTGGATTCATTCATCCCTCTGCACCTCTCTGCACTCTCTCTCTCTCTCTCTCTCATCTATCTATCTATCTATCTATTATCTATGACAAATGACTTTCAGTGAAATTCTGCAAAACTGCACCTGACCTGAGCTTTAGTTTAAATACTCCTCTGTAAAGATATCATATATTTTCTTAAACCAGATACATATTATACTGTTCTGATTTAAATCACTTTATTAATTTCTTAATTATTTTTAATTTGACTATTTTAAATAAATGTCACTTGACGGAAACAAACAGTTATTATTACTATTGGATTAGATTTGGTTGGCAGATAATATTAAAAGTGTTTGATTAGGATCAGTAGCAAAAATAACAAACAAAAAACAAAGGTGCTCTGTGACTTTTCAACAAGAAATGTTAAAAGACACCTCAGGCCCTGGAGACCCCCTGTCCCAGAGCCCGGTAGACCTGTCCAATAATCCATGCATGCCCTTATTTGTAGTGTCATTATGGATTGCCTCATTCCTTTGTTTTGTTACATATTGTTTTGTGCATTCACTCTTATCTTATGTGTTATGAACATTTATTGACATCTACAATAACATTCTTTACCATTGCTTTTGATTTACTTTTTTTTTGTGTTCATAGTTCTTGAATAACTAAAGAGTATCAGCAGCCCCAAATCCCAGGCTCATATGACACTGATGTAAGTGGATGCTCATTGGTTTATGATATTGGGGATTTATATAATAGCCATTTCTAGACAATCAGCTTCTTTATTGGCACAGTAATGAAGCAGGACTGTATAATTCAACTGAAATGTACTGTGAGTACCGGGTTTATGGATTGCTGCCCAGTGAGTATCATGTGATGTCATGATCATCATCATGTCATGTGGCTACATTGCATGGTTTGTCTAAAAACTGACCAAAATGGGGCGGGGGGGATATGAAAGTTTACATAATACATTTGTGGTAGTTCTCTGACCTGTTTACACACTAAAATGTATCAATATTTATGTTTTTACAATTATTATTTCAGCTACAGTCTTAGGTATGTTTGGTGAAATGTGATTTTGAGGGGATGCAGATTACATGTGCTCATGAGTTATTAGAAAATCCATTAGCCTACTTGGAGTTTTTATATGACAAAATCTCCAAATTGAAGATGCAAGCCCAGAATAAACATATCCTGATGAGAGAATGCAGAAGGAAGCAGGGCGATTGTCACATTTCACAGCTCTGGTGACACCCAAATATGTGCTGAACGTGATGCATAGTAACCTCACATTTCTGCACTTCAGTCACAGCACTTCACTGTCACTTCAGTCACAAATTATTTTAGTCTTTGTTTACAGAACTTACAGCCAAACTAATAAGGCTGTGCAGGTCAGTCATTTATTGGACAAAACTCTTAGTGCAACACTTGATTTTTTATGAACATACCCGGTGAACTGTCTTGTATTATCTAGGCTCACTATTGAAAAAGTCATCATTAGGTTTTGATTTAAGATTCAAATGTTATATTTGTTTATTTGTGACGTTCATAAAATGCGTGGAGGGAAGTGTAGCATACTCTTGTGGCTGTGCTAAAGACAAATGTTTAATGTTTAATAAATAGTAATAATTAAAATAAGGGGAAACTTTTACAAAACAACAAGATTAGCTCTTGAAATGTAATAACACTAATTCTACTGGAAATGTCCCACCTCTGTTTATAATGCTGCATCACTGTCACCCAGTCTTTTATTTAGAAATCTGCCAATGTATTATTGTCACATGCTGATTGCTCATAACTCAGAGCCATAAAACACATATTCAGCCCATATTAATCAAACTGGTCAGTGTAGATAACAGGTTGCAGTGATGGCCCTGGCTGAGGATAGCACAGACAAAATAAAAGGCATTTATTCAAAATAATTTGACACATCAGTGTGTTTTAGCAGTGCTCCAATCTTACTGGTCAAGTGGGTTGTGACTATGCCTGTCCATCATTGTTAATGATAACCTCTGAGCCTCCAGGAAACAACATCAGTTGCATTTCACACAAATTACTGATACTTTTCTCACACCACAGTGGCCTTCATGCCCTGCCTGCACTGCCCCATACTATTTCGCCGTTTTCTCCTCTGCCTCTTTCCTGTCAATATGTTATTTTAGACACCAGCAACTTAATTGTTGAGATTCTGAAATATTACTGGACAACATCAAGTGAAAAGCTGCACATATAACCAGTGGTCGGTTCAATTTAAAGCCTGTTATGAACTGCTGGAGAACTGGGATATTTATGACTACAGTATAGTATACATACCAACATTGGCTTAGCTGACCCAGTGGCCTAAGAAGTGTTACAAGCCTGATGAGTTAATGTTAATGTTAACAAATGTAATATTAGTCCCCCTGACTCCCCATTCTCATCTTCAAATGAATCCACTGTGACTGACTGTGACTAGTCCAGGGATAAGCATGTATGAACGTCTGACTGAGCTGTTTCTATAAATATTGGTAATTTGTAAATAATAATAATGATGATAAATTATTTTGCAAAATTAACTTTTTTAATCTAAAATAAAATCAATTTTATTCATCCATTTAAAAAACCAAATGTAACTAAAAATCAATTATTTCTGTGGACTTAAATCATTGTTTATTGATAGCCCTGCTGGTATTCCCCTAAAATGATGCAACTCCAGTCCTGGACACTGTGATGTTTGAATTATTTTCTCTCACAAAGATTTATGTCAGCCAAGAGCAGGCAGAATCCTTCTCCCATTCCTCCCACTGCAGATCCCGAATTCAGTAGGCTAATATGAATTTAATATATTGTTAAATATAAATTCAATGCAGGGCGTCGTCAAGCATTCAATGTAAGGGCTCCCCACGGAGAAGTGTACATTTGTGGGGTGAATCAACGTGGATGCAGAGCGTTCACCCCCGGTTTCAGTCCCCGGACCCCTGTCTGGCGGAGGATATCGCTTAGTCACCGCCGTTAACCGGGAGAAGCAGCGCCTCCCTGTGTACGCACCGATTGGTTGGTGATCTTGACGGGCTTGCCTTCTCCCCAGACCGTCTCCAGTCCAGGGCGGGGCTGACTCTCCGCCAAACTGAATTAGGCTACAACCGGCAGAAGAAAACTTACCCCGGGTCGATCCATGGAGCAGTGTGGGAATGCTGTATCCGTAGGTGGGAATCAGAGAACCGGACGGGCAGCCACATTTCGGCCACATCACCCTGGACTGCCTCTGCTGCTGGTGTGATCAGGAGTGACCAGATTTAACACCACGGCACCGGGCTTGGCTTAAAAACATCTGCGGGGTGGAAAAAGAAGCGCGTTTATTTCCTGCGCCGCTATCGGGATGATGTGACAAATCACTCATCTGCTGCTTAGGAGGAAAAAAAAAAATCAGTGAAACGGGATTTTTTTTTTTCACTGCTGGAGATCATCTGAGCTGGTTGTTTTAAGGGTAAGTTGTACCATTTATCTCATGACTGTCTCCTGCGGTCGCCCATACGGAAGGCAGCAGCCGGAGGAAGCGCTCACGCGTCGTGATCGAGGAGGATACACGAGCTTATAGTAGTCGATTGAATTACTGGTCAATTGGTCGACATGGAAATCCTTCACATAGCCCAGTGAGCACAGCATCATTTAGGGTACAGGGTGCTGTGCCGATGTCGCTGCTGTTAATGGAGTTTTTATAGTAAAAGTAGGCTATTTAAAGTGCTCATGTAGTGTAATTGGGTCTACCTTTAGGCCCAAACACCATTTAAAAAAGCGAAATATCCTACACATTAGAGAAGGGCTGAAGTGGAATTAATGAGGTGTGAAATGAGCCTCATGTCCAAAATGAGACATAGGATGAAGCTAAATTACTTTTTTCGCCCCCTTTTCCTTAAACTTAAAATTCAGGAGAGATTATTCTCATTAGAACCACGCTGTATGGGGCAAAGGCTTGATGGAACATTATATGCCTTAAAGCTGCTTGGCCTAATTGTAATTTTAGGCAAGAGTAGAGTAAGAGTAAAGAAAACTATTATCTCCAAGGGGCTTTCCAGACAGTAGTCCACACACAAAAACATACAATACATGATATACAACACATCACAGGATCCATGTCTGTAACACTGTTGCCATAAATAAATCATGGAGGTTATAGGTTGTTTCAAAAAACAATAGCAGATGGAACAAATTTTGGACAAAGGAGGTAACCTAAATGACTATGTTGTACAATAATCATGCAACACATCAGCACAAAGTCACACCATGACCTCACTCATCTTTGTCATCCTCCTCCCACTCATCCTCCTCCCTCCTCTCCCACCTTTCCCTGGTCATCATCAGCATCATCTTCCTCAAAGGCGTCATTAATGTTTGTGCATGTTTTGTGAACCAACTAATTTTAGCATCACACATTTGCTGTGCTGTAATCTAGGTGGCAGCTCGCAAAAGTTACATAATTTACAATAAGAATGTGGGTAAAAAGAGCAGCAAACCGCATGTGCTCCTCATCTCCCTGCCCTCGACCCCTTTGAACCTGAAAGTATTATTTCTTTCTTAGATCTTTGTCTTCCTTTGAATTGTAGGTTTCGTGAGGCACTAACACATGGTGACTCAAAGTGAGTCATGCCAGACAGTGACAAAGGGCACAAATTCCACAAAATCATACGCATGCATGAAGGGGTCACCTAAATGTCTAGATCTGACTCATCAAGGTTGAATGCTCCAGGACGGCAGCTCACATATTAACAAACTGCAAACTTGTTGACATCAGAAAGGTTACACACTCCAATGTCCATACAATACCTGGGCAGACTGAAGTGAAACCATAGACGTACTGTATTAGAAACTGCTGAGTTATTTTGGCAGACAGGACATAGGAGCACATGGCCTGGTTTGTGTGCCCAGTGTTCCTGAAACCTTATCGCATGGAGGGAGGGGAGGATCATGGCTGGGGGTGATGTAATCACACCGATAAAGCAGAGCCCTGATGTGTGATAGTGGCAGTTATGCTCATCCTCTGCATCTACTCCAACTGGACCCCAGAGAGAATATTCCCTGGGTGTGTGTGTTTGGATGTTTATGTGGGTGCATGCGGGTACGTGATACTAGGAGGGAGCTGGGAGTACCTCTGCTGAGGCAGGTGGACCATCCAGACTGGCCTGTGTTGACTGGCTGGTATGTGAGTTTTTCAGGGGGCTGCTGAGGGGGCCACACTGTAGTCATGCCTGCATGACTCATGGCGCGGTATCTGTCTGTCTGTCAGTCTTGCCAAGTACACAGTCCTGTACAACTGCTCCATGGTGTTGCCTTCAAAAGAGCCACAGAGCAGAATTTTACGCTCAGTGGTTATGTAATACCTTTATTCATTGCCATTCTTCAATAGATATTTCCTTCCATACATCTAAAAGCATGCATCACTGTGCAGTATCACCATAGTGATGTTCTTCATATATGTGGCCTAATCACTTAAAGATTATGCATCTACAAACATGGTGCAGTTTTTTAGTCCAGAATGGGCTCTTTTTGTAGATTTGATGCTCTTCTGTTGAGATGGCGCGGTCTTTAGTAGGACTACAAAGCAGCTATAGATTTCCCGGATTTGTCCTGCTGAAATCTCCCTGTTCCCGAACATGGGTGTACTCTCTGTGATTGTTGGTCATTTTCTTCAGACTCTGAGTGCAGATGAAATGAGCGTCACTGGGCTGAACAGTCCCATGTGTGCAGAACACATGCTTCTCTAAATAACCTCAGGCTGTTTCCCTGACAAACACATCTGTATCACGAGTCAAAAATTTGTTCACTTGAGAATTCTGTTTACTAGGCAACCTGAAGTTTTAGTTTTCTAACCGGGTAGAAATTTGCTCTGGCCTAAAGGAATTATACTTATAGTGGCATAACATACTATATTATCTGCTGTAATATATCTATAAGTCTGTCTGTATCTGTAACTTATTGGACACCTATTTCTTTAAGGAGTCCACTATATCAATTCCTGACCTTTAGAATAATCTGATAATTATGCCTGTTTTTAATCTCACATGCTCTCAACTCTGAGACCCTGATTGATTAGACTCTGATTTTTCCATAAAGTTCCCTTAAGCATGTTTTATAAATTCACACTTCATAACAATATCACTTAAAGGTAGACGCAGTAGTATTTGTCTGAGCTGTTTGTAAATGCAC
Source organism: Lutjanus argentimaculatus (assembly GCA_034769285.1). Lineage (NCBI taxonomy): Eukaryota > Metazoa > Chordata > Actinopteri > Lutjaniformes > Lutjanidae > Lutjanus > Lutjanus argentimaculatus. The sequence goes on from JAWZSL010000022.1 coordinate 13,107,663, forward strand.
CATAAAAGATAGTTGATTGTTATGTCTCATTCCCAGGGCAACAAATACCGACAGTTTTAGTTGGTAAAGTGTCCGGAGCACAGCAAAATAATGAGAAAATAAGGAAATACAGACAGAGGGCATGGTCTTTGCAGATACAGGCACTACCACATTCTTGTGGGTCATAGGTGATGACTGAAAAGGATTGTGTTTATATGAGTCGATGCATTGTTTTTTAGAGAAATGTTGCATATTTTGACCTTTAATATTATATTCTGTATCTGCTGTATCAAAACATTAAAACACAATAAACATGTTTTTATGGCTGGACCACAGGGACTCATTACAGAAGTTTTGTGCCTTTGCAAAAATTCTGCTCAGGATATTTAATATCATTGGGAACTTCGGGGTCTTGCCTTGAGTTCTGTGGCAATGCTCGTCCGCTATTCCTAATTTTGGAATGATCAACCTACTCACTGTGAGTGCATAGTGTTGAAGAGGTTTTAACATCATTATGCAATGTTTGCTAAAGCTAAAAGAGTTTAATTATTACAGAGTGTAATTACATATTTGTCATAACTGACATGCATCTGTCGTCACAGCAGGCGTCTGCTTTGTGTGAAAACTGCTACAGTGAAGATTGTCTTAATCTGTGAATGTGGGGCACGGCAGCAGTATCTGGAGAGGTCAAACATGTTGACCGACTTGTTCTGCTACTTTAGAGACAATACACACACTTTCCTGCTAAATATATTGGTTACAACTGTTCCCACAGCTGAGCTCAAACAGACATTAGCCCAAAAAGCATGTCAGGTATGGTTTTACGGGGGATTGATGGTGAGAGAGCCCACAGGCGGTGTTTGATCTAGTCCTCGCTGGTACTCGCTCAGCTCCTACCTTTCTGACTTTGATGTGGTTACGGTTTTGACTAAGTTGTCAGGAGCAAGAAGAGTGATTTTTCTCGCATGTCAAATAATGTGGTATTTGTGGAAATACAGAAGTTAGTGTATGCCGTGCAATGCAATAAGGAATGTAAGCAAATATATTCTGCCTTGTTATCGGAGGAAAAAACAAACAACAAAATGTGTTGAATGTAGTGCACTGATTTTAATTATAAAGGAAGTGTGGTGTTTGTTGCTTGTACAGATCATCATGCTATGGCTGCTTGTTTGTCTGCCTGGAAATACAGTACACTGAGTATTGCACGATCTCAGAGTGCTTCCCCTGTTGACGGCTCGGTTGTGTGACTCACAGCCGTTGCATTCAATTGTTCCCGTCCCATGACATCTTGGCGGTGGCATGATGCAGCGGCAGCCATGACGGTGAAGTCAGTTGTGATGTAATGCTGTAATGCAGCAGCAGGGCTATTTCAGGTCTACCTCTGAGCCTCCAAGGCCTCTGTCTGCCAGCATGCCACCCTGCCCTTCCCTCAGTCAGCACCTCATCTGTCATAAGCCCGACAGCCATACATGAACCGGCATTCCCAGAATTTACTAGAAACCTTTGATGCACAGGTTTGGAGAAAAGTCAGAGGCGTGACTAAATTGAAAATACAGGTTACAATGAATTGTTTTTACAGTTATTTGGTTTAGGCCAACATTAGGCTGCAGCAGAGATGAAAACATCTAATTTGGGGTTGGTAGTTACAGGGTGTTTTCTGTCCTGTAGCTTGTGTTCTCACTGACATGGTGTCTGAGTCTGGTTAACCTCAGGACAAAGCTCATTTTCAGGGCTGTGGGAAAGCTGTGTGTGTTTTCTCAGAAGGCTGGTGCTTATAGACAAGCAGCAATGGCCTCTTGAACTTTGATCTTCCTCTCTGAGTGTGAAGAGTTCTCGAGGGTGTGTCTGCAGATAAACCACTAAATATCTTTCCTTACCTGGTGCCTCGAGGCAGAAATATATATGTCAGGAATGTTGCAATTGCGTAGTTCTATCTGTGCGAAATCCCTCGACAGAGGGTTTTGTTTCGAAGCTTACACAAGCTGGCATTTAGTAACACTTAATGGTCAAGTTGTGCGAGATCAGTTCAGTCTCCTTGTTAGTTAGTACAATTTTTTGACCCTTGGAGAGGGCTTGTCCTGCATCATAAATTTAAAACCTACCTTAAAAGGCAGTGCTAGGATTGCTAGAGTACGTAGAAATGTTCTCATCCAAAAATCAGTGCTGCAGCCCAAATAGTGAATTGATGCCATAGACTCTATATTAGATAGAGTGAATTCCTATTTAATATACGATTTGTGGTTGGAGCAAGATGTTCCCCCTCTCCAGATGCAAAGAAACTCACATAGGCTGCAGGAACACGGCAAGAGTGCAAGACGAGCGCCACATTGGAAATTGACAAAAACAAGTGACGAAGAGTCCTACATTGTAAGTTGATCAGCTGGTTATCTCTCCCAGCTGAGTCCGTTATCCTGAAAACAAAAGTCGTCTGCTACGAAAATACTCTGGTGTTGGACTTAAGTGGCTGCCTGTCTTACTGCCTGGCAGAGTCCATTAACATATTGCTCAATTTAAGCTTTATCAACATCTACACCTTCTAAAAGATTATTCATGATTTCTTACGTATCATAAACAGACACTTACTCATTCAGCAAATATTTGGCATTAATTTGAACTCTAATTAATGTGAAACAGGCAAAAAAAAATCATTTATGAAAAATTTTATGAGAAATTATATTATTATAATATATTGCATTTCCTCCTGTAATATCACTGATTGTTAATAGATTATTTAATCCATAATGCCATTAGTTACATCCTTTTACTTATAAGCTTTCTGAAGTTTGACACATTATCAAATAGTTGGACAGAGCAGAACTTACTATTCATAATACGCCCACTTAGTGTATCACTAATCCACACTGGAGGCTTCAACTGCTGTAATGACAGCGCTGTGTTGTGTCTGTTTACTTTTTCACAGATCATTGTCAGGCCAGAGGACCTACTCAAGGAACACCCTGACTGATACAGTATCCCAGCACTGTTACAGTGGCGATGAGAGTGCAGTTTTAAATAGGATAGCCTTCCCCCAGCCCCCTTCAATCGTCCTCCCGCCCCTCTATCTTTGGCACAGCCAGTCGTCATACCCAGAGGCTGTGAATCCTCATTGTGTACCAGACTGCTAAACTCAAGTTGACTGTTCCCTGAATGGAACGACGCACACACAGTTATATCTGGACAGCTTCAGCAGTCCCACCAACATCACATACCATGCACCAAACTCACTCCAGCAGCTTTCCCAGAAATGAGGGTGTGTTTTGGACTCCTCTGTGACTTGTCTTTTACTGGCTTTTTTCGGAAGAGGTGGATCTCAGTGAGTTTGAATGCTCTCTTCTTTTTACTGAACATTTAAATTTGAAACACCAGCGCTGAGAGATCACTGAAGTGTGCCCATGGTGCGTCACAAGACCTATTTTATTATCAAAGTGTACTACTTTCTCTGTTGAGCTGTGTTTTATGTTTGTCAGTCAGACAGATTGACGTGGCGTCAAGCCAGGCGCCGTTGGCATATTTGAACAAGTACCTGATCCTGTAACTCTTTCCTTTTCTACTGCCACTGCTTCTCACACCCATGCCAACTTTCCCTTCTATTTACCAGTTGACAGAGCTTGTAATGTCGTGTGCCAGGGAAAATGATGTAAAGCCTCTCATTTATGGTGCCCAGTTGAACACGCCCAGTTATAGTGAAGGCATCATGCTTGAAGCCTAATATGTGCTGAAGCATATTCACTCAGAGCTAGGCAAAAACAAACATGAACAGCAATGCAAATCAAAAGTGTAATTTATTCCTGGAGGCAGTTAGGGTTTGTACTCCCACTCATTTGGTTTCACTTCTCTCATCTTGTCTGAAATAGACATTCTGTCTTCTCACCAATATTAAATTTCCTGGTCATTTGTCGCCCTTGCATGTCAGTATTTGCCTGTTGTCACACAGTGAGCAGAGTGAGGAAGTGTCCCTACATGTGTGTGCTCTGTGACCCGGTGGGGAAAACTGACTTTATTTCCATAGACAAAGAGTCTGTGTGTTTTCTTCGGTTAAGTCAGGACTGAGGAGGCCTCCCCCTCACTGGGCCTGTGACTGTCCCAGAGGACCTGACCCAGCCTTCCCAGTTTTCCTGTGCCTTTGTCGGGAGTTTTCCACAGATCTCTTGGCCCAGCTGCATGGTTTCATTCTTCCTCCTTCCTCCCCATCTTCCTCACTTTTATATTTCCCTGATCTCAGCCCAGAGACCCTGGATTCCCCTTTGGGTGTTGCTTTGGATTCCCCTTTACTTTAGAGGCTAGATTATTAGCTGGTGAGATGATTATGTCTTGGTTAACATGAGCAGTGGATGGATATCAGAGAACTGAAAATCTTACATATGAGGTTTTATTTGCTTTGATCCAGTCTGTGGCAGGTTTTTACTTCAGTATGAAACTCTTTTGTGTGCTATGCAACTAACATCTGAATGACATGAATGCAGCCGTCCACAGATTCTGTTGTTATTGTATCCTCTTCTTGTTGGTGGAGGAAACCCTGAAGGGATTAAGGACAGTACAAGATGAGTTAAAGATATCAGAGCTTGTCTATGGGGAATCTATAAAAGAAGTAAAATCACACTGAACAGAAATCCAGTTATTTTAAACCTAAGTCTAAAATATTCAGTTGAAAAATATTAGGAGAATGGGATTAAATTGTACAAATAATTTATTGGTTGTCTGAATTAGTGCACCTACTGCAACTGTTTGGAATTCTTCGCTATCCAAGCCAAGTATTTTCCATGTGCAAAGTAACACGTGGATCTATGAATGTTCTTTATTATCTGAAAGGTTTTTCTGAGAACTGCCTCTGAAGAACAGTCATAGAAATGGCGCCAAGTTGATGAGTGATTCTCACTTGTTTTGACACAGAGACCCATATCTCACCTCACATTTATCTGAGTCATTGCTCCACAATCTACGTTGTTCACGGCCTCTGCCAAAATGTGACCCACATTTGTGTCCCACCACGGTGACTGAGTAAGTGTCAGACTCACAGATTTCTGCAAATGTCAGACTATGTATCAGAAATGCACTGTTTGTAAAGTACATTTTATTCCTTTTTTTCCACTGTAGTTTGAGCAGAGGGTGATGTGTAGTTTGCTGTGGGATGTTTGTGGGATTGATGTGTGCTCTTCTCACCACACACAGTGCTGGGAACTACAGTACATACTGTAGCTGTGAATAAGCACTTATCTGTTGGTCAAACCACATTATCATCTGTAAACCATACCCAACCAGATAAACTTTGTGCTCGGGAGACTCATTTTACTGACAGGTCTCTACTTCTTCGGCTTCTCTTTCATCTGCGTATTTGCCTGTGTAAAAGATGAAAGAGATTCAAATATCTGAGCCTTATTGAAATGGCCTAGTTGTTGTGTGTGGAACAAAAACGGTTTCCCCTCCCTCCAAACCAGAGGGGAACCCGAAGACTAAATAGGTCTCTGCAGCTGTTGCCTCTGCAAGAATAAAATAAAATCCTCCTACCTGTTACCGAATCAAGTTTGTACCCTACAAACATGAAATCTGGCCCTATGCGACAGTGATATTTTACAGGAAATGTGTTTTGGTGCAGGAGGAGGCTGCTGGCCTCAATTGATATTCCCTGTCCTTCCCTTGACTTAACTCAGGTTATGCACAGCGACACATACACACTGCACACTCACAGGCACACACGCACATGCTCACAGACTCAGAAGAGTGCGTGTGTACTTATATTCACAGTCTGTGGTGGTGAAAATCAATGCAGTTAATAATCTGTACTCTGGGCAGTTGCAGGTCTGCACATCTTTCAAGGAGACATTTTCAGAAATTGCATGTCAAGGTTGCATCTGTCAGAGGTATTTTTGGTAGTTTCAGCAAGTGTATGAAATGAAATGTTTGAAAGATTGAAAGGGCAAAGTTATATTATTAGATCATATAGTTAATGATTTAATTTGACTTTGCTTTGAAGGTTGATCCTTGAGTTGAGCTTTGAATCAAATTACAAATTACAGTCGAAGGCAATTCAATAAGATAAGAATAAATTAGTGATTGAATAATGAATGAAATACTATGAATGTAAGCTGTCCTTAACATTTCTTTTTCCATGCCATTGTATATCCACTGTGCATTTATGAATGCTTTGTATTTTATCACACCTGATCCTTGATATGAGTGACTCTCCACTCTTGTTGATACAGGTTCACTTTAGTGTGCTTTCAGAGAGATTTAGCAACGTGGAAGGTCAACAGCTGCTGTCAACAAGAAAAAGATAACTGAAGAGGGGCTTTCTAGCTTGCCTTCTCATTTTTGAGAACAAACATCAGCGGTCTAGTTTATTTTTCTCCAAACAAGTTACATTATAATCATCAAATCCTAAAGAATCCTCAAACCATGTATATTATGTCAATGCTGGAGCTGTACAGTAGCTGCGCACTGCTCCTGATACTTAGTTGAAATACTTGCCTCTCTGACAACAGTGCTATAACAGCAATTAATTAGAGTTAATTAGAATTCAAATTCATGCCAAATATTCGCAGAATGAGTGTCTGTTTATGAGTCGTAAATAATCATTAATAATCTTTCAGAAGGAATAGATGTTTGTAACGTTTTAATTGAGCAACATGTTAATGGAGTCTGGCAGGCAGCAAGACAGATTGCACATTAAATATTAATAAAATAATATTATAGTATATTAAACAGGCGTCCAATCTGTTTAATACCCTTTCTATGGCTCCAACTCACTATTTGGACTTCTATACTCATTTTGGCATGTGCAATTGCTACATATTTCTCCCTTAAATTATTTTGTTAGCCTTTAAAGTCCTTTGTCATCATGCCATGACTTATTTTGCCCTTTGAAAAGCTAAAGTTTAAGTAAAGTTATGATTCAATGAGAAATCAGTTTGAGCTGTCATTCCTTATTGTTTTCAGTAACCCCTTTAAGCATGAGGTTGACTTTCGAAAGCTCTGTGGAAAAAGACTTGACAGCCTCCATTCTCTCCTCTGCTTGAATCCATGCTTATATGGCTGGACTCCCATTGCCTTAGTGCTACAGGCCACACTTCATCTGCTCTCTTCAATAGACGTGTCAACTTCGATGTCACACTACACTGAGATCTCACTCTCTGACCACTATGCGCCATGTCGGAGTGGGCGGCAGGACTGACTCAAACAAGGCCTATTATTTTCAGCATAGAGTGACGTACACTTCATCATGGCTAGGGATGGGATGTGTATGTTTACATGTGCCGTGTGGATGTGTTCCTGTGCATGTGAGCAAGTGCATGTTGTTTCCGTGGTTGTGTGGACCGGACATGGGGAATGTGCCTGGTCTGCAGTGTGTTTCCTGCCTTCGTTTGCACGTCTCCCCCTCCTCAGCGCTGCACTTCCTTCCCTCCAGCACTCCTCGGTAAAATAAGCAGTAACCTGACCTCCATGCTGGTGGTCTCCCTCAGAGGATGTGAGATGACAGAGTTGATGGCTCTGCTTTGTGAAGTATTTTTAACCCTGTTGATTGATTAGAACACAAAGATAAACAGTTGTGATAGCAACATGACACTGTATGCTGTGTTTTCTCTGTTTTTACGACTTGATAAGATTACCTTGGACATAGCTATTGTCCATTAACCATACATGCCAATATGATGTTTCTGCTAAGCCATAATGGAGTTACCTCGTCTTGTGCCTCACCCTGAGTAATTATCTCAGCTGGGAATTTGCTTAGTGTGCTATTTCCATTGATGGAGAAATGAAAACTTCAGCCTGCTCTTGCTTTTTTTGACTACGATCAGGCCGCACAATGACCGTTGTTCAGCCCAGTCCACATCAGGCGATACAATGCAGCCTTTTGTAGGCTTGATTTAGGCTGATATCATGCTGGAAACTATTTAGATGGGGATCACATGTTGTTAGGGCACGCTCTTTCTGCGATTCTCCTCTTACTCACTTAACGAGAGAATGTCAAACCTCCCGTAGACAATGAGGTGCTTGTTTATAGTCTCAGGACACATTTGGGAGGATTGGGCACTGCACGAAAGATTGCTTGCTTCCCTTTGTTGTTTAAAGTTTATTCTCTTAGTAAGCCATAAGATGTTGCATCAAAGGGCAGGTCAGGGGATGAGAACTACACTACAACCTTGTCAGAAAATCAGATGCTCATCTTATCGATCTCCTGATCATGTTTGGTGAGTTGTACAAATAGAGGGTTTTGACATTTCTATCTCTGGCAAGGGCTGTCAAACCAGTCCAGGTCATTCTGGTCTGGTTTGAGAGCCCTCGTCTAATATGTAAATGTAATATGAAATAAAAATATTTCCATGCTTAGGAAATAAGATTCATGAGTCTTTGTGATATTATCTGTGAAATTTCAAATTATGCAACATGCCTTTTTGACAAAACACTTTGAATCCAATTACATTGATTTATTATCTTTTACTACTTGTAATTTGCAGACAGAATCTCAGACTCATCTAATTGCCTCTCATTCCTCTCAGCCCTGTGAGCAGAATAAACTTATCAGGGGTTTTCAAACTGGGCTCTGGGGACCAACAAGGGCCCCTGAGAGGGTTGTAGGAGGTCCCCAGCAAAAGGGGGAAAAGAATATTTGTCTTTCATCACACTGTTGGAAGCTGGAACAACAATGGAAGAAATAGGGTTGGTTGTTGTGATCAGTTGTTATTGTGATTCTTGTTTGATCATTGATTGACTAGAAAGACGTTAATATCTTCTAACCTGAAAAAATACTCAAAGGAGATTCCTTAAGACAAAATCCTCTGAAAGTGGGGGTCTGTGGTCTAATGTGCATAGATTGTGGCATCCTTGACATGAAAGTCTGGTAACTTCTGAACTATAATATTGTAGTGTTGTGGGGTAACTAGGTGGATTAAAGATGAGCAATGAGGAGGCAATGTGCGTTTGTTAGCTCAGCTGTGCCAGATTTATTCCCTTGCCACAGTATCAGCTAACCCGAGGTTGAGGTGTCCCTGATAAAAACAATAAATCACCAGTTCCTAACCCACTGGCTCTCTGAACTTGGTTTAATTTGAGCTAAATCTCGTTCAACATGCCCTGCATCTCTGTCCTCCAGACACAGACAAACTGCCATGTAATGTAACAACTAACACACAAAACCACTTCTATTTTTCCTTCTGGAAATACCATTCAGGCAATTACCCACTATGGTGGACACCTCCCTCAATAAAGCCTCAATAAAGGAAAACAACACACATAAACATGAACTTATGCGCAGCGTTACAGTATTATGCATTAGACATGCTGATGCATTGCAGAGCAAGATGTGCAGCTGAAGACATATTTTAACTTGGCCACTGTTGGTTTTAAACATGTACCACAGCGCTATGTTAGCCTTTGAGATGAGGTCAGGCCCTCTGGAGTATCGTAGTCTTGTTGAATTTCATTAACTGTCCACGTTTGTCACACTGGACATACTCTCCTTGTGCCAGTGTGGAGTTGTAATCTGTGGTAGGCACTGAGATTCCTTGTGGGGTTCAGTTGGAGATACAGTAAGTTGAAGAGAAGTTTCTATGGTAAACAAAGAGGTTTCAGGTCTGGCAGCCTAAAACAAACTGCTTATCAAGTGCTTTATCCTAAAGTGGTGAGGGCCGTTTCACTGTGAGCTGATTCAACAGGGTGTTGTCTGATCTAACTGAAGTGGTCAATGAAGTGTACACACAGCTCTGTTGTTATTGTATAGAACCATATCTAGTTGTCTTGGCCTGTGAGATATATATAGACCACACAAAGGGAGGTTTTACTGTCAGCTTCTTCCTCAAGATTAGAGATACAAACACAGACTGAGACATGAGACAGATTTACGAAGTGAGCCTAATTTTTCCAGTGAAGTGAAGACAGGTCTATCTGTTGTGAGCTGAAGCAGGCCCGCTAACAATCCTGAGAAAAGAGGTGCGTAGCTAAGGGGCCTTTGCCATGTGCACAGCAGCTCCAGTAGAATGGATGTAGTGAATAATTCACCTGTGCAGGATGACTGAATTATTCATGTGCTGAATTAGCCACGCATGTAATAATGTTTCACCTGTATAGCAAAAAGGAAGAAAACTTTGTGCTCAGCACAGCTGATTTTCTCTCAGCTGATATTCTGTTTGTAAAGACAGTGAGATTAGAGTAATTGTATATCTTGGTTTCTGTGTCCTGTTCCATCTCACCTCTCCTTCATATTGATTTCCTGTGCAGGATATTGCTGCACGAAAAGCTGGGTCTGATGCTGATAAAATAACCAAGCGCAATTTTCTAGGACCAGCATCCGCCTGGCAATATATAAGGCTTTGTAGAGGAAGACAGGAAGCAGTGCAGGCAGTGCGATGGTGAATACAGATATTGCTTCTGGTGGTGGTCCTTTCTTACATAAAGATTTTTTTTTCTTGCTGATAAATATTCGAATCAAGTTCCATCAAACTAGTTTGATGTGCACAGCTTTTGAGAGGTTTAGTCATGTTTGCTTTTGACAGAAAACAGTCCACTGTGCAGAGATCTGGAGCAGGATGTTTTTTATGTTGGTCTACAGTTTCATCCAGACGTACATTTGCAACCGAGTTCTATAAATACACCATATGCACGAAGCCCGCTGTTAGGGGGCCATTTATACTTTCATGAGCTATTCATATCTCTGGCACTCGATCCTGTCATTTAGTAAACACTGTTATGACAGTGAGGGAGTCTGGCAATAGGCCCGATACAAATCTGTCACTCTAGGCTGAAACCACTGAGACTAAAAGGTTAAGTCTCTATTGTTAAATCCCACCGAGTGCTGACAGCCTGAGCTGAAGATCTGTGGAAAACATGGGAAAAGGCATGAGCTGCTCCACCCTTCTTGGCTGGGTCTGTCAGCCATGCCCACCCTCAACCACCCACCTTGCCAGTCACAGCAGCCCCACCCGCCTACCATGCCTGCCCCTCAGCTAGCTGTGACACTTGATCTCAGGGTCAGCTGCGACGGATATTTCTGCTGTGTGTGTTTTTTAATGTCGTAAGGGCTGGTTTGATGTGACAGCCTGTCACATGTCACTAGGGTCAATTCAGATGACTGCAGCTTTACTGGTGCTCAGTTGCACTTCACTCTCTGGCCTGCGGCTCTTCTGGGGTATTTTCTTCCCTGTGAGATGGGCAGAAAGAGAGCTAGAGAGAGGCTTTAAGCCTGGACTGTGGACTACAGCTAATTTTTTTTCATTGAGGAACAAATGGTGTGTGGAAGACGTGTTGAAGTCACCCTGTTCATAGGCACTAGAGCAGCCAGAAATTAACTTATGTTTGTATCCAAATCAACTTCCACAGCTGGTTAAGTGACCTGGCATTAATGTCTACTTTGCACAATAACATGTTTAGTTTAGTGCCTGATTCTGTGTTCTGTTTCTGTTCTCCTCACCAAAATGAAATATCAGTAGCTTTGTAGTTATGTCAGGCTTCTTAATTCGTCCCAGTTGGAAGCACAATGTGCTATATAAAGATCAAAAGCATCGTTCTGCAATTAATGCGCAGATGGGCTTCAGATGCCCGTAGGAGCAACACAGCATACATGCCTGCAGTGTTAAGTGCAAATGATTTATGTTGAGATCATCTGTCAGGGTGAATTTCCAGAACTGTTGCTTCTTCATATTGTTTCCCACATGCCTCCACCCAGTCACTAGAATTCGTTTGTGGTCATGAGTTTCTGCTCATCATTATGAAATCTCATTTAAAGGAACTACAGCTACTGTAAATTGAAGTTGATTTCACAATGACAGCATTAAGTGTGTCTGATCTAGGTGGTGTTTCATTATTGAAAATGCCTGATTTGCATTTTATGTCTTCTTATATTGTTTCTTCTTGTGTTGAGAGAGAATAATTTGGGGAGAATGACTGCCTGAATAGCCTGGTTTCCCTCCATTGTTTCCAGTCTCTACATTGCCTCTAGCATGGAGTGAAACATAAGAAACAATGGATAGTAGGAGCATTTATAGTAAATGACTAACTGTTAGAGCATGGGGAATCCAAACATAAGCTGTTTGTGCCATTGGGTTTTCAGTAAAACAGTAATTTTATAATCAACGCGGAACCTGCTTGCTTTAAACAAACTTGTAGCCACATCACTCAATGATAATTTGAGCCTAAATGGTCAAAGTTGACCAGTAGTGGACAAAGAAGCAGAAATAACATGCAGTAAGAGAAAGAGGATGAAAGAGGGAAAGGAAGGATGAAGGCTTGAAGCCAGGAAGCGCCGCAGCTCTCAAGAATGAGGTATCCGGACTTTTCACTACCTAGATTAATGGGGTCATCCATCATGGCGCCTGCCCATGCATGCTAGGTGGCAAGTCCTTCTGTCTACTGTCCACCCTGACTCCATAATCCCTGCCAGGAGCAAGTACAACCCTACCTGGCCAGCCATCTGAGGCTCTGTCTGCCTCGATGACACAGCTCTGTCTGCCACCCTCAGTGTGGCTGCAGCAAGCTTGCCTCCTGTAGAGTAGTGCATAGCAGTAAAGTACACAGAGTACCCGGAAACCAGCCAGCCCCTGTCCATAATGGTTAGGCTTCATGTGGTTTTCTTCTCTGCCATTTCAGCTTGGTTAAGTTTCAGCCAGAGATCTTGAGGAATGTGGGTATGGCATGCACTGAGATTAGAATTGGGCCCAGATAGAGAAGATTTCAAGAATGTACAAATATTACACAAGACTATCATAGAAATGTTTAATTCATGAATTATTTTTCAATAACACATGATATGAGAGAGTCAAGCTCTCTTTGTAGATAATGTGTTCAGTTTAAAAAGTTCTGTGTCCATCATTTCTCCTTATGTACAGTAGTGAATAGCGATTGAAATTTTTGAACAAGGCAGAAAAGATAACAATCCAGTATAAAAGAAGCCATGGCTAGATTGCTATTTTATTTATGATGAATGTGAAGCGGGAGGGCAATGCTCTCTTGCAAGTCTCTGCGCATATTTGAGGCATAAGAGCAGTTGAAAACAGACAAAACTGGCTGCGTTGTGCACAATGAACAAGCACAAAATGAAGCAGTAGCATGGCCCCCACCCACACTTAGCTTTTGTTACTCTGGCTTGAGTGTGTTCAAGGTGGCACTTAGAGTTGCATCCACTGAGCCAGTCTTCTGTTTGACTTTAAACTTCACCTGTGACAGCTGGGCTTCCATTGTCATATCCCAGTGCCTTTCTCTGCATGACTGGAGACCATTACCAAGTGATTATATTAAATGATGGCATGGAAAAGTTCATTGGGCTTGAGTTTGCATGCAGAACGTATTACAATAGATTGCAGCTCTCCAGACAGAGAAAGAGAGTGCTAGTTATGCCTGTCAACCCCGGTCATTATGGCCTGCTGGACGTCCCTACACCTGGAGAAATGTCAGCATGTTCTCTGGATTTTGTCCGCCTGTCTGTCTTCCCTTGCCTAATGGAGGAAAGAAGTGGCCTGGAGAGGCAATGTCAGTCCCAGAATTAAAAACAATCTGGGTCTCGTGATTGAGTGGGAAGTGTTAGATTCGCACAAACGCCAAACGAGGGCAGGAAGCCAATCTTGCAAGGCGCAGTGTAAAGTTATGGGTGTGGGTGTTTTCCCTCTTTAGATGTGAATCTTGAAGTCAAAACAAATCTTTTTGAGAAACTAGATTAAATCATGGTGGTCTAAAGAATGTCAGCCTCAAAGCAGTGCTGGGAATGTAAACACTGTGGGAAACTATTACACGCTTCAAATTGTTGCCATACGACATCTTAACCAGAAAAAAGCACAATCACCTTGAGGGTAGATAAGACATTGTGGTGCATTAGTTAAGCACTTGTGAGGCTGAATTATGCAATAGTTGTGCCTCATACGCCACTGCTTATGACTGATTTTCTTTTACCATCACACCTGACCATGAACAGATAACATGCACTGTCAAGGAGGGATAATCCTTTAGCCTGAGTAATTGCTAAACACAGAGTTCAATCAGCTGTCCTTCCCCCAAGGATATCTCTCTTTCTGAGGACTACTTGCCTATGAAGACCCTTCCTTCTCAGACAGAGACTAGCCTCGAGTCCTACCTTGTGCAGTGAATTCTAATTATCACTTGATGGAGAGATGACTGACATTTTAGTGCTCCCTCACTGTGAGAAATGAGTTGGTGGCTGTCGTAGCTATGCTTGCGTTTGAGTAGCGACTGTGCCAACTGTTCCAGTTAAACTCTTTCTGAGACACGAGTTGCAGGCCCATGCCAGTTCAACTGCCATGTTGACTTTGGAGGAGGACGAGAGAGAGAGGGGGAGACAGACTTTCAAGGCACTTGGCTTGGCTGTCTGTCAAACGTTGGAGGTTTACCTTGGGCTGTGACCAAATGCTCTTACAACCCACTGATCAGTAGGCTAATGGAAAACCAAATAGCTGCAACATGGCTGCATCAATGCATAAAGTGTTGCTGGCATCTTCTGCAAAACCACCTTTACATATGTAATTGCAACTGGAATGATAAAAATAGGGCTGCAACTAATGGTTATTTTCATTATCAATTAATCTGTTGATTATTTTTTCAATCAGTTGATTAGTTGTTTTGTCCATAAAATGTCAGAAAATTGTGAAAAATGTTAATCAGTGTTGATGAACCCAAGGTTATGTCCTCATATGTCTTGTTTTGTCCACAACAAAAAGATATTCAGTTTACTGTCATATAGGACTAAAGAACAAAGAAAATACTTACTCTTCTCTGAAATCAGAGAATTTGGACATTTCTTATTAAAAAAATGACTCAAAACAATTAATTGATTAACAAAATAGTTGGTGATTAATTTAATAGTTGATTAATAATCGATTAATTGTTGCAGGTCTAGATAAGAAAATAGTTTTTGCTGCTGTTAGATACAGATGTTTAATGCCTCTGGTCTAATTGTGTTTTATTATAAGCTGTCAGATATCTTAATGACTCTCACTTCATTTACATAGTCAAACTGTTTTTTTAAGAAGTCTGTCTGTTGGGGTTTCATCTGACTCACAAGCAGATAGCAGGCAGAAGGAAACGATGATGCTGTAAATGGCAGTCACTCACACAGAGACCACATGCAAGTAAGGACGAGAAGAGTGGGAGATTGTAGTACAGTGCAGGAACAATTAGACTCATTTAGTTTGCTCCCATCTGTCCCTCCTTCATTCTCTGGAGGCAGAGCAGCATCAACACAGCATTCAGGTTAAACAGAGTTAAAGCAGGAGGAGCCAAAGCTTAAGCAATCAAACAGTGTTTAGCGTAGAAGAAAATTAGGTTCCCTTGCTGTCTACTTTCAGTTCAGCCTCAGTCTGTTCCAATCTGCAACCCTGAAGCTGAAGGCCCCTCCCTTCACTGATCTGCTCTATATCAGGAGCCCCGCTGTTTGAACTAATGGTGAAAGTAATTAAATGTCGGGTGTTCTAGCCTGGGGCAAGAGAGATGGCTGCTGTGTACAGGCAGAGATACTGGTGTCAGATTTGCATTTCCCAAATGTTAGTAGGCAGTCCATCCGGAGAAATAAAATCTGTGATAATTCTTCTCAGTGCATTTAAAGGCAGATGATTTTACAGTCTTTCTTTAGTAATGCAAAGAAAGCATGAGTGAAGTTAGTGTGTCATGACCGTTTCCGGTCTTGTCCACTCATCTCTCCTTGCTTCCCACTCTCGGGAGTATGTGACTCTACAGCAGCCAGCTTTGGTCCAGTCTATCTGGCTAATCTGGTATCATACTTCAGACAATGTCAGTGGAGGTCAAACAACATTCAATATTAAAAGCCTAATACATACACAAGGCCAAAGTCTTCCAGACTGACAGTGAATGGAAGATTAAACCCCACTACAACAACTTACAAAGCAAATCGCTATTTTATAAACATCCCATCTAGTTTTTCTGCCTGTTGTAGCACTTTCAATAAATTTATTGTGGCGGAAATGTCAGCATATGCTATAGTACCTATCCCAGTGTCCTTTTGTGAACTAGTGAATTGAGAAATATCCGCCAGAGCTAGACTGTGTTTAAATATTAACACATTGGTGATGACCCCTGCTGCCCTCAGTCTGAGGTTTTCCTCCGTCTCTGCTGAGATCCACTGACAACACTTCCCATCATCACTTGGGCTAAAACAGAAGCCTGTGGTACGTTAAAATGGCAATGTGAAGCAGATGTGGTCACTAGAAGTCATGGACTTTTTCAAGGAGCTGGGTCTGTAATAGCAGAAGTAAGGATGTGACCTGTTGTGACTGCTTAAAGCGCAAAGCCCCTGATGTGACAACAAGAGTGCGTGTGTGACAATGCCATCTTGAAAAGCATTTTAACTGAATGAGACTCTGGAACAGAAATAACTTGGATAGATGGAAGGATTGGGGAGGGCATTTTTCAAATTCATTTGGTTTTGCAACAGTTCCATAGCTGAGGAGACACCCTGTTTTGCAAGTTTACGCATTTGTACTTTGCAGAAAGGCGGTCATTGTTATGTACATTCCTCCTGTCTGCAGAGTGAAAGATTGCTTTAATCAATAATCGATTGTATAATTATGCAGGGTTGTCCCCAGTGTACTGCAAGCCCAGTGCCCACCGTACCTAAGTTGACCTCCCATGGGGCTTAAGCCCCACTTAATGTTGGGCCCTATGAAATCTGTGTTATGACTTTTTTAAATCCTCAATCCCACGTTTCCGGACATGATTATTTTTTCCACAGAAACAACACGGCCCCACCTTAATGCTGCCATCACTTTGTCGCTGGCCTGCCACGCTCTTTTCAAAAAGACACTTGGCCACCAACCCCTGTCAAAAGATACTTGCCACTGGGCCTAACAAGTTTGCGGGGAAACCTGCTTTGCATGCATATTTTTGTGAGATACTGCTTAATCATTTAAAGTGCAAATGATGTCTGTGTACTGTTAAGGGGTAAAGGAGTTGAATTTTCCATGGGAATAATGGTAATTAAGAAAATGACAGGAAATAGACCACCAAGCCCAGAGAAGTGAGGTTAGATGGTGGGACAATAAAAATGAGGGGCTGGTGATAACAAGGCTGCAGCTACAGGCAGGCGCTCTGATGGTGAGGTTTATTATGCACCTCTTTAGGCCCACAGGCTTTGTCATGGGAATGCATACATAGTCATTAGGCTCCGATAGATGTCTGCTGGAGGCAGAGCAACTTTTAACCACAAATAGGGATTAAGTTTGTTTTTAACTGTAGAATTAAGGAATTCCTTTTTAGACTGCAAACGTCCTCACTCCCCAGCACAAATATTTATAGCTTTTTTTTTAAATGGTGCTGTGATCTGTTTTGGGGAAGGGGTAAACAGCTGGAGACTGTTTTTAGTGGTTTCCCCTTTACTGCCTAATGAACAGAAGTATGTGAACACCCATGCTTGTATCAAATAAGGGGCCTTAGCACCCTCTTGTGAAACAGTTTTGCAGCACATAATCATTAGACCATCATGTTTGTAGCTGCACAACATTACGCTTAAATTTCATTTTGTAATGGGAGTTGCCTAAGATTCCATGTGATTCTTTGAGACTCATTAATAATAGCACATCTCCTTCTCTGTCTGTGTAGCTGGCAGGCCTCGGGTGGGACAGAGAACATGGCTGAACCACGGCGGGAGAGCACCAGCAGTCTGCAGAGGAAGAAGCCTCCCTGGCTCAGGCTGGACATTCCCACGGCTCAGATGTCACTAGACGAGCCACCCACTTTTGTTCAGGTGTCCTTCTTCGCTAAATCCCTGCCTTCTTCTTTGTCACCTTTATCAGTTTGGTCATGACTTGTGTTCACACCATTCCTATGTGCCCCTTCCTGTGTAGCCGGTGAAGAGGCAGGGGTTCCTGCGCAGTATCAGCATGCCAGTGGAGACCTCTCACCTCCAGTCCCCACCCCGCGACCTTTTTGACACCCGGCGGCCTGTCTTACAACGCCAATCATCCATCACTCAGACCATAAAGAGGTAAAGCAGTTGGCCATACATTGGATTTATACTGTATATTGCATTCTTGATGTATGTGGGTTGTAGCATGCTTCGAGATTATAATATGAAGAATTTCACACCTCTTTGACAGAGAAGCATGCAAATATTGTTTTTTTTATTCTTATAGGCTTGTGTATGTGTCTTGAGTTTGCACATTATGGAGTGCAATGCGTAACATAAGCAGCACATTCTTATATAAGATTCATGAGTTAAATAGAGGATGTTGGCGGCCTCTGTCCCCCTGCTTTCCTTGCCTTTCACCACATTGCATGGCTGTTTCTGATTAAAAATCTCAGTGCCATCTGCTTGGTAATAACTTTCCTAATGTTATAAATCTTTATAAAAAAAACAAGTCTTAGCCTAACAGTCTGCTTTGCTCTCTTTGCATGATGGCTACAGCACTGTCCAGCTGCACTTTTCCTTCTCACTGCCTGTTGTTGTCTTTTCTCTTTCCTTCTCCTTCCCTCTGTTCCTTCTTTGCCACCTTCCGGCCCTGCTCTGCCTGGTCACAGCAGCAGAAGGGTGCACTTTGAGAGGATTAACACGGTGCCCATTAAGGGGCAGCGGGCTGCTCGCGCAGCACCAGGAAACATCACTCGCTCTCCAGAACCCTGCTCAGGTATGGCAGGAAGTCCCTCATGTGACTGCAAGTGTTAGGGTTATCAGTCAGATGTGTCTACCCCCTTATTTACTATGAGGAAATAAGTGAGTGTACTGTGTATATTTTTAGCTCACAGTGTCAATTCTGCATGATTTTACCAATGTAGCTTTAAAGTGCTGAAGTATTAAGAGAACAGTTCACCCTAAAATCTTTTTTGGCAGTTTGAGCACCATACGCTGCCATTTAGCTCAATTAAATTTGAGAAAAGGCATCTTTACGGCTGGATAAATAAAATGGATAAATATCACTACCAAAGAGGAATGATATGTATTTTTGATATTGGGGTGAACTGTCACTTTAAATATTCATCTCAAGATTCACAAGAACTGTTGTTTCTCACTCAGTCAGTGGCTGCTGCTGCTGTGGGTTACTGCCACAAACACTTTTAAAATGAGTCACAAGAGGACCTGAAACCAAAAGCATTTTCCTGTGACAAATTCCTCTCCATTCAGAGTTACAGTATCACCCAGCCAGGCGGTGGGAGGGGCCACACATTTCTCTACACATCTGTCAAACAGCAGCACAAGTTGTTGCTTCTGGGTGGTACCTGTTAGGGAGCCAAGGCTCATTCCAGGTCCGGTGGCTTCTTTGGTGGACGCTGATTAGATAAGTCTGGGCCATGACTATGTTCAGTCTTATTCATAGAAACCGAGGTTAGGGAAGGCATGCACCTGCTGCAAAGAATGGTACATGTATTCTAGAGTATAGCTGTACAATCGTGTCGCTGACATGTATTTTGAGATGGGACTAGCAAATGTATCCACTGGAAGAAAGAGTGAGCTGAGCTAATGAGAAGTAGACTTTAACCAAACTTCGGTGAACATTCATTCTGCAGCTGGTAATTAGTGTAGAAACAGCTAGCTTGCCTGAACTTTCCTTTGAAGAATGTTTCCACTTCCACTTCCTGCCCTCAGGGTGCAGTAACATTGTTTGCTCTGGTACTTATTAGGCTTCAACTGCAACAACATGATTGCATGTATATTCATCAAGGTTGGGTGGATTGGGCCAAAGTGGTGAGGCACAATTAAAACTTCCGAAAAATCCCCCTCTTTCTCCGTGTGGACTGGATTTGCTTTTTGCTTGTGTCGGTTAAGATTAGGAAAATCTGAATGTGTTGGATTTTATTTGCAGCATTAGAATTCCAGTAATCCCTCTCTTGGTCTCTCTCCACCATGCATTCGTTGTGTATGAGAGTGTGTGTACCTGGCTACCTGTCTTTCCTGGTGTGTCTGGACATAAACATGTCCAGGCATGTTCTTTCTACTATCTAGGGCATTTTTTTTATATCCTGGGCAGTGCTGTCTTATCAGTCCCACGCATATTTGCAGATCACTCTTCCATATACAGAAGTCTAAAGAGGGCCATCATTGAGTGGTTTGTGTCTCTTGGCAAGTTTCACCCATATCATTTAATTTCCCTGTGAGAAATGAAGCATTTGTGTGAGTTTTGTGACCCAGAGCTGACAGGTTAGTGTTTGCGGTATTAGGGGAACGGCGGACTGGTTTGGGGTCAGTAAGGACGGCGAGCCACACAGAAATGGCAGAGGAAAAGCCTTCGCCACTGCAGCCTGCGCTATGGAAAGCTGAAACCACAGGTGATCCGAGAGATGGATCTGCCCAGCCAGGACAACATCTCCTTAACCAGCACAGAGACCCCGCCTCCTCTCTATGTCCCCTCCTCACAGCATGGCATGCAAAAGGTAAAGGAATATACGAGTTGATGACTAGCTGTACTAAATGTTGTTCTTATGTGAATCGTATTTATTTTTTGAAAATGTGTCATACAGATGGTGGACAATCATGTACTTTAGCCTGATAAAAGAAACAAATTAGAGGCTTTTTAAAAACTTGCCAGTACCGGTCATTCTTTAACTGATGTTCCTGAATAAATCTACTGTTATATAAACTTGGCACATAAGTACATTGAACCTGTCTCTTGTTTAAATTGATCTTATTTACAGCATGTATTAAATGTCAGAGATTAAAAAAAATGTCTGTGCCTTGATAATTCATGTTGTTGAATTGTTGAACCCGTTGGTCTCCAGATTGTGGACCCGTTGGCACGAGGACGAGCCTTTCGTATGGTGGAGGAGGTGGATGGCTACAGTGTGCCTCAGACCCCCATCACCCCTGGAGCCGCCTCACTTTGCTCTTTCACCAGCTCTCGCTCAGGTCTCAACCGACTGCCTCGCAGACGTAAGAGGGAGTCTGTGGCAAAGATGAGCTTTAGGGCCGCAGCAGCGCTGGTCAAAGTGAGTGAGAGGGATGATAAATAATATATATATATATATATAGATACGTGTGTGTGTGTATATGTATAGGTATATATGTGGATTTTTTAAGTACTGTTTTAGTTTGTAATGGCATATATGTTGTGTGTTTCCCAGGGGCGCTCATTACGGGAAAGCACTCTACGACGGGCCCAAAGACGCAGCTTCACCCCTGCCAGCTTCATGGAAGAGGACATGGTCGACTTTCCTGATGAACTGGACACATCTTTCTTTGCCAGAGTAAGGCAGGAAACACAACAATGTTGTGATGCTGTTGTTACTATGTAACCATGTTTATTTAGAATTTACTAATAATTGTCATTTAAGTAACCCATGGCATAATGATTTTTTTGCACCTCTACGCTCTATTTTTTCTTTCCACCATGGCCTGTCTAGGATATTCTGATGCAGGAGGAGTTGTCCACGTATGCAGATGAGGTGTTTGAGTCTCCATCTGAGGCGGCCATGAAAGAGGCAGAGCCCAGCAGCAAGAAAGATGAGACGGAGTTGACAGGCAGCGCCCTAGATAAGACAGAGCTAGAGAGAAGTCACCTCATGCTGTAAGTTAATGTACCGTCGCTACTGGAAAACAGTTCTCAGTGTGAGATTTGCACAACATGTCAAACCAGCATAAGTAAACTTATGACATAGAGATTAAAGATTAGGTTTTCTTTGCTCTATTGATAACCAATTTGACAAAAATATAAATATTGATATATCAAGGAGATGGATGACATAATGAAGAAAGGTTAAGCTGACACACCTCTTTTCATTTGTGTCTCTCCCTTTCATCTCCTCTGTTAATTCTTCCAGACCTTTGGAGCGAGGGTGGCGCAAAGCCAAAGAAGGAACTCCAGGACCACCAAAGGTGCCCTTGCGGCAGGAGGTGGTGAGTGTTACGGGACAGCGGCGTGGGCAGCGCATTGTTGTGCCTGTCAAGAAACTTTTCGCCCGGGAGAAGAGACCTTATGGATTGGGCATGGTGGGGAAGCTCACAAACCGCACCTACCGCAAGCGCATTGACAGCTACGTCAAGAGGCAGATAGAGGACATGGATGACCATAGGTACTGCGCCTCCCGACATATCTGACTAATGAGTGCTTTTTCTCTGCTTCCCTCAGTGGAAGACACTGATGGATAATGAGCACTGCTGTTCTTTTTTTAAACCACATATTCTCTCTCTCTCCTCTAGGCCTTTTTTTACATACTGGATCACCTTTGTCCATTTGCTCATCACTATCTTGGCTGTATGCATCTATGGTATTGCGCCAGTGGGCTTCTCCCAGCATGAGACAGTTGATTCTGTGAGTAAGAGCAGCTCAGTATTGTGTGAAGCATCTTTGTTAACACACCTTCACAGTACTTTCATCTCGTTGCAACTCATTTCATAGCGATTGTACTTTTTGTGATTTGGATGTCTTTTTGATTTAGGTTTTAAGAAACAAAGGTGTGTATGAAAATGTCAAGTTTGTACAGCAGGAGAACTTTTGGATAGGTCCGGGTTCGGTAAGCACTCTTCTCTTGATTGTGTGTCACAGATTAAAAAGAACATAAGCAATAATTGTGTGAAATGTCTTTAAATAAACATGACATTTTATTTTATTTTTTCCCTTATCCATCGTCAGGAATCTCTGATCCACTTGGGGGCCAAATACTCTCCATGCATGCGGCAAGACAAGCAGGTGCATGATCTTATCAGGGATAAGAGAGCTATCGAACGCAACTCGGCTTGCTGTGTGCGGAACGATCGCTCCGGCTGTGTCCAAACCTCAGAGGAGGAATGCTCGGTCTGTAAACAAGCCCAGTTCTTATGTGTTTTCCTTGACCATTATAATTGAATTGCAGACAGAAGCTGTGCCTCAGTTCTAACTCCCTCTGCGTGTGATTTTTATTTCTAGAGTACTCTAGCTGTGTGGGTTAAGTGGCCGAGGCATTCCAGCACTCCCCAGTTAAATGGTAAAGACAGACAGTATGGCTCAGTGTGCCATCAGGATCCCAGGTAAGACATGAGAGTATAGTTCATCCATAACAAGCCGCACAGTATAACTTGACTGGTTCTGTAATATTTGCATATTTTTGTCTCATTGCAGGATATGTCTAGAGCCTGCCTCAGTATCACCTCATGAATGGCCTGATGATATCACCAAGTGGCCGGTGAGTTCAGTACAACCCTGTCTGATATTTAGACAGTGGGGTGGGGTGGCCTGGACTTTTTTCAGCTCAGAAGGGCTGAAGAAGTTTGGGAACCACTAGCTTAGAGGAATTAATTATGTTTGTTTCAGTATTAGAAAATATTTTGGGATTTGTTTAAAGGAACACCTTAAAGGTTAGAATAATTACCTAACAATTGGTCCTGGTCTGTCCTTCCGGCACATATGCAAATGTATCATACACTCAAAAATGGAGATATTTTGCCATTGTTTAATGATACCAGCACCACATTTCAGTCTTCTTTCTTAGTTTAATCCAGTTGTAGGCTTATTTAACAACAAAATGACTGGTCTTCTTTCTCAATTACACGCTGCTGCTGTATTGTCTTCTCAGTAGAACTCACAATTTAAATATGCTAGTTTGTGAGGGGCTTTGCAGAGTTGGAAAAATGAGCTTTCGGTTGAGTTGATAATGCACTCTTACAAATATATACTAAATAAATAAACTGCTTTTTGTCCTTTAGATTTGTACTAGGTACAACACAGGGAACCACACCAACCTGCCTCATATAGACTGTACCATCACAGGCCGACCCTGCTGCATTGGAACCAAAGGGAGGTGAGAAGAACTAATGAACCTATGACAAATTTATCCTGGACACATGATGTATGGCTAGTTTACTAATTAAGTAATTTATGTTTGTTTGTTCTTTTCAAGGTGTGAAATCACATCCCGGGAATATTGTGACTTCATGAAGGGCTACTTTCATGAGGAGGCTACTCTCTGCTCTCAAGTAAGCAACTTTCTCCTTGTTATACACAGAGAGAAGCCATTTAACACAAAAAGTGTGAAACTCAATCTGTGCTGCGTCTGCTGCTGTTTTTAATCTGCTGTATTATTTGTGTACTTTGTGTATTTTGTGAATACCAAAACAGACTTAGAGCTCACCGATTTCTGTGAAGGAAATGTGTAGCCCGTCTTCACTTGCGTATCATTTTGGTATTTGTCAAATTAACAATATGTGTCATATTTTCCCTTTCCTGTCTCCTTCTCCAGGTGCACTGCATGGATGATGTATGTGGACTGTTGCCTTTCCTCAACCCTGAGATCCCAGATCAGTTTTACAGGCTCTGGCTCTCACTTTTCCTGCATGCTGGGTGAGTCAGCGTAGCTGTCAGGATCATGGAAACTAGTTTGGCTTAGTCTAAGAATTGTCTGGCGAAAGAAACAGACCAAAAGCAGAGTGGATGGATTTGATTGTATTTTTTAAAGTTCGCTCCAAACATGAGCAGGATTAAAAAAGAAAAAAAAACCTTCATATGAAAACTCTTACTAACCATTAATGCAAATAAAAAAAAAACTTGCTGAACAAAACCACAATTTAGCAGATTAAACCGAATTTTAAAAAAGCTGAAAGTCACACTTAATATACTATATCAGTGTTTTCAAAGACTGTGTTTGCACTCAACGGTGAGGAACAGGATGATTAAAAGATCAGAATCAGCGTGAGGTTGATATATGTGGCGAATATGTTTGCCACATATACGGAAATTGACTTCAGTTGTCAACAGATCTTTTTGTTCTCATACTCCAGGCACTACAAAACAAATGCACAGAGAGATGAAGAGACAGATATAAATATATAAAAGGCAGATAAAAATAGAAGACACAAAAAACAGCAACATGTTAGGTTGTTGGTTGTAGTTTATGGGTAGTCCAATAAAACTACACAGAATGGTTATATGTGCAAACCTTAATTTGAAAAAAGTTGTGACGCTGTGTAAAATGTAAATAAAAACATAATGTTATAATTAGCAAATACTTTTGGACCTATATTCAGTTGCATCATATTAATTTTGTTGTTTTTTGTAAATATAGACACTGAACTTGATGCCTGCAACATGTTTAAAAAAAGTTTGGGACAGGGCCATGTTTACCACTGTGATACATCACCTTTTCTTTAAACAGTAAGCATTTGGGAACTGAGAAAGTGGAAGTCTCTCTCATTCTTGCTTGATATACAACTTCAGGTGCTCAACGGTCCGGGATCTCTGGATTCTCTCAATCTTTTAATGATGTTATGGGTTATAAATGGTGATTCTTTGCAAATGTGCGTTGAGAAAGGTTGTTCTGAACTGAACTAAACTAACCTAAACAAAAAAGTTTGAACATTAAATATCTAGTCTTTATACTGTATTCAGTTGTATTCACGTTAAAAAGAATGTGCAAATCATTGCAATCTATATATATATATTTTTTTTTTTTTTTTTTTTTTTTTTACATTTTAAGTAGTGTCACAACTTAATTGGAATTAGGGTTGTACATCACTGGTTATCAGGGGTAACTGGAAAAAAGTTTTTTATTAAAGTACTTTGATATTCCTGTGATATGAAGCCAGTCAGCCAGCACAAATAGCTGATCTCACTGTTAAGAGGAGTAGTGCTTCACCTTCATGCTGTCTGTTATCTGTCTCCGGGGTAATTAAACATAGTGCCCTCACTACACGAACTCATTAAGCCTCAATGAGATAGAGGCCGATTTTGTTGATGGGCAAAGTCATCAGGCTGTTGAGGGGCTTGCCTCTTCTACTCAGAGGAATTATCTTCTCAACACGTGCGGCTTTCACCCATACACACACACACACACAAACGGCACATTGCACACACATGAGCTATGTCCATTTGTGTCCTCTCAGGATCCTTCACTGCCTGGTGTCGGTGGCTTTCCAGATGACCATCCTGAGGGACCTGGAGAAGCTGGCGGGCTGGCTGCGCATCTCAATCATTTACATCCTCAGTGGCATCACTGGCAACTTAGCTTCAGCCATCTTCCTCCCCTACAGAGCAGAGGTGATCACCAGTCTAACACTCACAAAATATCCGTGCAGAAATATCAGTGCACTCATGAGTCATATTATGTGTCAGAGATTTCTTGTTGGGGGATTATCGGGTGTGCTAATAATACTGTATTTATAATGGAAACAGGTTTAAAATTGTGTTATAAATGTTTTTAAACATATTTTTGTAGGCTTACATCCCTCTCTCTGCTATCTTTGTCTCAGGTGGGGCCAGCCGGCTCTCAGTTTGGGATCCTGGCCTGTCTGTTTGTGGAGTTGTTTCAGAGCTGGCAGATCCTTGCCCAGCCCTGGAGGGCCTTCACCAAGCTGCTGTGTGTGGTGCTCTTCCTCTTTGCCTTTGGGCTGTTGCCCTGGATCGACAATTTTGCCCACATTTGTGGCTTCATCTCTGGCTTCTTCCTGTCCTTCGCCTTCTTACCCTACATCAGCTTTGGCCGCATGGACCTGTACCGCAAACGCTGTCAGATCATCGTCTTCCTGCTGGTGTTTGTCGGGCTCTTTTCAGGCCTTGTGGTGCTCTTCTATGTCTACCCAATCAAGTGTGAATGGTGCGAGTTGCTCACCTGCATCCCTTTCACAGACAAATTCTGCGAGAAGTACGACCTCAACGCTCACCTCCACTGAAGTGTGGACAGTGTGAGCACAACAGGAAGGGTCAGGTCAAAAAATGTGGACTGACAGATGATATCAGCCAGTCTGTGTCTCCACTCTGCCCCTGTGTGACTGGGGGACTGTCCCCTTCTCTGTGAACAGTGACAATATACTTGTGTATTTTTTTACTCTGTCTGTATGAATACCTATGCCACTCATCTTAAGGACTTCCTTTAAGCACCTCCCTGTTCACCGGCAGTCATTGTCACTCCTTCACTGTCCAGTGAAACAAAGGTATGGCACTTCTGAACCTCATCAAAGCTCCCAGCTGCCCTTTACATGTGAGGCAGGAATTAGAGAAGCCAGCACTGGTACAAAGAGAAGGAATTTCTTTTACAGTCACACTCCAGACAAAGGTTTTATTATTATTCAGGCAACCTCATACAGAAGCAGGGACAAAAATCAAATATTGATACCTTTGGTGCCTTGTTGATAAATGTACCAACTACTGCCATATTTTTGTTACATTATGCTGAGCACTCGAATGTTTTCTTTTATTTGTTTATTGCTTCTCAAGAAGTGATGATTGTTTTGAACATGGTAGTGTTTTAGCTACCTGTCTACTCACATGTAACTGAAAACAACAGTAAAAAAAAATCTATAAATTAAAATGGTCTGTGCCTTTTTATCAATTCTGGAATTGATCAATTCCAGAAATTCCTGTCAAAGATTGTTTTTTTAGTTTATTTAAATTATGCAACAAAGAAACAGAACATTTCTGCTACAGATTTTCAATTGACATCTTTTTAAACGGTTTACCAAAAAAGAACAGTATTTACAACTCTAAATTTAAGGCTTAACATGATCAATCAGTCGCCTTGGTTACATTACAATTGTGAATGATTTGACAAGTAAAAATTGATAAATGGAAAAACAACAATAAATTCATAAAGCGAAGATGCAAGTGGTAACAGAAGAATATAATTTTATATATAATTTTTTGGATGAATCCACTCTTGGTCCCCCTCCTTGTTCAGTGGGACACTGTGAGGTGCTCACAGGTGGTCCAGTAAGACCTTGTTACCAATTCTGAACCCAGTCCTGGTGCATACTGGCTCTGTGCCTCTGTCTGTCCATCTGTCAGCTGTGTTTTGTTAATCTTTTCTGTCCTGAGTCCATGTTAGAGGTGAATAATTGGAAGGAGGGAGGGAAGGGGGCAGGGGCTGACTAGCTGGACTAGCAGCCGCTGTTCCGCCGTGCGTACGCCTGCCCTCCGAGCGTGTACTCCATCTCCTGGAACTGCATGTTGGATACAGAGATGGCTGATGGCCCTTTCTCCTTGAAGCCGGCCTTGAGGTAGAAGGGCACCAGGAAGTCCTCACAAATCAGCAGAGCTCGGCGGAGGCCCGGTATGCAGCGCAGGTACTGCAAGTAGCGCCACAAGAGGATGGAGCCCTTGCCCTGCTGGCGACAGTGACGATGCACTGACAGCACATGGATGTGCACAGTGGGGGTGTGTGGGACGTGCTGAGTCATTGCCTCCTGGAGAAAAGTTTGTACAAAAAAACAGTAATATGCACTGAAAAGCAAGACTGGTCATATTGTCTTCTTTACACTGTTGTTTTCGATGTTTTCATACCTGTGAAAGCCTCTCCTTGTCCCAGCCAGAACCGATGATGAAAGCAACCAGCTGTCCCTCCTCAAACCAACCAAGAGACAGCTCAGGACACTGACCCAGGAAGTTCAGTACTTCATCCAGGGTAAGTGGACACTCTCCAGACACAGAGACAAATGCTGGGGGGTGTGAAAAGAACTAGTTCATACAGCGGGTCACATCCTGGGAGTAATGATGATGAAGATCAGAAAAAGGATGAAAGGAAATGTGCTCTTTCAAGTGAAAATGGGGCCTAACAATATTGAACATTCAAACCCAATATTTAAGATATGATACATTTATACCCTCTCCAATGACAGAATGGAAAATACAGTATACTCCCTTTATACACGTACAATGTCAGTTCTTACCTTTTCACATATACAATTAAAACTTATCAGGTTAGTTTAATGAAGAGTGGCTGTGAACAGCAGAAACTCAACTTACCTTCTCTTTCAATCTCAAACACACTGATGGCGTCCTGCGGCGTGAGGTTCCTGAACTCGCTGGCAGGGAGTGTGTGTCGTCTCTGTCGCAGGGGGCTGACCACGCTGACTGGCGTCTTCAGAAAGAAGGGTTTGAGGAAGGGTGAGCCACTGACCTGCTGTGTCATGATGCCTCAATAATTAAAGTACAGGAGGTTCTAGCGATCAGTCAGGACTCCTCTGTTTGCTTCTTTTCCAACCTTTTGCAAATACAAACTTCACACTGATACTATAAATGATGCAGTCAGAGTAAGTCAAACCCTGCCAACCAAGCTCTCTGTGTTCTCTGATTGTCCTGCAGCTCTGACTGTAATGTAGCTCACTACAGTAGGCAAGATGCTGACCTACGTGTCTCTTCTGCTCTCTCCTACTCCTCCTCCTCCTCTTCCTCTCTGATCTCATATGGTAAAGTGGTCCACTCAAAGTAGGATAGCTGTCTGTGCACGTGTCTCCAAAGTCTCTAAATCCCCTGCTCTCAAATGATTGACATTGTGTTCTTGGGCTATTTC
Organism: Lutjanus argentimaculatus; assembly: GCA_034769285.1. NCBI lineage: Eukaryota > Metazoa > Chordata > Actinopteri > Lutjaniformes > Lutjanidae > Lutjanus > Lutjanus argentimaculatus. The sequence goes on from JAWZSL010000022.1 coordinate 13,136,772, forward strand.
TTTCATGATTTATATTTTATTTTAAACATTCCAGTTCAGAGACAGACTATTCTCTAGTTTCAGCTTGTCATTGTGCATATTATAATTAGAAACAAATTTGTATTAACCTTAGCTCCAGGAGTTGACAGCAATCAGTGGTATATTTCCCACACCTTAATTAAAAAATCAGTGGTATTTTTATATATTGACTATGTGATGAGTATTTGAAGATATTTAAAGATAAGATGACAATAATTCAGGCAGATTAATTATATCAGTGTTTGCATTCAAGAGAAAAAAAGTTGTTGAGATGTGATGACAGATAGGATTAGTTTTCAACTCGCACATCTATATTGGTGCATTCACTAACTATAGGTATGTGTTTTTTTTCAGGGTGAGGATGAGTGAGACGTGGCATGAGTGGATACGGTGTTAGGCATGCTTTCGGAAATCAAGGGCATGTGGACTAATTTAACCTTACTGAGTGAGGGCCGGGGGAGATTTGTGTGGATTGCTGTTGGGATGATTTCATGCCTCAAAGAGGTTTAGCACAGACTAATTAAATGAGAGAGCACTTGCTTTGACTGACCTGATGTAAACCTGTTTGAACAGCCCTGTTTGACTGTCACAGACACAAAAAAGTGCCCTATCACAATAAGTTATTCTTTATGGAAACTTAATCCTAAAGCTTTACATTATAAGTTTAAATTACAAAATGTTCCTTTCTTTTATTTATACTTTATAATGGTTGCAAAAGTTTAAGAAATACAGGTTCCTAGTTTATTTAACCTTTCCAAAAAGCTTTTATTTCTCAAGCATCTGAAAATTATCAAAGTGAACAATGTGTTTTTGAAGTAGTCTTTATTTCTCAGCAGAAAAACAGGCTTCACACCAATCAACTGGCTTTAGGCCTAGCAATAATATTGTTTAATGTAGCCTCAAGAGATCAAACCAAAATAGAATTGTTTAGGATTATTGTTTCACCTCACTGCTTCCTCTTGGCTTTCACTACGGTGATGAATGGGAAATCTCTCACGTCATCTGGACATGAGGCCAATCACAAATACGAGAACATCTCTGCTCATGAGCTCATCAGATGTCAGAGACGAACGCATACACGGTTGTCCAAAGATGAAATGACCTTTTCTGACCTGCAACTCTGTCAATCTGTGAGGCCCGTGAGGGGAGGGGCAGTCTGAAATAATTCCTCATGACCTCTTAAAAGAGCCTGTTATAGCCAACTGAATGACAAGGTTGAGTTTTAAGACTCCCAGACACATGTTTGAGCTTTTCAGACAAGCTAATAAATTTAAAGAATAGTTTAGGAGACAGGGCTTTGGCTCGTGATACTGTGAATGCAGCATATGGGAGATGATAGAAGATTAAACGTTTTTGTACACAGAAAACTTCAACCACTGAACATCTCAATCTGACAGTGTCATAGACCCTAATCTCATTTAGTGTGTGTACGTGTGTACATACAATTGCACACATTTTCTCGGTGTATTATGTTTTTACAGGCAAGCTTGAGGCCTGTTTTCTCATTAAACTTTACACTGGTGTGCACCTGTTGGTCCAGCAGTTAAACAACACTGCAGAGGAATGTCACTAAACACCTCACACACTGTCAAAATGAAGATGAGAAATGGGTAATACTATACACCAGATCACATGTAATGTTTTTTTTTGGTAGTACTTACAGGTATAACCTGTATAACCCTAGTCTATAAGTAACACACACAAAACACTAAATAAAGTTAGTGGCTGTATTAAATTTTATTTTATTTTATTTTATTTTATTTTATGAGGATTTAACAGAAACGCTGATTACAGTTTTTATCTAGAGACAAAGTTTGTACATGAGCTTTGTTGTGTGTGTGTGCATGTGCGTGTGTGTGTGTCTGTGTCTGTGTGTGTCTGTGTCTGTGTCTGTCTGTCTGTGTGTCAGTAGCCTATTCATCCACTTGGCTCTGAGTCAGCTCTAATCAATTTGTTGATGCAGGTTGTACTGTTTTATCCGTCAGCCTTCTGGTGCCATGGGTGCAGCACTGAGTAAATGTTCTTAATTTCCGGTACAAGTTAACTACAGCACAAAAATACTTTCAAAATGGCATGTTACTATACTCTTTCACCCCATTTACACCGGTTATTAAAATGTGATCTGTATACACATAAGTTACCCACATTGCTGTATGGATTGGTTTACACAAACATAAGAAGGTCAGGCAGATCTGATCACATACTGATCACAAAGCATTTACAGCTTGCATTAATTGATACCAGGTGTAAATGAGGTGTTTATTACTCTTTTTGACAGACAGGATCAAACTGAAATTCTAATCCTGTGTGAATCATAAATTTACAGGTCCAGAAGGCCTTTCAGGTGGAAGATTAACTGAAAGCCTGACTTGATGGTTTTACAGCAGTCCATGTCACGTGTTATATTGCAAAACTGCAGCGTAACCAAAATCTACTTGACAGTTTTGTTGCCTGCTTTGCCAGCAGAGGGCACTACTTATTCTGCTACGAGGACTCATCTCTGGCCATGTTTACACCAGATTTACACACAGACTGAGACAGGCTTGAAACAAGTCTTTGACTATGAGAGCTGTGAATTTAAAGGTCAATTTTAAATATAAAATGCTGAATCTACACGTACATAAATGTGTATCAAAGAAGGAAATTCTGCAATTGCAGAGCATTAATCTTCAATATCTATGTATGTGAGAAGATAGATTTTTTTGTTAGAACATGCACATATTTGTGAGAGCATTCATTTAGTCCTTGTCTTTTGAAATGTGATGTTTTGTTCTTTTCAGAAACATCAGCATTTCAGCGTATCAGTTTGCAAATGTATAATAATAATAATAACAACAACAATAATAATGATAAACTCTTTTAGTGGCCTAAAAAGACATGCAGCGATTACCTTAATACTTTCTTTTTACTTGGAGGCAAATTTAGCAACAATTAGCACACACTACACCCATCTCCACCCATAGTTTTGCCTTTTGATCTCAGAGTAATGACCCTCTAGCCATTATACAAATAATTTATAAAATAAATTATTTCACAAAATACCAATGCATTGCAGTGGGTACTGTAACATATAAACAAACAAGTAAATATTGTGATGGATTAGAAAACAGCTGGTAGTTGAAGTACTGAATCTTTGTTCTTTATTGTTATACACATGCTGCTATACACACGAGGAAAGACAGGTATTGATTTTACAGAGAGCCACAAACCACCTACTGTGGAGTTATCCTGGATACCAGGTCAATAGTGGTCAGAACAGGAACAGGAAGGCACAGTGTCAAGTTGAAATGGCACAAAGGAGGAGGGGGAAAGACAAAATAACCATGTTACTTAAAAGCAGTGTGAAGTTTACACCTCTACGAATTCACATGCAAATGCTAGCCTGATTATTAAAATGCAGTGTTTGCATTTATTGCATTGGATGTGTTCCTTCCAATCAACATACATTAAGAGAATCCACTTGAACCTAAATACTAACATTAAATGCATAATTGATACATGGCCATAACATAGTAAATAAACAGTTCAGTTTAATATTGCAGTAACAATAACAAGATACATTTTTCCAGTAGCATGAAGTTTCCGGTAGAAAAAAAGGCTCTATACATCAGCATCAAAAATCCTGTCTATGGGCTGAAAACTTGTATATTGTAGCATTTATAAGAACACTAATGTCCAATGCAACAAGCAGGTAGCCATATCAATTCAAGGCACATAGATCTATATGCATGGCGCTACACATACAGGACCAAGGTAAGTAAAGGCGTTGCAGCCACACAAACACTTGATTCCTTTTTTTGCAGCTACATCACATAAGCAGACACTGGCATTGCCACAAAGAGACTGTACAGAGATGTGCCACATCTACGACAAGCACACTTATTGTGCCATATTGAGTCAGCATACATGTAGCTGGAGCATCTATGCTTGTTGCAGGCTTTAGCTATCTTTGAGTTCAGCTGTTAGGATGTGAATCTGTAGCTCTTATCGATTATCCAAGTCTTAAATAATGTGCATGTTCACTGAATCTAGTTCCATTACTTCAATACCAAGATTTTTTTTTCATATGTAATATGCAAGTATACAATTTTGGAAGTAACTACACAGGATTCTAGTACAGTTATGATACATAGATATCACAGAATTTGAAATAATAAAAAAGTGAAAATGTAGATGTTTAAGACTGCATAAAACTAATCTCATATACTCATGTTATAAGGAATGGTTTATAAACGATTTTGGCGGAGTGCAAAATCACTTCAAATAGACACACAGATACATAAGTAATGTTTTCAAATTTCTGCTCAACTCAAATCAACCTGACCGGAAAAACAAGTTCTCGAGTCATTAATGTATTTTCACTGATGAATACAATATCTAAACACAAACTGTATTTATAAATTCTTCTGAATTTAGTGTCAAGCAATTGATACAGAGTTAATTTAAAGTAAGTGTGCTTAAAAGCACCACCATGACAGGTAGTGAAATATCTCTGGAATCCACATTACTAGACCACAACTCTGGCCAAGACACACAACTGAACGCCATCTGACAGTTAATGAAATGTTTTCAAAGCTGGGGAAACAATATTGTCTTTTAAAACATCAGTCATAGAGTAAGGTACCAAGAGTATCTTTAAAGGAGTCAAATTTCTTTTCTAATGTCAGAATTATTGATGGAATAATTCCTCCCTCATCCTGGTGAACTGCCTTTCAGGGCCGTCGTCGGCTCTGATCACAGACGAAGAAGACTTGACTGGAGGGTGAAAGGAATAGAGGTACTGGATGATCTCTGTAAAGCATAAATCTGTACTGATGGATGTTGGGGAAAAGGCTGGATCAGAGTCAGGGGTTGAGGTGCTCATCCTCCATGTGAAGGCTGCTCGTGGGACACAGGAGAGGCTGGCTGGAGCAGTTTGTGCTCTGACTCTTCAGGCTTTCTGTTGACTCCGATGACCCTGGAGAAGAAGAAGCAACAACAGATAAACAAAATGGCTTAAAGCGAATTTTCCAGTCAGATTTCGGAAGCGGTGTTTATTCTTGATAAGATGGCCTGGTTTGCATTAAAAACTGGCTTATCACAGGAAATTCACTTGATAATACCTGCGGGATCTTTTATTTTTCTAGCTATGATATCTGACAATGGGTCTTTTTAATGGAGAACAGGATTCAGTGAGAGCAGTAGAGCTCATACACAGAGAAGCAGAGCAGACAGGAAAGCCTACATACCACAGTTATTCCTCCATACCAATAGAGCAGGCATCGGGACCTAGAGCTGCCCAAAGTGAGGTGGGAATTTCGGGACAAAAGGACAGGATGACAGGGAACAGGAGAGGGATGTTAGGAAAATAGAGAAGCACAAAAGCACCCAGGTTAAATGCAGAGCACAGGGAATCACAGCCTCGAGTCTTGGATTTAAGAAGAGAAACGTTAGAGAACCAGAACAGATTTATCAACTGGAAAGAAATCAACAATAAGCAAGAACCAGATGATCTGTTGTTGGCAATGTTATCAATTTTAGGAGCTGCAGTCAATGATCTATCAACTGAGTTTCTCACCTGGCAGAGAAAAGTCGCCCGGTGGGTCACTCTCTGTTTTGGTCAAGCTGCTGTGTTCACTGCTGCAGTCCTGCAGGATATCTCCTCCAGAATGCATCCTGTCCTCTGGTCCACCAAAGAAATAAATGTCAATGAATCGAACCCTCAAAGACAACAAAATCTTTACCAGTGTCACATGATTAACTGAGAAAACTCACCATCATCTGGAGACAAGGATTCTGCCACATCCTCAGTTGCTGTGGCCTGGAAGAAGAAGGAAAAAAAAAAACTTGTTAAAGCTTTTGTCCACAGCAGAGTCAACATTTAAATGCTGAGATGGTGAAGTGGGGGCTTACGTCTGTGGGGGCGGGGCTGCTGGACAGCATTGTGTGTGGCTGAGCATCAGACATCTCAGACAACTTCTCCTCATCCTCCTCCTGGATGGGAGAGGATGGAGACCTAAGGGTGCTGAAGTGGGGGACATAGTAAAAAAATCATGAATACAGAAAGATACAAGTAGAACAGCTGCACCACACTCCTCTATGGAGGAAACATGCAGCAGCACCAGTTTACTAATGGGGGATATCATTTAACACCACATCCTTGTATGAAAGGGGTTATGGTATAAATCTGATTATTCGTCAAGCCTAATGTAAAGTGATGTTTTTAAACTTATGTTCCACATACATATTAACTAATTTCCTGTCCTAACCTGATTGTTTACAGTAATGTTTTCGAGTGCATGTACACATCAACATACTCATTGTGAGATTACCTGTCAGGTGACTTGCTGACTTTGCTTTTCTGCAGACTCCCATCACTTAAATGCTCCGGGGAGCTCAGCTGCCTGCTGTCCCCTCCCAGACCCCCTGAGAAGTTGATTTCATCATAGAGGGGGGCAGATGGGATGGCGGGAGACACTGACCGCAAACCATTCAGAGCCTCCAACAGTGAGATGGGTTCAAAGCCAGGAGGAACAGAGTCTGTACTCTGAAAAGAGACACAGACAAGGACTGGTGGTGACAATGCACAGCTGATGAACAATTAGCTGCATATGTTATAAAAAAGATTCAACTATTTAAATATGAAATGGGCTATAGCCCAGTTTAAGTGTCACATCTATAGTCATAAGTCTGTGGTGACATACAGTGTGCATTTACCCACAATGCTGAATAACATGCCTTACTAAGCTGCAATGGCAATATGAGATACAATAAAGAAAAGAAATGCAAAAAAAGATGCAAGTCTACATTTTTGGCCATCTTTTCTGGAGCAACAAGTAAGCTTTGAGTGGCTAATGCAACATTTCATGGATATCTTGTCTGCCACTGCTTAACAAAGTAATCCAGCAGCTTTGTGCCTTGTTTTCATCGGGATCCTGGAAGGCTTTTACCCACATTGTTACATTAAAGTGTGTAGTTATCCACAACATACAAACTTGCTGCTCAATAGAAGCTGGTAGAAATCTACATGACATTCTTCCTTTTTGACTGTTTTTATTTAGTTGTCGGTTTAAAACATGTTAAAATATAAATGGACTTAATTTAAGATTTGTGAATTTCAGATGTTCTAATACTGCACTGTGTTGCAATGTTTTTACTGCAGAACTTCATACAGCAATAAAGCAAAAAAAAAATGTTAGTGCAGCCCTAACTCATGCCCAGGTTCCCCCTTGATGTTGCTTCACACCTAAGCCAATTTTTGCAGATTTTAACTGATTATACACAGATGTGCATGAGACTTACTGAGTGCTCATCATGGTCCATAGTCTGAGCCAGAACAGGGCTGAAAGACACGGGCGAAAGAGCACCAGGCTTTTTCCTCACAGCTCTGATCTGCAGTAAGGCTCTGAAGGCTGGCGCGAGGAACACAGGGTAAAATTAAACATAATTCATATAATCACTGACTGCTCCTCAAATAGCATTATTTAAGCTCCTTGAAGAGCAGAACTTTATAACAATAATGTAGAACTTCTTACGCAGCCTGCAGATGGGACAGTTGTTGGCCTGGTAACGTAGAGTGTCTGCACAGAGTTGCAGAGACACAGATGTCTGCAGGGGAGGATGAGTGTATCTCGCAGATCAGACAGACAGACGACACACTCGTTGCTGTTGTCACTGTTCTCATCATCTGATGGCTGGAAAAAGAAAACAAAGTCAAACAAATTAAACAACAATAAAACATTAATGAACTTTTACAGCATTGTGACTCATGTACAAGGTAATATTTTCAATGAAACCTTGGTTTCTTGGTTGTTTTTGTTCTCAATCCCATAGATCTCCTGTAAGAGGTAGCTCACACGGTCCACCTAGAAAGATACAGTAACAGGAGTTTGACATTCATGTTTCAGAAACACGTGTTCTCATACACGGTTAGTTTCAAGAGAAATCAAAAGTATAACATATTCTCTCCACTGTCTTGTTTTGTCTTCTTTTTTTAGTTTAGAAAAGTATGAGAGCAGTGATACAGAAAAAAACATTTCACTGCAAACATTATTTACAATCCTTAAAATTATAACCATGTCTTAACATGTTTTGTATTCAAAGACAGATTAAAAACACAAAAATCAGAGTGTGAAATTACTGTGAGCTGTAATCTGCGTTTATAACAAACATTCATCTATTTAATGCCAACTCCCAAGGGTCCCGGCACAGATTTTTCAAAAGCTGCAGTATGAGGGTCACTGTTGCTCTGCGTAAAACATCCTGCACTTCAGTAACAACATGCTGTAACACATACAGTATGTTTTCACAATTTACTGACTTGAATTTTGGGTGAAATGCAAAGTGAGGATATCCACTATGTAGTTCACTTCCAACTTTTATAATCTGTTAAATAATTTTTAAAAAGATGAAAGAGAACATACGATTTGCTTTTGCTTCAGAGGCTTGACGGAGAAGCTGCCATCCAACGTGCTGGAGATAAAAAAAACAAAACAAAATCAATCATAATTCAGCTCAGATAAACACTAGTTTTATACAGACTAAAATTATTTACTTTTATTTAGATTTTACATACTCTTTCAAAGGCTGCCAAAAGTACGTGGGCATGTCCAAGGCAATCTTGAAAAGAAAATACAGCATCCTGGTTAATGTCAATCCAAATATGTAGCTTATAATTCATCTGCTAACATTGACAGCATTAGTGCAATGCTTTATAACTGATGAACTGTTATTTTGTAGTACTATATTTTACTATTTTATAAATATGCATTTGCCAGACTGAATAGAAAAGATATATGGTCCTGTTACTCAGCTCTAGTAACCTACCGTCCCCTTCGTCGACCACAGCTTGGATTACCATGGGAAACACTCCTCGGTCAAGGTCAAAGTTCAGCTTTAAAGGAAAAGATGCACATATTTTAGAAGTTATTGTGTACCCATGTGCACATTAAGTTGTGTTGATGCACTGATGTAGACCTGGAAAAAAGTGCGCTGTGTTAAGTTTCAGCAGGAGGATAATTAATTTGTTTTTGTTATGTGTGTTCCAGTAACAAACTTCACTAGTTGTTGCAGATACTTACATCTTCCTCTTTCCACTCGCTGAAATCTATTTTGAAAGATGGCATGGAGAACTGTTGGCTCACCCCTCGCTTGTAATGCACAGTCTCAGAGACCAGCGATGGATTCTTTGGGCTGTACCTGCACACAGTATGTCACAGGGAAAAATGGTCAGTGTGCATGATGATGAGGACTTCTGGAGTCCATGAAATCCAATTTCTTCCTAATTAGGCAACAGCAAAGGTTCATATTTAGATATTACTCAGGAAAACCTTACGGCGGCTGACATCTTTAAGCACTCAACACATTCATTAGTATCCCTTGAAAATAAAGAAAACTGAAAAATAAAGCACAGCTGTAGTAATATCTGATCTTTTGATACCAGAAAAATGTCTCATCTTTCAGTCTCACCATGACACAATAACTTCAGTATGAACTATTACTTTCATCTTCTTCTAAGGCTTATCTGCAGTATCCATGGTGACTGGTGGTTGCTAAGGACCCAGCGTATCTATTCCAGTCTTTGTGCTCCAAGGCTTGAATCTCACCATCCATAAAACAGAGTTTAAACGTCTGTAGCACAATGTTTTCCACAGTCTGTTTATGTGGTTAAAATCTGATCAGCTGATACTCTTGTAGACAGATAAATGTTTGTTTAATTCTGACAGGAAATGTGACATGGAAATTAAACGAATTAAAGAATAGATCAGATTCTGAGTCTGTCAGTTGAACTGCTGATACTTTGTGCTATTAATAGCTACAGCTTCATCTGACTCAATCCCATAAAAAAGGAGTTTTGAGATCAAATTCTTACACTGCCATCCCATTGGAGAACTCCTCAAATGCCTGGCAGTAGAGGGTAATGGCCACCCGAGCATCAGCATCAAAGGTGAACTCCACACCGTACTGAACCTTTGGCTTTCCACCGTCCTCCACCGGCGTGTCCGAGTCATCTTTGTATCTAGAGTCACGAGGTTTGACAAATTCTAGGTCGGCACAATGGAAATACTTCTCTTTAAAACGGTTCTTTATTTTTACTGTAATTTTTATCATAATATTGCCTCACTGTCTTTACCTGACCAAACGCAAAGAGTCCTTTCTGATGTTGACCAGACTCCTCAGGGTTTTCACAGGCTCGTGGGGTGCAGGCGTCACATATGGAAACTAGTGAAATAACATCAATATGAATGATGATATTTGATTTGAAATTAGCAACATAGTTTTAGTAATAGCATTATTAACAAAGCTGTGGAACATATACAAGTACTGAATTCTCGGATGATTAAAACACTGGGTTGAATAAACATCCTCTTTCTTACCTGCACTGGCCTATTTCCAAGAAAATTAAGGTCCATATTTTCTCCAAAAAGGTATCCCTCTGGATGTGGTGTGTCAAACTTCTCCCCTCCCATGAAGAAGTGGCTGGCAAAATAATTGCCTGAGGACAAGAGAAAAAGAAGATTAATTACAAAGGAACAGCGAGCTGTGTGTCTGTGTCATTGTGCGCAGTAACTTCATTTATAAGCAGTTACCGTTACTGTACATAAAATGGTTTAGTTGAAGTGTATTATGATCCTTTTGAGCAACACTGTTTTTTGCAGAGTATGATGGGCTCATGTTTAATAATGCAGTCTCTTCAGTGTCAGGAGTACAGTCGCCTCAAACCCCAATACAACTTCAGACAGGCAGTGACAACATTATATTTTCAGGCTTTTTTTTCTCTGCTATTTGTTCCTTTTAATATAGATCTGTGATTCAACGTAGGAGAAAAGTTAATAAAACTGAGTAACAACGGCAAATCTCACAACACCCCGATGCCACTGTTTTACATCAACATTCTATAAAATTATCTTTACCTATAAAATAGGCGTTTCATTATAATTCAAATTAGTCTAGCAGTTTTAACCACCCATATATAAATGACAACAAAACAAAAAAAAGATTTTCAGTGACTTTATTATCCCCATATCAGTCATCACGGGTGTATGCTGAGATTATACAATCACTTAAAAGTACAGTTGGCAATAAAACGTCTACTGCTTTTTATGGGTTTTAAGCTGAGTTTCACTTTGTTATCAAGACCTTTTCAAACGGTAAAACACAGCGTGGAAATGTGAATATCAGTGTAAGTGTTAAATGCATTAGAAACTTGTACACTTCCAGGAAAATGCGCCTCATGAGGATTTTGTTTTGGAAGCTGCAGATCATTTGTTGACATGTGTGTCATGTCTCTGGATATCAGCGTCGCCTGTCCCTCAGTCCTCGTAGCATTGATTTACTGCGGATTAAACACTAATCGAAGTCGGTACATTCGGTTTTGGTGTTGGATAATCGATCCGTCTCGCATTGTGATCACGATTCCGCTAATAATGACAATAAACCAACTTATATTAATCCGCCAGTCCTCAGCTGATGATGTGATGTTTACATAATACTGTAAACATCACAGGATTTTCTCAACATCTCATCTATAAACAACAAACAGTGACATTATGCTCATGTTACTGTATAACTGCACAGCTAATCGATAAATAATTAGAAGCCAGCTCGATGTTAGCTCTTACTGCACAAGATCCAGCCACAACATAACGTTCAAAGTCACTATCGATCAGCGATTACTTACCAGATTTCGGTGGAAATCGATAGGCCGAGTTGGCCTGGATGTCGATATCCTCAACACCAGCGATTCTGCGGCTCAGGATGGACCCCATCTTCCTCTGCTGGATCGCCGATGTTAGCTGCAGCTAGCTAGCAACCTGGCTGCTAACGGCGCGTCTGCGGCTCCGATTAGCTTCTGCCTCCCGCGACACTAACGCCACGAGAAAGATAACGTCGACCGGAAGAAACGCTGTCGTTAATTTGACATTTTACACGTCCGGTTGATCCGCGGCTGTGCTGCGAAGGCTAATGCTAACAGGAAACAAACCGAGACGGGCTGTTGTTTTTGCCAGAGCTGTGCTAACGTAGCAGGGAGTCAACCTGATTGGCTGTTTCCAAGCGTTTCCAGAAAACAGGGGCGTTCGCTCTACGTGATGGGACTGCCCGGCGGGGAGGAGGTCAGGAGGGGAAGGGGTCAGCACAAGGGCGTCGGTGAATGCTTTAATCAATCCTTATTTATGATTTTGTTTAAAAATGTGATTATTTTACGTTTAATTCTGCTTGATCAATGGCTAATCTCCATTTTATTATTTTATTTATTTACTCATCTATTATTTTATTTATTATACTGTGTGTTTGACCTGAGTGCTCTCAGAATCACGAGTGTTTACTGCCGTCTACTGGTCACAGTAGTAACTACAATAAATTAGTTTAATTAAGTTAGCGCAAATGCAACCATTAAAAACGTCCTATTAGTCCTTTCAAAATAAAGTAATGAAACAGTGAAACAAATCAACAACATAATCATAAAATATTTATTTTAACACTACATTATTGAACGCTTTTGCTCAACATTAAATTTGTGGCTCACGCACATCTTGTATAGTTAAAATAACAGCAACAACGAAACAACAACATACAACAACAACAACAACCCACAACAATAATAATAATAATAGTAATCATAATCATAATCAATTATTATTATAATCAATGTGACCGCTGGAGAGCAGTGAACGCTTGTCATTTTGAGACAAGTGCATTCAGTTTATGATTACTGCTCATGTATGAATGGTGAATGTTATGCCATGAAGATGTGCCACTGTATGTTTGATATGTCTGTGTAATAAAGAAACGTTTTTGGATCATGTACAAGGCGTTTTAGGCGTTTTTTCAAGTTATGATAATGTTTATACAGTATGTATGTGTTTGACCAAAATGTTCACTAGTGTTGCCCTCTTGTGGTCACACTGGGTAACTGCAATACATTCGATCAATGTAGTACTACTAGTACTAGTAAAAGTTAATACTTTCAGAATATAATAATCATTTTAATACCACAGCATTAAACACCAAATGGCTTAACCCTGCATATAGCGTCACTTGTATAAACTATTACAGACACATCAAAAAATAATAAATATTAATATAAATATGAGGGATGTACTGATGTAGTTTCTAACTGTGACCACGAGAGAAGAAAAGTTAAGAGAATGTTTGACCTTGGTCACATCATTTTGAAAGAACTCACAAGGAAGGATTAAAAATAATTTATAATAATTCTCATTGTGACCGCTAGAAGGCAACAAACACTATGATTCTACAGTAAAAAGGTTGGTCAACAGTGCTAATTGTGACAGACACATCAAAAAGTAATGAATATTGGTACATAGAATAGAATATTCCTTTATTAGTCCCCACAAGCAAAGTGGATAGCAAAAATAGAGGAGCATCAATAAAAAAAAAAAGACAATAAATAGTGATCAAGCAATATAAACAAAATAAACAAGAAATATAGAAAAGAACTTATGAACACTTTAAACAATATAAACAAGGAAATATAGAAGGAATAGCAACCTAACATAGAGAAATATAAAATATGGGAATATATTATATATTATATACATATTATATATATTATATACATATCTTTTTACTGGAGGAGGCAGTTTCTAATTGTTATCACTTGAAGACTAAAATTCATTCTTTCATGGTCATTTCTGTTTTTGTTTTAGCGTCTCACATTATTTTGAAAGTGTTTTCCGGAAGTATTAGCATGGTTTCATGTCTGCATTGACGCTACTTTGATAAATTTTTAAATTGCAGTTCCTCGTTGTGGCCGCTAGAGGGCATTAAACACCAGGATTCCAAATTAATTGTCAAAAGTCCTTTCCAGCAGCGTTCTCTACATTAAAAAAAACTGTTAATACAACAATTAATGATCAGTACTGGTGCTACTGTTGTTATTTAGAATAATCACAGTATTAATGCACTCATTCTTTTGTATGTTTGATCTTCTATATCGTTGTCGAAACTGTGTTGCAGCTCCTAATTGTGACTACTGGAGAGCAGCAAAGACCTGTGATTCCAGTAATCACCTCTTTAAGTTAACAAACAGTTGAATTAGTGGACGAAGAAATTACTAAATTATTATTTAAACAGATCCATCAATATAATTTGTAGTTCTTATTATCAATAATCACACTAATAATGATGAATATCGATATAGTTTTACACTGCTTTTAAGCGACCAATTTAACATATTGCAGTTCCTCACTGTGACCACCTGAGGGCGATGAACAACCGCCTCCACACACACTCAAGTCACCCGTCATCTCAAATAATCTTCAGATAAAGGGTACATTGATCTCCATATCCGAAACTATTAGTGAAACATTAAATATAATTACAATGTTTTTTTTTTATAGCAATATGTATAAGTTTCTTCCTTGACGCCAGCGGGAGTGTAATGTTCACTCCCAACAGGCTATCATACAGTATTTGTATCGAAATCACTGTTATTAATATCACGTTATTATTACAACATATTTTAGTGAGATTTGGATCCGTATTAGTAATTGTAATAATTAACCAGTTTATTTATTAGAGATGTTGAGCAGACGATATCACACTCCACTTCCGGTGAGACCTTTCAAAATAAATATATTTATTTCTTTGTATTTTATTATTATCGCTATTTTGTTTACTTTATAACCTAATATTACGTTACGATATTCATTTGTCACTCGTCGTATTTTTCAGCGTGTTCCGTTTCTGTGTAAAACACAACAAATGACGTCGGTTGTGAATCCGTCTGAGCGGATGTTGACCGTCATCAGGAGCCGCAAACGTCAAACACCTTCAGTCACACCGCGAGCAGGCGGGCGGGCTGCGTTCTTACTGAACCAGGTAATTCAGCTTTCACCGCACTGACAGCTGCGCCATCACAGCCGCAACTTAGAAACGAGGTTTCACAAGCTGCGGACGGTTAGTCCGTTTATTTTCAAGCCTCGGATTTCGTCTTCAGTCTGTCGTTTCTGTGCCCAGAATGGCGACGCTAGCTAGATTAGCTAACGGGAGCTAGCAAACATACTTTGCGTCGCTTTAAGCTGAACAAACACGTCGTTGTCTTCCGAGTTACTTAAACCAGCTGAGCGCAAAGAACCGTCATTTCTCGCCTCACATAATGGTAAGATAAACTCCCGGTGACCTGCCGGTTAGCTAACCGTAGTAACGTTAACACCGTTACGCGCTGTGGCCGTTAGCCACCGAGTCAGCTAACGACAATAATTATGTGATACAGTTGTGATGACACGCGCCCCAGTTGAAGTTGACGTCATTATTACCGTCCGCTCACATCCATGACGTAACTAAGTTATTCATGGTTAGTAGCTTTGAGCTGGATTATCTGGGAAAGGATTTTAAAAAAAAAAGCACCAGCTAGCTAACGTTAGCTGAGAAGCGTTAGCATTAGCATTCGTTTGTTGTGGTTATTTTCTCTCTGACGTAACGTGATGATGTTTACCCTTTGTTTTTATAATTTTTTTTTTTTATATCTTTTTGCTTGATTACATGTTAGATTCTGTGAACTGAAAAGGTGATTTTTTGGCTGCACCACAGCCATTAAAGTGACATTATTAATGGTTCTGTTTTTACTCAGTTAAAGTGTGAGGATCCTTTAAATCTGTGGAGTTGTGTAGTGTAGTCAGCTACTCTTATTTAAAGCACTTTTAATTGTTCTGCTGTTGCCCAGAATTGCAGATTAACTTTATTAAACTAACATTTTTGTCATATTACAGGTTGTGTCATTTGACAGAAGCTTCAGGTGGAACCTTTCTTTTCCCAGTAGCAGGTAATTTTTTCTCTCTTAACCAGTTCTGTCAGGGGCCATTAACCATGATATTCAATAATACATCTAGTTCACAGTTACAAAACCTCAGTGACAGTAAACAGAGTTTCACAAATGACTGAAGTGTTAATTGTGCGAAGGCTTTTTGTTAGTAAACCCCTTTATACAGTATTTACACACATACTTGGGACGTGTATGTTTTTACGCAAATGTGCCGACCAACACTTGCATGCCTCTCTTACATTTTAAGACGTACGAAACTGAAAGAACCTCAGGCTATTTCCTGTGGAAAAACACTTGCTTTGTCAAACCCTATTTTGAGTCACAGAATATGGAGTGAGACACTTCTGTTTTGTGGTGTTCAAATTTCCCTGTAGCTCTCTACATTCATGGTATCCCATAAAATCCTAAAATTCCAGTGTTGTTTCTCTGAGACATTTGTTGAACACTGCATTCAGCCACAACGTGCATTATTTAGCCAGTGAGAAAATCATGCTTCCTGCTGAAACTTCAGCCCTGAGACAGTCCGAGAGACCTCACTCTTGTGTTCTTGTTTTATTTCTGTCTTATTTTCAGTCTGACCTCCAAAGAAGGTACATTTTTATCTTGAAGAGCTTTTGTTAATGCTGTCTTTACTGTGCTGATTATTATCAGGGTACATACCCATTACTCTCTGATTTTACTTGCAACATCCTGTCTCATGACAAAATATGAAATCCATAGCCACCACAAATACTTTTTTGTATATCAGTTAATTCATTAACCTTATACAAAACAGGCTGTGCAAGGGTGCATCCATTATACTTAATAAGCGAAGTGTAAGCTTCATGGAGGGATAATACTTACCTCTTTACAATTTTGCTACACACGGAAAAACACTGGGTCAAAAATGTATCTTACAGCATTGACCTGATTCTGGGTCAACGTGACCTAGTACTAATGGGTTGTTTGACCCATTTTTAGTAGGGTTACGGGATCAAAACAACCCCTCTGTTGGAGTTTTCTAACCATTGACCCAGTATTGCTCAGGTGTCATATTGATCTCACTGGGTCAGTTTTAAACCAGTGCTTTTAGTGTGTAATAACTGTTTATTTTGGATTCTGGTATGGCTCACTTGATCCTTTAATCAAAAATATTGTCACATTTTGTCTCAATCTGTAAAACATTTTACAAGAGCAGTGTTAAAAGCTGCTTGATTGCTCAGTAAATATCAGGGAATGCTCCAATCAACCATGCCAACAAACCAACATGAACACTATCATCTCCCTCCATCATAACGTGACTTAAAATGCCACTATATTTTGTTCAGTTGTTCTGAAACTTATGGCACGTGTACAGACTGACATCAGCAGTTAAAGCACTTCATTAGCCTCTCTGACTGCCGTTGGAACAATTTATGACATGGGAGAAGTCTGTGTCAGAGAGTAATGAGCCACGGGACTCAATTCAAACTGTGCATGTTTTTTTTCCCCTCCTCACAGAATTAAAGTCCACAGGAGAATTGTGAGGGGAGCTCTGTGTCCAACCCCTTTCCCAATACAGACATCCGGCCAGTATGTCCAGTGACCCTCCTCCTCCGTACCCCGGAGGTCCCAGTGCCCCTCTCATTGAGGAGAAGAATGGACAACCTGGTAATAAAACTAAACATGCAGGATTGTGGTGAATGTTAACAGTTACTCTCAGATGTAGGTGTTGGGACTTAATCCCTCCCTTGATCCCTATGTGAGATCATTTCAAATAAGTTGAGGCTGTTTTCTTTGCGCCCAGTTGTATGATAGCAATTACTTGAGTCATCCAGTGTTGCAAGTTTAAAAGAGAAATCTAATATATTTACTGTAATAAACCATAAAATGACCATGGTATGTAATCAGGGATCAAAGATACATGTTAAATTGAAGTACTTGACAACAACGCTCCAGCTGCGGTGTCCCCCTTCGAAATGTTTATTCTGTGCCAGAATAACTATTTTTCTATGCCCGTTTCATCTTAATTAATGTTCAAATTAATGCAGAATGTTTGCCAAATTAGTGTATGTTTATGAGTCGTAACAAAGTCATTAATAATCTTGTAGAAGATGTAGACTTTTGTAACAATTAAATTGAGCAATATGTTAATGGAGTCTGGCAGGCAGAAGGCAGGCAGTCACTTAACTCAAAGTTCAGAGTGTGTTTTTTCAGAGCAGTGGACTATTGATTTCAAGATAATGGGCTTTACATTTGACAAACAATGACAGTTCTAAACAACTGATCAACTTACAGTTTAGGACTCATTGCTTGTTATTGCCACATTACAATGTTGCGTTTGTTTTGCACTCCTGCAGTGCTCCTTCAGCCTGGACCACAGTACTCATTTTTGCATGTGCAGTTTTTACATATTTCTCCTTCAAGTTTGTATTTTATTTTCGTCTCCTTACTCTGTCAGTCTGAAATTTTAAACGACACAACAAGCTGTTGTTATTTGGACATACTTTCTTGCAGTTTGCCAATCCTGTCTCATTAATATCACAATTGGCATCATCAAATAGCACAGTATGCTTGCTTTACACCAACTATTAATCATTATGGTTTGAGTAGACTGTCACCATGGAGATTAAGAAATACTGTACTGCAGTATGAATTCTTTGCATTTGTTTATCTGACTCAGTGCAAGAATCAGACAGAAGATCTGCACTGTGTACTAATAGTTCCCAGCAATTTTAAGCCATAAATATATTTAGCCAATCTTTTGTCTGATTCTTGCTCTTAGTTTGCTATTTGTTCCAGTACATGAACCAGTTTTTTGGCTGTGCATACCCTACACCCTGTTTGTCCTTGACTCACCTCAAACCTTCTTCTTTTTTCATGGGTGAAACAGTAAGAACTGCTCCAATACAGGGACAGCCCTTGCCTCCAGACTACGGTCCTCCACCCTATGAGGCCCCACAGCCAGGCTTCCTTCCCCCACATGTCCCTGGAGAAGGGGCCATGCCTATGCCAATGCCTCCACCACCACCAGGTGCTGCAGACTGTCTGAATATATTAATTAAGCACATAAAGCATAAAAACAAGCTGACAGACACACTGCCATAACATTTGATTGTCATATAAAAGTATTAAGGTTAATGAAAGGATATCCTTACTTTGAGACAGACCAACATTAGCTTTGACTTGGTGTTATATATTTGGTCACTTGTCCTGATATACACAATATTCATTCACTTTCTATCTCAGTCCAGTGCAGCTCAGGTTCAGTTTTATTTACTTGGGCTCTGCTTCAGTTTTGCTTTGCATAGAGCTGCAAGTATGAATGTTAATTCTCAGTTGATTTGGCAGTACTAGTGACAGTTGTTCATTGTTAATATCACTTACTGGAGCTTGAAGGTTGTGTAAGACATTGATTTGTTTATTTCTGTTGGATATATCCCCATCACTGTGAGCTTCTCGCTTTAACAAATCAAAGCTCCATCATATCAGTACGAGTTCAGTATATTAAGCGTCATTTCCTTCTTTACAGGTGGCCCCTACCCACCTCCGCCCGGTCACTTTCCTCACCCGATGCCAGGACAGATGGGCCCCGGTCCCAGTCACTTTGTCCACATGGGAGGTCACACAGCGACCGTCCTGGCTCCCCCAGGAGCAGCCACCACTGTGACTGTACTGCAGGGTGAAATGTTCCAGACCTCTCCGGTGCAGACTGTGTGTCCACACTGTCAGCAGGCAATCATCACCCGCATCTCCCATGATGTTGGACTCATGAACACACTCTTCTGCCTCTTCTGCTTCTTTGTAGGGTAAGTAGATCACAGACCAGAAGTCAAGCAGACACCTAACAGCTGCTGTGTTGGATTTTGTAGGCTACACACCCTCTATTTTATAAATGTGTATCGCACATGAGACTAAAGAAAATAACACTCTGAGGTGACAGCAGTTCCAAAATACACAGTGCTCTGTCTTGTAACAGGGGGAAGAATTGAGGTTTAAAAGCTGGTCTTGTGCATGTACAAGTCTTTAAAGGTCTTGTATTGTATATTTTCCATAAATCAAATTAATCAGGCTCAAGAATGATAAAACAGTTAGTACTGATTAATGTCATTGAGCTTTTTAATAATAGTGACATTGAGTCGTGTTTTAATACACTGACATCTGAATCATCTGACCCATGGTTGTGCCTTTTTACTGTTTGTTGTCAGCAGCCTGTTTACATGCAAAGTAAGTCTGGTGCCTGTTTATGCTCTAATATACAAATTATGTTGTATGTGTCAAATATGCAGACATCTGGAGTTTCACCTACATGTTCTTTGACTCACAAGTCAGTCTCTGAATGCTTCACTCAATAGAAACTGAGGACATTCTCCTAGCTTTCATTGCTAAAGCTGAGTGGAAACAATTAGAGAGTCTAAAAAAAGCACTGGTTGAACCAGTCCAATGCCAAACCAAGTTTTTGGGGCGGCCCTTACTACTGAGGATAATAGGAGCAGAGAGTTGTTTCTGTTAAGGCGTGTCCATGAAAAAAATTTAAGGGGCGTAGGTTTGTTAGCAGCTGTATACGCCACAACAACCTTGCATGTAGAAATTTCCATCAGTAGGTAGCGAGATCTCTGATTGTCTGGTATATTGCAAGACTAACGTACTGGATAAAGTCTGGTTTATTAGGGATGAAATGATTACCAGTTTGACAATAAACCACAGTAAAATTCCTATGATTAATATTACTGATTCAAATTTTAATTATCATTAAAACTGTGTTTGATTGCTGCGCTTTGAAATTATACGGACTACTACTAACCAGAGTTAGCAACAGTCTCCAGCTGGAGATGTACGTGAAATGTGGGTTTGTTTTGTGTCAGTTAAAACATTTACATTGCAAAGCACACAATGTCATTTCAAAGCATTAAGAGGTTATCAATATTAAACTTGGTGAAATGATTACAGTGTGTGTATCAGTACTTTTTGAACATTTCATCATGTTTTAACAACCCTGTGACAATACTGATAACTGATCATTTTGGTTACTGCAGTCGTGATATGAGATTTTCATGCTGTTTCATCTCTAGTGTCTATCTTACATATTTTGCATACAGAGCTGTCAATGACCTTTTATTCCGGTAAGGTGCCCATAGTTCTGTTCACTTCATTCAAATCAGGCTGAACAAGCAGACATTGCGTGTCCCAAGGTTTGTTTTTTTAATGTCTGGACTTCTGTCCAGATGAAAGTATTGTTTTCCTCTTAAAGGAACTTAAACAGAGCCAATTGTGTGGCACTTTTTCTTGTTTCTTCATGTTTGAGGCTTACTGTCAGTACTAGCACCTCAAATACTTAAATGTGTGTTTGCCTGCCCTCTCCATAAACTTGTACAACCATTTGCAGGTGTTGAATTTGCAACATAATTTTGTCTGTCTGTTCTAATTTCCAGGTGTGATCTCGGCTGCTGCTTGATTCCCTGCTTGATTGATGACCTCAAGGATGTGACACACACCTGCCCTTACTGCAAGGGCTACATTTACACATACAAGCGTATATGCTAACCACCGACAGCAGTATGCTACAGAGACATGTACATGCACACACATAAACTCACACCCCCTCCTGCTGATAGTGACAGGCTCGCCCCCCCCCCATTTTTGCAAAGTGTTGTGTAGCCCTCTTAAATTGTAAGTGCAGTTTTTCTCATTAGTTCACAGAATATTTACTGTATATATCTTTCAGCATAATTCTTTCATGTATAAACATGCATTTGAAATGTACAAATCTCACTGAACTACAGAAGATGTAGGGCAATAAAAAAATCCACAGAGGTGGGTAGGCAGCAGCTACACAGGTGCATCTGATCCTGTATGGAAACCTGGAGAAAAGGTTTGTGATGTTACAGATTAATGGAAGAAACAGACAGCCTCAGTTAGAGAAAGCTGTGAAAAATTGTCACTTTATTTATTTGAAATCATCTGTGAATCTTGCAGCTAAGCAATTGTATTGAAGTCAAACATGCTGGGTTAGCTTTCTTGTTTCTTTTTTTTTATTTATTTCACATATTTTATCCATTATTTTAGCAAGTTAATATTGAGAACTGTGAACATTTTTGTCCATGTCTGATAATTTTGTTCTAACTAACAGACTTAGTATTTTCCTTTTATCATTATCCCATTGAATGTGAACAAACTAACAAACCATTCGCTATGGTAAATGTATTTGCTTGTTTGGGAATGCCTGAGATTGACGTTACTGGCTGTATTTATTAATAATCTTCTGGGCTTCAGTTAGAAGTCACAAAAGTGATTTACAGTTGAGCGGATTCACGTTAATGCCCTCTGTCCGTGTTGTGCTTAATTTTGATAATAAATCCAACATTTGCACTTTAAATTGGAATTCACGTTTCCCATTTTGATGCATTCAAAAAATTATCAACCTCAGCTATCATTTGACTTTTAGACATTTTGTTTTTGAGGGAGAAATGTGACTTGCAGTGTCATCTCATTAGTAAAAGCAGTGTTTCAGTTTGGCTTTTACTTGGGTTTGTTAGCTGAGTGAATTTCACCATATATGCACTTATTCAGAGTATAGTAGACTCAGAGTAGAGCTGGCAGAGTTTTATGGTCATTGTTGGAGACGCACTGCATTCCATCTCAGTTACCTGTTCTCCTCTCTCTGTCCTGTGTGTCACTGCGATGCACCACTCCACCCTAGATTATCTTCTCACTGATACTGTTTGTTGATTGTTGCTGGTGCCACAGTAAACGGGTAGCTAGTTTAAAATAGAGAAATATGATGGCAAACAAATGACAGTGGTGGCACCATTATCACATAACACTGTTTAGCCTGTTACCCTCCTAATATGGCACCAGCCCTTAAAGAGTACCTGCATTGCTCAGATGCATGTTAGATAATAAAGATGTCTTTTGACTAATACTAAATAGTGACCTCTCTGCTAGGAATAAGCTTAAAATAAATGATTGTATCAGACATCTTGCAAAATGACATTGATTCCATTGAAATTACTACTAACAATGAAACAGCCATTGTTCCACCACAGCATGCCCGGACTGCCATTCACTCACCAAGTGCAGAGTTTGTCTGCATGAGCCACATGTCAAAATGAATAATTCTCTCTGGCTAGTTCCTTAACTCTATGTGCATTTAATTTTTTTCCTTGAGGCTAGCTAAGCTGTGCAAGAAAGTCCATTTTGAGTTGAAGGATTGCATTGAACTTTTAATACAAAGTACTGTATGCCATTGTTGTGGATAATGCTGGTCTGCATTGCTCTCTAAATGTCTGTGATATGTATAACTATGTAAGTCAAAATTTGTTTGACTGTTGTATACAGGTACTATTTTATCAATAAAAATCAGAACATGATTTTCCATTGAAACTCTCTTTAATGGTATTTGGAAAACAAAATTATGCCTGGAAAGTGAATACTGCACACACTGGTACTCAACAGAAGCATTTCCATGACTATCAGAGCCTGTTTGCAATAAATATAAGTGTAGAAATGGGGGAAAGGTATGAGGGAAGTAATCTATGCCATATGAGCATTATATACATTAAAATGTTTAAAGTGCAAAGGTTTTAATCTCTCCATCGGTGTCCACATTGAGCATTGCAGCATTTGTAGAAAGTTGTCATCGGTTCATCAGCTGATCTCGTCTGAATCTGCATGAAATACGCCCGAGGGTGCTCACATTTCGGACAGGTTTCTGTGAACAGACAGAAGTAGTAAACACGTCAGTTTGAAAGCACAAGAAGTCTCGGGGTTCCCTTATTTGGTTTATACCGTGTAAAAGAAAAGACGACATGTATGCGACAGTACGGATGTAAAAGCTCGCCTGATGAAGTTTCATATTAATATGAGAATCATCTCCAAGAAAAAACAATTCAAATCTGTGTATGAGTGCAGCCTTTATTTATTCTGGAGTATTTGCTTGAAAATCAGAGCAGCTTTGGTAAGTAAAACAGGCACTCGAGGAATTTTATGAGTCACTACAAAGTTCAACGTGTAATACTGACACAGTGCAGAGGCTGTGTGCAGTGCTATGAAAAAAATGGACACTCCTTGAGATTTTACAACTTTATGTGCCAAAAAATTATGTTGTGTTATCATATGTGTTCCAGTTCAAAGTCCAAGTAAAAAAAAAAAGAAAAAACAAAACAGTCATAAAAATATGTTATGACAGTGCAGAATGCACAATATGTGACATACTGGAAGTCACTTGTATAATGTCTCATGTCACTAAAAAGATGTACATGCTTTTGATTATGTTATCTTTCAAATGTGATTTAAATCTTTTAAACAGAAGTTTTATGGCTTTAGTGATGATAAAAACACTGTACAGATCTCACATAAATGTAAACAAAATGATTCAATTCACAAAACACCAAGCAGGATATTATTTTGCATAGCAAATAAGTCTTGTGTCACGAAGTAAACATGCATAAGAGAAAGTAAAGGGTGTTAGCATGCACATGTGGGGGCGACATTGGTGGAGGAACCAGTGCAACAATAATATAAAGAACAGGCATTAAATAACTGACACAATGGAGGATTTTTGAAATGACAGATGACACATGCTTCAAGTTTATCAGTGCAGGGATCAAGATTTCTTGTCAGACCTCATACAGCTTTTTCATACAGTGGTAAACTCAAGCCAACACCCTGTAGATTGAGTTGTTATGCTGCTCACTAGTGGTGGAAAGTAACTAGGTTCATTTTCCAAGTACACTACTGAACAAACTTGAGATTTGTACTTGAACTTTACTTGAATATTTACATTTTAATCAAGTTTATACATCTACTCCACAACACCTCTGAGGTAGAAAATGTCCTTTTACTCCACTACATTTATCTGACAGCTTTAGTTACTAGTAACTTTTAGAGTTGTAAGAAAATACTGACAAACTTGAGTATTGCTGTGTTATAATATTGTGATACATGTAAAGATTTGTAGTAATGTTTTTTTTTTTTTGTTTGTTTTGAGGTGTCTTTAAGCCCCTGACTGCTAGATAGGAGTGTTATCCGTCTGTACTGTTATGATCATATAGAAAGGTTTTTTTTTTAACTCAGATATTATGCATATGGTGATGTGTTCCTAATACTGTGGCAGTTTTCCTAAAATTAGATTAAAAAAAAAAAATCATTATATATTGAATCCCAACCCCTGTATTGTGATATGTATTGCAACGACAGATTCTTGCCAATACACAAACTTACTTTACTGATGGATTAATTGTTTCTTTATGGGTTGAAAAAATTGTTCGACCTCTTAAGCTAACAAACTATTTAAACCCCTTCTTGAATTTGCAGGAAGATGCATTGTCAGCTGGTTCAAAACACAGCAGCAAGAGTTTTACCTCGGTCAAAAAAGAGGAACCACATTACACCCATTCTTGCCTCCCTTCAGTGTCTACCTGTCAGCTACAGGAATCATTTTAAAATCTTAATGTTTGTGTACAAATTGTTAAATGGTCTTGACACCTCTTACATTACAGACATCCTGTTCCTATATCACACAATAAGGAACCTGAGGTCATCTGACCAAAGGCTTCTGTCTGTCTTGTGATCTAAGGACAAAGTGTTATGGGGACAGGACTTTCTCTGTTGCTGCATCAAAACTTTGGAACTCTCTTCCTCCCTCTTGCCAATTCCACTCACCGTAAAGATTTTCAAAAGTCACCTTAAAACGCACGTTATTCATGAGCTTTTAACTATGCCTAACTTTAACTATTTCCCATGAACTTTTTATACATCAGTGTGTCATAAATGGGCTCTGTATGTCCATTTTCTTTTACTTTCATTATTAACTGTTGTTGTCATCGCATATTATTATTTGTGATAATAATAATGGGTTTCTTGGGAGAGTTTTTCTTTACTCTTTTAAGGGTCTACAGGACATGGGTTGCTGCACGAGCTGACTTGTAAAACACAGACAGTGATCATTTTACCGCACAGTGACTACTACCAAGTAAGGTTTTGAATGCAGGACATTTTAATTGTAGTGAAGTATTTTCACAGTGTGGTATTAGTACTTCTTCTACCACAGTCACTTACCGGGTGTTGAGTCCACGTTTTCCCAAGCTGCAGCGCCACCAAGCACATCATCCACCTCCTTCAGCTTAGGATACTTTCTGTTATTTACCTGTAGAAAGAAAAGAAAAAAAAAAAAAAAAAAGTCAGTCTCACAGAAACTAAAGCCACTTGTTAAACTAGGAGCAT
Organism: Lutjanus argentimaculatus; assembly: GCA_034769285.1. NCBI lineage: Eukaryota > Metazoa > Chordata > Actinopteri > Lutjaniformes > Lutjanidae > Lutjanus > Lutjanus argentimaculatus. The sequence goes on from JAWZSL010000022.1 coordinate 13,162,738, forward strand.
TAGTCTAAAGTGTAGTAACACTGATTGAAAATAACTCACCTTTCGTGTGATGTTGTGTACATACGGACAGGTGTTGCAGGCGAATCTCATGCACTTCTGTCCCTCCTCGACAATTAAAACATTTCCGCAGGTTGGACAAAAAAGAAGCATGTTAGCGGGAGAATATGTGTAGCTTCCACTTATATATATATATATTAGGTACAATATTTTACACAGCTAACAAACAGCTTAAGTTTCCCCACTGTAAACAGTTTGTAACATGTGGAGGAGCGGAAGAGGAGCCGATGAAACTGTGTGCCACACGTTTTATCGCTCGGTGGGAAACAAAATATAAGCAAAATAGGATGTTCGGATTTGGTTTAAAAATGTTATATCAGAGGATAATTGATATCACCGATGAATACTATTGAATAACCCCAATATTTGGCTGTTCAAGTAAATATTAAGGTGGTGTCAAAATTTACCTCCATTTGTGGGAACCATTTGTATTGAGCTACGGTTGCATTCCGGTATATATTTCTTAGGGGACACGTTGTTTGTTCTCATATCCACCTGACAACCCGGGCTGTTGTTTGCTGAATGAATTCAGCACCAGATGATGGAGGAGCAGAGTCAGGACACTGCTGGAGGAGGAGGAGGAGGACAGTCTGTGAAGGATGAAGAGGTGGCAGTCCCAGACGCAGAGGAGGAAGAAGAAGACGAGGAGGCTCTCCCTCACTCAGAAATCCTGGATATTTTCGAGGAGGGACTTGCTCGACTTGTGCAGGACCCTTTGCTCTGTGATCTGCCAATCCAGGTTGATGATGTTTTGTAAAATAGAGAGTGTTAATATCATATTTACATGCAGTATGCTGTAGACATTTTCACACTCCTGGCTGTGAGGCTTTACATTAGATCTGTCTTGTTTCCTTTCATCTTTCTTTAGATATTTGACTGCAGTCAGTTGCAATTTAATGGTCCACAGTTAAATGAAGGCGGAGGGTATCAACATTACTAAAGAATAAAGTTGTCACAACAGTTAAAGGATGACAGTTGAAATCATCTCTCTCTTCATTGAGGCAGCCACTTCAGAGGTTACTCCATTCATCCCATGTCCTCCTGATAGTTTCAGAGCATCTCTACAGAAATTGTTTGTAAGTGGTTGCATTATGTACAAGAACCAATTATTATTTTTAATATTATCAGTCTGTCAATTAGGTTTTTTGTTTTGTTTTGTTTTTTTTTGGTTAATGGCCAAATCGTTTTAAAAAATGCCTGTAAAATGTCAAATAATAGTTAAGCCAAAACATTTCCATTAAAAGTTTCCATAGTCCAAGGTGACAATAATCATAATATTTTACATTTATATTTTTATTACTCTAAGATGCCTAACAGCATCTGGCAAAAGGACTGCAGATTTTCATTCACAACACCATGGCTGAGGGTTATATTCTGTTGATCCCCAACAGGCAAATGGGGTTTGAGCTGACTCCTCCGGGAGATTAGCACTCATTGTGTCTCTTGAAAAAAAAAGAGGTTTTTGTCAGAATCTGTGCAGAAGAATCTTCCCTAAACTTGATCATCTTAACCTTTAGGTGACCCTGGAGGAAGTCAATTCTCAGATTGCGTTGGAGTATGGTCAGGCGATGACTGTGCGAGTTTTAAAGGCAGATGGTGAAATAATGCGTGAGTGTTGACATTGTGTAATTTGAAGCAAAACAGTAGTTGAACACATACTGTATAGTATGTGTTTTCTGATCACATAATTTTGTTTATCTTTATCTGTATTACCTTTAATTTGTGAACATTACTACACAACTAGTAATATTATTTTCCTTGTTGTATCTTGTATTAAGAATTATTTGACAAAATGTTTCTCCCTAAGCCATAGTGGTGGTGCAAAATGCCACTGTCCTAGACCTGAAGAAGGCCATTTCCAGATTCATGGAGCTGAAACAACAACGTGAAGGCGGAGTGAAACATGTCAGCTGGTAAACAGACTCAGAAAAACAAGAACACAAGAGGGATTTGAATTTTTAAAAAAAGGCCAAACATGTTACATCCCCACTGTTTGCTTCCTTTCTTTTACAGGAGATATGTTTGGAGAACGTATCATTTAGTATTTCAAGGAGAAAAGCTTGAAGATGACAAGACGAGGCTTAAAGAGTAAGTGTGCACAGTAATCACCTCCTTCACTTGCAATGATGTTGTTATCACCATGGTTTGACTATTTCTTTCCTCTCTGCATTTCTGTATGTTTAGCTACGGCATCAGGAACAGAGATGAAGTGACGTTCATGAAGAGACTCAGGAAAAAGTGAACTGCCAACATTTGTCACCAAAACACCAGCTCCTTCAGTGTGACGAGAAATTTATTTCACAATGTATTCATCATGAATGTATGACTTCTTTTAATGTAATTGCTTTGGGGCATTCTTGACATGATATCTTTGTGCATCAGAAAGTTGCTTTGCATATTGAGCTGCTTCTGAGTCTACCTGTAATTAAGTTCACTTTTTGCTGCCAGTGTGCAGTGGTTTTGTATAATTTTTTTTAAACAAATATTAAAATATATTATTTTATTTTTGTGTGGTTGCGTTTTCCTTGAACTTGCACCTCATCAGAGTCCTATGTAACATTTTCCTAAGAGGGCAGTTGTAAACCTGATGATTTGAATATTCCTGGCAGATGTGAACACTGCATGCCGTTGTTAACCTGTTAGTTTGAATGTTACCTGTGCAGGATACACTGAGCAGCGCAGGAAATTAGGTAACACACATATCTTTATATAATATTCTCTTTAATACAGTTTAAATGGGACTTGATAGTTTAAATGTTTGAGTGTTGTAGTGAATACAGTGCAGTTACAGTTAGGAGCAGTGGATCTGAGATTTGTTCATGTTAGGTAAGTGTTGCTTTGAAAATGAATTCTAGGATTTTAGCTACAGGTCTAAGTTATTTATTTATTTATTTATTTTTGTGCTTTTGCTGGCTGAAAACAGAATTTGTTTCATAGTCTTTTTTTAAATCAAATGTGTCTATTTTTGAATTATTTTTTGGAGAAAAGGCAGTGCTTGACTCAACGTTCAGTAAACAAGCTGTAGCTTGTTTTATTGCCAACCAACTTAAAATGCCATACAGGAGTTTCTAAAGTATGAATTTAATCTAGGACTTGATGTTAATGTCAATATAGTAAAGGTGAAATGGATAATGAGTGAGGACTTATTTGTTTCAGCCAACCTTTGATGACATTTACCAGTTTGTCTAATGTAAATATGTTTATTGTTGACAATTTGGAGACAGACAGCAACATTGTTTATCACTGTTTTATCAAAATTCAGCCATAAATTAAGAATATGGCAGGTATAAGTCTTTGAATAAAACACTTTTGGTCTGCTATCTGAATCCTGAAACTTCTCTGTGGTTCATATTTCAGATGTAAGAGAAATATGCAAATCATGTCTGTAAATATATTTGCCTTTTAAAGATTTAAAGATATGGGAACTGGAGATGTATGTTTAATGTATTTGCAAAAAGGAAGTATTTTTTTACTAAAAATATGTCATGCTAAAAAAAAGTCTGATGATGATATCTGAAGAGAGATGAGTAAAGAAAATTGCATACAATGCCATACTGCATGATCCTATCCAGATTGCATGTCTATGTCAGTCCAAAAAAAATTAAGTTAACAGTTCTATTCATCACATCAATATGATTTATCTTTTGTAGAATTAATACTTTCAAATTGCTGATTTTTTACTTTTTTCTTTGAGAAGATCCCACTCCACTAGAAAAATATGGTCACATAAGATTAACATTTCTCACCATAAAATCCAATCAATTTCATAGCTTCTATTCTATGTACATACACCACATACACACCTCTACTTTAATTTACAGTATCAAATATTGCGCGGTCAACAAACATCAAAATACCAGTAAACAAAATATGAAAATAAGGCTAAGAACAATCTGACAATTTCCCTGTCTTTTCAGCATCCACCATGACTTCTTTAGACAGCGAGCTGAAGAAAATAGTAATGGAGCTGAAACATCTTTCACTCAAGAGACAACAACTTCTGGAAAGGAAAAAAATCCAGTGCATATTTCAGGAGTTGAGGAATCGTGCCGAATTTGGACAAACAGGTGACGTATGTAAGATAGCATGAAAGAAATTTCCTACCCAAAAAGTGCCTCTTCTGTCTCATACGTGTGTGTTTTTATTTTGTTTTTATACCAGAGAGGGCAGCCTCAAACCAGCACGAAATTGACAGCATTGATGAGAAACTGAAAGAACTGTCAGAGAGGAAGGCTGAACTCCAAAAAAGCCACGATAACATCCTCAGTACCAAAGATAATAAGAACAAGGAAAGAGAGAAAGGTGAGCCCAGATGTACTGCAGCAAGTCATTACTCTATTACAATTGTTTTGTAACCACGTTTTTTTTCTTTGTTAGAGATTAATTTCGACACCAGTCAGAAGATAGTGCCTTACGGTACTGTTCCTGGCTCGAATATTTTCTATGTTGAGCCTCCACCTGCTGTCCCTGGTGAGTGAGTGATGCACAAGTACTCTTTTGTCTGCACACAGCAAAACCTGCACCATAGAGAGCAGGGATGTAACAATATATTGCAACATTGCTTTAAAAAAACCAAAATATTACAGCACTGGATAATATTTACCACAATATTACGTTAATTGTTTTATTCTATCGTTTTACTTGATTTTATAAAATGACAGCTGACTGCTGCATTGTTTTTGTTTTGCAATGATATATAATTCAAACATTCATTGCCAATTTCTATTCATGCCAATGTTTTGGACATGCTTAGGTCATGTCACGGCTACGTTTATTCTACTCTATCAGGATATATATATATATATATATATATATTATTCATATATCGCACACTTTTTATTGCTTTTTTAATTATTGTACCTACTAGAAAGTGAAAAATAAGCCCCCCACAATGTCATGCTTGTTGCTGTCACATCTGGCGAGAACAGGCTCTTCAACCTACTTCCGTCCATTATCAATATAAAATATTTTGAGCTTCATCAGTCTAAACATTTCCTGCACTGATCAAATGCATCGTTCGTTTAGTAGGAGTGCAGGACATATGCCATGTGACATTAATGGACTATGGATCCATAGGTAATTATGCAGTTTTTGGGCAAATGTGTAAACTTCTGTCTTGTGGTGGATACTTGACACCCCAGTTTTTGTTTTCATATTCTTACTTTTATAAAAACACATAAGCTTTCTTTATTTCTAATGCAATTATGTCTTTCTTTATGTACCTGCAACCTTGTGGCACTACTACTACTACTACTGTAACTGAAAACCATTTGACCAAAATTATTTCAACTGATTCTTTTAATACCTACAAAAGGTCCTGTATAAAATCTGTTACTGACACTAGCTGGAGATTTTTAATTGCTTCTCAAGTGTGCTCACTGGGAAACCGTTAATTCATTCCTACTTTTCTGAACAGCCCCCACAGTGATTCTGGACATGGAAAAGCTTCCACCATGTCCATGCAGGACACAGTGTCCAGAGTGTCGGCAGTTCATCATGACAGAGACTTACACCTCTGTCAGCAGTGTGACCTGGATGGTGTGTCTCATGACAGCTTTGATTGGGTATGAAACCATTCCCTCTATCCTGGTGAAATATTTGCATATGATGATGTTTTTATATAATCAGACCTTGTGGTGTCTGGTTCTATTTGTGCAGCCAGTGTCACAGTTATTAGCACATGCTTCCAGGTTTGCTGACATTTTATTTTGTTCCTGTTCCTTCTTTTGCAGCTGTGTGGCTGGTTGTTGCCTCGTTCCCTTTTGCCTCGATAGGTTCAAATCTATCACACACACAGTGTCCTAAGTGTCGAACTTCATTCCAAACCATTAAAAAGCTCTGAGAGGAAAGCAGCTGAACCTGAAGCTCAGACCAAAAGAGCATCACACATTGATTTAATGGTGAAGTAGAATTTCAGCAGCATGGTACCTTTGCACAGTTTATCTGTTAGCACTTGTTATCATCATAAATCACTCCTCACTGTGTAGGATACACTGAATATCAGTGGTTGAAGGATAATGTTTGTCAACTCAAACATTCAGATGCTATCACTTTGGTTTTAATGGAGTGCATGTCAGCAGGAATATGGTGTTCCTGTATATTCAAATTGATCATTTGCTGCATGGCAAAAATGTGATCAATATCATTGTAAATATACTTTATTATACTTGTAAATATACTTCAAATCTGTGAAATTACACAACACATTCAGTTGTCTGTGTGGTGATGTTTGTTCATCACAACCACCAAATGAAAGCCTTTACTTTTCATTCTTTTAATGATAAGTGCTAAAAGGTAAATTACATACTAGTGATGATCACAGGCCAACTGTGAAACCTATAGACTCCCTGTATTTACAAAATGACTGCTACATTTACAACTGTATAATAAAGAGAAACATATGGCAAACAAAATCAAATCAAGTCATTTTTACATATAGGCCAATATTACAAATCACAAATTTGTCTTAAAGGGCTTTACAATTTGTACAATATACAACACCCTCTTCCCTTATACTTAGACCCTTTTTTGGATGAAAAAAACAGAAGAGCAACACCGGAGGGTTCCCTCTTCCGGGATGGAGAAACAGCAAGAGATGTGTGTGTAGCATAGACCAACATGGCAAAATTACAGTATGGACATTCAGTAATTATAGATAGATTGTAAACAAGTAAAAATATGGATCTGAGATGGTGTCAAGCAACTTATAGGTGGTGTCAAACAGACCTGAGCCACATGACCTTGTCTCTACCATGGGGACCTGGAAAGAGGACAGACTACACAAACATATGCGAGGCAAAGCTCAATCACTTCAGTCACACAGATTAGATTGGAGAAAGAAAACAAACACACAGTGGGAGAGAGAATCAATGACAACATACACGTGAGAGAGAGAGAGACAAAAGGAAAGGAAAGGCTGAATCTCCTGGAAAACAAAAGTACAGATCCGAAACAATTGGAATGAGGCACCACCAGGCAGGGGAGAGAGAGGTCCCAGGTCGCCCGATAGAGAAGCCTAAGTGAAAAGAGAGAGGAGAGAGAAAAAGACATAGGTACACGGCTTGGACCTGTATTTGTGGGACAGCGAACAAGCAGAGGGTTAGAAAGATGCAGGGGTTTTTACTAGTTAATAGTATTCTTGTCTGTGGGACAAACATGGGCCAAAAGTACTCGGCTTAATAGACAGAGGCCAACAAAGGGAAGGATAATAGTAACAGGTACAAGGGCTGAGGTAATCAAAGACTGAGCAACTTCATTTAAGTTAAGTTAAGGCTGGCATTGGCCTGGAGGCCTCCACATACTCTTATAAAATGTCAGCAGTTAAGTGTTTATGTAGATGTTGTCAGTATGGAACTTTCAGTGCATGGCACTAAAGAAGAAACCATCTTGTCATGGACAACAGCTTTAAGTAAAGTCCAATAATTTATGTAACTTTATTTTATTAAAAGAATCATATAATAATTGCTTTGACAGATATTGTAAGTGAGTCACGATTCTGGTAGAAATGGTAATTTTTGCATTTCATTTGACTGGAAAATATTAAGGTGATGGTGTGACTGTTGCTGGGGGCTGTCCCGAATGAACCGTGTTGAGATTTTGGATAATACTTCAATTAGTTTTTCAACCAAATTATAACTGCTTCTAACATATGACTGTTTTTTTTTCCATTTATCCAAAAAACAAACAAAAAAACAAAACAAAAAAAACCTGTATGCTGAGAGTGGTGGACCCAGGATGGAATTTAAGGTTTAAGGGGATCAGGCAGATATGAAGAAGCTCATTTACAACTTTATATGTCATCAGAGACACCTTACAGAAATCTGATCTCACCTGATAAGGGAATGAAGGGAAGCTAAAATCGGTGTAATATTGTTATGCTAAGTTTCTAGTTTTAGTTAAAATTCTAGCTGCATCATTTTGAACCATTTGAAGTCTTTGAGTATGAGCAGGTCAGACAATAAAACACTGCAGTAATCAAGTGTGGGTGAAACAAAGGTGTGAATTAGGGTCTCTGCATCAGCCATGGACAAAAAAGACTTTTAGCTTTTTTAGATATGTTGTGAAGAAAGGCAGTCTTGATGATTTCTTTAGTATCAAACTCTGAGAAACCACACAGTTATCGAGAGTTACTGTTACTTGATCAAATGTGTGTCTGTGTCAAGCAGGGTCAATGGCCAGCATCTCAGACAAGCAGACCTCTAATTTAATCATTTGGGAATGATTATCTTGAGTATTATCCTTGTAGTAATGATATTAATGTCATGATTGCATATCATTTTAGCTAAGAGGTGAAATATAAAGACATAAAAGCAGAGGGCCAAGAGCACAGCTCTGAGGTACTCTATATTTCACACAAGAACATTTTGATGGAGTATTACTACAGGTGTATGTTCTTATAGATAAGTGAGACTTTAACAAAGGCAGAGCCAGGCCAGAGATGGCAAATTAATTTTCCACTTGGTCTAGGAGTATACAATGATCTATGGTGTCAAGAGCTGCACTGAGATCCAGTAATAGAAGGACAGAAGAGAGTCTGAATCCATAATAAGCAGAAGATCATTTACTACTTTAAAAAATGTAGTTTTAGTGGAGTGACAAGCTCTGAAAGCAGATTGAAAATGTTCAAAAAGGTTACTGTTGAGTCACAGCTATTTCTAATACCTATCCTTGTATGGAAGGATAGAAAGTGGTTGACTAGTATTCAGAGACCCTGGATCAATGTGTGATTTCTTAGAGTGGGGACAGTCGTGCCAGTCATGGGCCATAAATTAACTTAATTACTGTAGGTACCAGAAATGGACAGAGATCTTTAAAGAAAATTTACAATAGTCTAAAAAATATATGAGTTATACTAGTATAGTAAAGAAAAAATATTTCTAATTCCAGCACATAACCCCTTTAAATGGGCTACATCTAGATTTCCAAATGAGGTACTAATGAGCTGACCGAAAAAATGAACTGCATTTGTCAGCAGTGCTCCAGATAACATGCAGAGGCAGAGAGTGAATCCCTTATAATTCAACAAAACAGCTGTTAGTGCTGTGATCTTTATGCTTGAACACATCCACTCGACTGCCCAGAAATTATCCTGCTGTGGTGCATCATCTTGTGCATAACAGTTTATTTGACGCTGAATTTTATTTTCTGCATAACCAGAGGTCAATTATTTGCAATTTGTTAAAAAAAAAAAAACAGTCAGACGACTGTGCTTGCTCTATCCGATTAGATTCACAAGTAACCAGCAGATGTCACTACAGTACAGATCAACTGTAATGCAATGAGGTTATTTTTCAGTATGAAGTGAGTGAATAACACAGATGAGCAGTGGTTACACTAATGAATATTGGTATTTTTCTGAAGTGGTAAGCTGACCTTTTTTTCATTTATTTGCATACAGTCTTAATGGAGCACAGCAGGCTCTTGTGACTACTTTCCCATATTACTGTGGTTGGTTTTATAAAAACATGTTCAGTATGTTTTACACAGTATGCAGATGTACACTAGAGATGCAAGAGTGATGTTTTGGCTGATCTGGACACTGCAAGAAATCTTGCCAGAACTGGTTGAGAGTATTTTTAGTAAATATTTGGTTTGTCAGGCTGGTTTGGCAAGTGCCTGCTGGGCCACTTGTTTTGGCTGATTGACACAATGGTAATTCAGTGGCCTCATATCAGACACACAGTAAACATATTAACACTCCCAGTTTAGTTAAACATCTGATTTATGCTTCACAATTTACATAGAAACAGGGAACATTTAGCATTTGTGTGTTTACAGTCTGTTTTGATAGTGATAATCATTCCAAGACAGGGTGGAGTGAAGTGCATAAAGCAGCATCCCCCAGCTACATGCAGTTTGTCCATTAGTTCTTCAACCAGGATTAGGACATTTTCCTGCTCTTTCTGCTATTACTGGTCAATACAATACTGTGCATTTATGAAGTTCAAGGGGCAAAAAGAAGCCATTACATGAGAACAGACTGATAACAAATAAGTGGCATAACTTAAGATTGACATTTTTAAAGCTATTTCCACTGTCAGCTCAATCTGCCAGTACCAGTCCTACTTTATGTCAGTCTCCCTATACAATCAGAGGATTTAAAGACCTCAAAGGAAGCAATGCAGCAACTTCTAAACGGACACTGCACAAGTAGATTATTACTGAGCTGATTTATATGGCCTGAAGCAAAGCAAAGCTGCCGAACCTCCAAAAGTTCTTATTTTTCCACATAGGAAACAAAAGCCATCCTCCCTTGCATAAAAAAGTAGGTTTGTCTGAAACAGTCTGATAGGCGTTAGAATTCACCTTGACAGCTCTCAGTCCCAGTTCAAGTGCAGTTCATGTGAGTCCAGGAAATCGGCAGAGAAGACGCCCACTGGCGTTGACATGTCCAAAGGGCTGACCCCCTCTGCTGGCACAGACAGGGTAAGGTCCAGCCAATCCATATTTTCCATGTTGGTGTTGTGCAGGGTCAAAGCAGAGGGCGGCGTGTTTTCATTAAAGTCCACCTCCATGTTAACCATTGGTGAGTGTAGCTCCTCCATCAGTGTTTGTGGCTCGGTGTGAGTGCCCAGTGTGCCATCTAGGAGGGTTTCTAGCTGGGTGTCAGTGGTCAGGGCTGCCATGCTGGTCGAAGGCTTAAGTGATGCAGCAGGCAACTGTGCCACTTGGACCACAGGTGGAGGACGGGATAAAACTGTGTTGATGGGGAGAGTGGTTACACTGGCTGTCACAGGGAGAGGCTTGTCCTGGTTGGGAGGATCCTGTCTAATGAAGGGGGAGATCTCTAAAAGACAAGAAAAGAAGGTCATGGGTGAGAATATAATAGTTATTAGTACTTAATGTCTCGTTTTACCAGTGCACGTAAAAAGAAAGGTTGCAGTATTGCTCACCACCACTCTCGATTAACACATCAAACAGGTCATCCATCTGCTGGCTAGCTGCAGTGGGACCCTGCAGAGAAATAAATAGACCAGTAATGTTTGAGTGGCTATAGTAACATTTTTAAGGATACAGTGTACTAATCAGTGTATTTATTTGTCACCTGAACAGCTGTTAGCATTCTGCGTGTCTGTTTAACTGCGTCCTCGTAGCGGGGCGGGTCTTTACACTGTGACACATGGTTTGTGAATTTTGGCCGCTGCAAGAAAGTTGGCTGACTGGTACAGGGAGACTGTTTCACAGGAAAAGACAATAGTCCCTTACACCAAATGAAAACAGGATACATCTGATGCAAACCATCATTCAAATGCAGTTGACACTGTACAAACTGGTAAGTAAACCAAAGTTCCCCATTGTGGGACTGATAAAGGAGTATCTTATTTTAGAAGAGGACTTCAGGATCACCCTCTACCTTATTCGTAGGTCCTTTCGGGTCAGCTTGGCTAGAGGAGGCGCCCACAGGACATCCACTTGCTGGGAATGTGTTGAGTAAGCTTGTTCTACTATCCATCCTCCAAGTCTGCAGAGAAATATTGGCAGGTCAGCATGGAGGCATACATTAAGGAGTACTTTAATGCAATCAATGTTGTAAAATGCTCTCTCCTACATGCATGGAAAAGTAGTGCATCACAACACCCACTATCTCTCTGGGAGCAATAAACACTCCTGTTGTAGTAGACAGTCTTTTGGCTGGGAATTGTGGGTAACCTAAATCAGTTCAATCCAATTCCTCTGTACTCCCCGCTTTTTACTTTAGTTGAGCATCACCTCCTTTCACCCCACAATTGATAGCCCTGTTTGCAATGCTATGCAGTGTAATCATGAGTGTCCCCCTCAGTTAGCATTGAGTTGTGTCCTCTGTTGCTAATTCTGGCTGGTTGTTCGGCTCAGCGCAGAGAGACGACAGAGGGCAGTCAGGGCACTACTGTCAGCCTTCACTCAGCACCTGCTCCAGTAACCCAAGTTTCCACAAGCCTTCTTTTGATGCCAATAGGGAAGGATTTCACCACTCAGCTGAGGGCTGTTATTACTGTGGCAACAAGAAAGATGCATTACCCATGATAAAGAGTCAAAGATGTAAAAAAAAATGTCTGATGTGTGATTAGACAGTGCCATGGAAAACACTGCACCAGATGTATGATGTGCAACCTCATCTGAATTTACTGCATAGAAAACAATTTCAGGTGCACACACAGCACATATGGATGACACAACTCAAGTTTGCACATTTTAAAGAAACCCAAAAATATCAGATAATCACAGCTGCTAGTGATGACTAATAAAGAGACAGACCGAGGCAGCCTGTGCAAGCATTAGTCGTTTTCTTACCTTTGTCAGTGGCTGAGCGCGGCATTGCTGTTGTAATGCAGCTGAGGCCTCTATTTTCAGTGGCACCTGTCCAGGAGTCTGGATGAGGCCTGGGCCTGCACTGCTAACAGTAGTGTGTAATTTGATGCTGTTGGCAGGAAGCTGGATAGTGACTGCTGAGGCAGGAAGGGATGCAGGCAGGAGAATCTGAGCTCCAGTCTGGACAGGCTGCAGAGTTTCAGGCGGCTTGAGAGTCTGATGGCTGATGATGAACTGATTGTGAGGAGCTAAGTGGCTCTGATCTGCCGCCTCCTCTTGTTTGACCAACACTGGCAGACCAGGAGAGCTACAGGACGCTGAGCAGTTTGACGGGCTCCTGTTTTCCTCTTTGATCTGGATCGGAGCAAGAGGGCTAAGCTGAGGTGGAGAATCTCCTTGCTGACTCCTCTTCTCCACCTCTAGCTGCATCTTAAGCTCCTCTACCAGCCTCTGCTCCTGCTCCAGCTTCCTCTTCAGCTCCTCAATCTGACGCTCTTTCTCATGGAGACGTTTGTCCTTCTCAGAGTCTTTCTCATAGGGCCTTGTCTTTGTGGTACACTCCTCCTGTGGAGCTCTCTTTGGGGAGTTCACACATGGAGTGGGGTGAGTTGGAGACAGAGTTTCTGAAAGCTTGGTGGGGCTGTCTGCCGTATTACTGTCCTCTATTCCCATACTGGACACCTTTGAAGCTATAGGGGACACAGGCGGGGTTAACTTCGTGTTTTCAGGCTGTGAGGCTGCTGTGATGGCTGTTGTCTCAATGGCAGCAGTAGTCTGGATGTTAGAGTTCTCCTGATACAACTTTAGCCTCTCTATCAAATCAGTCTTGGTCCCAGAAACAGGCAAAGATCTGAGTTTTAGTTCCATTTTCAGCTCAGCAACCTGTAAAGATCAAGAAAAGAGATCATTATGAGATACCTCATTTTATTTGTCCTCCTCTGCAGCATGCATGAGGTGTATATATAGTCAGACTATGTGCAGGCAGCAACGTGTCACCTTCATCTCATCCAGATTAGCTGGTAAATGATCCGGCTTGCGGTTTGTCTGAGTGTGCCGGGGCTGCACAGGGCTAGATGCAGTGTTTCCACTCAGAACAACACTGGAACAGCTGGTTTGTACCTCAGTTGTTGGTCTGTTGTAATAAGACGGGAAGAAAAAGGGAGTACACATTAGAGAGGGAATCTAAACTGTTACACATTCTTCACAATCAACAGCTTCTGTGGAGAAAGCCATGGGCAGGAAATGTGAAGTATTTGAGACAAACCAGCAGCTGTGGTTAAACAGTTATTACTTTCTTGAAAATCAGGTGTGATTTTTTTGATTGACTTAGTTGAAAATCAATAGTCAAATAATTTAACTCTGACAGGAAACAAAGTGCATGTTTCCGTATTAATTAACTCAACACAAGGGTATCAGCCCACATATAAAGGTAAACTTTGCGGGTGAGCCAAATTCTATCTCTGGCTGTGTAAAAGGAGTGTTTGTGTTGCTAAACGGAGCCATACTTGAGTGTGGCAGGCGGGACGACCTGGTAGTTGTACTGCTGCTGGGTTAAGATCTGAAGCTGCAGGAACTGCTGTTGCTGCTGCAGGAGGCGGGCATAAGCTGAGTCCATCGGCACTTCATTGAGCTCCTGCTTCTGGTCCGGAGGAATGTACTGATGGTACTTTAACTTTTTCACCCGTGGTTTGGGCTCTTTGCTCCTTTTGCTGCGGCTTTTATCGCTGGGTAGCTTGGGCAGGCTTTGCTGCAGAACACAACACAAAAAAAGGCGCATGTAAAACCAGAGAGGACCATCTGGAGGATATTTGATCCCTGTGACTGATCTCAGTCCAGTTTATCAGGGAATACAGTTAGTATTGCCAGTACCAACACTGCAAGACTTGGAACTGATACTGGATTTTTATAGCTTTAAGCGTTAAGGTGGAACATTGTTCTGACACCCAAGAGAACTGCAGGATGAGGAAACGGGTAGTGGAAATGTGACCCTTATTGTTTTACCACCTGCAGTTACAGGATACACATGAAAACAGTTTGGCATAAGAGCAGCGGGTTCTAGCTATGAAACCAGAAACTCAAGCTGAGTTAAGCAAGTACACACCCTCCAATTTGTCAAGCTCTGTCCCCTATCATATTCCAAGGGAGGGAGAGTTTATCTTATGCTCAGAGCATAACTGGATTATGATAAATGCACAAGTTAATGCTTCACTCCCGTCCTTTGATTTTTCGCTCACATTTTATACAGTCTGAATGAAGAAGGCCAGCTTGTCATTTGACCCTAATTGAAGACAAACTGTGGCTGGCACATATTTAAGCCCAAGGATTTGTGAAATGACTTTAAACCCTGTTGTTCTTTGAACTATGTTTGACTTGGCTGAAAGCTGACATTCAGTTCACCCCAAAACTGATGTGTCTTTCAGTATGACAAAACACAGACCCTGTGTCTACTGACATTGCATCTCTCATCAATTCCAAAGGAAACAACAACACAAAACCCCACAGTCAATAAATCAGAGTGACAGAGAACTCAGTTATAGGGGTCAATTTCATGTCAAGACTGTGAGCAAATAAACTACTTGAATTAACTCATCCTTAAAAAAACACTACTACAGGAAGTGTAAGAAGATTTTGTAATAAATGACTTTGTGACACTTGGAGCTAGTAAAAACACATCTGAAGCTCACCTTCACAAGAACTGGCCCTGGGGTGATACTGGGGATGACAGTGGTGATTGGCTGAGGAGTAGATGCTTGTTGGTTGCTTAGCTGCTCACTCGTGGAGACGAGGTTGACTAAATCTGATGTGGACTGTGAGTTAGGTGGTGGGGAGTGCTGAGAAAAGCAGAGACAGAGAGAAACCACATGATCCATTCAGTAAGAACATTGAAGCCACTACGCCTGGAATCATTATTCCACACAAGGAAATAAAAGCACCTCAACTGGGATAACATAACCAAAAACAGTATAATGATGCATAAGTACAATAAATACACTGTGTGTGCATACTGCAAATAAAATTAAGTCACAAAATATAATTTTTTCTCATTGGTGAAAAAGTTCTACTAGTGTCCAGCCATCCTTCATCCTTAACCTTATTTTTCCCCTTGCCTGTTGTGCTATTTAGATTTAGTTTTGTTGAGTTTCAGAGTTTTGGAGATATCTGCCTTCTCTCAAATATAATGGAATTAGATGAAACTCAGCTTGTGGTGCTCAAAGCACTGAAAAATACATCTGAAAAACTCAACAGCAATGTCTCTTTTTAGAAATCACTCAAGATAATCCACATGCCTTGTTGTGTGCAGTTAGTAGAAACAGATTTTTTCCTCCCAAACTACACCTGCAACCGAATCGCCATGCAGAAGGAATGCCATTAAATGTTTTTACATACTGCGCTGTCACGAGCACGAGCCTCACGTCGGTGAATAGATACACGCTTTCCTTCTATGTGGTGATATGGTTGGCGGGTGTAGTTTGTATGAAAGAAAATAGTTCCTACATTAAAGTACTCACAACATGGTCTGTGGATTATCTTAAGTAACCAGGTCATGATTTCTGGAAGAGAAATTGTTGTTAAGCACTTTGAGCAATACAAGCCGAGTGCCATTCAGTTCTATTATATTTCAGTTATCTCTTTATTCTCTAAAACTTGCCAACTCACACCAAAACAGTGGACAAATAGGACTACAGGTAAGAAGAATAACATGAGATGTTTCCTCCTTTAATTTAAGGAATTGCATAACTTTAAGACTCTGCTAGATGAAATAACCTGTCTGGTTATGGTTCAAGGTAGTGGTGTACCTGCATGGGAGAGTTTAGGTTAGAGGAAGTAGAAGTGGTCTCAGTCACTCCAGAGTCCTTTGGAGAGGCTGAGGTGGAGCTGGGAGATTGTTGGCTGGCAGGCTGTTGTGGTGATGTTGAGGCATCACTACTGTCCTCATCAAAGTTGTAAATATCTGGTGTCTTAGAGGAGTTTGCCTTTTCACCTGTGGGGCCAGCATCAAACATAAGAAAGTACAGCTTCTTATTATTTATTTAAAGGATAAATTAGTTAACTTTCTGGCTGTCACTGTATGTGATGATCTGTTAGTGGTGAATGTGGTACCAAAGTGGGCTAAAACAAGTATTTTAATTGCTCAGGTCTTCTGACTGTTAATATAATAATAGTGTTGTTGAGTATCTACCATGGATGACCTCTTCCACAGTAGAGTCAACAGGCAGGATATTCTTCTCCACCAGCTCCATGGGTCCAGGCCTGTGGGCGATCTTCTCATTGAGATCATCAGCCAGTCTGGCCCTCTTCAGCTTCATCTGTGTGGCCTGCAGGGAGGGTTCAGCCTGCGTCTCTGATAAACACACAAAGGATCATTCGTCGTGAATCCAGCCAGTATCAGTCAGCCTCTTAACTGCTTTGTCAGTGTGACTCACTGCATGCTCAGCCAGACCTCACAAATTCATGTCAACCTCAAAGATATACAGTATATCTGGTTCTAACTTTGTAAAACAAATTTAAACAGGCAGTAAGTGTGATTAGATGAATAAGCACTGTATTCATCTCTGTTATCTAGACAAAATTACCCACTAAGAACACACAGGACGATGATTACCTTGTAGGATGTGCATACGGACCAGCTCAGAGCGCTCAGGCCTGCTGCAGAGTTTGTGCTTTAAGAAGTTCCCAGTCTGTAAAAAAAAAAAAACGAAAGTTTTTCCATATGATTTTGGAGCATAATCTAGATTTAGATGAATAAAATCATGAACTGTGGTGTGATGACATTAGCTGATGTCTTACCCTGGCTCTCTCCAGGTTGCGAATCTGCTCATGAAAAGCAGCGGGTGTTTTCAGAGCTGTGAAAAGGTGAATCAACAAAATCCATAACTTTTCGGGGTCAATACACTGTATTTCCACACAAGCAAACTGTTCATTCCATTTAAAAATAAATGATAATTGATTTAAGCAAACCACTTATTGATTAGAGTGATATCTAAAACAACAGAAAGGAGAATGTAACAACACAAGCTGAACAATTTCTACTGTATAAATTTGTTGTACTGGACTTACTTGTGGAGCAGTTATCAAAGTTACCTATAGAGAATGGACACTGATGTAGTGTAAAACTACTGTAATATATTCAATCATGATGTCCTTTTGACATTTAGACAGTTTAAAATCATAATGGTCATCCACAGCAAAAAGTTACACAACATCAAGGTTTGACTAATAACACTTAACTGAGGAGTACAAACCCATTTTCATATAATTATTTTCATATTTTCGTTGTTCTGCAAGAGTGTGACATTATTAAGCAGGACCTCATGTGAGTCAAATGGGAAGTTCTGGCTTTAGTGACTCAAGAAGAGACTGATCCATGCAGAGAGTTCCTCTTTGATCACACAGAATAAACTCTTCCTGCTGGCTCACTGACCAGTCACCTCAGCTATGACGAGCACTGTTTAGTTTGACGATCAATCGTCCGAGGGGGGTGCTCTGAGGAGTGTGTCAGAGGAGCAAAGCAAAACATTCCTGCTCGTCACCTAAACCTCACTGCATACCTACCATAAGCCTGTAAGTGTGGGAGCAGCAGGGCGCTTAAGCAGAGAATGGCCTGGGAGGGTTGTGTGCACGCTACGCTTGGCCAAGGGACGACTGACCTCCACTGAAGGCTCAGTCGCTGACTCATGGGCCTGTGTGGAGCCAGGGAGGAGGTGAAGAAAGCCTGACTGCAGGAGGCTTCTCAGGAGAGAACAGGACAAAGAGGAAGAGCCCTGTCTCTCTCTCTTTCTACCTTTCCAGCCACCAGCATGATTCTGTCACAGATTCAGCTCATCTTTTATTAGGTGCAGCATGGGGACTGAGTCTGCTCCACTTTTGTCACATCAAAGGATGGATGGTATAAAGTAGGAGCTACTTCTGGTGTGCTGCTTGATGGCTGATGTGTTGAATCTTTGAGTCAATTTTATCTTTGGCTATGTCGTACATGACTACAATTATGAAACTATCGGAACAATACTCTTACTCTCACTTTCTAGAATAAGGCAAATAATTTATGTGCTGACACACAATGGCCCTCATGCAAGGACATTTTCTCATTCCTATCTTAAATTTCTTTGACTTTTTTTGTATGATGGGCTCGTATGAACATGCCACGTCAGATTCAGCAAACGCTCGTAACTTCAGATTACTGTGTAAATGATCTGCTTGTGCATATTTGAGTGCATGTGCATGAGACTTGTAAATCAGCATAATTAATGCCCCAGTAACACCATATAAAATTAGGCATTGTGAGGCATTGCAACAGAGGATGTTCCTTTGGAGAGCCAAGATGCGGCCAATATGTCTGACAGTAGGTAATAATACCTCATTAAAATAATGATGAGAGGCTTTATGTGTAAATTTAGAATTATACTATAATGAAATACAGTCAAAAAGGATCATGTCAACATAATTATGAAGTGTAATTTATTTTTCCTACTCAAAATGTCTTCAAATTCATGAAATATACTGTCATAAACTTCAGTTCAGATAACAGCAGACTAGCGAGGAAGGGAAACTGGATTCACTGTGTGTGTGATGCGAATACTCACGCGGCATGATGCCTTGCTCCACAAGCTGCTCCCGAGTTCTCCTCTGCTGCAGACAGAGCTGGAGGACTGTGAGAGTGCAGAGACACAGAGGTCAGAGTTGAACTTTTGCCATTCGGTGCCAAGTCCGCTGAGTCAACTAACAACCATCTCTGGCTTTAAACCTGCCAGACTTCAAATAAAACAAAGTACTTATTATTTCTCAATCAATGCGCTACCCCAAAGGCCTGACAGTAAACCCTGTTCACCACCACAGACATCCTATTCACTTCCTGTATGGTTTTAACTACAGTTGTTAAGAGTACCGCAAATTTTACAACAGTTAGACTCAAACAGTGCAATGTGATTGGCCGAGAGCCCTCCCAATGAGAGTCAATATCTCTGTGTGGGATGCAAATACGCAGAGGAGTCAAACAAAGTAACTACAGTACAGCATACAAACAGATAAAAGAGGGATTAGGGCTGCCGCCATGACAATGAGCAAAACTAGAGATGGTCATGACACCAGCAGAAGCCACATGAGTCATGTCGATTCAGTAATTATTTTTAAATATAATGTTGCTTTGGGTGGATCAGCAGTGATCAGTTATGTTACTGTAGCACTTCAAAGACTATCTTCCAGCAGAATTGGCTGAGTCTCGCATGCACATACAGTTCTTGGATGGTCCTCTGTGTTACTTTCCCATCAATATAAACTTTAGTAAGATCCCAGTTTAAACATTTATAAACACGTGAACGTGGACATGTTATCTCAGCGGAATAACAACGCTTCATGCAGAAGAAAACAGTTTCAAGAGGAGGGTAATGGGTGATGGTGACGAATGAGGCGCCGGTGTGAGCAACATGAGGCCTTTATTGTCACCACTGTAGTGAAGTGAAGCTGGCTTAGCTAGAACTACTCAGTGGCTCGGGTGAAACAGCTACTCCCACACAAACACACACACACACACACACACAAGACAGACCTGCTCAACTCTCCTGGGAAAGGCGCTGCGTCTGAACAGGCCTCTGTGACTCACTCTAGCAAAAATAAACCGGGCAGCTGTGAGAACAAGGCCTGGGAACCATGAAATTTGGGGGTAGTTAAGGGGGTGGGATCTCGAGTTCTGTGCAGAGCCGAGGGGACGTTCACGGGCTTCCACTGGTGGGCAAGGGAACACAGAGTGACAAGTGCTGAGGCAAAGGGTGGGAGGCCGAGTCTACTCTGAGAGCAGCCCATCAACTCTGGAGCAGAGAACACAGTGTGTCTGCCCCGCCTGCTGTGTTTCCTATTACAAAGCCAGGCCAGGGGGGTGAGGGTCAGCCTGAGACAGATCAGACCAGGAGATTGTAAAAAATTGCCATTGCTTTGTCTCAATTTTCATATCCACTGTGACTTGGACAAAATGCCACAGGCAGGAAAATTTATGAGTGCATATAACTGCATATCAATAACACCACAAGCTGCCTTCCAGCTCCACAAGAGAATGCAGAGTTTAATTTGAGCATCGGTATGGGGGTGCACCTCATGCCTGGGGTCCTCCTCACTTTGTGTCATCTTGTGTTCAACCTGAACCCTGGCTAACCCCTCCGTGATGCAAACTGGCTCCGCTCTCCAGCTCACCAGCAGAGCGTAAACAGAGGTTGTTGGAGAAACACAGAGAGAAGGCTCTGCTGAAATCCCTGCCTACTGATGTAATCTCTAATCTCAGACCCATGTTGTTCTCAGCAAATCATCCCTGGAGGTCTACCATCAGACCTTTTATTTTACTTGACTTTTCTTTTTTTATCAACAGTACAAAAAAACAAAAAACAAAAAAAAAAAACGGTTTGGTGTGGCTACAGATACTTCTTATCCAGACAAAGTCGAATTTCGTCTAGAAACAGACTGACACTGGGTTATGTTGACTTAACTGCTATAAATACCACAGACTCTAAACAGAATCCCATTTTAGCAAAGATGGGGGCATCTATAACCACAGATAGACTTAACCATGAATATACAGATTATATTGGTTTATCAAGTCATTTGTTTGTGCAAAACATCTACCTGAATTCATAGAATTGATAGACTTTGTCTTATATTGTAAGAAACAGGGAAAAAATGAACCAATGAACTGACAAGTGTAATTTACATTAATGAGGCTGGTTGATCAAATGCAGGCAGGCTAACGGCAAGTATGAAACAGTTGATCAAATATTCTTAAAACATGTGAAACAAAATTAACTAAACCACGTCTCATTTGCATGCTAAATTACTTCAGCAAAGCAGAAATATATCAGCATTGACTGAGAATGTTTAGCAGATAAAATGGTGCTAAATGTCTATATGAGTTGTCAATTACTTTCTGAATTTATGGCCATTTGTAACCACATCCCAGCGGCATATTAATTTTTTTTCCAAAGCAAAGGGGCCTAGAAGGAGGCCAGACTCAAAGTGATGAGAAAATACACAAGTTTCTTTCTCCATGAGTGGGCGTGTCCTCAGACTGTTGACAAACTGGTCTGGGTCTGGTTAGAAAGTTACATTTAGTCAGGTCATGAATAACAATTTATTGAAATACAATTTAAAAATTTTTTAAACGTGCAAATCCTGCAAGATGGCCCTTACGTGAATTTACATTTTGTCTTCTTCCTGCATGCGATACATACAGTACACAGACAGTTTTTCTCATTTGTGTTGTTATGGACCTACTTAAAGGCATAATGCAGCATTTTCGTAAACAAAAAATGTATAGATTCATGCACATATTCCCATTCAAACATCACTTATGACCCACCAGAAGTTTGTGGTGGTGGCTGCATCTGCAGAGATGCTGTTGTTTGACCTGTACTTCCATATTTTCTCATTACTTTGCTTAGATCAGCAGGCTTTATCAACCCAAAACATTGGTATTTGACATCCTGGGATGTTCTGGGACAGCTCTTACAAATCCTAATGATTCTGCCTTTAAATAGTAAAAAAAAGCAGTGCTGTACATTATCACTTTTGTAGGATGCAAAAAATAGTGCATCTCAAAATATACCATGGGTAGCTCATGAACTTTGGCAAATATTTTCATCAAAATGTGACTTCACAGATATTACAATGAGTTAACCACCAGCATTAACATTGGTCTTATGACTGAAAGACACCTGTGTTACATTTTTTAGAGTCAAGTAGATCTTGATCAGCAGCATGTCTGTATGCTCATTGTGTCTATTTACGTTACAGGTGTGAATTCATGCTCATATCATGTGAAAGAAAACCATAATAGTGTTTCAGCAGAGTGCTAAGATAAACACAGACAGAATAAATTGATGAGTATTATCTCCTAAATCTCTCCCACGCCCATTCTGACAGCTTTTCTACGCCAAGTTTGATTTATTATCCATCAGAAGACAATAGTCTCTTCTGTAAGAATGATGCTTGGCATGAATTATTGTGATGAGCTTTACTGTTGCCCTGTCATTTCCTGTTAGGGCTCCGTGTACGTCACTACAAACCCCCTACTACTGCAGCTGCCAGCATCAGTAAAGATTAACAAGAGTACAAAAAAACTTGGGTTTACTTCACACAGACACTCAAATGAAACAATGAAATGCATGTAGGTTATACACAAAGGAGAAAAAGCACCTGATTTGAATTTACCCCTGCAGATTGAAGGGGTCTCCACATCGAGGCAGGCCATAGAGGACAGTGGTGGTGTGCTCGGCGGCCAGGTCTGGAGTCCCATGGAGTGATGAGGCCAGTGGAGAACAGGAGAGTCAGGGAGAGAAAAGACCCAGCTCTGAGCGAACGACAGCTGGCTCTCAGAGCTGCAAACAGTTCCTCCTCTCTGGCTGTGTGCTGGCCTCAGCGGAGAAAGTGTGTGTGCGCTCAGTCAATGTCAGGAGGAGGGAACACAGTGCTGCTCATGTTAACCCTCGCTAGGTCATTGTGCTGTACTCACAGAGGACTAATCATACTACAGCACAAAAACGCACTGAACTTTTTGAAATGATTCTGTGAATAATTAGGATGGGACCAGATCATTTACTGGTAGTCAATGGATAGTTGATCAAAACAAGCTGTTGGGAGTTTTTAGAGGGTATGTTTCCATGAGAAACGGCATGAGTGTTTTTTTCCTCCAAAAATATTTGCAGCAGTAAATAACAATGACAAGAACACTTTGTCCACAGGGACAAGGAAGCTTATCTTTAAACATTTTTTAATGATTAGTTATGAGTTTTTTTTCTTTTTTAACGTGTTGTAACATGTGTTGTTGCTTTCCATTGCTACATTATTCACGTGTGCCAGCCAGCAACACAAACTTGTATGTGACTATTAATTAAAAGACTGTGATGTGAACACATCAAAACAGAGGAGGTAAAAATTCAGACAGGAGCAAACGCACTGGCTCATGCAAAAACATGCTTAGTCGTGGCTTACAATGGTGGGTAGATGCCATTCATGACTACAAACACACTAACAGGAAATGAGATAAAAGGAAATTGCACTAATTATGGTGGGTTCTGTGTGTTTCAGTGGGTCCAGGAAGGCTGGTTAGAAAATAAGTCAAAGCTAAAGAGCAGGCGTCTGATCCTGAGAGAATCTGATGTCAAGGTGAAGCTGCAGAGACACAGGATGCTCTGAGTCCTCCGGTCGTTCCTGTGATGTAACTGAGCAGGACAATGCATGCTGGGGAGGACCGGGCCGCTGTGTTCTGGATTAATAATGTTCACTTGTGGGATCAAGAAATATGCATGTCAAACAGCGCGGGACAAGGGGAAACATGGAGTTGATAAAGTAAATGGGATTGGTACAGTCAGGCACAATATGTTATGACAGCTCACCGCTGGGATTGAATAATGGCGAGCAAGCCCATAAAAATATGGGAGAGTAGCTGGAGCATTTGGAATGTGAAAAACATCTTTCCGCATGTCACACCGTCCGTAAATACACAGAATTCTTTTCACATTTCGCAAGTGTGCTGGCCACAGAAATGAAACAACAGATTTTATGAATGCCTTATACACCTGTTTTGTCCTGCAATCAAAACCTTTCTCCTGCATTTAAGTCTGCTCTGGGTTCTCAAATTCCCATCCTTGTCCAGACCAATGCTGTTTCTCATCTTTAGTAACAATTTAAAAGTCTAATTTTTCATCACAGTTTTCCATTCATGCAAAAATATATTTGAAGCAAACTCTCTAGACAGTATTCATATCGTCACTTTCATTAACAAGCTTGGAGTTTCATGTTTTCAGCACTACAACATCAGTGCATTGACTGTTATTAATAGACATTTTAGCTTAGATTATCAGACTCATTACAGTTTACATCCATCTGCTTCCCATTAGCCAGCTGTTTGTCATTCTCTTATGACTTATGATTAATCATTTAGAGTTGACTGAGGGACTTTCACACCTATAGTTCTGTTCACTTTTAGCCTTTCAGTTCTTTTTTTTTGGGGGGGGGGGGACTTTTATGCCTTTAATTTTTATAGGACAGCTGAAGATATGACAGGAAAGGGAGAGAGAGAGAGAGAGAGAGAGGCAATGACCTGCAGCAGGAGAGAGGACTCGCAGCCTCAGTACATGGGGTGAGCTACCAGGCCACCAGCCTTTTAGTTCTGGTCTGGATCAGTTTTACACCGACTTATTAAAAAGAAACCAAAAGCTGTAAACACAAAGTCATATGGACAGACAGGAAACTCATTCATTGGATAGTTTTGGCAACTGTCATCCTGCATCATCAGTGTTTCAAAGACGTAATTGGGTAATCAAAGGCCAAAGACTTAACAGCGAGTCATGCTGTACAGTGCTGTGCCCTGTGTGTTTATTTACAGCATCTTCTCTGGTGGTTAAAAAGTTCTTATGAAGAAATAACTGATTATGATCATTATTAACATTCTCATTTTCATTAAAACATTAATATTATTAAGCTGTGATTTTTGTCAGGATCTATACCAAAGAAAGATGTTTTCCTAAGTCTGTAGAATATGATGTGTAGGCCAGGACATCTCTGCAGCATGACTATATTCAATTTAAAATGATATTCTGACACATATTTTGCCTTTAACAAATACTGCGCCTCCTGTGATTTGAAAGTTGCAGTAGATCATTTTGCGATTTCAGTCAAATTTGAATTAATTGTTCAGCCCTAATCATTATTAGTCAAGACTGCAGCTGAACCACATTTTAGAAATAAGGATGAATAGATAGAAGCAGAGCCGTCAGGTCACAATCACCAGGTAGATTTAATAGTGAATGTTTGAAAAATGTCATCCCTTTTTCTTCAAGAGCACAAGTGTTGGGTGCATCTCAAGATCATTGTGGACAGGATTAAATAGTATTTAAGCATTGGAAATCATGCTTAAATCACTATCTATGATCATAAAATTCTGTGGTTAGCCCATTTTGCTTTCACAGCCTGAATGAACAGCGAAGCTGAGACACCCCTTTTCGGGCGGTCTTGGTTGTTTACTCCGCACCAGATGATTGCTGGACTTTGGTTTGGTTTTATCTGCCATAAAACAAGCTACACATGACAAACAACACTTTCACACCAGCCTAAACAAGCCAAACTAAACAGACAAACATGCCAGTTCCTTAAAACTGAACCAAACCAAATGGGTTAGATGTGAGAAAACAGAATAAAACTTATATAATAGCCCACAAATTACACTGTAGTTTTTGTACATATGGGGTAAAGTAATTATAAAACACTTACAAAACAAGGGAAGGAGAAACTGTTTTTCAGAGAAGCAGAGGGCAGGGGTATTTGGCTAATTAAGAATAATAACAGCCACTTACTAATAGTGCTGGGGTACAATCATGTATTACTGTGACAGGGAGATTGAAAAACAACAAGTTTTAACTTGTGTGCTCTGTGTGTTTTATCACCACTGAGGAACAGAAAGAGGCCAGACCAGAGGCTCCTGCTGCTAAGCATCATAGATCTTTAAAGTATTGCAATACACATAGTCTACTTTCATCACTATCACAATTTTAAAGAAATGATGCCGCTCACTTACTCACCTAGTTCCTCAGAATGTCAATCAGGCGCTCTAAAACTTGATGTCTTACTTACAGTGGCAATTTGTTTTTGTTTTTTTACGTCTCTCCAATCCTATTTCATATCTCTTTGCTTGTCTGGTCTTGTCTTACTGTGTACCTTCACAAAGGTATTTTATTTGGTACCTTTTGAGTACAAAACAACACTGTAATTTCATGGCTGTAATATAAAGCATTCCCAAAAAGGGAACTGTAATTTACAGGATGAACAAAATTAAAACAACCAAAGTCACTCAGAGCAATTAAGAATTTCATTATTTGTATATTCATGAATCCCTGAATACTAAATGAAGGAAATGTGAAGAGCTATGTGTAAAAAAACATATCAGATGCAATTTATGACTTCCTGTGGAGCAATTTATATAGCTAAAAAATCTGACAGGAGGTGGACTTTAATCATTATACCATTCACGTCATTATACCTAATTTTTAAGAGCAATAGATTCTGGGTAGCTCAGTGAGAACCAGCATATTCTTCAGTTACAGACAACCAAATGTTTTTGCCTTACGGAGGTACAAAGAAAAGCACATTTATTTATAAATATCTGTAACATTGATTCAAAGGCAAAATATTTCAGTGACGCAATAATGCAAGACGGCTTTTTTGTAAATACAAAACAAATCCATGTTCCCAAGGAAAAACTTTGATTTCAGTAACTACTTAAGCTGTGATTATATGTTGGCTTCCAAAGGCAATTCTGATCTAATTCCTAACTTCATTCCACAAACAAATCACTGAAAAGAGTTTGTTTTCTCAGAGTGGCCTTGCTCTTAAATGGTCAACATACAGTATGTGTTACCAGGCCCTGTTGTTTTGGTCACTGATTCAGCTCCACTTAAGGTCCACTCACTATTCTCCTCTTGAGGCAGCAGGGGCTGTGAGGACAGTTTGTCTAGATGTGGATGAGGAGCAAAACCCTGCAGAAGATTCAGCAAAAATAAGTATTATTAATTTATACTGCCAGAGTCATTGAGTATTCAAGATACTGTAAGTTTAAAGGTGCTCAATACAACTTTCAGCCTCATTACATGTCACCACACAACTGTTTGCAATGTTAAAATATAGTGGAGTAATTCACACTCCCTTGCTGGGACAACCGCAAGTGTGTTTGTGCATTTCCGTGTGTATGCTTGTCCCTCTCCTCAAAATGTTTCTGAAAACATTTTAGACAAGAGATAGGTGATGCAGTAACAGAACATTGTGCCATTTGTGATCAACATTGCCTAGTTTGACAGTTTGAGTTTCAGGAGTCTCTGTTGGATTGTTCATTGTGGACACTGTACTAATTAAACTAATTATGTCTTACAATGTGACAATGGTTTGCTTAAGATCTGGGTAGGTTTAGGGACAGAAAACACTTGGTTACGGACAGGGAAAGGTCATAGTTTGGGTTAAAATGATCACTCTCGAAAGATCTTTTATGGGTCTGGGGTTCCCTCCTAGACACAAAAGCCAGAATGGCAGCCACCTGGTTACAATCTTTTTAAGCAAGAAATAGGTGATGTGGTAATATCTGAGTTTTGTGAGCTGTGTGTGTTCAGATGACAATTATTTACGCCAACTTTATTGAGCGAGCATTTGTTTGGTCTGGGATGCTGGTGCTCTACTGCGACCTCTTGGGTGAATGTTGTATTTAGCAATTTAAATGCTAATCTTAATTTTATTCTTTCACTTGGCAATGGCAATTTGTATATTTGTCTATCTATATATGTCCATTACACCCTACTATCTATTGTATGCACTGTAGATATTATTTATACTATCTTGTTTTGTGTTCATGTGAAAAACTTAGGCATAGTGACAGGGGATGAGTAATTTCTGTGACACAGAGCCAAACATTGCACAATTTCATTCTGGGCTTCCCACTCTAGATGAGAATCTCTGTAATTAGGAGTTTCACATTCCCCAAGGGTGGACAACGGCATTCTCATCTCTACCATTACCATTACCACAGTGTAATGATTTTCAATGAAGAGCCATCTGTGATACATGGTTCTTGATGATGACGTGTTGAAGTTAAAGTTTGCATAAATATTTACAACCATTGGTAATAATTAAGTGGTCTAGTGGAGTACATTACCTGGCATTAAGGAGGCAAATCCTGTAAACGAGGAAAACAGTGTGGTAATGTTGGTGTATAGTGCAGTGTTGTTGATATTGTAAGGCAATTTGTAACATGAGCTTTGAATCTCGGCCAGGAATAATGCCAGCCTTCACTGTGCTTTTAGTTAAATCCATATTCTTATTCCTAATAACTCCCATCATCAAGGCTGTTATACCAGGGCCTGAAAAGGATATTGATTACTGTATGATCCCTGATGGGTTTCCATTTATGAAGCATAACTGCAGTAATTTTATTCACTGCTCTACAAACACACATGTCATTATTGCTCCCACTATAAAAGTCAACAATTATTTTGCTGTAATGATGCTGTTGCAATTATGACAAGATCGTGCCAAAGGCCACACTAAACCAACTAGTGATATTTCAGATTAAAGGAGAACTGTGTAATATATTTACTGTAATAAATCACAAAATGACCATGATATGTCATCAGAGATCAAGATCAAGTGTTTATGAGTTGTTTATGGAGTCTGGCAGGCAGTGAGACAGGTAGTCACTGAACTCCAACTCCAGAGTGTGTATTTTCAGAGCAGTGGGCTGTTGTTTTCAGGATAATGGCCTTAGCTTTACATCGACAGACAAGTGACAGTTATAATCAACTTATATTGGAGGACTTGTCGTCACTTTTTATTGTTAGTTTATGATGTTCTGCGTCTTGCAGGCTGCAGCCAGCCCAGGCTTCCCCCAGTCTGTGGAGGAGGGGGCAGGAGTTAACAACTCGCTTCAAACATAGATTGTATATTAAATAGTATTTCAACCTATTTAATATAGATTTAAATAGGTTTTATATTTTATATGGCTCCAAATCACTATTTAGATCGCAGTACTCAAGTTTGTGCAAGCAATTGCTACATATTGCTCCTTTAAATAAAGTTTGTACAAATTAGTTCTGTTCCAGATTGTCCAAGTGTACCAAATATAAAATCTCAGTCACATTATTCTTTCTGCTTTGCATTTTATGTGGAAAAAACAACCACACTTCTGGCCTGAAGGTATTGTGACCAAAATGTTGTTGTTTTTTCCACATAAAAAGAAGATGTGAAGAAGTGAGGATACTAGTGTGCTCCAGTGATTCTTTAAAGTTAGAGCTTGGGATTTCCCTTTAAATGTATGTATAATTTGTCTGGCACATGATTTTACAGGGCTGACAAACACAAAAATTGGTTCTTAAGAAGACTGAGTATTATGCTGGACTGACAGGTTAGCTCACAAAAATACACCCTCATCCTTTTTGGTTCAAAGTCTATTTACTTCTGTTTATTCCAAGTTTAACTGCTATGATGCCACTTCGACGCACTATTTTAGAGCAATACTGACAATGCAATAATACTTTACACTAACTTCTCATCCTGTGATTATCATCCACCTATATTTGCTGCTGAAATAGAAGTGATTCTTGGACAATGTTTCCTTTGTGTAGTGAAGGATAAAAAGTACAATGTGTGATACAAACAAAAGGCCACTATTATTCATAAGTCCACAATGTTTCCTGTAGTTATTTTTACCAGTGATGTCAGGTAGTTTGTGCTGCTGTATTGTCATAATGGCCTGGTGAGTAAGTGTGTACTCCAACCTCATCACTGTGATCTGACAAGCTCATTAGACTCTTGACCCTCGGTGCCAAAGTTTTCTTCAGAGCCAAAATCCACACTTCTTTTTTCCCAGATAAAGTTTCTTTGAACATCAAAGCACTCATTAACATCAAGTCCCATGTGGGGGCTCCACACTAATGCACATACTTAAATTTATAAAGTGATTCTCAGCATATTTTTGCTCACAGTACAGTACACTGTCAAGGTCAAACAAAATTTTGTGACAAACAGTGTGTTTAACTTCCATCATGCAACAAGAAGAAAAACACAACACTAAAGGTCAAAAACACTCTTGAAAGGCCGTAAGCCGATTTCAAACCACCACTTAAAGGCTTTGGGAGTAACTCTGCTGCTAAAACTGCTGATGGGCACACTATAATCAAGTTCAGGTGCACTGTGATGAGGGAGTCATCTATACAGACCCTCAGCTCACATAGGTATTTCCTATAAAACCCAGACTGCATCAAATTCCATGTGGATTTTCACTGGGGAGGTTCCAGGAAGAATCCCAGGGAAGATCTGGATAAGATGCACATTTGACTTAATGTAGGTGCAGGTATGCAAAGCAGACAGCTAATTTCTGGCCCACTCTGAGATGTCAGACTGAATAAGATTGATTTGAGCTAAGCAAGCACGTTGCTGAGCATGTGCTGCTACACCAGACAGATGTTCAGTTTGATCAAACTATGAATCTGTTAATCATACTATTTTATTTATTATTTTTAAGTATCAGGTTTTGGTTTTTGGGTGACTGATTGCAGGGTTGTAAAATACTGACATTTCAAGCCGTAGAGTAGAGTTATTTATCATGGTAGTGAAAAGTCTGGGTGGCTGCCATGGCATTATCTTCAGTAAAGGCATTAACTGTATCACATTACACCTGGATCTAAGTTTAGTCAAAGCTAATAAACCAAGAATGTGCTCTTTAATGATGGGATATAAGTCAAAATGTTCTGTATGCTGGTCGGTGCCTGAACATCAGCCTTTAAATGTTTAAGGATATAAACAGGATATGATTTTAAATCATTAATATGAGCATATTTAATGGGAGAGATTGCATGTGTTGAAAGAGGTTGTAGTAAAACTGGATATTCATTTTCTCAGGGGAGTCTCCACAACACCCACTACCATCACATCCCATGAAGGCCTCTGCAGATGGTGGGAAAGCCAGAGGGAAATCCCTGTAGGCCTCCAGTTTTCTTTGAAGCTGCACAACGTGCAGCTGCTACGAGAGGCTAAAAAAGGCAGGCCTGTGGCAGCTTTGGCCACATTAACATCATCACCGAAAACAACTAATTGCATACACTTACCAAAAAGTAAACACACTCACACTTGCCCAGAGGCATACTGTAATTACATTTAAGCATGTGCATCAACACACATATTATTTGTATTTGCTCTTTTGGATGAACTACACGACCATGGGCAATCACAGACATTCCTTCCCACGTTTTAGCATTGGCAAATAAAAATAATTAAAGTTCAACCAACTGTTTCACCAAGATTAACAATCAGTAAGTATTAATAACGATTGATGGAGAAGTTAAGGCTTGCAAAAGTCGTTTTTTTCCATGACATCAAAATACCACGGAAATTGAGAGGAATGATTTACCCTAACTATGACTAAAAGAAAATGGTGCAATATGTCCAACCAATTTAGGTGAGTCATATCACAGCATCAGATGGATGTGTTTATCTCACTATTTGTGGCATTTTGTTAAGAGGCATTCTATAAAATCAACCTGTGGTTGATTTTTCATTTGTATTCCTTTATGCCCACAGATTAAAGATTAATTGATACATCTGACTCTATTTAAGTTAAGACTTGAGATAATATGATGCAATGCACATATCCCATCAATACTAAATCCTCTGAGTTCTACATAAGAGAGGTATCAACACAGAAAAAAAATCTTTGTGAAGCGGTTAGATTTCCAAAGTCATGGTGCCTTTTCAAACTTCTCAAATCAATAAATATGGAGGAAAAATATTCAAACAAATATGTGATTACAGAGAACAAAGTCAATCAGATAATATGATCAAAAAATATACACAACTGAATATGAAGTTACAATCATTTTTATAATAACAGGAGATATGCACTCATTTTCTAAAAGGAATAAGTATGTTGTGGACAAGAAGGGAAAGAAAGTGTATCTATGATATTGTGCATTTGTTTTTGTACAGTCAGCCATCATTAAGTTCATCTGGTTTCAGTTGGGAACAGGGGCGACAGAACAAGATAATATTTATATTAAAATGGGTTGATGAGGGTCCACTAAATTGAAAGGCATTAGAAAGAAACATTTCAAAAAGTGTACACAGAGAATGGTGTGTATACAGCTTTAAAGAACAGAATAGGGAAATGTTTTAAAAAGGAGGTACAAAAACTTCACCGTGAAAAAACATGTACCAGATTAACCAGTGATTAACTCAGCACTATAAAGCAGGCACAGACTATGCTGCTAAAAATAGCCCATCATATAGGCAGAACAAGCAGCTGGACACCAGGGAAAAAAAAAAAAAAAAAACTTTTCCGTTTCTGCGTGTGTCTGGGGTATAGCAGTGTCCCCACAATCTGGACATCATGTAAAAAAACAAAATGTTACAACTACAGCGAAGGGCGGGCAGCTTCTTCACACTTCCCCTCGAACATTCCCTGATTTCAACAACCATAGCTTTCCCATAAGTCTAATTAACCCTCGAGTGGCTGTTACTCAGAGCAGTTGCACAGAACATAAGCCCTCCTCACTCCTCTCCTCCTGGTTGGACGAAGCCAGCTTGGCAGGGGGTCGGTTAGGGGTTGACCACAGACAGAAATAACCTCTTGTTTGCTCACTGGCATGCTACAACCCGTGGTGTTGTTCTGGGAGCCAGACATAGTCTCTGTGTTTTTGTCTAGTATCATAGTAGATCCTGAAGCCCAGTGACAGTGATACTGCACGATCTGTGAGTGGCTGCTTCAAGAAAACAACAGTTACTTAAACAAATCTATTTAAGACTGCAAAAGTCTTTGAAACAAAGTCAGATTCACTCTAAATTAACATGTTTCATACTAGGGACTAGTTTGTCTATGTTTTTATTATCTGTTCACACCACAAAAGTGCAGATGGAAAAAAGATAAATCCAGTCTTAAAAATAATATTTTTTTTTATCATTTTATGAAATAAAAAATAATTGTTAAAAAGCAGTTCTTAAATATCAAATTCTAAGTAGCTTGAATAGATTTTTGCATGAGTTGTAAGACCGTTTAGTGGACTGCTTCAGCTATATTATACTTATGTAATACAATCACAGCAGCTCTGCTGACTCAAGGGGAAAGCATCTTACTTTATGTCAGCTATAGTCTTCACACTGCATTTAAATTCAAATGGCATTAGCAGAAACCTGATTTTAGTGTTTGGCATAGGCACAGGCTGTTGTGATAATGTCATCAGAAAACCAGAGTTTAGAGGCTCCTGAAGTGTGAAAAAAGTCATTAATCCAAATTACTGTTAATGCACCAACTTGCACAGAGGCAACATGCCAACATTTGGCACCACATAACTTTTCCATGCCTGAGCGGAAAGTGAAAACCTCTTTCCTTATTCAGTTAGGGATATTCTGACTTGGTTTTTCAAGTAAAACGCTCTGAAGACATGGATGAATCCAGCAAGCAGATAGTTTCTACTGTTTCCTCAACTTAATTTTGAACATTTTCTCCCTAAACTCTCCACCAATATATTCTCCATCAACACAGCTTAGTGGTACACGTACTATTTTTGTGTCCCCAGAAAAAGATCAGGAATAGCATTTGCTAATTGAAATAACAGGTAACAATAACAGTGTAATCGTGGCCTCAGCTTCAGGAGAGACCGACAGTCAGAACAGCAGGCTGCAAGAACACAGTCCAGACCACAAGGGAAGCATTAACTGATCTATAAATGCCAGGAATATAAAGTATGCAGTGTTTGTTTTCGAATGGTTAAATGGATCATAAACACCAAAGGCAACACA
Organism: Lutjanus argentimaculatus; assembly: GCA_034769285.1. Lineage (NCBI taxonomy): Eukaryota > Metazoa > Chordata > Actinopteri > Lutjaniformes > Lutjanidae > Lutjanus > Lutjanus argentimaculatus. The sequence goes on from JAWZSL010000022.1 coordinate 13,196,389, forward strand.
TAGGAAAATAAAAGTCACACTGATCATAACACAAATGTAGAATCAAGTCTAAAATGTGAAATAATGTCCTGACAATGATGCACATAGAATTAAATATGATGCATTACACTAAGCCACATTTCTAACCCAAAACTGTTTTTCTGTCTGTCAGATACACTCCCTTTATTCATCCACTGTCATCTCACTGCAGCCGATTTACTTCCTGACTCAACTATGGGAAACAGTGAAGTTACTCTGATTACAGACATTTCCTTCCTCCACCATTCACAGCAATGCCTGGAATGGCTGCAGTATTTACTCAGGCCTGAAGCGGTAAACTGCAGATCCCACACCCACATGGCATATGCATCACAGGCTGCAAAGGCCACGGGTTCCTGAGAGAGTAGTTCCTCTTAATCCAGACAGAAAAAAAAAAATCTTCAGCAACAGACATGACTCAATCAGATCATCAAGGTGATTGGTATTTCAAAAGCCTCTGCTCTGGCTGAACTCATCCATTCTGCTGTGGGACCCCTGACTAGACACAAGATTGGATTTACTATACAAAATTGTACAGGAGCACATTGCCTCTCCGAGTGCCCCACTCTGGCTTTGGGCCCCCTTAAACTCCCCCCAAATTCCCCCTGACTAATGACAGCTATGCTTGGATCCTAAATGGTTTTCATGCCCACTTCTTATGGTTTCCAGCTTTTTTTTTTAAAGTTGTTTTTAAAAGCCCCAGTGGAGTACCATTCCACCTGGCTTGATGTTGAATTAACCCTCACTCGGGATTTTAACGTCAACAAAAAATAACTCTGTTATGTTCCTTTAATATACGCTGCATTTAACATGCAAATGGGAGGACATATTTTTCTTGTTTGTAATTGTCAGCAAACTCATCTGCTTCAGTAACATGGACCAGCTTGAATTGCTGAACATATTTTGATAAAAACACAACCGGACTTTTGCACAATATTGCTTTGAGAGTCTCACCAGAGAGGGGCACTGCAAGCTTATATTTGTTATATGTGAAGCAAGCTAACATGATCAGATTTTTACTATATACATATCAAGAAGGCCTTCCTGTAATGATGTAATGTTTATTGTCCACCTTCTCATAGTGAGTGGTCTCTATTTGTTGGGTAGAGGGTAGGCCTTACCCTTAAGATCTGATGACAATCTTAATTATAAAGATGGATTTAAAGATGGATTTATTTTAACATATATGTATTGTTAAACTACAATAGGATTATCATATTACATATTTGTTTTAAGCCCTTAAAATAAAGTTAAAGCTATCCCTACAGTCTTGAATGTGAACGTAAATGGTTGTCTGCCCACCCTGTAATCGACTCTCACCCAATGTCAGCTTGGACTGGCTGGGACTGATTCCAGGTCTAGTGGATAGATGGATTACACTGCCATCTAGTGTAATAAAAGGGGACAATTATAGGTGCCTTCATCCATTTTCCACTAACCTACAGGTATCTTTCCTATTAAAGTTAGGAGGAAGCGATCACTTCTACCCTGTTTTACTCAGGATACATAATCATCCCTCTCAGAGATACATAATGACCGAGCAAGCAGTTGACATTGTTTTGCTTTTTTTTTTAATGAGGAATGAAACCAAAAGCAGCTGCAGCCTATTAGCTCCTCTACCCATCGGAGAAACTGCAACCACAAGAGCATGCAAGTAGCCAAACACATTTTGCATAAATTACCAGCTGTGGTGTTTCTGTCTTGTCTTGCTCTCCAAACTTCAGCATGTATCATCCAGTGTTAAAACTGGCATGTCTCGCCAAGATGGCCTACTAGACACAGCAAATAAATTGTGTGAGCCAGTGGTTGTGGACTTGGCAGAATTATTTATATCTAAGAAACAACTGATCATGTTTTAGGCAGTGGAGTTGAGGTACAACACCAAATAATTATGCTGTTATTTAAGTACAAGAGTGCCACTATTAACAAACACCTGGCTGTTTTACAGACGATTTCTCTGATAAGTGTTTGCAGGTACCTTTTAATAGAGTCAAGTTTGGCTTTTAAAGATCTGATCTCCTCAAGTAATTATTCACAGAAACAAACATCTAACCTAAAGAAAAGATTAAAGAAGTAATTAAACCTTTATACATCCTCATCCTTTTAAAGTCGGGACCACATACTAGCTCGGATTTAATCACAGACATGGGGGGCAGTGAAGTCTTCATGAGACGCAGATTTTCAGTTGGCTCCTTTGAATCTAGGAGGTTAAAATTATATCTGAAGTGTTGCTTCATAGTGATAATTTTAAAATCTTTTCAGTCCATATGCCCTCCATCAGCTCTGTCCAAATATAGAGCTAAGTATGAAGCTACAAGAGTGTGATAATATTAGTCAGTGATTCTCTCCCTTCGAGGCAAATCGTTGGAGTGAGTCCATCATGATTCTGCAGGACGTTATCTGTTCCGAAATGTCCAACTATATTAAAGCGATATTTCACTTTGCCAGAATAAGCCGCTCAGTATGTACTCACCCCTATGCTGATGTGATGATGGGTGAAGATCTTCAGTTCACAAAACAATCCTGGAGTTTTAGGAGAAACAGGGTAGCAGCTTCATCCAGTACAATGGCAGTGAATGGTGACCACGGATAAAACGTAAAAAAAAGAACACAAAACAAACACAAAATGTCTCCATCCTGCTCGTGTGGTGTAATCCAAGTGTCCGCGAGCCGCGACATTAAAAATTAACCGCAAAAGACGCCATTTACGCCATGTTTTTAGCCGAAATGTCAACTGTAGCATGTAGCCGGTAGGATGCAAACATGGCGGCGATCTTGCGAGACTTCTGCACGTGCGTCCATTAAGAGATATACGAAGTCTCGCGAGATCTACGCCATGTTTTTTTAACGTTTTATCCGTGGTCACCATTTACTGCCATTGTACTGGATGAGGCTGCTACCCTGTTTTCTGCTAAAACTCCAGGATTGTTTTGTGAACTGAAGATCTTCACCCATCATCACATCAGCATAGGGGTGAGTACATACTGAGCAGCTTATTCTGGCAAAGTGAAATATCGCTTTAAAATAATGGTGGCTGAGGTACCCATGGTCAGGATAACTGCATTTAAATTTACATTCACATTTATTTCACTCATTTCAATATATTATCTTTATTGAGTGAGAAGGGAAAGGATAAAAAGTTTTACTGGAGTACTTCCTGTATTTTCCACTGTATCTAATCTGTTTTTTTTTAGAGAATGTCTACTAAACAAAACAACTCTTACTATGTTCACTTGAGTGTCCACCTAAAGCAATGTAAGCTTTACACTGTCAAAGTGTCCGCTTGAGGCACCACAACTACCTGAAGAACCAAAACACCTTAAAAAGTTTAAGTTAATGTTTATTATAATTAAAGCTTTCTTAAAGGCTAAACTCTGCAAACTTTAAGCTGAATTAATGCTCTCTAAATTCATCGAAGCACTACATAAATGTGTAATTTTATGAAAAAACAAAGACCACAGTGCTACTGATATAGCAGTAGCCTCTACTGTTGATAAACCTTTTTACTTTCACATCTCAATAAGGACAAGAGGCATGTTGTGTATTTAACCAATATGCATCCCTTGGTCCTGTGGTTTTCTGAAAACAAGCCATGCTGAACTCTTAATTGAATAAGTAACTTGATTACTGGAGTCACTTCATTTTCATACAGTATATTGCTGTCTCAGTGCGGCTGCAGTGAAGTCCTCAGAGTCAGCGGCAGTGATTAAGGCCTATACAAATAAATCAGCCTCGAATTGACTCTCACTGAGTGTAAATGTCAGAACAATTTGAGAGGTGGGACATTGTCATTTGGCAAAAACTTCACTGGAGCCACCGAGACTTCTGAGCGCTATCATCTGGAGAAGCTTGACATTTGTTATAAATAGATAAGAGTTGAAGGGTTGATATGAAATCCCCCCGGGTACAGTAGCTGAAAAGCTTATTAGCTTTTTTCTTTTTTTTTTTCTTCCCAGCTATAGCATTTAGTTTCTGGTTGTTCATTAGCGTTTCCACAATAACAACTTTGACACAAAAGAACACACTCACATTGTAATCAAACAGCCACTTGTTTAAAGGGTATTTAAAAGATGGCAAGAGGATTTTCTCTGTCAGTTGTTTTCACACACTGGTAGTTTATACTTTAATTCAACTGACTAACCACTATAATCAGTATCAATACCACTTTCCAATTAGCACTGAGTACAAATGTATATTAAAATCATCACAAACAATTGTATATTAAAAGTAGGCCTGCAACTAAGCATTTTTTAAATAGCTTAATAATATTTGCCAAAATGTTTTTTCTTGATTCATCAATTTATCATTTTGTGCATGAGATGTCCCAAATGAATGTTTGAGCATTTTGCTCCAAAAATGACTTAAACGATGAATCAGTGATGACAGTCTGCTACACAGTTTTGTCTAGTAAAACGGACTGCTGCCTACAAATTATTCTACAAATTCTGAAATGAGGCCTATGTTCGTTTCTGTTTTAGATCTGTCTTAAAATACTAGTACCTGATAGTGATAGCTGCACTTGAAAGCAGCGTTTTTGGCATTTGGCTTTTTTTTTTTTTAAAAGCAGCACTTTCTTAGAGATATTTTCGAGTTATTGAGTTGAGTGAAGAACACAGACAGGAAATGGGGGGAGACAGAGGGGGGTTAGACATGCAACAAAGGTTGTCGGCTGGAATTGACCACTCAGCTATCAAGGTGCTCCACAGCGGTCTCAATACAGTTTACTTTAGTGTTGTCCACAATAATATCAAGTCAACCATTTTCATGAGTTCATCAGTCAAAAAAATAAGCAATCTTTAGTAAGTCACTTCATGCATTACATACTGTATACAATACATCCATAAAGAAATAAAAATTGATTGTGAATTTCATATTCATATTTCAGTGACTGACTTCTCATCAGTGGAATCAGTGGGTATAAATGCTGTTAACACACAGACTCACACTTAATAACTTAATTTTTTTTATTTTGTCTGTTGCTTGAGCGTGATTGCAAATAAATATGTGAGACTGTCAGAAAATAAGTTCCATCAAAAGTAAATTCTTAGCAGTGATGTCTACAGTTGTCAGTTTCAATTCAACTCCACCAAACGACCTGAGCAATGAAGCTGTGAAAAATATTGGGCAGAGGGAAGAGCGTGGAGAGATATACGACTTGGAGAGTAAATTTGCAGAGAGAAAGACAACAGCAGCAAATAAATGTCCGTCCTAGCTGTGGTGAAATACAGCTCTGACAGGGGCTCTGGCGAATAAAAGGACAATTTGTCATAAACGGAAAAGTCTTCTGACCCTGACACAAAATGGGCAGCTGGATCATGTTGTGAAAATAGTGTCACAAACTGCTTTGACATGCAATGGCAACATTACCAGTTCATTATAACAAGCAAAATTACCTTCATTATCTATTAAATTTGTGACAATCTTGCAAATTTGTAAAATGACAGAGAAATAAACACAGAACAAAAAACACTACTCACAAGTGAAAGTATTGTAAATTAAGTCAAAACCATTATCAGCTGATCGTGTTAATAATGTGACTGGATGTTTTTTACATTTGCAGATGAGGATGGGCTGGGCAGACCTGAGACTTTCCCTCAAAGGTCAAATTTAGCTCCAATTGGCTTTGAGTAACCCAGCCAAGCGTCTGCTCTGTGTGTGTGTGTGTGTGTGTGTGTGTGTGTGTGTGTGTGTGTGTGTGTGTGTGTGTGTGTGTGTGTGTGTGTGTGTGTGTGTGTGTGTGTGTGTGTGTGTGTGTGTGTGTGTGTGTGTGTGTGCATGCACGCGCATGTGCACTCCTGCCAAACTCTCCCAGAGTGCATGTTAGGGAGATCAGCTTTGCTCCAGTAAAATGTGTGGGCTGAAAATAGGCCTGATCGAAGAATAGTGTTTCATATTACATTGCACAGGAGACCCATGCAGCTAAAGCTCTTACTGATGTCCCCTTCACTTTTCTAGACTGAGGTCTCCACTTCTCCTGAGCAGCACACAGTGGACACCAGTCAAGGTCACATTATCAACACAGTAAACTAGCAAAAACAGAGGACAGTGAAATGTGCAATCATTAAAGGTTTTGTCAAAAGGAAACCTCGACTCATAGATTATTATTGTAGTATTCTGTTGTTTTCTCCTGGCCTTATATTGTAATGAATTATTTTAAAGTTTTTATAGAATTAAAACACATTTCTTTGTTTTCTGCTGATAACATTTAGTTCTTAAACATTTAATGCAGAATTATGAATATGAATACATTTTTTCACCTCACAGCAAATAGGATGTGGGTTCAGATCTCAGTAGAACTGGAGTTTCACTGTGTAATTGTAATCTGTATGACTGTATGATCACAATAAAGTTGACCTTTTGTCATGGTTTGGGTTTTCGTGTTAGTTAGTAGTTAGTTGCGTCCTGTTTTATTTTGTGGTTGTCTTCTCTCTTGTTTGTGGGTTTACTTTCTGTCTTTGTCTGTTTTGAGTTTTGATTGCTTTCACCTGTCTTTGATTGTTTCAACCTTGCCCTCATCAGCTTCCCAGTAGTCCTGGATCTGTCTTGTCCGAGGGTGCTTTTCATTCAGCAAATTTGTCTCCTCGTCTCCTTCAATCAACAATTTCAAAACCTTATATTATTCATTTAGATCTATTAAATATCCGATTATTTGTTGCATCAATAGAAGTATTCTTACTAATGTTGATTTCAATCATCCTTTCCTTTTAAACATCTAATTTATATATGAATCAGTGTTATTTGTAATGACTGCTCAGGCTATTTATTTACTTGCACTATTGTTATCTGCACAATAATACACCACGCAGCTGTGTAAGAATGTGTGTGTCAATTTTATTGTGATATAAAAAACAAACAAAGGATAATGCTTATGCTTTGTGTGATGCCACAGCTCTTTGCAATTAAATTATCCTGTATATCATAAAGTGTTAGATTTATTACAGAAAAGGTGACGGCGCATTATATCCTATCTCACCATATAATTGTGTTTTATTATATTATCTGTAAAAAGGTGTTAAAAGGTGTGTGACAGTGATCCCACAGTAATAATCCCAAATCCTCACTGTACAAGACACCTACTTTTCATTCTGTTCTGTTTCTACCTTTTTATGTCATTATTCAGAGGCAGCGATTTGCAGTTTAATACTAATAATAATCTTTATAATGGGTTATTTATTTGTGAGGCCTTTGTGACGCCAAAGAAGCAGTAACTTCTGTCAGTCATGGAATTTGATTTCCCTGCGTAGGTCCTGATGATAAAAATCGGCAAAACTGTCCAATCAACATCATGTCTCTTGATTAAAGACCTCTGTGTAGGATACACCGGTGTAATCCTACTCTGAGTTCCTCCAGGACCCTCCTCTCTCCTTGCTCCTTGTCTCCTCCTGGTGCATGTAAGGAATTGGAAGATCCTTCACGTGTCGAGGGAGGAGAGAGGAAACATGGAAGCATAATTCAGTGTAATGAAAAGCACCCTGAGCGTCAAGTCTCCTTGTATTTTCTTGTGGATCATTCACTAGTGTTTTTTCCCCTATGAGTTTTTGAATTATTGCATTTTCTGAACTTTATATATGCAAACCTGGAGACCCCAAAAACAGGCAGGATTTTGAAACAAAAAAAGAGTTTCAGAGATGTTGTTTCCTGCATTTGGGTGATTTTTAAAGAATGAAAATAACAAAATAAGTACACTGCAGCAGCATTTTTATGTTAAATAGTTTTAATTTTACAAATAATTATCAAGAAAGAATACGGAATAAGTCACCCTTCTGAAATGAACAAATATTCCTTATTTTTCATTCATTCATTCATTCATTCTTCATTCATTCTTTTGCCCCGCCCCTAGAGGAAAATTGACATGCTAGATTTTACAAATCACATGCCTCTTTCCTTTAAAACTTTCCTTAAATGGGAATTATTCTTTGGCTGATTTTGTGTTACTGTGTTGTCTGGGTGGAAACAGAAGAGTTTTGGAGATGCAGGGCTGTACAGTGCCAGAAAGAGTTTGTGATAGCAAAAGGAAAAAAAAAAGGTGAGACAAGGTGTTTGTTAGAAGTTGGGTGAAATAAAGTACAGGAGAATTGTGATTCCGGGAGGAAATAGGGAGAGGGCGATGAAAAACTTAAGTCTCCTGGGAAAATTTGGGAGGGTTGGCAAGTATGTACCTTTTGGATTTGTTTAACTGTTCATTAAGCTTTTTTCATTGACTTTTATTCTTCTATTAAATTGTTCAAACACCAGCTCAGTATCCAAGTCAGCATTTTGGGTCCAATTCTCTGGTTTTCCAGTTCCCCAGCTTGACAATTTATAACACCTTTAAGTTCACCTTTAAGAAACCTACGTCAGGTCACGTAGCAAAACATACGTACTTTGACCAAAATTTGATTGTCCAGATTTGAATATTAAGGAAGCTACAGAATGATATAAGAACCTCAATCAACCTCAGCTCAAAATTGTGAGTCATAAACATTTTGATCCCATGAGCAACACAGTGCCTCCTTTTTTGTGGCAACATTGTTTTTATTCATATTAAAATGAGAATGGTTTTGCCTTGTACGTTTGTGCTTTGAAAGCCGCTAAAAATAATCAGAGAGGCCACAAGCACTGTAAACATAGTAATGGGCATTTTGTGGGTTGGCTCACCTGGGAGCAGACTGGATGGACATTTAAACATTATTGCTACTGTTGAGTCATAATTCTCTGGGATATGTGCCAAGGCTGGCAGCCCAATTCTGGATATCTCTGCTGTGGCAGGTCCACAGTTTTCTCCCTCCAAGCAGCTAATGTTCCCAGCACCAAAAGCATTACGACCCCCCCACAGACCCACATATCTGGGTCTCTCACACATAATGCATCGCCCGCAGCAAGAATGCTTTTGAAAGGCAAGGTGAATAGTCAATGACATCTGAAAATAACCACCTACAGCTGTGATTCTTGAAATGGAAGAAAAATTCTCTAAAGTAAAGCTGAGGGCGTACATCTTTTTGTTTTATTGAACTTCCAAATAAGTGGCAGAGGGACCTCCTGGGTTAGTGGTGTGTTACTTTTATATCATGGGTTTGAATCCAGTGAAGCTTATCATCAACTGTCTCCCTCTATGTACTGTCTTATACAATTTCAAAATACCAAACAGTGGTCTTTAGAACAACAGGAAGAGCTTAATTTTTTTGGAAATATACTTATTCACTTTCTGATGGAGAAGCTATAGCAGCAGCAGTCGGTTAGCTTAGCTTAGCATATAGCCTGGCAACAGGAGAAAACAGCTAGCCTGGTCCTCTCAAGATCTGCAAACAAGCTCTGTTAAAAGCTCACTAATTAAGACGTGCAAAAACTCAAGTGTGAAAACAACAGTTCGCTGTTTTACAGGTGGTTATGTGTCGAACTATTTCTTGGCCATGACCAATAACTTTCTGGAGTCTCTGCTGGTTGCCTGGCAACTGCTCAGAGCCAAAAAAAACAACAACAAAAAACCAGACTGACTCATACCACATTGGTTTTTGTGCAGGTTAAATAAACAAGATGGTGGTAATTATGGCACTTTAAAGGTGCTAGTTAGCAGATTTTATAACTTTTAGACAGAGCTAGCTGTTTTTGCCTGTTTCCAGTCTTTGTACTTAGCTAAGCTTACCGGATGTGGATCAAATAGATATGAGATTGGTACCAATCTTCTTGTTTAACTCCCTGCCAGAAAGGATAAGGGTGCGTCCTCAAATTTCAAAGACATTATTGCATTACATAGCCTATATCTATTCCCATCTTTCTATCACAAAGGTTGTTGATTGAATTCGGGAGAAAAACAGCGAAAAGTGAAATCTCCACTGCTAGACATAGACAGAGTGAAGCAGCCAGACAAGCACTTACTCCCAGCGGTCAGGAGGCTCATTATCCCTGTGAAGCTCACATAGTTAGAGGAGAAGTGAACTCTCATCCCGCTATAATGAGACTGGCATTCCACTAGAGACTTTGGCATGAAGTTGGCGAGGCAGCCACCCTGTTGCTCTGCAGCTGACTGAGGGAAATGAGCAGAGGCTCTGATGGCGGCCTGAATGGGCTGTTAGGTATCTACTGCCAGGCATCACTGCTTCCACTGCTCTCTGTGGAGCAGGATGACCTGACTTTCTACTGACAGGCACTTTTCTTTTAAGGATTTCTCTGGCTTAGTCAAAAACCGGACAGATGTTGAATCCTGCAGTTTGTAAGAAATGAAAGAAAAGGAAAAGACTAACAAAATTCTCTCTGCCTCCACAGTTGTTCTTTTTGTTTATTATCTTACTCCCAAGGCATTTGTAATTCACAGCTACCTTTTTAGTCTAACAGCAGCCCCTTAAAAAGATCTGTAGACAAGAATAGGTCAGATTTCCCACAATTATGGCATCAGCCTTATTTCCTTTTTTGTCTATTATTATTTTCATTTCTCTATTTTTTGGAGGACTGGAAGAATCCTCATTTTTTATGTTTTTGTTTAAGTCACAGTGTGTTTTAGCTTTTGGGCCCAAGTCTGTACAAGTTTGATCCTGATGCTTTTCTGTCTGGTGAGTATGATTGGAGCTTTTTTGCTCCTGCATATTTTCTTCTGAGATTTTTTGTTTTAATTAAACATTACTGGAAAGAAAATAGTTCCTGCATGAAACTGAAAATAACAAGGACTGTGGATTATCTTGAGTAACCAGGTCATGATTTCTGTAAAGAGACATTGCTGTTGAGTTTTGGCTTTTTAAAAAAAAATATATATTTATTTATTTATTTATGTTTTTGGTGCTTTGAGCATCACAAGCCGAGTGCCATTTAGTCCCATTATACTGGAGAGAAGGAAGACATCTCCTTCAGCAGATATCTCCAAAATTCTGCAGTTGACATCAAAACAATCTAGATGAATTAATAACATAGGCGGTCAGAGGAAAATATGCATTTTTGATTTTAAGATGAACAGTCCCTTTAAAAGGAGTAATTAGGCACGATGACTGATTTGTGATCAACAAGCATTTTCTGCACAGCTCTCTGTCAACGTGCTCCACTGTTATTTTTAGTGTGATCCAGCCTTTTCTTAAGTCTGGTGTATTTTCTAAGAAAGACTTGACCACAACAGCAGAAATACACTGACTTACAGACAAAACAACAAATAGAAAAGATGAAGAGAACGGAAGAGAAAAGAGAGCAGACGAAAAGAGACACGTTTCTAAAAATGTCCAAAAGTTTCTGCTTACATTCTTTTTAACAACAGCTTTAAACTCAGAAGGAGTTTGAAGTCTTTCCAGTGGCTATTTCCAGCTATAGAAGAGTCGGATATTATGAAGTCTTTCTTGCTTCATCGTTGTCAGAATAATAAGCAGACATACCTGCAGGTATGTCAGTGACCGAACACTTCAGCAAAGTTCAACTGTTCTGGATTCAATTTTTTTTTCTTGTTAGACAGAGCAGCCTCTCTGTGGGACTATGAGCACTGAGGGTGACCAAGAGATTTTGGTTTGTGTGACAATGAAGTTTCAAAGGCGCTGAAGAGGAAAATATGCAATTATAACATCTAAAACATCGCAAGAGGTTGAACACTAATCTGCTTATGACAACATGCGTTAAATGCTTCAAAACTAAGTTGTGTGCCTCTCCTGTGATACAAGTAAGTTTTCAAAAGTTCCTCTTTCTCATGACAAGAATGTGTATCATCTAAACATAAAAGGTCACTTCATCTCAAACCCTCTCAGCTGGGCGCTTAACTAATCAGATTTCGTTCAGCTTCTTTCTGCTTTGAAAAGACTTTTCTAAAAGACACTCAATTTTACACGCTCAATTTCAAAAGTTTGTCTCACCACAGAAAGCTATCAGTGATAAATCTGAAAAATGCTTTGGACCATTGTGAGCTGCCAGTCCATCTAGTGATTGGTTTGGACTGCACAAAAACCAAATTATGCACTTTCCACAGCCACATAGTTTGAGTTCAATTTACAGAAGACACACTGGAAACACAAAAAGAAATAAGCGATTTGGGAAATAGGCCACTTTGACAGCAGTGACTTCAGTGAAGATGAACCAAGCTCAGAATTATGCTGCTTTGCCAAATGCACATTTAACAGCTTGAGCAAAATTGAAAATTATTAACAATACATCTCAGGGCAATGATAATCTTCAAAAAGCTAGTTTGCACACAGCAGCGGCCTTGAAGCTCATACAACTTCGGCATCTTTTTCATCTGTAGGAAATCTCAAAGTAATATCCTGCAGCTGTAGTACCAGGTCATGAAATACTTTGAACACTACAGCATGCCATCAGGTCTGTCTCACTCATGGTCATCCTGGCAATTTTTCTGTTACCATGACAACATTTCTCTGCACTCCTCGGGCCTCTTGATTGTGTGGAAAATGTTCAAGAAGACAAAGGGAAAAATGTCAGAAGCTGAGAAGCAGTGACTGAGCACAGACAAACAGTCACCACTGATTGGCCTACTTTAACTACAAATTACTTTAAGGCTCAGATTGATGTATTTGAGATGTTGCATATTTCACCAATTTTAGTCTCAGTGTTCTCGGCTATCTATAGTCATAGAAAAGTGTGTCGCTCCATCTTACAGGCCAATCTTTCACTGTCATCCTACATTAATAAAAACTAGTCAGTCACATGGTGTGAAACTCAGGTCTGGTTTTAAAGGTTGATTTGTAGGTACCACTAACCTTTGGTACCTCATACAGTGGTGTAAAAAAAAAACACAGCTGCACATTTTGGTGCAGCTTTCAAAGTTTAGACTAGGACTAAGAACACAACTCAGAGAATTCAGAGAGACAATATTCATGTATGTTTCTTAAGGCTTGTCAAAAGCATTAACTATGCTAGTCGGTCTATTTGTATAGTGTTTTGTGTGATTGCTTGATGGGGATAAATACTGAATATATTCCCTACAACACACTGTTAAGATTTAAAGGAACAGTTTCATATTTTCAGAAACACTAATTCATTTTGTTGCAGAGAGTTTGATGAGAGGATACCATCCTCATGTCTGTACAGTAAACATAAAGCTACTGCCAACAGTCGGTTAGAAATGGGGGAACCAGCCAGGGTGTGCCTTAAGGTAACAAGATCCACCTTTCAGCACTTCTAAGCTCACTAATTAATAGAAATGGGAATCGAGAACCGGTTCCAGTTGAGAACTGTCTCCAAATTGTCCATCCATTGGAATCATATTTTTCAGAGCGTACCAAATTTATCAATACCAGCGTGCCTTTCTGACAATTGTACATTGCAAAACAATGATGTTGAACTCATCATGGCAGAGAGGAAGAAACTGTTGCGTGGCTTCAACAGTGCTAATGTCTGTAAAATGATAAATATATAAATGAAAAATCAATATGCTGAAACATCTTTCGACACAACATTGGATTAAATTCCTGTAATAACATTTCCAAATGAGCAGCCTGCCCATTACTGTGGGCAAATATCATAAGTTAGAATAACTTTAGTGCCACGCAGGCAGACTTAGCAGATTACTAACTAGGAAAAAATAAATGAAAACAAATGCTGTACAAAATTTCTAATTTCATCCATTTTATATAATGGCAGACTGTTGCTGCACTTAGCTCTCAGGCTACAATCAGCTCGACTCGACCATCACATGCATGCCTTTTTTCTAGCTGTTCTACACTGTGGAGAAACTCAGAGAAAATAATGACGCTGAAACCTGCGTAGGCCTACTTTTTTCAGCACATATAAAACTGATCAGAAATCAGCAAAACAATGAATCGATCAAAATGACCTTTCATTTTCAAAAACTAAATCATAAGGCAGAATCTGCAATTGTCCGATATTTTTTTCTATGTATCTGTGGAAAAAATAACAACCCTTCAAAGACAACACAGCCTAGCGACCGTTATATCAGACTTTATTCCATATAGACTAGAGAATTGCGACACCCCATTATATAGCAAACTATTTTTTGGTTGTTCTGGAGTCTGGAGTCTCTGCTGGTTGCCTAGCAACCTTACTTTAATGACAAGACTTCAGTCACTGTGCTCGGCCAAGATAGTTTGCTACTTACCGTAACCCCCTGTAAAACCACAAACTGCCATTTGTACACTTTAGTTTTGGAATGGATTCCACAAACAAGGTATTTCATTGTATTTAGTGGTTTAGAGTGATGGCAGATGGATTATGTTACTTTTGGACAGAATCAAATATTATCAAGGTAACAAAATCTACCCCACTGGTTTCAATCAGCCCCATGAAAGAAAATTGAACCCTTTTCTCTGGCTTGAAAATAAAGTATTCTGCCTCATTATTCATAATAGTATTTATCTCCCACTATGACTCTGCATGTTGTCTCATATTAGAACAATGAGCAGTTGATGCAGTATCAAGAGAATCTGGAGATGAAAAGAAACCACAGGGTTGAGAAAGTCAAATCAGAAGGTCATGTACATTTGTTTGTGTGTCTCACTTTGAAGCGGAGAGCTTCAAGCCATGCCGGCATGAATAACTCATACAGCTGTGAGCAGAGGCCAAAAAGACTGGGGTCACATGACAAAGGACTGTCTGCATGACACTTCTGCTTTTCACAACCTTTTCAATAGAAACTATGTTGAAATGTTGCTACAAAGGTCCTACTATTGTAACTTGAACCTCACAAAACATCAAAAATAGGGCCACTTTTAACAGAAAATGAGTGACATGTTGAATTTGTCACAGATTTAAGAAACAGCGATATGTCATCTGATGATCAAAACAATGCCAAATGAAGGCTAAGCACTGCAGCTTATATGACTCAGCAACATTTTGTTATGAAGTATCTTAAAAACCTTTCCAAACACTGGGATAATAGAGCATGATGCAGTAATGAACACTGATATTTCAGAATGGGAAAGGTCAGCATGCTAACAGCAGGACCTCCCCAGAAAAACATTATCTGCTTACTTTTGATATTTTTTTATGTTGTGCTTGAATTAAAGGATTGCTGTAGGTGGTTATATGTGGATTATTAATATGTTTTTTATTACTACTTTGCACAGCAGTATGAGGTTTTCAACAAAGATCCCAGGAGCTATACATGCTTCCAAATGCTGTAGTTCTCACAGAAATAAACTGCAGCTGGTTAACAAAAAATAACCAGTTTGGGGGATTCTGTAAATCAAATAACTAATAGTACTGACCCTTTGGATGGCAGGATTGTGTGTTAACACCGAATGTGGATTTACTCGTCCAATGAAAATGTTGTTTTGATCTTATAATGGAAGTCTGATTGTCTTCAACCTGCCCCCAAAAAAACTGTTAAAATGACATTTAAAAGCTATTGCTTAAAAAGAACAGATAAATATAGAGCCCTAATGAGGAGGATTATACTAAAAAAAGAACACAAGCAGCGGACACAGAGCAGATATAATAAGAGTAATTCAAGTGTGGATCAAAACCTTTGTCACAGAAAAGTTAAAGTATAAATATGCAACTTCTTTCCAATTTTAAGATAAACTCACTAGATGAAACTATTGACACTAAGTGTAAGTGCTAATGTGATTCACTGCACATTTCTTTTGACTGTACTACACTGCAATTGACCAGATCGTTGACTCATATATAACTGGCCTCAACTTTTATCAGCACTCAGCGACAATGCAGCTGACCACGTTTGGCTGTTTATAGCTGTGTCGCTGGTAATGTGAACATGCGGAAAGACACTGAGGTCACAGTATCCATACAGGTGGACAAAACATGAAGGCAGACAGCCTTTATGTTTTGCTTCAGGCCTGAACCGAACCATGTGACAGTTGCATTAACTCAATTGTAACCGAAACAGATTACATTACTACCGTACAGCCGATCACTACAACCATCCTGCGATGCAATTACACAAGCTGCGATGCCCATCGGTGTGTTGACTTTTAGACCTATGAGTGCTCAGTAGTCATCACTACATCATTACATGAGTACTCAGTACTCACGGGTCGGACCATACCCATCTTTGAGCTCTGCCTTCATTTTGATCTGAACTACACCCTTTTGTGTTGTTTTGTGATTGGGAGGTCTTTGGTTCGATTCCCTGGACCAGCAGAATAAATGTGTGTTGATGTGTTTTCAGGTGTCTCTTCTGCACATCTTTAGTCCACAAGGTGATCATCTTAATTGGGAACGATACACTTAATCTTACTTTTGGTTTAAATACAAGAGAAAGTGTCCACAGTAAGGTTGTCTCTCCTCTTTCTTTTCTTTTCTTCCCACCTGACAGGCAGCTGGTGAAGATAAGGCACTTTGCCATATTTATTAGTGCTTTGAGATGGCTATTGGCTATTATATATATAGCCATTATTATGATCTAATTAGGTTGTGCGCCCAAACAGAGACAACTACTCCATCTCATCTTAATTCAGTAGGTCAGAATGAACAGAGATTTTATCATTTTTGCTGACATTATTTTTTTCATTTATGTTGTTGTCACAATTTAGTCATGAAATACAAGGACATGAATGAATACTTATGTCAAAATTTTCATCGATAAAATTAATATTGGGCATGGTGGAGCAGTGAATAGCACTGTTGCCTCACAGTCTTTCTGTGTGGAGTTTGCAAGTTCTGCAGAACCCGTGTGGGTTCTCTATGAGTACTCAGGCTACCTTCCACAGTCCAAACACATACAGGTTAGTTAGGTTAATTGGTGACTCCAATTGACACTTTGACTATGTGTCAGCCCTGCAATTAACTGGCGTCTTGTACCCTGCCTCTCGCACAATGTCAGCTGGGACAGGCTCCAGCCCCCCCTGCAACCCTTCAAGAATAAGCGGTTAAGGACAATGACTGAATGAATGAAAAAATGAACAGTGTCTGTGTGAATGTGTGTAATTGCAAAAAAAAAAGCTTCACAAAACTTCAATTACTAAATAACAGTAAGGGCTTCGACCACGCCCATCTTCGAACTCAACCTCCATTTTAATCTCAATGACATACCTGGGAGGGTTCGTGACTGCATCTTGCACAGCTGTGACACTATTACTTCGAAAAAAATCTGTCCACAGACATATAAACACTTGTCAAAATATTGTGGCCATGAGGACACGCACACACAGACTCACAAGGTGAAAACAATACCAGCCCGGCTGTGGAGGCTGGTATAAATTCCCCACTGTGTGAGCATTTAATCAGGCTCTCAGCTTGTTTGAGCAGAATTACAACACTCTCGTCTGCCCACCTGCTCCCACCTAAAGCATGGCAAAAAATGACTTGCGCCACAAAATTATTGGCAAAGATGTCTGCAAGAGTCATGCAGTTGTCATGCAGCAGCCCTGTAGCACAATCTGTTGAAAATTTATGCTTGTACATATTTGATCACTGTAGTCTCAGAGTAGTGCTGCAGAAATATGTTACTTATTCCTGTTTCAACAGATACAGCTTCATTATGGTGCTGGTCAGTTTTATTGGTGCACCAAGTAAGTTTTGTATTTAAGTATTCATTATTTACTCATATATAACATAATTAAACTTGGTGCCTTTGCACTTTATCAGGACATAAATAAAAACAATAAAAACTCTGTCAGCATTGCTCATATTAGATTTGATTCATATTGTACATATCTAGATTTCATATCTCTAGAGTTGAAAACAACTACTTTTCAAAGGTTTTTTTTTTGTTGTTGTGGTTTTTCAGGTGTGTAAGGGGTATAAAAATATAATCCACATGATGAAGCTGTAAAGAACAAAAGTTGTGTTAACTTCACTGTATGATGCATGATAACAAAAATAGTGACTCATCATTTCAGACGGTGTCAGAAACGCTGACCAGGGCAAATACCAACTGCTGGAAGGTATAAACAGCAAAAAAAAAAAAACTATACAACAAACAAAGCAAAACTGTCACATGTTTGTTTCACTTGTCAGTCATTCACTGTTTCACACCATGCAATCAAACATTTCAATGAAACGTCTGTGTCTGGAGTTTATTTGGTCCTAATAAAGCTGTTAGTGTAGTGTTTTCACTTTAAAGGAACTCTAAAGTTTCATCCTTGGGGACTGTGCAAACTATTTATAGGGAACTTTAAAGATGCACAAAGAGGAGACAAGCAAAAACTCCCCCGACAGCCAATTGTAAATAAAAGTAGCCTCCCATGGCTAAGACGATTCAACATCAAAGAAAAAAAAAAGAGTGAGATTTCTCAAGTGGCAGATGGTAAGCCTCCTTTCACTAATCATAATTTTAGATAAAAAGGTTTCTCTAAAAATAAATTGCCAACTAGTTTTTTTGCAGATCCATGCTTGTCAAGGCCCCTTCATCATCTGTTACTGTTTGTAAACGATCAGTAATTAATAGCAGAGGGTGCAGGGTTGACACATAGTCTGTCAAAGTGAACACCAGAGTAAAGTGCTCTGCATGCGGTCACAGTAAGTTTAATAAAACTCTAATTCATATCACAATGTTCATATACAAAATCTTACTACGAGTAATAATATTCAGGCTGTATTTGATTTTCTAAAATTTGGTCCTTTAACAAACAAGATTCAAAGCCTGTGAGTAAATACACCAGTTGGTGTAGCATGTGCCAATCAATGTACAAATCAGGTTGTAGTATGAATTCTCTACAGAACTGTGTTCTTGTTGGAGTGGATAAAATGTTTTCTTAGATATCGCTTGCGTTATGACTGTGTGGGAGAGGTGATAATAACAAAGGGCAGAAGGGCTACAGCTCTAGCTAACACTGTTATACTTTAACATATTCTATTTTGACTTTAGAAAGAAAAAAATCTTGTGATGTTCATATGTTCCTCATTTTGCTGTGGAAAGAAAATTGGTTTGATATGATGCCGTTACAATATATTTGAATCATTATCCTCCCCATTTTCTGACACATTGTTGTTTTTTTTTAGATACTTGTGCCATTGATCAAAGTGTTGGTTTAAACTGAAGTTGGTGCAAAATGAAAAGTCAGGGTGTGACAAAAATCACCACAGAGAATGGTCTTGAAACTATGAATATTTATACAAACGTGACAAATAGTTTTTGAGATGTTTTTCTATGTTCCAGAGAATAATGCTTGAGCAGACAGACATCAACATTCCTCAAGCCAAAACAGGCACAAAATACATTCAGTGGCTTGTTATTGATTTGTGCACAAATTGATTTTAACAGGCAAAATCTACTTGCCGTTTCAAAAAAATCAGTCAGTTAAACTTTAACATATAAATTATTGAGCTGTTCACTCTAGTTTTACGTACATGTCTGCATTTTGTGTGTTTCACAACGATTCATAGAATTGAAAAAATAGTCACTTTTTACTCCAAGGTGAAATGTAAATAAATGTTTTAAAGTATTAATAACTTAGTTGTTTCTATCTGTGGTGCCTGGAGTGACTGCAGGTTCTAATCCTGTGTTTTGAATTCTGGTGTTGGTGTGACTTGTATCACGGACTGTACCTTTACAGACAGTTTTAAAAGACTCACCACAATAATAAACGGCTGTGAGAGTTGTAATTAGAGCACACAGCTCTCTCTCTATCTCTGGCTCCCTCTCTCTCTCTTCCTGATTAACTCACTCATCGGGGTCTCTTCTACTTTGCGTTGTCTTTCCCCCACTCTCTCCCTCTCTCTCTCTCTCTGTATCGGCTGTGTGGAGTGGAGCAGCCTCAGAGGTGTCTGACACCCTCCAGCAAAGCCAGGTGCGCCACTTCACTGATGCGACCCCTCTCTAACTATTAACAACACTGGGCTGCCCTTTTGTGAAGAGCCTGAACTGCTTTTGCATTAACATTTTTTTTTCAAAGAAAGAAAAGTAGAGGAGCGCACTTTGATTTTACGCATGGAAGTTGGAATCAGCCTAATTACATTTACGCATGGCTGTGCCTCGTCTCTTCGGAAGATGCGTCCGGGCTTATGAGAGCTTATCAGGGCGTCAAGAGCGGGGTAAAAAGTGAGCAACGATGCGGGGCACAGAGCTGCTGCTCGGTTACTTTCTGGTGAAAGTTATGGTGTGCGACGCGGAGGGTGAGCCGGGTCAAACCGTCGACGACTTCATTATGGTGACCGGGTTTAACGACTCGAAGGAAGGGGAGAGCGGGGTGACGGAGAGTCCGCACATGGAGGACAAGTGCCGCGGCTACTACGACGTGATGGGCCAGTGGGACCCGCCGTTCGTATGCAGGACGGGCAGCTACCTGTACTGCTGCGGCACCTGTGGCTTCAGGTTCTGCTGCGCGTTTAAAAGCTCCCGGCTGGACCAGACCACCTGTAAGAACTACGACACCCCGCCGTGGATGATGACAGGAAGACCCCCGCCAAAAGTGGACGTGGCGCTAGACAGCGCCAAGGATAAAACCAACCTCATTGTGTATGTCATATGCGGGGTCGTGGCCATAATGGCACTGATAGGAATTTTCACCAAGCTGGGTTTGGAAAAGACGCACCGTCCGCACCGAGAAAATATGTCAAGGTAGGTTTGAATTTTTACCAATGTGCGTGTTTTTTAATTGCCAATTATGTTAGAGGTGCAAGTTATTTATCCTAAAATGTCTCTAATTTGATCTGTCAAAACCTGATAAAATAAAAACTGGCTGGTTCTTCTCACCTGTGTGGAACAAAACGCTCTAATTTAATGAAATCCAAGTCACAGAGTAACAAGTTGTTTTGTAAATTAAATTCTGTAATACTATGAAAAAGAAGTTCAGCTCAAAGTTAATTATTAATGTTAAATCAGAAAGATTTTGTTGGGGAAATTAGTTAGGTTCAGTTAAAAATAAATCCCCCAGTTAGAAACAAGTTTTATGACGCTCAGCCTGTTCATCTTCAGTTGCATATCCAGCCTGTGCAACAGCAAGTCACATGCACACCTCACTTTAATTTGGAACAAAGGATTGTCAAACTATTTCCAATTATGTTGTGACATGTTTTACACGTGTCACAGATTTTTTTGTCCAAATATAACTCAGAAAGTGAAGATGGCTTACACAAAAATAATTAAAATTAATTATTTTACATTAAGGGGCACCAGTAATGTTGCAGCTCTTTGGTAAAAACATTTTTTTCTCTGGATCAAATTCTATAATGCATCATTATATGTAGAACAACATTTTTTGAAAAACTAATTTGTACTGACAAACACACTCACACCCTCCATCTTTCTCAAACACATTTCGCATTTGCACACAGAAGGGCTTGCAGGCTACATGAGACTAATTTTGGCCTGAAGACTATAGTGAGGAGATGCAGTTGTTGTTCTGTGAAAGAGCACCAGCCAGCAGCCCATGTTGTGTCAGTCCAGGCTAGTTTCCACCCTTTATGAGAGTATGAGAAAAAATGTTTCAATTAAAGCTGCACTTCTATAAAAACAAGTTTTTTGTCATATTTGCTGAATCTGTCACTATATCCTGACAGTCGTACATAGTGCTCCTAGTGGCATTTGCAATAATCCACCACACCTAAATGAAAACAACAAATCAGAGCCAATCAATCAAAATCAATCAAAAACATCACTACACCAATGCTTTGGCTTGGATTGATTGTTCAGCAAGTCCTCCCCAGAAAAACGTCCATGTTGGTAGCTAGTTCAACCAGCTTATTCCGACTTTATTCTGATATGTCCGTTTATTGTTAAGCCCCCAAGTGGATGTGGTAAGTATGACAGGAGAAGTATAAGGAGCAAGAAAGTCTGCATTTGGAGATGGTTGTTTGGATGGACAACTCAAACAAGCAGGAGACCAGGATTCGATTCCTGTGTGAAGTGTTATTTAGATTTTTTAGTAACTTAAATTGTCGTTATGGATGTGACTCCCATCGCATCACTACCGTTGTGTGAGTGATATCACTTCTGTCACATGACATATGTAACATAGTTGGTTTGACCCAAACCATGATCTTTTCCTAAACCTAACTGAGTAGTTTTATTCCCTAACCCTAACTGAGTAGTTTTTGTACCTAAACCAAACCAAACTGCGACTGTTCATCTAAGTGTGTAATGTCCCATGAAGTATGTCGTCAAGTGAGTGATGTTGTATCATCACATCGCTCGACATACTAGTAACATGTTTCTGTAGTGCAGATTTTTTTTTTTTTTTTTTCTCATTATTTCCACCCAGTTTTAACAACAAAAGCTGGGAGACTGTCCTCAGTCTATACTGAGCGAAGCATTCAGCTCCCCAGTGGCTTGATAGGCAGTTTCATCTGAATGCCATGGCCTGCTCAGTTGTCCAACCAGCATCGCTGTATATCTGATTATAGTCTTACCCAATAGCCACTATTTAGCAGCCCCTCATGGGAAACCTTTCATGAATTATCTCCCTTGAACTCTATACAAAGAAAAGAGCATGGTTTCCATATGAATTTTTGTTTGTGTGTGTAAGAACGCAGGCCAGTCTACAGGGTCATCAGATAGGAAGGTGAGTTGGTGTCAGAAACTTTAAACTTTAAAGGGACATTCAAGAGAAGTACCACTCACCCCGTGAAAACATATGAAATGCCATCTGTGGCTTTGGAAGAAGTGTTGTTAAGAAAATAGCCCTGATGACATCACCATGATGTTATCAGGGTCTAGGGCTGTTTTTTGACTCATAATTTTATCGGTTTAGCCGTTCAATATGAATATTTGACTATTTGTAACTTTTTTTTTTCATATAGACTATCGAGCAACACTACTGATTTGCCAGATTTTTGAATGGGATTCGGCAGCACATTCAGGGTGACAACAACGTTCACGTAATATAGTAAAAGCCTGGATTAGACTCCCAAACCAATGCCCTCCAAGTTAATGTGTGCTAACTATGCTAACACTGGATTGGAAATGTGCAACACACATTTTTTGCTGACACAAAATAGCAAACAAAAGACAGATACTATATCCTTTTAAGTTGCTGTACGCTGTAAATTCACCACTTTAAAGCAGAAGACAGAAGATAATATAATCTCAGAGCCTGACTGGGCAAGGCCTCTCTTTCTCAGGGCAGCTGCCACCGTCTAAGAAATACTTTGTGTCCCTGGGGTCTGTAGCGACCTATACCTGTTACAGACATCTCCACCGAGTGGACGGTGCACAGAGGTGGAGTGATTGGTGGTCACTCTGCAGCTACTTCTGGAGGGTTAAGTCTCCAGAAGTACACAGCACAGACTGGCAAAAAAAAAGAAAAGAAAAGAAAAAAAAAAAAAGAAGAAAGACTTCTTGACTTGAAAATCTCAGTCAAAAACTTGGTATTTTGCCTGGGTGGGTGCGGTTTTGCAGGATGTAGCAGTGCACGCTTCAACAAGCTCATGGGTGAGTTCCATGACTGTCTCAACCCGAACTCTGAATATACGAAAAGAAGTTGCACTGAATGTCCAAGTATAGGTTATTTTTATTTCTTGTCACTATGTTGTAGCACTATTTAGTTCAGTGGCGTAGTGGGAGGTAAAACCAAGTAAACTCAGTTTATCCACCTCCTTCACCTTTAAATGAGGCTGAAAGTTTACTCACCTATTTTCAAATCGACTGTATCAATCAGTTAAAGGAAACAAGGTAAACTACCACCTCTATATCTACCACTACACCCCCAATTTAAATATATTTTCCACTATAAAGTTATGATGGTCAGTTTGAGAATTCATCTACAGTCAGGTAAAAGTCATTTGAAAACCTGTGGGAAGTCTAATGTTACTCGCAGTTGGAACTATGCCAGCAGTGCAAGGAACCAAAGTCTAAGTATATTTTTGTAAATTAATGATCACAAAAAAAATCACCTCTGCTTGAAGGTACAATCAGGCACAACTTTTTATATTACCGGTTTTGCTAGTTTATTTAGAAAGTGACAATATGACCCAAAGCAAGCTGACAAGAACATGCGTCAGGCACACAACACTCTGTGTGATGCAGAATGTGAGGCACTGCCCCTGAGCAAAATACCAAGTTTTTAGGGAGTCCCGTCAACCGAGAGGTCTCCAACTGATGACTCAAATCTTTGACTTTCAAATTTTTTGTTTCAAACTGGGACTTTTTTCACAGACAGCCCAGGAACTTGAGAAAATGTTACAAACTTTAGAAGTGGAATATGAATGATAGGAGCATTAGGGAAGCAGAGAGAGTCTAAGGAAAGATGCTACTGAGTTGCATTATGGGAAATGTAGGATTTTGTGTTTGGGAGTTTGACCCATACCAAAGAGTCAGGATATCTCCATATTAAATAGCTAGAGTACCCCTTTTAAACCATGGATTGGTGTACAAAGCATGTGACTTCAACACCGGAGACTATTGTGTCCTGTCTCCTAGAAACAGCCACTTTTCTGTTTACCATGAAGATTATCTTCTCCTAACGGGTGATTTCAGAAGGCGCAGTCAAACCCATTACTTTATCATTTACTGTAGGAGAACTTGTTAGCGAAAGCCGGAGTGCACTGCTTTACTTGTGCTTGTTACTTAGAGATGTCCTCACTGAGATTGTTCTTGTTCTCTTTCCAGAGCCCTCGCACATGTTATTCGCCATCCTGCAGAACATACGGACGACATTGGACTTGGCCAGCACTACGAGAACATACAAACCAGAGTCACGGTTAACAGTCTCCGTAAGTACTGCAGTGTCAGCAGCACACAGCTCATAGCTACACACCTACATACACATTCACACAAGAGAGCAGCTGGGTTCCATATATCTATTCACCAATGCTTCTGCCATCTGCTTCTGCTGCTGCCAACTGCTGTCACTGACCAGACTCGATCGCACCACCACGGCCAATTCAAATAGATACTCATAAACTACAAGATTTGTTTTTTTTTTTTAAACAGACATATAAACCTAAAATTGTGAGCCCTATATATATTTACAGTATATATATATGTTTGACTATCCTGAATTAGCTGTGGAACAGGAAATGGTGGAAAGAAAAAAATCCTGGTGGCTGGTGAAGCAATTAGTCATGCCCTCAGCAATCACTTAACATACACACTAATTACCACCGGCAACCTAGAGCTCTGTTTCTTAGCCAATACTTTTTGTATGCAATGGCCTCACACATTATATCGCACTCTGATTCTCTCCTTCATCAACACCAACACCTACACACACCCACACATATAGAAAAGAGTTCTTATTAATGGTAACCTGCTTACTGCCTTGACAGCTTCAGTCAATAAAGGTTTCTCTGCCTCCCTCCCTTCCTCTTTCTTCAAGCTGCATAATTATGGTAAATGGCATCTCATGAAAAAAAGGTTTTACAGACACAGTCAAGCAGCGTTTTATGGTTGTATTCTTCCTTTATAAATGCTGTACCTGCTATCGCTAAGCAATAGACTTAAAAAGTAAATAACATATTTTTTTGGATCAAGTGAGGACAAACTCTCCTGATAATGAGGTCCAGTGTCATGCAGTATATAGTGAGGTTAGAAGGTAAGGAATCAAAATAATTAATCGAGCCAGGTCATAGCACAAAGGAATTATAGAATGAAGGAAATCAAACTGAATAAATGAAAATATGTGGCGTGCTGATGTCCTTTAATCTAGAGTGCTTCTCAAGATGTTTCACTTGGGGCAGATGCAAACAAATATCAGTGATTATCATGTTCTGTGGAAGTTTGCATGTTCTCATTACAACTGAAGAGTACAGCAGGTGATTTCACTGATTAGTCTGGAAGGTTTGCTAATTAGAGAAAACACCTGGTGTAATCTGTGGTTCAAATGAAAACCTGCTTGCTCCTGGCACACATGGCAGATGACTGCCTATCTCAAATTACCCCATCATATACACAGCCAGGATTTTGTTGTGCAAATATTTAAGCATTTTCAGCGAGCACACCATGTCTGCAATTAATCTACTCGAATCCATCTACTCAAATGCATACATTTATTACAAATAAAAAAAACAGTACTTTTTGATGAGTAATCCACAATATAGTAGCAATCCAGGCAATGCATAGTACATACATGTACATTACTTGGTTGCAGAAATGTAATGCAGTCAAACCTCTCAGCTAATGACAGGACACAGAGATTTACAGTTTGGTACACACACTGTGTAAGTTGTTTTTTTTTTTTTTTTGTTTTTTTACATGGCTGCCACAAGGCCACTGTGTTTTATGTCACCTTGAAACTTTCTATCCAACTTTACCATCTCATCCCATTTACTAGAAATATTACTGGAGTGATAAATTCAATTTAACTTGAAATAAATCAAATCTCAAATTTTGAAAGGTGTTCTATTTTAAGAGTTAAATGTCCTTTTGTTTTAGCTGAGATGTTTTTTTGCTCCCTTAAATCAGCTGAATTGAGGTGTCAGTACTGACATGATAATAATTAATCATTCTAAAATCAGAGCACTTTCTTACTGCACCTCCTCACAGAGTAATTAGTTCATTAAAAATTAGCCAACACTTTGACAGTCAGGGCTGGTCTTCAGAAGGAGATACTTGGGCTTTCTTTAGTATTATTACCTATTGTAGTACATGCACATATACTACAAATTACTATACTATATGACATGCTTGCTTTTTGCTGTTATTCTGCCTGAATTTTGAAGTTCAATACTTTGGTTTGTTAACCAGTGAACATGCAGGTTAGAATAAAAAAGTCATTTCATAACAATGGGAAAGGTGTTTGTGCGTAGCTTTTTGAAAG
The DNA here is from genome assembly GCA_034769285.1 of Lutjanus argentimaculatus. NCBI lineage: Eukaryota > Metazoa > Chordata > Actinopteri > Lutjaniformes > Lutjanidae > Lutjanus > Lutjanus argentimaculatus. The sequence goes on from JAWZSL010000022.1 coordinate 13,222,920, forward strand.
CAGTATCTTGTGTTGTTGTGCTGTGGTGAGCAGACTTAGTGCATTCACCTGCTGTGTAATCTAAGGACCTTGTGTTCTGGTTTAAAATCACATTTTTCCTGCCAGTCCCTCGAGGAAATGAAATTATCAGTAATGTGAGATAACACGACATCATTGTACTGTAAGACAAGTGCAGTCTCTACACCTATTTAAGGGTTATGTCACTTTTGCAAAAAAGTGAAAATTGAATTGCTTTGAAAAATGTGCAGTTGTCTCACCCTACTTGCCTTCTTCTTTGAGTCACAAAATATCTTAACACCTGACGATCATTATATATTTATACTGATATATTTAGTTTTAGTTTGTAATAGGAAAAATTATGTCCGATGACAGAATGCTTTTTGTCCATATGGCAGCATAAAGGGAATCGTTGCATTCTAACTATACTGTGTACACACTATGCTCTCTAATTTATTAGACAAACAAATTTTAACAAACTTGCATTGCATTACACCTGCATTCACGTCATCCATATAGTGTAGATTCTCAGGTGCGTAACTGGGGTATCAAAATAAGTGAAGCCACAAGCTTGAAGATTACTTTATATGATGGATGTCTTCCAGTTGATGGGCTGCAGTAGTTGCAGTGGAACACCTCAGACAAGCACTTTTGCAGTATAAATGTTCCAAAGGTTTATGTTTGATTAAATGCAATTCATACACTACCACATTGAAGAAACAAATGATACACTGTAGCTTTCCTTTTGTTTGGTGAACTTGAACATGGAGATTTAGTGCACTGCTGTATCTTGCAGGGTTGCAAGGAGGGATTTTATGTAAGAGACTTGGCAACAGCAGAGGGATTATTGTTTTCTTGACAGCAATCCTTGCAAGGTTACAAGAGGTGAGGTGATATCTTCTGCCACATGAATCCGTCCTGTATTTGTCCTCTCCAGCTGTGCTTTTCTAGTGGCAGGTGTTACTATGCCCCTGCTATAACAGTATCTATATATTATGGATAGTGGTGCAAAGCAGTGATTGAAATGCTCCAGAAGGAGCCCCTTTTCCTCATCTGTTGCCTGTCAAAGATAACAAAAATCTGTTAGACTGGGCTATGAGCTCTCATTCTCCTCAAGACACCAGTAATACAGATTTTGTGAGGCGGGTTTCTCTGGCTACCAGTGCTATCATGTTCATGTCCTGCTGGCCATGTGCGTACATGGGGCAATTGTGAAGTGTGGCCTCTTTATACTCCAGGCAGTCAGCCAGAGAGAACAAAGTCTCCACTCACTGCCAACACTCCACTGGTGCATGACAGTCCATTTCTCACTGCCAGATAGAAATGTATTTCAGCAGCATTACCTCTGACAGCAGCTGAGAAATGTGGAGTCTACCTATGCTTCTATTTTCCTCCTGCCATATACTGTATGCTGAACTCTACACAGAGGCCTCCAATCTTTAAGCTGATAATTACAAACTATACAGACAGCTTCAAAAAATTGTACGGAGACACACAAGATGTTTTTGTTTCACTCTGAATAGTTTGTGAAATGAGAATGTGAAATGAGTATGTACAAATTGTTAGCTTTTTTTTTTTTTTTTTTAACCATACAGACCTCTGACAACATAGATACAGCACAGCCATTAGCCAGTGAAATGCCAAGAATGTTTTTATATAGTTTTTCAAGATTCCACTAGGTGTTCAAACTTAAGCGTTGCCATTAATTTGTCCCCTCACTTTGATGCCATTATTGCTCTTTTACAGATAAATATAGCTTTATTAAAAAAAATACTAACATCTTAAATGAGTATAAAGAATGTGAGGTGAAGAAAAGCAACTGTGTGCAGGTTTCTGACTGTATTTAAAGTTTTGAATTACAATTTCTCTTTTTTTCTGTGTTGAATGGTGCATATCAAGCCTTTACTGTTGTATTCAACTGAGTCAGGAGAAGTTTCTTCTCATATTTCAAATTTATTTTTAATAGTGTGGAAGTGTGGTTTTACACCATCCTGACTGCCACTTCTTGATGCTCCACTAACATCATGCATAAATAACTAAATAAGACAGTAATTTAGAATGGGCTGTCCCATAGCAAGGCTATTTTACAAAAGTTCTGCACCTACTAATTAATTCTACATAAACTAACAATTAGCTTTCCTCAACTTTTACTAATTACTTCAGTTTTCTTGAGCTAAAGCTTTTTGCCCATCTAAGGCCTATATCAGGGTGCCACCTAGTCATGTTTAGCGTAGCTGACTGCATGAATTAACTGACTGACACACAAACACGCATGCTTGTTTCCTTTCGTGTAACATAATTTAAAACCATGAATTACTTTAAATTTAATTATCAACTTAACTTTGTTCTCTGATTGCTTTATAATAATGGCATCAACCCAAAATTAAGTGTTTTGTGTATTTTCTTTTTACACAACTCAATATTGTACACTTGTTTTATACATCTTAGATTTTTTAAGCATAGTTAAACACATAAATGCCTGTCTACAAATTACTCAAATAGATTATCCTTACCTAATTAATAAGTAATAATTACAAATGACACCTACAATATAAATATAGCTTTTGATATTAAGAGTTGACAGAAATGGCAAGTTATTGACTTAGAAAGAATAAAATATTTTTTATCACCGACTGAAAGTAGGCTGTCTGTAAATAAGAGCGCCCTTCTCCTTGTACCATTTATTTCGGGGCATACAGCTCCCAAAATACTCCCTTAAATCTTTTATGAGTTCCAGGGAGGTGTCTGTGTCTAGAGTGTTAACTTGCTTATTTCCCGACACAACCATGGAGTCTTTAACCTTACAAGTTTCCAGAAGTGGCCTACTTTCTTGCAGCATCTGACATAAAAAGTGGTGACTCTGACAACAGTACAAGCACAAATGACACTCAGTCAACAAAAAGTCAGATAAACATTAAAGAAGGAGATAAACAAGCACATGCTTTCAGCACCTCAGTTTAAATTGAGTTTGGCATCCTGAAAATAGAAAAGTTGCACCAGATGTTAACAAAAGCACTGTCCTCATTTATTAACTGCAGTAAATTCTGTTCCCATCTCAGACTATAAATAGAGGAAATTTGAGCTACAGGAGAGGTGCAGACAGACTAAAAAAACACATGTTTATTTGACAGTGTTAGGATACAAAATATTTCGGCCAAAGCATTCAGTTGATAATTATTTAAACTATTTACGTTTGGTGGCTTCTGCCTTTAAGGGGATGCCCTGACCTTGACCTCGACTGGAGTATCAGATCAGCTCAGTGGTGCTTGTGAGTGGATGCTTCAACTAATGAGCAGAACAGTGAACAGTGTATAAATAGTTTTACATATTTCAGTGAACTTATCTGAAACAAAACGGCATGGGACAAAATTTGATCAATATGTTTAACTGTTTGTATTTTTTTTAACATACATGCTTATCCAGGATTTCCTAAAAAGCAGTAATGATCATGCATTATTGGGGTTAAATACATCACAAGTGTTGTATATTGTATTTGGTCTATGGAGCCACATAATAAGATTAGAGTTTTAGCTTAAACAGGATCACAGTGAATGAGAGCCAGTCTGCATGGCCCACTTACGATGAATTGTATGAAAGTGAAACAGGTCAACAAGCCCAAAAAGGAACCTGACAAGGTAACACAGATAGATCAGATGCAGAGTTTTCCTGTTGCATTTTTGGCCAATTTTGATGTTTTTCTCCGTAAAGCAGCCACAGACTGTGCGTTACAATTATGAGATGGCATTTATAAAACACTGTGCCTAAAACCTCAGAAACTATTATGTTTTAGCAAATTAAAAAAAAAAAATGAATAAGGGTTTATGAAGACAAGTCCATTACAGAGTGTAACAAGTTACCTGTACAGGTGAAAGTGCCCTGCTGTCTTTAATAAAGACTACAGTTTAAATGAGGCCTTCAGTAAAACTGGACAATATATGAGCTTGTTATAAAGAAATCCCAATCATAAAGAGAACACAGTGACACCATCAGCTTTTTGCTACCCTTAAATGACCTCAAAATCTGATGTGTCTTCACCACCCCCTTGTTGAGGTATAGCCAAGTAGAAGCTGTCCTCTGCATCATTTCATGAGACAGCATCGATAATTTGAGACTTTCCAAATTAATTAGCACAGTAATAAAGTTTCTTGCTGACCAGTGGGGAATAAGAGCCTAATTAACCTATTTTCTGTATTAATGATCTGTTTTTAATCAGACACATTCTAGACCAAGGACTAGTGGACTTCACACATTTTAAACTTTGTAAACTTTAACCGTTAACAGTGGCATTGATGAGCTGATTGATATTTTTTTATTTAATATTGATATCCTTAATTAGTTATTTGGTGCTGGGCTCACAGGGGATTAACACCAGCAACTCCTCTGAGATAGGTTACTATTACAGGGAGCATTTGCGTCATGACAAATAACAGAATGAGGGCTGATGTACGACCTCATGACATTTAAAATAACCATCATTATGACTCTGTGCTTAAAGCTTAAAAGGAGTATCAAAACTATCTGCATCAAGTGTCAGCTCAAAAACATGTTGATATCTCTGCTCGGATTGTATAACACACAGCACATGCAGCAGTCCTCAAACCGCTGCCTGCGAATTGGTACGTTCCACTAATCTCCTCCAGTCTAAACGAGGAGAAGACACTCGGAACATCTGTTTGTTCTGTCATGCCAGTAGGCAGGGGGCCAGTCTATTTGCTGTGCACCCTTTAATTTACCAGATGTCTACTGTAGGATTAGTACAGTTTTGCGAAGAGCAGTCATGACTCCAGCTGGGTCCCCAGAAAAACCTACTTAAGGGAAAGTGACACTACCAAGTCAGAGAAACAATTAATCTATATTCACATCCATCCATCAAACTGATTTATATCCCGGGAATTCAACATAGTTTCACTTAAAATAAAGCAAGCCAGTTTTAAATTAAATAAACAAATAAACAATTAAACATGCAATAATATTACATAATAAGATAGAGTCATTCCTATCTCAAATGCATATATATTTATCAGATCTTGTATTAACTAAGGCAAACTGTATATATACACTTGAACATATTACCTCAGTGATTAAAGCTAATTTGTGGCTGCAAACGATAGAAACAGTGTCTTCTGTTTTCCCTCCTTTAGATAGCAACCAGATGAACAACCTGGCTCAAACATCAACTCTGATAGTACAGCCTTACCCAGCCGTGGGACCGATCACCAGCCCGTATGAACAACAGAAGCCTATCAAGGATCTGAACCAGTATGCCACGCTCAAGGCTGTGGGTAAGTTGTTTACAATCGGCCGTAATGATGAAAAAGCAGTTGCTGTTCCTCATTTGATCTGATTTGGTAGCACATTATATTCTCTGCAAATAAAACTAGCATAATTAATCAGTAAACAACAGAATCTGTAATTGATTAATCATAGAGGTAGGGTTCCATGAAAGCACCAATCATGATCTCTACAATATTGTTATAATATCAAGACATATCAGGGTGGATGTTTAGCTCAGTTGGTAGAGTGTCCGCCCCATGTGTGGAGGCTGCCGGTTCTCTGCAGTGGCCACTGGTTTGACTCCTGCCAGTGGCCCTTTACTGCGTGTCATCCCCCTCTCTCTTCACCCCCTTTCCTGTCCACTCTTCAACTGTACTATCGAATAAAGGCATAAAAGCTCAAAAATATAACTTAAAAAAAAAGAAATATCTATATTGAGGTATTTGATTAAAAAAAAAAACTGCGATATTTGATTTTGTCCATATTGCCCAGTCCTAATCATATCATTGCACTATATGAGAGTTTATGGTATGTGAGAGAAAATATGTATGCCAAGATATATATCGTATATTGCGGCAAAGCCTAGAAATATCAAGATATTATTTATAAGGCATATTGCCCAGTCCTCTATGGAAGACATGTTTATACTTTTATGTAATAGCAGTCATATTAAATGTGATTAGTTTTGTGTTAAACATTGTTGATCTCAATAGACAAAAAACTGTTGATGATGTAAGACAATGTGGTTTTCTTATGTACTTCAAATAGAGCAAGAATTCTGTTTACAATACACATGCTATCAGATATGTACTTTAACAATGTATTCTTCTTTAAATAATAACCTGGTTGGTTTGAATCTCCAGTTAACAGGACTCCTTGTCAATTAATACACAGTCCATCAATGCCAACAGAGAGGGGAACTGAACGTTTATTTATAGAAGCAAGTTTGCCGTTCTTCTCGTGTGCTAATTTTGGAATGTCTGCACTCAGTGCCTGGACAAACAGTATCTGAAACAATAAATTATAGCAAATACCAAAATAGTACCACTCAGCAAGACGATGCCAAACGATTTTTTCATTAGTCTTGAAAAAAACATTTTGCAGTATGAAAATCAAAATACATTCCTGTAAAGCATTAAATAAAACTAGTTGGATCCTTTACCCCTTTTATGTACATTTGGGAAAAGTGCGTGTTTTGTGAGTATGACTGCCTAAAGTGTTTGAACTAGCTTTAAAATAATAAGCTGAACCAGTGGGTGATGTTGACAGTCTATATGTTACAGTGGAGTGGTGAGCATATAGACAGGCAAGAAAATGGTTGTGTTTTATTTGGCACAAAGTAGCTGTTTTATTAACTACAATGGTAACGAATGGTTCATCTTTCCATGCTGCATACCCAATAATTTTATCAATATGCAAAAAGTGAGAGGTCTCTTTGCAACATTAAGTCCTAGAGAATGTATCATCAATATTTACATTTTGACTTGTCTATTAAAGTGGAAAATGAGAATTCAGCTGTGTGATAAGTAATTTATATTCCACCACTTTTCATATTGTTTTCTGTTGCAAAAATAACCGTTACAGTAGCATTTCAAAGAACAAACAGTCTTATATAAAGAGGGGAAAAAAAAAAAATATTCAGAGTCAAAGTGTGGCATATTTGTAGGTCTGTATTTGATGCAATTTAGCACCATGAAACGCAAGTCTTTTTATAGATTCTACCGAATCAATTAGGTGTGTTTGACAGACCTGGCTCTGGAAGGGATGACAGCTATCAGCATACATGTAGAACGTCCAATCACATAACACTGCTCACTCTTTGTGATTCACACGAGCAGCTGAAGCTTCTCCACTGCTAATCCACTGAAGTGCCGTCAAACAAACTGATCATTAGAGAAAATAAAAATAGAGCAAATCGTAGCTAATGAGACTGGGGACAGGAGACAATTAGGAGCAATCAAAACTCAAATGAGGTGGGTCGTAGTGATGAGGTGCAACTATACTGTACAAGGTGAGCATGAAAGCCTCTGTGGTCCTAATATACTGTACGTGTGTTCATCAACCAGCACTGATGTGGCTGGTAGTAGCTGCTGTGAAGGATATGCTGCTTATCACTACATCTCTTCCCTGTACCATGAAGCGTGCTCTGGAATGCAGACACAGACCGCTGCTGATGAAGAGACCACATTGGAGGTTATCTGGGAGACATTTCATTAAAAAAGTCTGAAATGTTAGCAGAAAACCCAATGCTCAGTTAGTGCTCAAGTGAATGCAGTTTTCATACATTGTCTCACCCGATTGGAGACATAAATTCACACTATACAGTGGTTGTTTAGAGCAAATTACAGCAGATGATTATGACAAGACAAATGCCAAAAGTCAGGATGTACTGTGCAGTGGTCTATTAGGAAGCATGTGAGCCTTCCTGACTCCCACTAACACTATTATCATTCTACACCACAGTGCATTACTGTGCACCGTGGGGGCGTAAGATCCACAGGGGATGGGGGTCATGCCATCACAAGTTACTGAGTAGGGTTAGGTGGCATTTAATAGTGAGCTTGTAGATTGCAAATACCTTGTGTCATGCTCTGGTAGGAGAGAAGAAACTGGCTGAAACGGCTGTATATAGAGCGATAGTTTGGTTCATCTGTTCTGGTCCACTGTAAAAACATGAACTGCTCTCAGGTCTGGACAATCTCGAATGTCCCCTTTCACACATGCAGCATGCATGAAATTAACAAACTGATTGAAGTAGAGAAGGATGAGAGATGTGGAGAGACCAGCTGACTACAGCGTGCAGACTTGGCAGCGGTATTTTTTTCCTAGGATGGAAAAGGCATGACGGAGGGAGTTTGCAGTGTGCTGCAGGATGCGCACCTTTTCTCCTCTGACTGTATTCTGGTGTTTTCATGTCATGGATGATGAAGAAAGGCATTACAGCATGAGCTCAAAAAATATTAAACTGATGTAGGCTGGTAGGCAGAGTCTGAGTCAGCTAACACCTGGCTAATGCAAAGACGGGCAAAGACATAGAACGTGAGTGGAGCTGATCCAGCTCTCCTAAAGAGATGCTTGAATAAAACATCAATCAAAGACAAGGCAGTAAAGGGCAGAGCTCCTTGTTGTAAAGATGCAAATATAACATTATCTATCAATTCTATTAAGGAAACTAAACGTGACTGTAATTATGGTTAGGGTTAGGATTTGTCATGCGTTTGTTACCTTAGAATGAGCCGTTTATGTTTACAAAGGGCACGTGTTCTCTTCCACAGAGGTTTACGTGTTGCACCGCCATGTTTCTACAGTAGCCCAGAACTGATAAACTAAATGCTGGCTCTAGATATGGCCTTTTGCATTTTGCACGAGTTTTGCGGTCACTGTAGATTCTCCTACATGCTTGGGAGGGGAGGGTGAGATGAGGTGTTTGCAGTCAGCAAGCTGACCATTAGATGCCACTAAATTTTACACACTGGTCCTTTAAAGTAATCAAAGGAGTTAAGGGAACATACTCTCTGTATGGTAAAGCTAACACTGGCTTAAACCTCAAATCACAAATATTCTTTGTGCGACTTCATAGATCAATGTAAGTTTTACATCCAGTAAATATATATTTTAGTCACTGTGAAGCCTGATGATGTTGAACAACTTGACCGTCTTCCCTCTCTCTCTTTATGCTTCAGCAACAACAATTTAACTTTAGGTCTATTTTTAGCTGCCTGTCTAGTTGTGCACTCAGGACACAATGCAATGGCTAATGAAGGGAAAAATGACAAGAACTATCATGTTGTTTATCTGCATTTGTTAGCAGAGAAAGCTAATGACAGCTTCTACAGCAACCGGCGACAAGTGATTGAGATGACAACCAAGGGCAGCCTTCCCATGGAAGCTGTGGATATGGATATGGAGCCAGAGCCGAGTAATCCTTACAGCCCACCCAGACAGCTATCTGCAAAGCAGAACGGACACAAGTACAAAAGCCCCAAGAGCCGCAGCTCCCAGTCACTGCCTACAGCTCCAGCACTGCTGCCAGCCCAGGAGTGCTAAGATCCTGGGAGAGCAAGGACACGCTCGGGCTCCGACAGAGCTATGGCCCAAAGAAACTCTGTATCATAGAGAAGGAGCTGCACACCACTCGCTACATTCCTCCACAGCCATACTTTGTCACCAACAGCAAGACAGAGGTGACAGTATGAGTGACTGTCAAAACATCAGGCTTAAAAAGGAGTCTGCATTAAAGAAAGACAGTAGCTGCTGACTGTGGTGGTGTTGTAAGAAATCAGCATGGACTCTAATATGTGCAATTGTGCATTTGATGGGCAGCATTCAAGATGCCATGCCTCAGGAGGGCACAGTGATGAACATGTCATTGACATTCATATAATCCAACTGCTAAAACAAAACATAAAAGTTGCATATCTTATATAAAAAGTGTCACACATACAGTTGTCACTGTACAAAGACACTGTCATCAATATTTACTGAGCTATCAGAGGACCTTAATTATCTAATTTCTATTAAATCATCATTGTTTAAATCAGGAAACCCGACATATTTATTTAATCAATGTTAAGTAGCCTGTGGGTAACTGGGTATTGATGAAATGCCTTGGACAATTTGAAAATGTTTGGGACTGCAACACTGCTAGGTAGGTGATCAAATGCAGTGTCCAGGGATGATAAATTTGAGAAAATGACCTAGCTGTGTTATTTATTTGTTTGAAATGAAAGATCTAGTAGTTCTCAGCATATTGCACGTTGCAAGTTAATCAGGAAGAACACTGTTACAGTTAAATGAGTACAACTGATGTTTTGAAAGCTCACAGCACATTTTAGACTACAACTTGATTATCATTCACAAATGAATTACACCCTGAGCTCTCAACAGTCATCTAAATCCAAAACATTACTTACATATGTATCGTCATTCAAAGTCAAACTTAACAACATTCACACGCAAATTCAGTCAGTAAGACACAATTTCGATGGCCATGACTATCACTGGTTTAAGTAAGAACTGTATTAATTTAAGAAACAGACTTGACATAAATGTTGTCTAAAAGTAAGTTTTTCAGGTTTGTTTCAAAAATGCTGTAAACATTTTGGGAAAGATTCATAAGCTTAAGTTTATCATTCAGTATTTCTAAAAAAAATAGAGCAACCAGTCTGTGAAAGTGTTACTGTTGACCTATAAATGACTTAAAATCCATTAAAAAGCCAATTTGCATTTTGTGAATGTGGTGTCACTTTTTGAAGTGGTAGATGTCTCATTTTGAAGGAAACCTTCCAAATACATCCGAACCATGTCACTGCCAACAGACATCCTACAGGTACATATATTTCTATGATTACTAGGAGAAGTAGCTGCAGAGTATTGAACCAGTGTTGTATTGGTGTAATAGTGCCTCTCATCAGTACCAGCATGTGTGTGACTATCCTAGAATATACTGTAGATGAAGCCCCAGTTTTAGAATGGTGACAAGTCTTATTCTGAGTAATCCATTATGCCCCCAAGAGAGGTCCTGTTTAGAGTGCAGCTGGTGGCTAAGAGTTTGATTCACAGCTAAAACTATCAGCTTTTATTACAAATTAATTCTGAAACTCACATTTGTTAAATGTATCTGGTCTGGACAGTTTGAAAATTCAGTGGTACAGTAGCAGTTGATGGTTCCAGTATTGGTTAACAGTTGACAAGCTTTCTGTCAGAATGAATGAAAACACGTGAAGCTAAGTAAAGTGTTTTTTTTTTTTTTTTTTGTTTTTTGCTTTTTACTACTCAAAGAAATTGGTAAATTAGAAAACATATAAACAGCAATATTTAACTACTGCTGTGGAATTTTAGTTCTTAAACTACTATTTAAAAAATGTTTAAATATTGGTCACCACTTCTTATCTCGGCCCAAATGGATCAGATATGTACTGAAAAAGAACATTAGGGTGCTGGAATTAATTCCACACTTGGCAAAGCGTTTTTCATAAACAAGGTTTTCTGGTGCAATTGATCATTTGTTGCGCCGATCTCCAAGCCAAGCAATATAAAAAGATGCTCACGCCTGCCTGCAAGTCTTACTCATGCTGTTGACTATTTCAAGCAACAGATGACAAGGCTGCACTTGTAGCTGATACACAAGTGTGAAGTAGGAACTGCTGGTATAAAAGGTGTATTTGTGTATTCTCAAGTCCAAAGCGTAACTGTTGATATTCTTACAGACCTCCAACCATACTGTATGCACAATTTGTATCCAGTGCACCGAACTGTCCTTTCACACAATTAATCAACCGTTTCAGCGATCCACTGTTATATGAAATCTGTTATTCACACTATTCAAACTCAATTTATTAATTCAGATGAGATTTTTATTGACACAAACAATATTGTATAGTGACAAGCAATGGATGTTCTTGTTTTGTGAATGCAAATTGTATGATTTTTTTCCTCAAAGTTACTGAAATCACTGTTATAAAGCTACAGTACACCATATTTACACACACGATCTAATACTGCCAGTTAAAAACATAAATGTGTATGACACCTGTTGGCTTTGCAACATCCAGTTGTGAGAACACAGCAGCAATGTTATATTTTGGTAAAATTTAAAGCAAAGCTGCTGTGATCACAGGTCTAATAATACAGGTCATTATGATGGTTATCAATTCTTTGTATCACTGTTAGCTCATTATCAGAATATGCATCTGATTACCTAATTGCTCTAATGAATGTTGTTAACCGTCTTTATGTGCAATACAAAGTTACTTTGGTTTAAGATGCCCTGTTAAATATATTCACCACCTCTGTATCTGACAGTTCACATCCTCCAGTTATCCTTGAAAACTACTGAGCATTTAAATGTTTTCCATGCATTGTTTGTGCAGAAATATACTATAATCCCCATGTTGCCAGTGTCCTGCAAAATCCTTGAATCTCTACAATGACTCCTGTTGTTCTGAATTATATGAAAGTACAGTGAAAGCAGTGACTGAGTTCCATTGTTTTGATGCAGTCCAAGGTTCATGAAACATTTTCTAAGTGTGGAAAACCTCTATGGCTGCCTTTTTACTGTGATACAAGGTTTCTGCAAGATAGCTGACGATGTCAACTTATTTTGATGTATTAGATATACCATCCAAGTGTAGCCCATCTTGTACAAAGGAAATAGCCATCAATGGCAATGAGCAACTGTAGCACAATGTTAGTGGATTTGTTTACCAGTTGGAATGTTAAATAATGTCAGGAAAGCTACAGCAGTTTTTAGCATTTTGTAATTGGTTTGTTCAACTGATTTACCTCTTTCCTTTTAACTGCAAAGAAAACAAACATTTGGCTGATGGTTGGATTTAGTGCCAGCTGCAAAAAACATGAAAGAAGATGCATATAATCACAAAAACAAAGAAACAAATTTCTACTGAGGTAAGTTGTCTGTAGCATTTTTGGTGCTTACTAATACTCTTTAGTTGTTGTTTTGTTTCTTTCTTTAAATTTGGATTCTAGCTGGTTCTATTAGCTGCCCCCTAAAACCAGACCAGATGGTATCATAACAACATAGAAGAGCACATAAGTGCAGCCAAAGGACCTCTTTGGTTTGATACAGTTTATGGGACTTTCTGTTTTAGTGTGCTCCAGCTGTATAAAGTGATGTGTCATTATACTGTCTACATTAAAATTATTTTTAATACCTCTGTGTCTTGTCCAGACTTTTGTAAAGCCCTTTCTTTATTCGTCCTTGATAGTTGCGATTATATAACTTGAGCTGGTTGACTTGCCGCTTTTAATTCCTGTGAAACCATCTCTCAGTGGACATTTATTAACATGAAACTAGGCTGATAATTAAGTTGTTCTGCTTGGCAGCAACATGCAGCAACAGTTACATGTTTGTGTTTAACAGCACATTTAGAGAAATAATCTTGGCCTTGATGTTTAGTGTTACCAACATCTACTGATTTAGAAAAAAAATGCTCACATTGCAGGTCTAAGACGATTTATTTGTGCATTTAAAAATGTTGTAGATCCATATTTCTGCAGGAATAAATGTGCTTTTGGGCTGAAAATTCTTAGTCCAAAGGTCTATATCAGTAAAGAGGAAAAAAAACTACAACTTAACATACAGCAGTTCATGTTGTACAGATGTTAAAGTGCTTTTTACACAATAATATAGCAGGCTACATACTCACATTTTACATTCAATTAAGCACTGGGATGGGCGTTTTACTACAGATGTACCACTGAGAGGCATTTCTTCAAGTCACTGCCACTCTTGGCTGAAATGTTAAATTCATGCGTATCTGTCATGGCCTGGATAAATAAAGGAGCTGAATCGATTCAGCCAAGTGCTAATGCCCCGTGGAGATAGTCAGACTCCATGGAGAAGCTGAGGTTTGTCTCTTGTGGACAAGTGAAGTGCATGATTAAGTAAAAGTACAATAGCAGTAAAAAAGCACATTAATCACAGAAAGCAAAGCAGAAAATTATAGGAGGAGGAAGTTTTTGCTATCAGAAACAAAAGCTTTGCTCTGTTTATGTGTTTGGTAGTATAGCCTTGCTTTGGAATTAACATACGATATGTTTGAAGGAAAAAAGTAAACATTCCTGAACCACTTCAACCACAGGAAATGTTTTACATCAGAAAGGTAACACCTTGCCCACATCTTATAATTACCCACACACGCGCACGCACACACACACACTTTCACAAACAATTCAATTCTTCTTTTGTAGTGATACAGCTAATAACCATAAACTCTGCACAGGAATTTACCACCTGCAAAACAAAATCACCAGAACCATGGAGGCGTGGAGGCAGGCAGCTCATCTGTTCAGAACAACACAGCAGCTGAATCCCAAATTGACATTTGGATCTCTTTGGTACTTTTTGCACATGTTGGAGAATTCAATCCATTCTGAACTTGTTTCTGCGGATTACTCCTGTTTACACTCGTGCTTTCTATCAGAACTTCGGTTGTAATAAGCCTCTGGGAGCACTGTCATTTTCTTGAAAACGCCAGGAGACATTCTTGTTAATTAGCAAATGATGTTTCCCACCACCAGGGTGGTTCCCTCTGGAAATTAAATCAGCACAATAACCTAATTCAGTCAGACAGAGGGCCACAGCAATGTCCTAGTGTGTGAAAAATCTTGATCCTAGCAATGGCATAAAAAAGTTGCAAAATGTTTTGAACATGAAATAAGGCAGGGTTGTACTCATGGACTAACAAACAGCGGATCTTTGGGGGAAAACAGAAGTGTTTTCAGTCAGATTCCTCTGGGAGTGGACAACATCATGGCAGCCCATGTTCATTTGTCACTAAATGCATCTATTGTTGTCCTCACATAAAAGCTTCAACAATGTTTTGGGACGGATTTCCGCTTTTTTAATAGCAAACATTTACACTGACAAGAAGTGCAACAGTGTGACTTTACATAAGAAATAAGAATACATTAGAGGAAAGAAATAAGGAATTTGTCAATAGCCCCAGGATCCTCCTCGGCTCCACAATACAGTTGTGCACTCTAAAATCAGACAGAGAGGACAGATGGACAGTGACAGACCTGCAGACAGACAAGCAGAGAAACAGACAGAGCAGAGATCAATGTGAAAAGAAAAGTCGGCTTTGTGTGATTCCCCAGTGGCTCTTGCTCCCTTGGCCAATATGATTTATCTTCATAGGGCAGATGAAAGATGCTTTATTTATATAATTTAAAGCCGCGACAAAGACTTGTAGTGGCATTTTAAATGATTTAGCCACTATAATAAAGGCTTTTTAATCTTTTTCTCCCTGGTTGCTACCATTTAATTTTTTGCCTCATTTGCCTTTCTTTAATTATCCTATATCCTAATTATACTATCCTATAGCTTTACATCTATAACTATAACTATAGCAAAGATGATCAGCAGTCTACATCCTCAACATGTACTTCAAAAGCTACACCTAATGAATTCAAACAAGAGTTTGGGATGATTAAAGTGACATAATCATGTAAATAGAATTTAATGTCAACATGAGACATGATGAGAGTGAGACATTCAAAAACATAGTTGATTTAACAACGATGTTGACGACTGGTAGAGAGAGAAGTACTCATTAACACATTTATGTTAGAGATGATCATCTCATGTGTGCAATGATGCCCTTTCACACACACTGAGCACTGAATTCTGGCATCTGAGAACAATCCTCCTTTATTTAAATTGTATGAATGCAATTAAACTGTCAAACATGGATTGTGTATAAAAAGTCTCTGTCACCACAGGTATTTTAGAGGTGTAACAAATATGTAATATTATTCCCAATGTAAGTTACACAAGTTATCAAATGCTGATTTGAGTCCTGAGTCCAACTATCATGCATACACTAAACAAAAGAAGACCATGCCAAGTCTTTTCTGTGACTGCAGTAAAAATAGGAGCCTAGTGAGAAGCTCCGAATGACAAGCTGTCTACATTTCTTAGTCCCCGACATAAAAAACTGGACTGTGACAGGCTGCAGCTCCTGCTACAGAGGCGTTCTCTTAACCAAGCAGCTGCTTATTGAAAAACAAGTAATAACCCCCTAAATTTGAGTTATCATGAGAGATAATGAGGGACATTTTAGCATCTGACTGGAAAACTGTGTTGTGTAATTTCCAGGTTTCCTGGAAGCAACAACTGTGATTGCTGCCATTATCTTATTATGTTTTTCAGTTAGATGGCTTGGCATGCATCTAAAATTCAAGACCTGTTACATTTTAATTCAGTATTTATTTGTGAGCTAATGTTCAGTTATTTGGCTTTGGAAATAATTTCTTTTCTTTCCCTGTTGCTGTCTGAGATACTGTGAGAGATTAAGACAAAGAAAGAGGAGTGGAGGGCTAATGTCTGAGATTGTTTTTCATGTACTCTATCATTTGTAACCAGCAATGAAATGAACAAATGCTCTACACACACTGTGTTGTGGTGGCATATCCTTTCTGATGAAAGAGAAAAGAATAAAACATCTACAGGGAACTGTGTTCATTTAGAAAGGAGGGACGACATCAATGGTCATAATTTCCACTGTACTGCAGTCAAGCGAGATGGTTAATAAGGGAGTAATTCCCTTCTCATAAATAGATACCAGCAGGGCCAGAATAGGCTGTCAATGCTCCATATTAATCCATTCTCCAAGCCAGTGCAGAGTAACATAGCCCAGATCATTGTGCCACTACAAAAGCAAGCGAAGCAGCTTGGAGCAAAATCTGAGAGTTTCTGAAAGGAGGCATGCAGAGATTAGGAATGTGGAGCTCCTCAGAGAGATGCCTCCACAGCCGACAAAGACACTGGGAAGTCTTTTCCCCTGCTCGAGGCAGGAAGAAAGGTCATGTTATTTTGGGATAGGGACTGTTCTCCTAGGTTAAAAGGAATGGTATCATCTCTGCAAAACCCTCACTTTTGTTGAGTTTGTAACAGTTTGGGCTGAAATATTCTCACCATATTGATATGATTTGCATTATTCAGTCCCCCCACCAATCTTTGGTCATTGTATTCCTTCAAAGTGAGGTTTCTGTTTAACCTTCACTTCACTGTCTCCAGCTCCATTTGTGAGGAGGAGAAAAGAGGAAGAAGAGGTCAGCAGGGAATTCTCTGCTCAAGTTCAAGGATAGTTTCATGAAAAACAGTACAACCTTGGAGGATCCAGTCCTCAACAGAGGTTTGTTTGTGTTTGTTTGTTTATGTGCATGTTTTTGTTTAAGCTAACATGAAGGAAAAATCAGTGTTTAGGGTTTTTTTTTTATCACATATGTATTGCACTTATTCTGCACTTGGCGTACACTAAACATGTGTCCAATGAAACACTGTCACTTCTGACGCTGTCTGAGAATGGAAGGAGAATACATCGATTCACCGGTGCAGACTGTAGTGTTTCTGGGGTCTGGGCCTCACTGTACTAAAGCACAACTTTATATCTTTAATCACTGATTAGGGTGAAACAGAATTATATTTTCAAAATAAAATATTTTCTCGCGTCCCCTCTGATGCCCTGTAGCTGCTCAGCTTCAACTCTCAGTGATTCAATTACAGTTTAGGCAACAGAACTGGGCTCAGCAGCCAACCAATACATTGCTGGTCAATAGATTTACTTGTTGCTAAAGTAACTTAGCTAACTGCTGTTAGCTCGGTTAGCCGTGACCCTGGAGTGCCAGAAGCTGAACTCCACAAGAAAACACATCAGTACTGTAGCCTATTGCCATCATCAAACTGGTCTCTTACATCCATGGACCACTTTAGCTGCATGGCAGGGGCATAGTGCTCAGTGCTGCTGTAAACACCAATCCATGTTAATGACAAGTCCTACCCTAGTAGCCTATTTTACAGGAAAAACATGAGCAATAAACACTCCGCTGGCCACTTCATGGGAAATTTGAGGAAAGATGAAACTGACTTCAGTGTCAAGTGCAAATATCAGTTTCAAATTTAAATTTTTAGGCTAAACAAATTATGTATCACCCTAAAGCACATTACGCAACTTCCTCCAGCCCCTCCCACATAAACAGTGTTGTTCTTTGCTTTATTAAAGAAATAATATCGGTGACTTCTTTAAGCCCTTACTAGTGACATTGTTGATGTATGTCAAATCTTAATTAAACAGCAAAGTGAAGAAGCAATTTTGCCAGGTGGGTCATGAGTCTACTGTGACCATTCTATGTGCCAAATTTCTTTTCCAATGTGGCTTTGGGTCCCACAGTCAGACATCAGCAGATGTGATTAGCTTTTCAATAAAACCTTAAGTAGATCTTATTGCTAACATAATAACACAGGTCTTCATCAGCAAGATCCTCAGAGGCTAGGATTGGTAAATTAAACACACAATGAAAAATCTTCCACATAAGGAAGATGAGAGTAAATTTAATATGGAATGATTCCATAAAATGCTGCATGAAGAGCATCACTAAGGGAAACTCAACAGATGAAGCTTGAACCTGAAAAAATACTCAGATAGGTCAGATACTGGTGACGGACACTGTGAGGTCTTAGTTTGACCAAGGGGGAGTGATAAAGGGCTGATGAGATGTAAAATTAAAATTGGTTTAATAAAGCTCATATTCAAATAGGTGTTTGGGACCTTTTGGGTTATGGCACAATTAAAGTGGATCCCAAATTATTCTGGAAATCTCAATTGATAAAGATTATGTTGACCTATTTTATTGTATACTTAGAATGATTTATTTTTACTTGTGACTCACTACCACTTTCTGTTCAGCACTCCGCAAACTTTTGGGTTTATCATCAGTGCAGACGAGCAAAGTGAAAGCGACAGATTCCTGGATGGACCATCATATATGTATTAAATTAATTTAATTCTCCTTTCATTCTTTTGCCAGCCTCTTCTCCCCCTTTCTTCTATTCACTGAATTATGAGAGTCATTCAAGCCACAGACACGCATTCTAATTTTTCAGTCTCTTTGTCCTTTCAGACTGGCTGCACCTCTTTATCTCATTTCTTTCAGTCACACCCATTCCATAAGTGACCTCTCACCTCTGCTTTGCCAGCCTCTCAAAAGCACTCTAGAGACCAGGTTTAGTCATAAAGTCAGATCAGACAAAAACCTAGACTCCAAGAAGGCATTTGCTGTAGAAAAAATGGCTTTAATGCAACGTTTAAATCCACAAATCAATCCAGCGTCATATTGATTTACCCTAGAGGTGTCACAACTACAGCTGGTTGTGTCAGGCGACTTACGGCCTGACACCTTAAATCATATGGCCAGTGAGTTATTTTACATTAACATTTACATTTTTTACTTTAAAATAAAGTCTATGGTTAGCTTGCTGACTATATTAAAATGTAGTTCCTGATATGAATGCTAGGTGTTGCTCTAACCAACAAAGTGGAAAACGGACAATGAATGCAGGAGATTCCGGACATAACAAGTACAAGGAGTGTAAGAAGAGTGAAGAAAGATGGTGAGACAATCGTCAGCTAGCCTGTATGCTCAGCAAAGCCATTTTTCCAGGTCAGCCAAACTACAAGGGCTAACTGGTGGTTCAGCTCAGCCAGCATGCAAACCCAGTTGCAGAGGATGACTTTTTTCTGTACTGTCACTGTAATCTGCCCAGATAAACAGCAAAAATTTAGCAATGTCTGTTTTGCAAGAAACAGTGAACTTTAAAATCATATACTGCTCACTAAATATTCACTACAGATTCCAGTTTTCAGTACAAAGTGGTTAAAATGCACTCATAAGGTGGTCTGTTAACATAAAAGGCTCATGGCCCAGGGATTATATGTATACATTGTCTATACAATAGCCTACAAATTGTTTTTTGTTTTTAGGAAAATGCTGCATAGTATGCCTTTCATATTGTGAAATATAGAAATATATTCTATTTGAAAGAGAAACTAATTATTTTTTCTATTATTATAACATTTCTGGCCCTTTGCACCATCAAAAAGGTTTAATCTCTAAGTGTTAAAACATGACAAAAGCTTGTTACTGGCTGCGACTGAAATATGCACAAGAGGAAACAATGTCCCTACACAGTTCATTAACATTAACTCACAGACCGAAGCCAGTTAAAATAAACCATTCTCAGTCAGGAGGGCAACAAAACTGTGAAGATTACAGCCCAAATAAAATCAGATGGAAGGAAGCAGCTTTATATCTCTCCAGAGAAATAAAACATCAAAGTTGCCAGTATTCAAACAGCAGAAACAAGACCCATGTTGTCAGCCAAATGAGCTCTTCTGCAGTGAAATTACTGTCAGACTAGTTAATAATTCATATATCCATCGACTACAGTGAATTCTGATTGGGGAATGATCTGATCTGAAAAAAAGTGAGAGAAGAATATGTCGGTAATATTTATGAGGCCTTTTTAACATTGTTAAAGTCCTTGTTCAGCCCTGAGAAGCTTTTAAAGCTTTTGCTCACTATGAATCTTAAAACTTAAATCTTAAAACGTCTTTGACTGGGGAGGTATAGAAGATGTTTTGTCATATCAGTTATGAAAGATGCTGAAGGAAGGGCTGATTTTACTGTGTACAATGGCCTGTGGTGTCATTTGTGAAATCTCTTCATGAGCCATAAGAAAAGTTCATCACCAAGCAAGAACTTTACAGTAAAACCTTGTCAAAGTGATATCTGTGATCTACAATCAGTGTCTAAGAAAAGGAACTATCAAAATATTCCCCTCATCCCACAGGCACAGCCTTATTTTTTTTTATTATTGACCTACACTTCTATCCACATTTATTCACTCTACTACCCTAAATGTGGAGCAGGAGCTCTGGGCTACAGATTGATAATACAAAACCATTTTCATCACCTTGCAATGACACACATTTTTATCTACCTACCTATGATGAACTCGAAACAAATAGGTCATTTTAGAATAAAGGACGTTGAGGAATAGTTTAATATGCGACATGGACTGCAACAAGAGCTTAATCATTTGTGTGACATTTACCTGCAGACTCCCTGTGCTTTATGTGTTGGATTTTCTTTGTTTCCAAAATATTAAATAATCTCTTTAAAGACATAAAAGATGAACAACAACTTTCACTGGTGCTGCAGAGAGAAACAAGAGTTTCTTAGAAATGCTGATCAAATATCTGAACAGATTACTGAAGCCTCCAGTGTGTTTTGTGCTGGCTGTTGCCCTCAATAGTCAGTGTTCTTCTGTATCACAAAAACAGTTCACCGCTCAGTGTGTATGAAGTGGATAGGGGGCAGAATTGACCTGAATAAAGTTATGCAGGAAACTGGCAGAGTAAAACAATCCACTGTTTGTCCTGGATTCCTCAAATTCATGATAATTTTGGGAAATGTGGCATTAAGGACATACTTGTAAGACACAATGCACAGAATCAGTATCTAGGGCTGCACTGTATGATAAAAAAAAAAACCATATTGCAATTATTTTATGATTCACAGTTAGTGGGAATGATTGTTTTTGCATCACAAATTTCCTTTCCGGAGAAAAAACTATTTAAATCATGATGACGTTACATTTGTTGGATTCTGTACCAAACAAACATTTTTTATACTTCTGGAGAAGCACTTGGCCATACTGCTATTTCAATAATATTTTGATTATTTTTACAGCCTGATTAGTAGCCATTTTACTATCTGTATATGGACCTCAAGAAAAAAACTTCTGCAAGTAGAAATTCAAAGCCAGTCATCTTGGAGGTAACCAGTAAGGATACAAAAGGAAGCAGTCACCTGTATGACAAGTTCACATTGCAAGAGATTCTGTTGGCCAACATACAGCCCAGTCTAGTTGAACATTTTCTGCTTTTTGGATGAAAGAACATTGGGAATCTCCACAAGGAAGGAATTATTTCTTTCTTAGCTAGTATCGCCAAAGAAGGGCAACATGATGCAGCTTTTCAAAACCATGCGTAAATCCCATTAGATGGATTTCCTAGCTCAGCCTAAACAGAGCTACAAGAACTAAAATCTCAGCCAGTTACAGAATAGTCAAATAAAAAGAAATGAAGACATGGAGGTTTTTGTCAAGGCTGTCTCCTCACTGTTTGGGGAGTACAAGGAATAGACTAAAATCATGGCATTTCTCAGAGATACTCAGTTACCCAGAAAACATGTGGCACAAAAACGGGAGGATAAATCTTGAGGATCAGCTGTAGGATGATGACGTGTTTCTTTCTCCAGTGTGATTAGATGTGGCTTAGTTTCCAAACTCTTCATCATTTTTTCATTAGTTATCCGTTTCCATCAGAATGGCGTATGAGGACATGAGCGCAAACACTTCTTTACATTCCACGCAGGGGATAAAGATAAATGTGGATCTTTTTGACAGGTGTCACAAAGAAGATTATGTTCAATTCTGACAAGAAGTCTTGAAAGGCGGTTCTTTAACTCTCGTTTGGACACTCGTGCAGTAATCGACTAAAGGTAGTCAAGTTTTGGTGTGATTTAGGGAGGTTTTTCCTGATATCAAAGACTGTCTCAAGATTTTCAGACAGAATTTGCACTGCTAGAAGACAAGCAGTGGCTCTCCGATTTAGTGTTCAGGTCTAACTATGCTCTACTTTCAAACCATGCATTCAAAACATCAGCATCATGGCTAAGAAAAAGCGGAGCTCGACACCTCGTATTGCACAATGCAAATTAATAATATCAATATGTCATCAGACTGACAGAAGCTTTACTCACTTTACCTCAGCTGAGCCTGCTGCTATGTATAAATGTGTTTCTTGTTTGGCCCAGATATATGAAGATGTGAATGACACTGCCTCCAAAATTGGATCACTCTTTCACCTGGGCACAGCTGCACAGAAAAATGAAATACCCACCCTTCAAAATGACATTCAGATGAAGTGCGAAGCATCTGAAAGGAAGGGTGAGCTCTATAAACATGTGATATTAAAAAGCATCAAAACATAAGAATGTAGCCTTGTACTCGTCAGCTGTTGTTGGGTCAACCTATTTATGTGAGTCTGCATTTTCTCACAAGAACATTAAAAAAATGTATTGTTAAGCACAGGTTAAGGGTGGAATAAATTCAACATTAATGCCGTCCTTCAGCTGAGATGCTTGTCATGCTAAAGGCATGTGACATAAATAACTGAATGAGAGACCTAAAAGAGGGTATAGATTGTCTGAGTTTCTCCTGGGATTCATCAGCTGCTTTTCTTTCTTCCGCTGAATGGAATTCAGGTCTCCTCCATGATTCAAAGCCTGGGCACTAATTCAGACAGACTGTGGTGTGTGTTTGAGTGCATGCAGTGTCTTTTACCTGTCCTCTTCCAAACTTCCAAGCTGACATTGTCTGGGTGTGTTCAAGGTTACTCAGCAAAGTCAAAAGTTAGTGAATCCACCGGGCAAACTTTCACAGGACAGGAGGATAGAAAGAAGAAATTAAACTGTTTCATTGAGAACTAAATGAAGTTAAAGACTTTCTTTATTTTTCTTCTTAACTGCACTAACCTTGAAACTATTAGTTTAAAGCAGGCCTGTCAAAACTATTCCATGAAGAGCCATGCATGTGGCTGTGGATTTTTGTTCCTGCCAAGCCAGAGCACACCAGACTCAACTCATTTAATCAACTGATTTCAGTCCTCACACAGCTGATTAGTCAAGTCAGGTGTGCTGTTGGTTGGTTGGAGCAAAACCTTGCAGCCACTCGGCCCTTTGTGGAATAATTTGGACATGTCTAGTTCTACCAGAACTACTTTTCTACTAAAAACTCACTCCCTTTTTTGGTAACTGGAGCACCACAAGTCAAGTGCCATTTAGTCCCATTCTAGTCCCATCCTCTTGGAGATAAGATTTCTACAGCTACTATCTCCAGAACTCTGCAACTCACAACAAAAAAATCTAGATGTATAAATAGCAGTACAGACAAGGAGAGAAATATGTGTTTTGATTGAGGGAACTGTCCCTTTAAAGGAATACTCAAAGCAACAAATCTAGTCACTATCCACTCCTGTGACTAAAACTCTTATTAAGATTATATAAAATAATAATAAAACTTAGTCCTCATTCATCGATCTAGGATGCAAGCTCCAACAAGTTTTAACACAGGTAAGCCTCTTTCCCTTCTTGTAATGTTAGGAAACAGATCAAATTATTCTGTATTTTTTCATTTAAGATAATCCCTGATGTAAATATAAATAAATTTAAATACAAAGCATTATCATCGCATACACTGATCCCTTTGAACCTCATGATGTTTACAGGTTATACCATGTTTAATCACAACGTAGAATTCTGAAGGATTTTTTTAAAATTGTTAATCATATATTTTTGTGTTTTAATTTTATGGACCAAGCAGGATTTGGCAGAAGTTGCTGCTCTGACACCCAACTGGCAAAATCAAGTGGCTTAATTGGGTCATCAGCTGCAACGATTTGCTCTGGTCACAATGATCACAATCAATTAAGAGACAGTGGCTGAGTTCCTTCCAGATGTCGAGACAAAGCCGATGGATTCTCTCTCCTCCTAGAGAGCAGCGAGTGAGTGTGAGCTCCGAGTGTTATTAATAGCCTCTGCAGGGGTGTCGAGGGTCTTTGGCTGTCAAAGGGGTGAGGCAGCACCAGGGTTCGGAGCAGCAGTGAACCACCATCACCTCGATGGGTGAAAGGCTACTGAACAACCCTGTTTTAAAGCTATCTGTCTCAAACAAGACAGGTTTCTCATTGTTTGGTTGTAAATTACTGTGAAGGGATAACAGTCCAAGAGTCTGCCAGTGGATGGCAGTATTGACTGAGACTGCTGACGTTCAATGTGAAGTAAAGCTGGTGCATGTGACAATATTCAAATTTAAACTGTTCAAATTACATTACTTCACTTGGTTGGGGAAGTTGGATTGTTCTCACTGTAGGTCTGTGTAAGGACAAAGAAAACAATTTAGCTCAATTAAGCCTCTCCATTTAGGTAATAACAGAGAATAAGAAAAGAGCTCCATCCTTTAACCTTTCTTAGTGAGATGTGTGGGCCCTATTAAAGCAACAGAGCAGGGAAAAAGAAATACCTTTGACTGTCTCCCCTTGGCTGTATGCACCGTTATGCACCAAGCCATGAGATGAGACCAACAGCAGGGTCCAACATTATGCATATCCAGAGGCCCACTGCAGCAGCACAGGAGGAGTAATCTGTTGCTTTATGGTTTACTGCATTCAGCTGCTGTCTTTTATGCACTTATCTGAGGTTCACTTAGGATTGTACGTTGGTGTTTGTCTGTCTTTAATACCCCAGTAGATCTTTTTAGCACTGGGTTGTCTAACAGTGTTTACCTCTGACAAGGTAACTAGAAAAGTCGTACGGTTTCTAAGGAGAATCGTTTCTGACTGTGTACAAATACCTGGATAAAAAAAAAATTAAAAGAAACAAACAAAAAAAGATGGAAATATTTGCATTCCAATCCTTCTTTTAATAGGTCGACTGATGGATTTTTTTTTTTTACATCTAGCTGTTTGTTGTTAGCATGACATCTTAAACACTTGTTCCTAATTTGATGAATTTTGAAGACAAAGGCTTATGGAACAACTTTTTTGTCTTGGTGTGAATTTAGATAGATGTTTTTTTTATTCTAGTTCGTGATAAACAAAATCACTGGTCTTTTTGTATTGTGTTCTGTGTTCAAGCCTGTGTTCTGTGTTATACAGTCAGACAAATTTCTCTTTTGGGGTAATAAAGTTAAAGTTGAGGTTGAAGTTGAAGATGGGTGTAGATAACTGGCCCAATCTGTGGAGCAGACAGTCGAGGTCTTTTAACTATGTAACATATTTACAATGAAAAAGTGCACTTAATAAACTACAACCTGAGGAATACCAAACTTTCTTGATTTCTGAGTGTGGGGTTGACAGACAATTAAACATTCTCCGCCTTAGTATCACTTAGGCTAATATAACACACTGATAACTGTCATATTAATTGTGCTATCTGTTAGGTACATGTGTATAAATGTGGATTAAGTGATGTCTATCATGCAGTTATGTTGTTGTGTATAATGTATAGTATATGGCATTTATATCTGACAATTATTTATATCTAACTTACTGTTCTTACATTAGGCCAAACACAATTTTCCACATCATGGACAATGAAGTTTCTAACCTAACCTAACCTATAACTAACCTATAACTAACCTAACTCAATTGCAGAGCAGTAGAGTAAAGAACAAGTTATGATGGGCTTCAACACTGATCAGCATAAATTCACCCAATTTAGATTAGCATCATGGCTTTCAGGCCTGTTCTCCACTGCTGAAAAAGCACAAAATTTATCCAGAATTATTTGAGGAAATTATCCTTCCAGAAGCGAGCATTTACAGCCACAGCAGCAGGCTCTGCCACTCACTTGAGGACTCTCCTCCTCCACTCAGGAAGCACACAGCAGCTGACAAACCTGGAAACCTTTGTGTCTCATTGAGTGCTGGAGAATGAGCCAATTAGAGGTGTTTGTCAGGGGAGAAACAATCATGAAACAACTCACTATGGTCACCGTTTGCTATGGCAGTTTTTGGATTGCAGTGTTTTTTTCCCTGTTTGTAAAATATTTTGATATTCATTCTATGAAGGAAAAACAGACAAACCCCCTTTGTTGATATATTGAAGCCTTTATTCCTTGCCTTACAACACCAAGAAAGATGAGAGCAACAGCTCAAATGGCTCCAGTGTTAACTGACTATTCTGAACTCATTATATGATCTATGTTTAAAATAGCAGCTTATTATTTCTGGACATACTCTATTTAGCATGACACAAACAGTACCCTTTAGAAGGTTATAAGAGCCCTTTAGAGACAAAACTGTTGGGCCTAGATGTGACAACAGACCAGCAGTGCTCTCTACTGGCAAGAGATATAAAAATTACAATTCATTTGACTCCTTAATTTCCTCAGAACACAACTCTTCAGGATCAGTGAAATGGACATTGACTGGTTGGTAGAACATATGGATATTAAAGGTTTCAGTAAGGAGACATAGATCTTTTAACATGACACATTCACATCCCGATTAAAAATAAATATGACATGTATTTCTTTTTGGTATTTCAGTGTGTGATAAATGTATTTTAGCACACACAATATTCAAATTAGGCCTAATGCCACTAGAAAACAGAAGATACATGACTATCACTCTGTGTACTGTCCAAATGTGTGCCACATATATTACTCAATATAAATCTGCTCAGTAAAACATGATTTAAGCATTAAAAAAAGTATTTGAACTTATATATCAATGCATACATCTCAATTAATCTCTGTAGGACTATTATTTTAATTAAAAAAAACTATTTTCACTCTATTATAAAGTCAAAATAATTACAAAGATGATGCATTTTCCTGCAAATGAACTAAGAGTAACCTCAGGCAACTGAGGAAGGTTAAGGTTGTGCTCTACGTCCCATACCCTGTATACCTGATGACATTTTGCCTACTTATTCATTGCAGAAGAGGACACAATTTGAATGACAGACATTACAAACTTAGAGGATATATTCAACATGATAGTTAGCAAGTCAATCAAAGAAATTCATGTCCAAGTACACAGTGTTATCTGGATGGAGTTGACCTTTAGAGCATGACCAGTTCATGGTTGTCTAAAAGAACCCAGATACCAAGAAAAAGAGTAAACAGAAAGTTAGTCATTACAATCATAGATGGGGTTAGGAAATGGACCTCTGGAACTGATCTCATCCTGCACTGTCAAATAAGTGAATGAAACAGAAATGTCACTGGCAACACAATTTTTTTAAATGAAATCTCTTCAATACAGCTGTTGTCATTGTGCAGACAGATGCATACAAGGAGGTCTGGGGAAGTGGATGTTAAGTCAATGTTTAATATGGAGTATACACTTCAAGTTCAAGTTAGAGGTAATACAATATAACAAACATAATTTTGCCTCATATTACCCCTTATGAAATGCTGCTTTGTTAAAAAAGTAAAGTATAAGCAAAAAAGTCAGTCATAGGTCTAGTCCATTGGGTTCATCTTATCTTTTTACCACTGTATATCAGATAAAATGCACTCAGTGACAGGACCCAGGCTTTAGTAAACAACAAAGGCCACTTACACTGAATGCCTTATTAGGCTGACAAGACAGTAAGTGTGAGATATGTTAAAAAAAATGGAGTACATATTGATATTATCAAAGTTGATGTTGGTGTAGAACAAAATAGGAAGTCAGGTTAGCACAGGAAAAAAATACTGGCAACTCTCTAGGACAAGTCCAGTGGACATGAATGGGTTAATGTACATATTCAGTGAACTTGACTTAAAAAAAAAGGCTTGGCAGACTCCATTCAGCATACAAACATTTGCACAGGGTTCAGTCATTCAGTATTTCACAGCCTGTCCACCTTAAATCAAGGCCTCTCAGATTTAAGGTAAGCAATTTAATTTAGGGCTTAGAACATCAAAATATTTAAAATTTAAATTGTCTGAAAAGAACTGCAGTTCTCATTTTTTCAGCACTTTGTATTATGCAGTGAATTTACTAAGTATTTATATTTGGTGTTAATATTCTATCCACAGCTGGTATGCAAACCACTGGGCTGCTGGTGTTGTGGGTACTGGGAACATCACTAGCGTTGCCAGACCTCGACACAGCTGGGGAGAAAGGGACCGAAGAGCCTATTCCATGTTCTAAGGCATGCACCTGTCTACACGATGACTACACCTTGGAGCTCAACATGTACTGCAGTGCTCGGAACTTAACACAAATCCCACCTGACATACCCCCGTCCACTCATTCTATCTGGCTGGATGGCAACTTGTTCACCTCACTCCCCGCGGCATCTTTTAAGGATCTTGCTAACCTGGACTTTCTGAATCTACAAAGTGGCCAGCTGGCGACACTTGACCCTCAGGCTTTCAAAGGACTTAGGTTGCTAGCACACATTCACCTTGAGCGAAATCGCATCCGGGTGTTGCCAGGTACAATCTTTCAAAATACACCTAACCTTGCTTCACTTAGTCTGCATAACAACCAGCTCGCTCGTATCGAGGATAGACTCTTTGCAGGACTTTCACACTTGTGGCTTCTCAACCTAGGGAGAAACTCAATCACAGTTTTACCTGAGACAGTTTTCCATGACCTGCAAGGTCTGCGAGAGCTTGTTCTTGCAGGGAACAGACTCGCTTACTTGCAGCCACAGCTTTTCCAAAATCTTGTAGAGCTTAAAGAGTTGGATCTGACTGGAAATTACCTCAAAGTCATCAAAGCTAATGTGTTTCTTAAACTCACTAAACTGCAAAAGCTTTACCTGGCCCAGAATCAGATTGTGACAGTGGTACCTAGAGCCTTTGTAAGCATGAAGTCGCTAAGATGGCTGGATCTCACAAACAACAGACTGACTACCCTTCATGATGAAACTTTCTTGACCATGCATAATCTTCATGTGCTGCGTCTTTCCAACAACTCTATCACTGGAATTAGGCCCAGGACCTTCCGTGATCTGCAGTACTTAGAAGAGCTACGACTCAGCTACA
Source organism: Lutjanus argentimaculatus (assembly GCA_034769285.1). NCBI lineage: Eukaryota > Metazoa > Chordata > Actinopteri > Lutjaniformes > Lutjanidae > Lutjanus > Lutjanus argentimaculatus. The sequence goes on from JAWZSL010000022.1 coordinate 13,252,107, forward strand.
ACCGGATCCGAGCCCTGGGGGAAAGGATCTTTGAAGGGCTTGGTCATCTGGAGGTCTTAGAGCTAGAGCACAACCAACTGCAGGAAGCACAAGTGGGTAGTTTCACAGGGCTCTCTCATGTTGCTGTCATCAACCTGTCTGGAAGCTGCTTCCACACTCTGCCAGACCAAATATTCAAAGGTCTGTCAAAGCTTCACAGTCTTCATTTGGACAGAGGTTGCCTAACAAGGATCACAGCTCAAGCTTTCAATGGACTCTCAGGTCTACGGAGGCTCTTCTTGCAGCACAACAACATCTCTACGGTAGAACACCAGAGCTTTGTGGATCTGGTGGGCCTATTGGGGCTGGACTTGAGTTTCAACAAGTTGGAGGTTCTCACAACCCATACATTTTCTGGCCTCAAGAATTTGGAGTATTTACTATTATCCAACAATGAATGTCGTCAGTTTTTGCAGAATGGCACAAGCCAGCTACTCCCAAGGCTGCGCTATCTGGACCTGAGAGCTAATGCCTTGACAAACATGGCCCCTGATTTCCCAGAGAGTATGGAAAAACTTTTGCTGTCCGGGAACCGGTGGAAATGCGATTGCAGTGCCCTCCCACTCAGAGACTACAGCTTGAGGAATCCGTTGGTGATACCTCGGCAAGTGGAGACCCATGCAGAGGGTGAAGAGCCTGACACAACCATCACCATATACAACAACATCACATGCACCAGCCCACCCCGTCTAGCTGGCCAGGACCTGCGGGACGTTGATAGTGAACTCTTCCAAAGCTGCTGAACAAACACAGAGGGATGTGTTTAGGGAATCAGTTGGTGTGTTACCTGTGATGTTTTCAACAATGTAAACTCATTCAGTTTCTAATTTCAAGATTTTAATTGTAATACTAATGCAGGATTCACATTCTTGAGGCATATTTACTATTTACAGATAAAATGTTGTCATCTGTAGACTTTACATAAACTGTCAGAAAAAATACTTTTGAGATGCTATGATTTTTTTTCAGTGAAAAACCAACCAGTATTTCTTTTTCTTCAGCTTTATGGAATTTATAGTAATAGTGAATGTCTAATTGTGGGAAAATGCAACTACAGCTGGTAAATTGTCACCTCTCTGCAGAAAATCAACAGTGTAATGGAATTTACAGCAAATGCTTTGGGATAACTAAATTAAATAAAGTTATAATGACAATAGAGTAATAGAGTTTTAGACAGACTAAGATGGACTGTATAGATGTGAGTTTTACCACTTTGAGATCAGGTGCCTGATCTTGCTTGATATGGAAACATGTTTCCAGCAGATTTTTAAATGTGATGCATTTAAATGTATTTTTAAAAGTGTTTTAATATATTTTGAAGTTTATCGTTCCTCCATAAACCACTTGGATGTCCCTTGATTACCTTTGAACACAGAAGAAAATGTGGTAGTGGTAGTAAATAGGCTGTCAAATTTATATAGCATAACAATAAATCTTTCATTGCTGTGGTCATGAGCACTTCAGGGCAACATGGGAAAAATGGGAATGAAATTTTTTTTTTTTTTTCACAGCAGCAATTTTGATATAGGGTAAACACAGGTGTTACAAGTGATACTAATGAAGGTTCCATTGAATTTAGGTCAAACAGTCTTGGTACTGCTATTATGCATGCTGGCTCACTGAAAAGGCTCTGCTACATTAAGTGGAGTGGGACCTTTATTAATTTCAGTAATTGGACCTGTGTTTACCTGCTATTTCATATCAAGATGGCTGTCTTAAAAAAGGCCCTATAGTGGGCCAGTAACTGTTAAAAACTGCCATGACAGGCCTTTAATTCGATCAACTGTTAGTTGATCATGTATGTAACTTGGCTGGTTAAACAAACTTTTGTCATAAACGATAAGCAGAAGAAAATATCTTCAAGTATGTTGTAGATGTTTGTATTATTTGGTGTAGTAATGATCCATGTTCATTACTAAAAAAAAAAAAACATTGTATACACTGCACAACGCAATAAATGTTTTAAAATCTGTGTGCCTTTACTTTTAAAAAATATTCCATGTACCTACAAATTTACCTTTCAACATCCAGGGGACATTTAAAATGCTATATGCTAATGCCAATTTACGTGTTTCCTGTAAAAACACGCAGCTTGGGGTGCCCCTTTGACTCACTTAGTAGCATGTACCCCATGTACAGATGATGAGTTTTCAGCAGTGGATATGGGTCAAATCCAGCCCTTTCCTTTGCTGCGTGTCCCCCTCATATCCTGTCTATCTCAAGCTGTTCTATCAAATAAAGGCTAAAAATCAAAAAAAATATCCAAAGAGCAAACAAAAATACAAAACAAAAAAAACAAGCATCTAGGAATGGAACTACTTTAGCAACAAATAAAGCTATCTTTCCATCAGTAAATGACCTCTGTGCTGTACTCCCTGTCCGTCTCTGAGGCTGTGCTTGGTCCCGGTCCTGCTGTGCTCACTGGATGCTGAAGCTGAGGAGCCACAGGACATCAAACAAAAAAGCAGAAAACATTTCCTCTATATAATGTGATCCGGCTTCAATCAAATCAGCGAACAGGACCCAGCACAGGACTCAGTGCTCCATGTAGCTAATGTTAGCTGTTTAAGCAGTCCACAGTGAAATGCCTTGAGCATAACCTGCTGTCACAGATACCACTTTCCTCAAAGTTAATAAACATGGCCCATAACCACATATTTTTTTTAGCAGAATGAGGTCTGAGGTGGAAAACATCTTTGAAGGTACACAACGTACCATTCAGCTCTGCATAGCTAAAAGGCTTCAGATTGATTGACAGGTGGTTGTCATTATATTATTGGTTGAAACTGGTTGGTTCTAGCTTATACATCATATTTTGTTTGACAGGAAGAAAAAAAAGAACATACTTTCCATATTTTTAAAAAGAAAATACAAAGAAATTGATTTTTCTTCAATTGATTTTTAATAATATTATAATATATTGAAAACAATAAAACTATTATAAAGGGGCATTTTTCATTTTATCTTGACTTTAAGCCACAGTACTCACCTGTACACAACACAGCACCATGTCACCATGAAGACTTTGACAGTTTGTCAATGGATGAAGATGAACTAGAGGTCAGTTAATTAAAGTCTCATGATCGTTAATGGCAGCGATGTCACAACCCCTGAACAAACATGACTGGAAATCATTGTGTGCATGTGTTTGTTTCCTCAATAAGGAGCTGTCGAAACCTGTAGCGCAGACAAGCTGGTCAGCAGAGAGTTGCAGCCAGAGTGTGGGGCTGGATCCTGAAGACACAGCGGAAGTCAAAACTGCAAATCAGTGGGGAACACAACACTCTGATGCTGATGCTGAGGTGGGTTAAATGAATCTACAGCCACCATTCTGGGGAGAGGAAAGCAGTGTATCATGGCATACACTAAATCACAAGATCTGATGAGGGTGTGAAAGTTAAAAAAAAAAAAAAAACATTAGGGATGATTGTCACCAGTTATGTTTAATGCAGGTAAATGTTCTTATGGGAAACACTGATTTCAGAGGCAGTGGGATTTGGATGATGTCCTCCAAAATCTGAAAGAGGATGGACTGTCTCTGCTACAAAATGTGTCAGTTGAACCTGCAACATGCAGATACGTAATTATAACACACACTCTTGTAATTGTAGTGAATGATTAAGGGTTAGGGGGTAATTATGAGAGGTTATGTATTTAATAAATTACATGTTTAGTTTAATATCTTGTGTTATAATTTCAACACATTTTTTATAGATTGTGACAAGAGACAGGTCCCAGTGAGATATAATGGAGAAACTAGTTGCTGTCATAACAGCCATCCTGTGTCAGTGAAAAGTCCAAAACTCCATCAGGTTAGTCATGCCACTGCTGCACAGCTAAAAGTTTGTCAAAAGATTGATTGACAGGTGGTAGTCATTATATTACTGGTTGAAAGTGGTTGGTTCCAGCTTATGTAAGTGCATGTCTTATTTTGTTTGACAGGAAGAATGAACATACTGTGTCTGTGAAAAGTGCAAACCCCATCAGATTAATCATACCACTGCTAAAGTTTAGTTTACCATATGTTTAATATAATAATCATAATCACATTTTTAATACAGACAGAATAATAATTTGTGGAACAGATCATCAGTAAGGATGGCAGCAGAGTTGCATCGAAGCCACCGGGTATGTCCCACTGTTTATATTGACCTGTGTTGCCCTGATCCTTTAATAAAACCACCAAGAACATCCCCAAATCTTTCATTTGAGTCCAAGTCACCAGCCAAACACAACAGTCACCAGGAAACACCACCTGCAAAGAAAGCCAATCTTAAAAGTGCAAGCTGGATCACAGATGAAGGACAGGTACAGTCCACATATCCGGATTTGAAAACATTTTTCACGCTTCAGTTGAGCACATTTTGTTCCAGTTCATACTGTCATTTCTCTGCTTCCAGGGAAGTAACTGCAGAAAACCAAGGGGATGAACTGAAATGGGAATAAATATCCCAGTAAATATACAGATCCTTTATAGCACTTAAATGCCCTACAGTTTTTTTTCATTATTATTTTATTGTGACTTATTTTTCAGGAAGCATCTCATCAGCAGTCAATCAGCACATTATCAACAGATATTAAAGGAAAGGGGTGTATGCTGCTAATTGTCTACCTCTCCAGTCCTGGTATGGTTAGAGACAGAGCTCATGGTGGGAGAAAACAGCTGAATCCAGCTACTACCAAATCACACATCTACAACATTTCAGTGGGTTGGTTTCTGTCTTTGGTCAGTGAGCGGTGGCTTTTCTCTCCTAATGTGTGCCAACACTTGTTATTTGTCGAGCTGAGTTTGTGCTTCACCATGGGAAGGGTCACTTGTTAATGTGTATGAGTTTGGCCCAGACTCACGTCACAATGAAGATGAGGCTGGTACAAAGGTCCCACTCTGGGTTGCAAAGCTTCAGCGGCTGTGGACAAAGGATGGACCGGCTTAGCATGTTTTAGCTGTGGCTCATCACTGTTATAAAATAAGGGTGAATAAGGGTGTTTGTTTTGTACAAAAGGCCACAGACTGCTTGAACCTTTCTACAACCATGTCTGCAAGCTCCTCTCTGAGACCTCACTCATTACTCTAATTGCTGTAAGAAAAAACTTGCTGAACCAACAAGCCTATTCCTCATCCATCCATCTCCCGTCATCCTGTCTACATTGTTTCATCTCTGCCCCTTCCAAGAAAACAGAGGTTTGCTTTAGCAAGTGTGATCTAATATATTTTCAAGCACTCAGTTGATTTTGCATTCTGTTGTCTGTATTGGGTTACCTTGGCCTTGTATTTCAGGTCAAAGATTGGGCATTTGGTCTCAGTCCAGGGTTTTACTGGCAGACTGTGGAAACTTGGGAGCGTGTTTGTAAGGGAGAGAGAGCACACCAGAGCTGCACACAGAGGTGAGCATGTTGTCCTTCAAAAGTGTACTTTGCGGCCATGGTTGTTCTTCTTAAGCAGCTTTTTATTTTGCTCCTAGCATTACACTAAATCAGAGGCACAGCATTAACAGCAGAGTAAGTGTTTCATTTTTGTGGTAGGTATCAGGTGCTCTGGGGTGCAAAGCTTTCTTCCTACATCCGCTCATAACACACAACACCCTCCAGCGTATTCTTAATTCAGGACTCGATGCGTGTGGTCTGCAGCTCCTTCATCCACCACGGGGGTTCCTGAGTGACAGTGCTGGTAGGACAAAACGAAAGCCATCTGGTCATAAAATACTCTCCTTCTGGCTCATTGGTCTGGTGTGCATCCTGGATCCAACTGTGGCCTCAGGCCTTCGTCAGTGTCTTCACTGAATAAAAATAGTCTTTAAAATCTGTCCCTCTGATTCTAGGTGCTGTGACAGTCGTCCAGAGAACTGAGGAGAACCTGCCAGTCTGTTTCCCCGCCCTAGCTGCTCAGGGTCCTCATGCCCATTCACTTTTGAAAGATATAAAAAGTTCCTTAGATCCTCTGCTGCCTGGAGTGACAGATCCAACTTCTCTCAACACTCTCCACCGCAGAAGTCAAGAGCCTCCACTCTTGTACTGCCCTTGACTGGCCACTCAGGTGCACAGGGAGGAAGTGGACAGAATCACAACCAGCCCCTGAATAGGTTTGTTGTCAAAAATCCAAAATGCAAAAGGTCATTTGACAGTGTGATGTGTTTTTTTTTTTAGATTGTGTATGTTTTTTAAGTTTTTTATCTCAATTTAGATTAGACTTCTTTGACCAAATGCGAAATGGATTTGAACAAAAATACAGGATAAATGACTTAATCTGGGGTATCTATTTTATATTAACTATGGACAAACTGAAGCTAAAGTTCACCAATATACTTACATGAAATTGAAAATATACTGTGCAGCAAATGAAATGGACTTGTTTAAAGCTACTGCAATAAGTTTTTCACTGGTTATGAAACAGTCTCAGTTTAATACTGATGTCTCATAACATTCATAAGTTAACAAGACCATCCATGGGAAGATTGGCTGTTTTCATATAATTTTTCTTAATGCCTGCCACTAGGTCGGATTCACTTTGAAATCAAATTAAATGACCCTGTGTTTATGTTTTTCCAAACAAAGTTACAGTCAGTATCATGTTAGCCAGTTAAAAAGAACAATGAGAGGTTTTTATTTAGATAACTGTATTTTTTTTAAGTTAAATTTTGTTGTTATAGTGGTGGAAACACTACCGCTTTGTGCACAGGGGCCTCCAAATTAACAAAATATGAAAGTTCCTTAAATTAATTTTATCCACAAAGTGAGTTTTACAGTCAGAGGTCACAGGGTTTACTTAGTACATTCATATTTAAGTACAGTCCCTTTTTATTGTGGAAAAAAATTCTAACAGTGTCATAATCAGTCACCCTCACTTTTGTTTGCAGACTTCTACCTGCAGAGTCAGAGGTAGCCTGTTCGAGATAAGCAGATCACCTTCCTTTCTGTGTGCCATAACAAAAGGTACTGTGACTCAACAAAGAGCCAAAACTGTCACGAGGGGGAAAAATGGCTTGAGTCCACATTTCATTTTCAACTTTCATCTTAACTGTCCTGAGGGAAATTTTGTTGGCGCTGTTTGCAAGGATCAAAGATATTTGCTTGAGTGGAGCTGCTAATCCCTCTCTCCCCATCACAGCTGACTTACTCCTCGTGGTGTCGCCTATTGAGCCTCCATGTTGCTATGGCCAAGTTTTGTCTGTTTTGTCTGCAGAGGCTGCAGTCTGAGGGGTCTGCAGAGGCTGCAGCTTCACAGCAATGCAGATGCAGCTCTTGGACTCACCAACCAGCAGGTAGAACTAGAAGACTCTCAGTCAGAGTTCTGCACTGTGTCTTACAGCAGGAACCTGTTCCATACGTTTGGTAAGCACTGTTTGTCCAGTGTCATTAAAGATTATATTAGATGCTCCTCTGCTGTTTCCTTTCGTGTTTCTCATGTGTACATTCTTTTCAGTTGGGTGTACGTATGTGGTCAGTGCCAGATCCCTCCCATCTGATCCTGTTCCATCAGGAGTGTTCATCGAACTCTAAAATGGAGCAGGTGGTGATTTTGACCCTGTGTGGGAAGGACTTGAGCCAAGGCCTGAGCCTCCTACACAGAGTGCTGACAGAAGGGACAGAGGGTGGGTGAAGTTCAGTTGTATTTCTGAGAGCACAGCCTGTCCTTGGCTTTGGAACTGCAGGTGGCAGTTAACAAACAAAATACACTGTCAAATTACACATAGCAACCTAAAACCCAGTGCTTTATTTTGTCAATGGTTGAAATGTTTTTTTTTTTTGTTTTTTTTTAAAAATGTTTTATTCCAGGTGACATACAGTACACAGGATTCAAGCTTCTCAGCCTGAAGCACCTGCCTGCGTTGTCTCCACTTTAGGCTCAAGAACTGAGTCCATACAAGGCGGGGGAGCAGTTCTGTCATGACAGACTGGACAGTCTGCTGTCCTCTCCTTCCTTAATGTGTGCTCTTAGACAGATGAATGCTTTTGGTTCAGTGAGGAAGCTCCTACCACGTGATTACCCTGGTGACATCAGGGTGTGTAGTGACCCTGGACCTGCACAAAGTGTGACTGAGAATGATTATCTGTTGATAATGATAAATATGCTTTACTTTCACGTAAAACATAAGCCATGTTAATTCATACAATGATATGAGCAGGGCCCCTCAGACTTGGAGACCCATGTAGAGTACTTGTGTTCTGGCTCCTCACTGACCCCCTGCCTCGAGGGAGAGGATGCTGTGGGCAGGCTGCTGGATGTGATGAGCCAAGAGGACTCATCCTGCTGGGGGACCACTTATGGCATGGCTCATTCTCTACAATAGCATCTATGGTCAGTGCCCTGTACTGCATACTGATAACACGCTCAAGAACAGGGTTGCTACAATGCTGCAGGACTAGTGTATTATATGAAGAACTTTGAATTGAAATGTTAAAGGTTCGGGATCATATCAGAAAGCGGTTCAGGATGTGAAGAAGCTTTTGCAGAGGGCCTCTGCTGTACTGAGACCAGCACAATAACACAGGATGAGGTGTCACACGCCAGAGTTGGTACTTGGGTTGTGCCTCTGGCTGATAAACAACAATCTGTGCTTGTGCTTGTTTTTTGTTTCAGATACTCTGCATGTGCTCAGACCCTTTAGCCTCTGTGGTGCGAGAGACAAGCACCTTCAATGGCACCAGGACAAAATGGAGGTTTGGATTAGTTGTCTGCTTTTATTCTCGTAAACAGACAATGCTGCAACTGACTTTAAACTCAAAGCATTAAGCTTAGCATGGTTCAAGTATAATGGTTCCCCTTAAAAGATCTTATCATTTATTGTGACTTTGGCAGGGACTCCTCTGGACTGGATGTTGAAATATGCCTCAGTTCCAGATGACCTTTGTAAACCATGCAGAAAACAAATAGTTCTGTTTTGCTTGTTTGTTGGTACAGGTACACAGATGATGCATGCGCCGGCAGACAACCTGTCTGCTGATAGCCTTTAATGCTCCACCCCCTCAGCACAGAGCCATCCTAGCTGGACATGCTGGAGCAGCTACTGAGGTTCGGCTGCCATCTGGTGGCAGGGAGGAGGAGCATACTGGATAATGAGAAGAGGAAAATACAGCTGAGATGGTGAAAGTGTCATCAAGAGGAAATGAGAGGGTGAGAGGTTTGGCTTTGAAAGAAGTTGTTTCAGAGCAGACTTTCTTACAAACAGAGCAGTCAGCATGAACTTCCTGTGCTCTCTTGTGTCCTTAAAAGATGGCTCATCTTTCCATGGCACCCTGCCTCATCGTGGCTCTGCTGTGGGAAACGACTGTGACCTGTTTCAACTTGATCCTTGAAAGGTGATGAAAAGTGAGACTATGTAGGATATTTACGTAAAAATAACCTTTTCCTATTCCCTGCACTTTTCAGTGTTACACTAGATCTAAAAGGAGAGGTCAGACCTAGAAAAAGTAGGTGGAATGATTATCTGACAAGTAAATCCTTTATGTAATTCAGATTTTTCAAGGCCTTTATTAATTCTTAATATTTTAACATGTGTCTTATCTGCTGTGTTTATTGTATTGTCATGAAGTGATGTTTTGATGTTCTCTTGCAGGTGAAGCAGCTCATATGCTACCTGTTTAATCCCTGTTCTCCTGAGAGCTACCATACCGTGTCATGAAGCTCAAATGGCTGCACATGTACAAGCACATTTTCCAAACATTAAGTTACATCAGTTGGCATTTTTGTAATAGAGTATTTCTACTGAAAAATGTCACTTCCAACTCCTGTTTTTCCAAGACTTGTTTTATAGAATATAAATATTTTTTCAATTCACTGTATTATAATAAATGTTTTTTTTTATTTCCTTTAAAAGTCACATTTCCCCTCTGGTGTCCACTTAACTTTCAAGGCACAAGCAGCATTTTTAAGAACTGTATTCTGTAGTTGCGTTTGAGACAAAGAGTATTCACACGTTTCAGATGAAAAATTATTTTAATTCTCAAGATGATAAAAATAATTTTGTGAAATCTGTAAACCATTGCATAACTGTAGTGTAACAATTTAACAAGTGTTAACAAACTAGTAAATACACTACAGAAAATATGCGGTACACAATCCTCAATGTAGAAAAGAAAAATCTAGTATTCTAAGTCTTGCACCTATTTTTGTGTTCACAACACAAAAATATCAATATACCAACAGAATAATTTCTACGATTATCAGTAGAGAATTTCCTACATATCGATACAGTTTGTCACAAAATAAGGGACATATTTTTTTAAATCTATAAATAATGTCTAAACCCACTGACATTAAGTAAATAAATCCATGAAATGCAGTTTCCTCAGATTTAACACATTCTCTATGAAATCACCGTATTACCCTGAGAAAAACACATTTCTTTCCTTATATATCCACATTATGCTGAAAAATAGAAACTTGAAAACTTGCATTTGTTTTAGTTCTAATAAATTTTATTGAATAGCAGTTCACAACTAGATGCTACATCATAATGAATTAACTGCGCTCCATAATATCCAGTGACCTATTAATTGAATATCTAATTAGAACAATACATTCAATATTTCAGGGCTTCAATGTTAAAATAACATTTTTACTGAAATGTTCTAAAGTATATGGAACAACTGGTTCCACATTCAGATTATTTACTTTTGACAACACTTGTTGTACTAGTATTTTACTTAATTTGAACAGCTCCATACATCATACTCATATACATGTACAAGATTGCATAAATCTTCAGGCTCCATTTTCATAATATTAAAAACAAAAAGACAACACAACAACTAACAATAATGCAAAATAGATTAAACTATTCCAATGCAGAGCATAATGATACATCTATTACAGTTCATTTACAGGATTCTTCCTATTTGGTGCTTTTCCTTACAAACAATTGAGTTTTTGGTGCCAAATGACAAATTCAGATCAAAATTGTGTATTCAATGGTTAAGTATTGCTGTGGGGTGTTTTTTTGAATTGCATGGCAAATACAGACTGAGACAAACGATTAGCAGTCAATTATAACCTTTGCTTCCTGCTGTAGAACAGGTGAAGAAAATCTCATTAGGTTAGCCTTTTTCCCTTTCAGCTCAAGTGGCCTGAATGCACAGGATTATTTAGCAATCACATTGTGGTCCACAAAAATATTGTAAGGCACTGGAATTTTGATTCTAATTAAACACATTAAATGTTGTCATCTGAGAGACATATTCTCAATACCAATCAACATTATGTAATTAGTAAAAGGCACAGATGTACTTCAAAGTGTAATTGGTCTGTTAGAGATAAATTTAACAAATCTAAAGAAATCTAAAGCAATGCAAGCTGTGCTTAACAAGTGAACATTTCTTTCGTTTCTTTTTAGAAAATTTGACTTGGGCAAGTAGACCACTAGAGAGACCGACCGCCAACAACAAATTACCATAACAACAACTCAAGTTTTAATTGCGTCTGTATCTGCCTTCATGTTTGTCACAATCATCATCTGTCCCCTGTAATTTTACAAAAAAAAAAAACAAAAACAAAAACTAATTTGGACCACGGCTTTAAGAAATAGAAAACAAAGTCAGATAGAAAGAAAGCACCTTACAGTCACTGCAGGCCTATCATAACAGCATATAATGCATAACCATCAATTTCCAAAGTGATTGAGAATATGTAGTTTAACAAAATTAAAATAAAATAAAACTTCAGAACAGTAGTTGTAGAGAAGTTTATATGGCCACTTCAGAAGCACAAATGTCATTCACCTTTGACATTCCTTCACTGTAGACAACAATTAAACTGACACTGAATCCTCGCTTAAGGTCGGCATGTGCTAGCCAGTATTGCACAAACCTGCCATAAACGTCAATGTATACTTAACACAAAATCAAATATACAAATACACATTTTGTAAGGATCTGACCCATGCATTTTTGATCATTTGTGTATCAACTCACTATAACTAACTTTAGATAGAAAAAGATGCCATTAATTACTGTTAATGAACATTATCTATTTAAGGTACTAGGTGATTACTTTTTTTTTTTTAAACTCAAATTTAGGTTTCTTACTGAAATAAAATGAATGATGAAATGCGGTACAAAAGAAATAACAACAGTACAGGTCTTTGGTAAAACTGCAAAAAATGGGCTCAAGTCCATTAACGTTGTAAGCAAAAGCCATTAGCATAGTCCTGTTGTTTACTCGCTAAGAGGATATACTGTATGTCCTACTGAATGAAATATCAAAGCAAAAATCCACCCAAAACCAGAATTCCTGCCATTCACAATTCTGGACTTTGTCTCAGTTTCATCTGGATGGCCTTGGTGCTGAGACCTCACATTTATGTTCACAACTACCGTCTGATCTGTCTGAATTCTCTCTGCAAGGGTAGATTTTCCCTTTAGAATACATATTTGGACAGCTACTAGAACACCACTTTGGTTCATTTTTAGATTATCACACTAGACATCATTAATTTAGTTGGCTTCACAGGCAAAAGAAAATAGACTAGAGAATCCTGTGAAATTAGCTGCATCCTACACTGCTATCCAGTGTACAGGGGGGAAAAAAATCCAAACAAAAATACATTTACCTTCAATCAATTCAAAAAGGGACAATGTACAGCAGTACAGGTCTGTGACATCATTCTAAGTGATATACAAAAGCACTGAAACTTTGACTCAAATGCATTTACAAATGAAAAATTCAATCAACTTAAGATTTAGTTTAAGTTAGATGCAGACAGATATTTCATAGTTTCTGAAATCTGAGCTGTGGATACACAACAACATTCAAACATCTAAATGTATAACAAGAAACTACATTAATACCTTTTCCAGTAGCAGCGAAGCTTGCAGAAGTTATTAAGCCTTTACTACACTAAAAATAAGTCAATACAAATATTCTGGCAGTGTGACACAGTGCGAACTTTTTTTTTCTTTTTTTTTTGTAGCTGGTTAATATATCGCATAACATGCAATACCAGAAGTGTTTAGGCTGCCTTTTATGCTGTAATATAATCATGAAAACACTAAAATACTATAACCTTTCTTGATATTTTTCCTCTGAGTTGCTTAATTGTCATTTATGTGAATGTAAACAATGCATCTTCCCATATTTATATGTAGCAAAAAGGTGTACCTGGAGATACATGATTTTCTATTGAATTTAAAGCAAGAATAAAAATGTTTTTTAACACAGTAGAAGGTCATTTCAATTAGAGGAACCTATGCACAAATCCTATGCAAAATCCAACTTACAAGATAACTACGGAATTCTTCAATCACTGCAGAATTATTACAATAAAACAAAGTTGCTGAACTGTTTAAAAAGCAGTTTTATATGTTGCTATACAAATTCATGTGTCCTCTGTTTGCATACTCCCAAACATTAAATTTAAAAACCTAATTTCAAAGACTGAAGCTGCACCAAAAGAGCACCACGACCAAGGAATGAGTGGGGTAGTTGGGAGTGGAGAGTGGCGGTTCATTTCTAAGGTTAAAGTCAGGACACAGGCACTGACAATGTTTTTCTTTCTCGTCCTCAGAAATACTTAATGGGATTGGGCCAAACACACTGGCATATATTTATATATACACATATAGTCATACACATGTCAATGCTTCTGCAAAATTAATCAAGACACATTATGCAGAAACCTGTGCACAAGCTTCAACTACTTGTGTTTGCTCTGAAAGTTCTACACATAACCTTTTCAACTAAGGCAAGGCACTTTAGAGTTAGAGGCCGATATGTTCTATACAAGGTCAAGAGGCTAGATTCCTACAAAAATCACCATTTCAGGCTTTTAGCAAATACAATACATGCTTCTCTAATGGCTAGGCTATATAAATCTCTACAAAACAAAACTAACTGATTGAATAACAGCCTTAACATGTAGCATGTGCCTTACTGATATTACAGCTGCTGGTTATGCCTAAAATGCATTTTAAATTTGCACTTATTTGATTGAAATTTTATAAATCTAACTATGAAAGTAGAAACTATTAAGTACTTTTCTATGAAATCTTAATATGTAGAACCATGCCATGATTTAACAATAGGAAACATGAAATATTCAAATGATGTTTCACAGTACACACAAAAGCTTCAGACATTAGCTTATATATAAAAAAAATTATAAATCTAAAAAGACACAAAAGAATACCTAAAAAGCAGCTTAAAGCAAATTTCTATATACCCTTTAATAAAGTCCCAAGTCAACAAAGTGCTTTAGTAAGAAATCAAACTTCTTCAGAAAGTTGGTCAAAATAATGATGCTTGACTGGTTGCACTGAAAAAGATGGCTATTTGGTGTTTTAAAAAAAAAAGTGACTTTATTTAAAGAGGAACACTGCAAAAGTTCTGCAAAAATACATTTTGGTTGTTTTTTTGTTTAGTCTGCTTTACAGATACATGTGTGGTTCATAAACTTTATTTTTTAGAAATCTGCATATTCAGTTTCTATTGTTGGACGACAGTTTGGCCAAAGATTTCTATTTTCCCATCATTTACTCCCCATGGTGCTGAATGCTCTTCTTCCAAACATGGAGCTTCCAAACATTCAAGCTTTTTCTGGTACAATGGAGTTGATAAGCGAACCATTCCTCGTCCGTTTTGGAAGCTCCATGCTCCGTAAACGGTACAAGGACACACTTTCTTTCTGAATTAAAAAAAATAAATCAGTCACATTAAGGTTCTTGTGAGTCTGGATTTGTTCCTCTTTAATTAAAGAAAAATCAGCTTTGAGTTTTGCCCATTTTATGTTCAACATCACTGGACTATTTCCAACGTTTACACAGTGATTTTTTTTCACATTAGGATACAACCTGGAACGCCTATGGCACAAGACTATTGTTGTAAAATATCAACAATGACTTTGTCCATGTTTCTGTATGAGATTGTTTTGATCCACAATGCAGAACCTTTCATGTTCAAATTCCCCTCATGGAGGTCAGTGGGTACAAGGCAATTCCCTTATTAAAAAGGATACTTTGTTTATCAAACTTTTTCCACCTACACAATGACTGACAAAGACAAGGACTTAGTTCTTTTACATGTATTTTTAAAACTAGTACTTCTATTTTCAGTTAAAATATATTATTAAATTACAGTGAGTACATTTTCTTTCCCAAAAGACAAGCATCTGTGATGTAACAGATTTACTAAAACCTTTCATTGGCTTTACATACATTACCACAGTCATTTCTGAAATGTTGGAGTTGAAATGCGTTCAAATGTGCTCTGGGCGGACTTTAAGTGCATTAAGTAAAGAAGAAGCAACCTCAGGAAATCAGCGATTTATCCACACCAATTTTCAAAGCTCAGTGAAGTATTTCCAATCCATGAACAACAAAAAATGGGAGCAAAAATACAAAGTCACACTGATCAATGTCTTTGTCTATACAGCTTTTAACCAAGTTCTCTTTTTTTTCCATTTGTCATTCTGTATTTACTGTAAGAGCAATATATCAGGTTGGCAGTGCATATTAACATTTTGTTTGGAGAAAGCGCAGCTGCATTGTGTATTTGCCAGAATGTATTCATTATTAGGTGCAAAGAAAATGACTTATGTACATTAGTTTCTGAAGCATGACTGAAGGGTTGAAAAGAGACGTTGCAAGGTAATTTAATATTCTACTCTGAGTGCTATCGGTTTGACCAAGGTAATGTGCACATAAAATGAGCAAAAACTGTAATGATTGAATCCCCTGTACACAGTCTGATTCATAATACTATTTGTTTTGTCAGTCAAACATCATTTTATTCTAAATTAATTCAATCACTGTATGAAACAGACATTGCTATTTAGAAAATGTAATATCTATTAGTAGTTTTTCAAAGGGCTAATTCTTTAAATAGTACCTCGAGTAATTGTACATCACCACTTCAATATTTTTGTTCTACAGTAGGGACATTCTGTTTTACTAGGTGCACAGTTCTCACATAGTACATAATGTTGGCAAGGCTGCAGAACAATGCAACGATCATGCTTTTGGCAAACTATACATTTCTTTGACTGAAGCTGATATATTACCTGTTGGGGAAGAAAAGAATGAATATCAGCCGCAACTTAAAAGTACAGTTCATGCAGACTTTCAAATAAGCATGCTTGATGACAAAACGTGGATCTGAATGCTAGCCTAATAAAGCGTTTTAAAACTATGTACATGCTACAAATGAAATGCTGTGTGTGATCTAGTCTTTCTTACCCCATCTATAAGGTCTAGGTCATTACGCAGCTGACTCTGGATGGAGTGAAGCTTTGACAAGGGGAGCTGGTCCAGCTCTCCATAGCTACGTAGAAGAGGTGTTCCAGGGGTGCGACAAAGCACATCAAAGTCCCCTTGGAGCTCTTTCAGCTTGCGCTCTGTTTCCTCCCATTTCTGTTCTGCCAGCTGCCGCTCTGCCTCGGCCGTTTTTGCTTGTTCCTTTGCTTCATGAGCGTCTTTCTGACAAGCTTCACAGGCCTGCAACAAAGTGAAGTCTTGTAATTAAATACAAAAACTCAAATCTACAAAAAGGCTCTGATGTAATAAGACGTGTATTATAATGAGAGCTCATTTATAATACTGACTTG
Organism: Lutjanus argentimaculatus; assembly: GCA_034769285.1. Classification (NCBI taxonomy): domain Eukaryota; kingdom Metazoa; phylum Chordata; class Actinopteri; order Lutjaniformes; family Lutjanidae; genus Lutjanus; species Lutjanus argentimaculatus. The sequence continues at coordinate 13,268,678 of JAWZSL010000022.1, forward strand.
TTTGACCTGATGCCAGGCCTCCTCCCATTGTTTGATCTTCTTCTTGGCCTCATCCAGCTCTCTAAAAAGGCGAGCTAGATCAGCGCTGCTGGTTGTGGAGGTTAGGCTGCTGAAAACTGGAGATGGACTCGGTGAAAAGCTGCCACTTACAAAGTCCCAAATGTTGCTAGCCCCTCCATTCAAGCCTGGGTGAGCGGTGTGTTAAAATCACAAGACCAAGCATAAAAGTGAAAAGTTAGTTGTGACTCTAACTGCAAATTTTCACATAGAACAACTGTAAGGTATTTTTATTGACATGTAAGATTAAAATCTAAAGTCAAATGCTTTCCAGCTCACTTGGAGGTCTATGTATATATGCTATCAGCTTACCCAAGGAGTTCTGGGAGGAGGAGGTGGGTGTTCCCAGGAGGCCATGCTCTTGCTTGGCTAACATGTTTGAAGGTTGATTTTGCTGCGATACTGCCCCAGACAGCAGGGACTGTGACAGAGACTGGGAGAGGGAGCTTAGCGGGGAGGTGGAGAGTGATGATGAGGAATTAAAAGAGGACGATCGTGCCAGAGAGCCAGGAATGTTAACTGGAGCAGATCCACCTAGCACCCTTTGACCTGTGGGGACAAAGTAAATACTGTTGTTGCTTTTAAAATAATTTTCAAGCAAATTATAACGAGGCCATTTGTGACCAACTGGTCAAACAACTAACAAATAAGGTGTCCTTACTTGCCAGTCCTACACTGTTGTCTTGCTCCTCTAACTCTTTATCAAGAGATGCAACATTAATGTCACTAAAGTTGAGGTCCAGAGCGGATCCTGAGAGAAAACAAAACATCTGGATGACATGTGACAACAGTGGCAGTAGTGGTCAGCTGGTTTATGTTGCTTTACATACACATACCTATGACAGACTCCACTGTGTTGCTCCCTGGATAGAAAGGAGTGGCTTTTGCATTCATTGTTGATAAGGTGGTGGGTGAAGAACTTTCTGAGCCAATACTAGAGGCCAAGCTGGATGTTATACTGGAGGTAAAGCTTGATGCCAAAGGGTTCACTGCAGAGAACACTGTACTTTGTGCCTAAAGGGGGAAAAAAGCACAAGCAAAGGGATTTATTTAATTTCCAGTGTTGTAAATTGTGGTTTAGGTTTTCAAATTAAATAAATCCATAATATATTATGCAATATTCAATTTAAAGCTACTTACAAGAGCTTAACTGTTTATAAATAAAACCTCAATTTAATGCTGATGCCTCTATATGACCTACATAAGCAAACGGGACCACAGTGAGAAGACTGGCTGTTTGTATATAGTTTTTCTATATACAAACCACTGGGTCAGATTCTATGTGAAATCAAATGAAACAAGCCTGTTTACATTTCCCCAAGCAAAGTTACAGTAAGTAGTTTGTTAGGCAGTTAAAAAACAAGCAGGAGGAGATTTTTATTTATAAAATTTGATTTTTGACATTATATTTTGTGGTTAAACCATAACAAATTTAAAACACAAACCTGTTTTTCTTGGTCCATCAATTTCTGATCCACTTGGCCCTTGTTCTTGATCTAAAAATGATCAAAAAAAGACAGAAACATTCACATTTCACATTCACAAACTCTTCATTTCACACACAAACAGTTATTGCAATTAGCCACAGGCTGACAAAGAAAAAAGAGCCTATTTAAACACAAATGGTTTGCCATTAAGCATTATTTGCTTTCCCAAATGCAGCTAACTCTGTGGCAAGCTCTGAGGCTGTGTTCAATACTACCGAATTTGCTGTAGTTGTTGTCACTGTCATGATTAACGTGGTGACTGTCTAGTGAATTACATCCAATCAGAATCAGAGGTGTGCGAACTGATCATGTAACTCACTGCCTGCCATTTGAACCTCTATGAATGATTCAAACATATTGCCTTTGGTTACAGTACATCCAGGATGACAGAGAAGAACAATTTATTGAGTGGGCGGCATTCCTCTGTAATTACAACATCAGAAAGCAATGAAATTAACTTAAGGGGATTTTTTTATTGTGCAGTTACAAATACTCCTGGCTGCGCTTGCAGTGTGAAAATATTTTTTAGGCACGCAGAGTGTAAGATCAAGCTGCTCAGGATTTATACAAAATTCAAGGTTGATTATAAATATCACTCAGAACAGCTCAAATGATAAGACATTTGTTGTCTATTGAGTTTATTGAACCAAAGACCACATGAAATGATCTGAAAACTAAGACCTAAAATCAGTCAAATGTGAAGGAAAATGACTTGAAGGAGTGAAATGAAAATGACATGGCAAATAATGAATGAGAAATAAATAAAAAAGTGAGTCAAAATGAATGAATGACAGTGATACATTTAGTGTAAAGCCCTCAGTTGTCTGTGTGTTATATTGTTCCTGAAGCTAATGAGAGCAGTCTGTGTACCTGATCCTCACGTTCAAAGCCCGGAGCTTTAGGATAGTTAGACGTCAGAGATGAGACACTGGATGTGGTGGACTCTGAACATAAACTACTATTAGTTAAGGATTTGGGCCTGCTGATGGATCCCACTGGGGACAACAAACTGTCGCTTCCTGAGCTTGGAGTTACAGTTGAGCTATTAGAACATGAAACCTGAGAACGAGAAGTGCACATGATCTTAATAAATTGACGATCAAAATAAATAAAATAAATAAAACCATTACTATTCTGAATGGAGTATGAAGATGATTTATCTTAGAATAAGAATGTAACGACAAATGAACACTTGCTGTTTTTACTGAAATACTAAATAGCCTCTGTTCTTTTAAAACAATGTAGTAATGAAATGTAATACGTTAAAAGAAAATAGTAATAATGACAAATCAATGTATAAAAAATGTCAACAGAAAAATGAGAGCACTGTAAACAACACTATGACAAGTAAATGGCTGAATTGTGATTTAGGTCATTACACAAGCAGGTATCCATGGACTTTTCAGAAATTTTCCTACACTTAAAATCCAACACCCTGTTTGAGTCAGTTCTGACTAATTTCTTATTAAACTACTGACAAAGCAACAGAGAAAACATACACTTCCTACTTGTCCGTTGCTACTGGTTGCGTTGGTGGTGGAGTTGCCTCCACTGTTCCACTCACTGACTGGACACTCTGAATACTGCTGAGAGCCCAACTGGGACTGTGAACTTGACTGTATCACCGTTAGCAATGAGCTCATGGTCTCTTCTGTAGAGGGAATTCCTGAAAAGATCAAAATAAATATGAAATCTTCAGGTTGCAACAGCCAATAACATGAACATTCTTTGTGGTTATGGTTAAATCAATCAGAGGGTACATCTTTTAAATTTAGGAAAAACAAACCAAACCATTTAGGTGCTTATATAAAATCCTTAAATCAAAAAATTTCTAACAAATTTCATTGATTTATAATTCTGTTCCCCAGCATTTAGGCAAACTTTCACTTACTTTCTACATGTGCAAATGCACAAAACGGCCCTCTGGGACAGTAGCCAGTTTGTCGCATATCATTGCATTTGGTAGATTTGTAGATCTGAGAGAAAGACAAACAAAACACAAGATTAAAAGCTGTCTGCTCTTATAAAAACTAATATGGCACAGTGTTACATCAGTGAAACTATAATCTCATTAACAAACAATAAAACCTTATAGATATAATATCTTGACCTTGCAGCTTGCACACTGAAAACTAATTTCTCACACTACATGTTATATTCATCGTGATTGTTTTGGTAGCTAGTCAGTTTTAAGGCTTAACTAACCAACACTGTCATTAAATTTGCATAGGTATTCAGTGTTGTCAAACTTTATTTTGTTAGGTTTAATATAAAATGCTTCTGAGGGGGCCAATTTGGTGATGTAATAACTCTCTGCTGTGATGTCCTGTAGATACCATGCTCAGGATGGCCCACTTGCCACAGGCAAGTAAAATACCATGCCGCACAAGTACATCTGGCAACTCAAGAATTAAAATATTTAGATAACCGATTAATCGTTTAAGTAATTTTTCGTGTAGAAGATCAGAAAATGCTGTTTTCAGACTCTCAAATATGGACATTTGCCACTTTTGTTCATATTAAACTGAATATCTTTGGGTTTAAGACCGACAAAACAAGATACATATTTCACTATTTTTGGACATTTTATAGACATTGAAGCCCCAGATTTAACATGGCAACTGACTTTAATCTTTGCTGTTATTTAATAACAGCTAATAAAACACTTTATACAGAGGCAAGTGACTTTGAGCAAGTAGATTTCTGATGCACTTGCCTGACTGGGCAAGTGAAAAAGTAACTAATTCTATTAAAAAAAAAAAAAAAAAAAGCAATAATGATAATAGTAATTTGACAATACACTGTGAAATATAAATAAAAGCTATAATATATCCTCCATCTGTTAGTTAAAAAAACAAAAAACAAAATTCACTCACCTCTGGGTGAAACTGCTGCTCAGTGCGAGAGTGACAATACTGGCAACTGTCTCCACTGTCACACTTTGAGGGCTCGCCCCATTCATCCCCGTGTTTCACATTAGGGCAAGGAGTTGACCTGCATTCATAGAGTCAGAACCTTTAATGCATTGCAGTTACACAACTTAACAACATTTGTTAATGTCACATAACCAGTGTCATATCTTACCTATATTTGAACTTTCTAGGATTTCGTCTTCGATCTCTACTGTTGTGGTAGTGGGGGCAGGCGTAGCCCTGTCTGCATAGTCTTGGGGGCTTAGTACACTGATCTGTTTTGTAGTTGGCTAAAACAAAGTTGGTATCTGCAAAAAAGCACGAAGTATTAATGTCATTTGTCCTTATTTTGCGGGAAAATTAAAAAGTGTGTTATTTGGCATTGCCTGAGACCAATATCTTCTGAGTGGGGGTTACTCACCTTGCCACCGGGGGTCTTCTGTCAGAGTTTTCTCAATCATAGCTTGGCTGGCTAATACACCGGGCTGCAGATCAGGAATACCTTCCCCAGATCCCAACTGACCATTCTGAAGAGCCTCTTGTGCTTGGATCTCTCTGTACACATGAAATGTATTTTATTGTTACAACTTATAAACTTTAAAAATTACCTTAGTTGAACATTCTTAAACTTCTTAAATGAAATTTGCTTGTTGTCTAAAACAGTTAAATATAAAGCTAAATGATTAAATCACTGGCCTCTCTCATATGCAGATAATGTAATAATTATACAGAGGTTTATAAACTTAAGTCCAGAATTTTCACTGCAGGAAACATTTTGCCCAGGAAGCCCCTTGTTTAAGGTCTTGGTATCAGCTAATCTAACTCAGACTCTTTCAGCAGCACAGACCTCAATAAAACATGTTTATTTAGTATTGGGTGTTCATGTATTTCATGATTCACTGAGCCGAGCCCTAAAAACGAAATACAAACCAAACCATTTAAGTCCTTCATTATAGGTATTCTGTTTACATTATGTCTAAATTGGCTGATTTGTTCACTCCATTGTGAGTGAAAACTTTGGCAGGGAAGAGAGAGGCCACTATTTGCTTTGTATGTCACCTGATATCATAGACTGGAGGTCGGAGATCATGTGGCCCGTGAGCAAAAGCACAGTGGAGGCCATTCTTCACACAATGCCCTCGAGCGTCTGTCTCATGGATACAAGTGCCAGTCTTGTAATAGCGTAGATGGTACTTGCGCTCTGTGTCACCAGTGGTCCGGTGTAAATAAGGACAGCTAAGGAAGCAAGGACAAAACAGTGAAATATTTAATCAGCTGATCTGAAACCATCTGAATGAAAATGATTTGGTATGACATTAAAATAATGCAGAAAGAGTGCAGCCCAGACCTCAAATCTGTCCAAGATAAACATGACACATACCACAAGTAAGTCTTAAATAGAAACATCTTCCTTCAAATTCAAAACATAATTGTAGAGCACAACATAAATACGTCTATGCTGTGTCATATTAAATGACTGTTAAAAACATTAAACAGGCAAGCGCTGCACTGGCATTTAAAACATGGTCCTAACAGTTCATTATAATGCTGAAAGGATTATAAAAGGAGAGAATTCTTACAGTTGCACACATTTTTAATCAGGAATACAATTCTACTGTGAATGTGGGGCTGACACACCAGCAATGCCTCAAGAAATGTATGGCCAATAAGCCTCTTGAATAAACCAATTTTTCCTTTCTTGAGTAGCAACAGTTGCTATAGCAACACATAAGGTCATACAAAAATAGCTGCCATTGGCAGAGGAGGAATTGTAAGGATTGCAGTTGCTCATCCATTAGTTCAATAATCATACTCCTTTTTATGTGTATTTTATGTGGGGCTCAATTAAATGCTGTGCCCTTATAATTTGCAGGCACAAGAAGAGGCTGCTGTTTATACACTACCTGCTGCAAATTAAGGGGGAAGCACACTGCTACTGCTTTGGCTTCACATCCAGTTTCTGTGCAACACCTCAGTCAATATTTATGGAAATGTTATTCTAACGTCACAAACCAGCCACAAAATGTTTGAGTTTTTTCCCCTGTGATGACAGAGGAAAAATTATGCTATGGGCAGAATTATGGTCATTATTTGGTCCCATATAACAAACATTCATATCTTATTGTAGGGACACTGCAGGGAACTGACATTTTTGAAAATATGAAGGATGAAAATGCTCATGCACTTAGCTCAAATTAATAGTAGCACCAGTGAATATAATGCTTGAGGGCACTCAGATGCGACCTGTCAAGTAGCTCTTTATCTCAAAACAAAGAGGTGCAGCCACGCCACATGAAGGATGAGTTGAATTTGGTAGACAACACAGGAAACAACACAAAGGGCTACAAAAGAAGTGGCTCTTGAAATATTTCATCTGTTAGATCACTCATATCAGATAATGGAAATAAATGATAAATACAGCTCACCAAACAACTACCAGTCAAATCCAATTTTTTCTGTGTAAATAAACTGCAAAACAATCAAATCACATTCCTCATATTGCACTTCTCACTTGTACAAAGAATATACACAGTTTTCCATTTCATCTTTAGGGCACTCTTGTCAGTGCTGGACTGGAAATTGCAAGTACTCTTCTTAGCTGATCATTGGTAACATTAGCAATCAATTAATCAATTAATTATTATTCTAAAAAACATAAAATGTTTGCTTAGACCAAACAATACGAAATGTAATTTTTTCCCTCCTAAATCAAAGCTTAATTTCCACAGAAACAGATATTGCATCTTCCCTGACAGAATTACATAGCCTACAAAACATATTAAGAAGCAAAGGCCTCCACATTAAACATACACACTTAAATACTGGATAACATGTGGAGCAGGCTAATGAAAATAATCTGTTATATTTCAGATCTTTATTTGATTGTAGATTGAGTACATTTTATTTGAACAACCAAATTCTTAATGACTGATTAACTGATCATTGATTTATTATCATTCCTAGCGCATATGCTGTTACACAGGCTTGCTTATTTTACCCACTTGTGCTACTACAGCCACAGTAAACTGGTGAAATTTAACAAAGTTTTAAGCTCTAATAATACTCCTCAAAATGCACAAAAATAAAAGCCCATACTTTCACAGCAATACAGAATAGTTAACTACATAGCTCATCCTCCTTGTATTGGTCTGTATATTAAGTTTGTTTCAGTCTCTGTAAATTCACTGTATGAAGCAGGTTTATCCACACAATGTATCCTAATGAAGACACATCACATCACAGTCCAGCCCAAAGCAGCCCAAATCATGCCAAGTCATTAACAATGTTATGTGCAGAACCATCGAGATTATATGGTCACATATAACAAACATTCGCATCTTACTGCAAGGAACTGACATTTTGGAAAATATGAAGGGAAGGATGAAAATGTTCATGCATCAGATCACATGTTGCCCTTAGCTGAAATTAATAGTGGCACCAGTGAATATAATGCTTGAAATATCAGCCAAAAGAAGACAGAAACACTTCTCTACAGTTTATGATGAACTGCATTTAATATTTTTGTGGTATTGTTTAGATCCAATTTGAGTTATGAAGCTGCAATGCTCCTCTTCCCAAACATGTCAACAAAACATCAGCAGCTGCATCATGACACTCGTTTTCACGAAGCTGAAGAAAGGCAACGACTGAAACGGGGGGACTTACTCGTCTCCATCTGGGCAGATGCCTGTGGTCTCGTCGTATTTCGTGCAATACACGTCGGGGCTATAGTTAAATGTTCCGTCTCTTCTTCTTATGGGTCGTCTTCGCCGCTGGTTGAGAAAATGCCAGTTAAAGCACGTAAAGGGTCTGTGCTGCGTACACTTGTGCTGGAGGAACAACGGGCACTGCTCTGTCCTGAACTCCTTCAAGTATCTGAAACAACAAGAAAAAACAAAAGAAAATAGACGGTTTTAAAACGACTAGTAATTAAGAGAAAAGTGGAAGACGAGGAAAAAGTTCAGAGACTCTGAGGTGTCGTGTTATGCTGCTAGTGGTGTAGCCTACTATATATTATGGGTCACTGACGTTAGCTCGCTATTCAGAGAGCAAACTACGTAAGTATTTTGACGTAACACTCGCTGAAAGTCCCCGAGCGTACGTCTATAAATGTGCGTAGCAAGAGGGAACTAAAATAAGGCCGAGCTATTTACAAGCAGACTGGTTAGCGAGTTCCTGGCTAATCATTTAGCTGACGAGTTGACGGTTTAACATTCAACGAATTATTCAAAACCGTTTCCTGAACTCTGTGAAACAACCGTAAACGATTCCGTTAACGATTAGCTCGTCAATTAATTGATTTGGGATGTCCGCGTTTTTCCCACATTAGCGCTGATGTCGTTAGCGTGCAGTCGCTGTTTGCTATGTAACGTTAGGCAGTCACAAAGCCAGGAAAAGCACCATGTTTTTAACACACATACAAGAGTTGAGGAATGCAAGAAATGCAAACGCGCACGGGTGCACGTGCAGCTAACATTTTCGGAAACGAGTGATTTTGTTGTTTCTTTGCGGCAGCTTTACTTACGTGTAGTGGGTAGGTTTCTCGGTTTGAGGGGACGCATTGGCCGCCGTTTTCGAAACCGACGGCATTTTCAGTCAAAACAATGAATTGCGCATGCGCTCGGATCTGTTGCTCGCGTGCATGCACGTCCGCCTGCACGCCAGCGCTGCAAACACTGAGGAGGAGGAGGAGGGGGGCGTGTGTGAAGAAGAGGCAAAGACATGACAGTACCTCTGACAGTGTGTTTGTCTTTTGCCGCGTTATATTTGTTGTTTTATTCCCTTATTTCCATTAATTCCCCTTTTGAGTCAAAGGACCGTTTTTATTGTTAGTAAATATACATTAGACTAAGTAAACATAAAGGGTGCATTACCTTAAATCAACACTATATAATGGTAAAGAATGAAAAAAATAGTTATTGTTTAAAATCTGAATAATATTTGTTGCAATATTCAGCCCTCTCACCAGTTGAATGCACTGTTGAATGTAAAATGTGTTCCATTAGAAGTCAAAAAACATTAAAAATTAGCTCTTTTCATAATTTTGTTTATCTGAACCTTACGTACAGGCAACATTGTATCAATCTGGAACAGCCTTGAAATGAATGTGTTAGTCTACATAATAATCATTAAACTCCTCATCAACATCAACAATCTATCCAACCAAACTTTTGTAACTGTCTTTAAAACAAGACAGTGAGTCACATTTTAGTATCCTTAGACTATTGTCCCTATTAACGGCAGTATAATTATGGTGAAGAAATAAGATGATCAAATCTGTTCTTGAAAACAACAGACCAGGCATTAATGAAATGCACTGTCAAATTCTTAAAAAATGTATAACTTTTAAATTAATATTTTACTTTGCTTCAGATAAGTGCTGAAAACAACTCTTGACAGTCATCGTTTACTGATAAAAGGCTTGCAATCATGGAGGGCCTTACCACCTGAATTAAAAATACAACTAGAATTTCAAGTTTTCAATACACAAGTGAAACAGGCTGAAACAACAACAAATAATATTGAATTTAGAACAATATGAACAACGGTTTCTCCAATTTTTGTACTAAATCATGAATATGAGAGTCTCTGATTCTGATTTGCATTTAGATTTGAACATCTCACGTGTGGAAATCACAGCTCTAATGAAGATAAAGGTGTGTGTGTGTGTGTGTGTGTGTGTGTGTGTGTGTGTGTGTGTGTAGTGTGTGTATGTGTAGTGGGGGGTTGAAAAGCTTGTTTTAGGCAGTTATGGTGCCTTCAGTCACACTTGTTGCTAAAATGCTGCAAAAGGCTACTCCTCTTCCCTTTATCTCAGTGGTCTGTAGGCCAAATGTATTATGCATAAATATGACTGATTTTTACAACAGTTTTATATTAATTGTACTTTTTTTTATTAATGAATGTGTTAATCATCAATTAAAATAAAAATGTTCAAACACTCCATTATCTGCCTTCAATGTGAATTTACACTTGTGTTTTGAATTTGTTTGATGCCAACAATTAAAACTTTGTTTTCTACTGCTTAAATACAGTTTATTGACAAAGATCAATTTGATGGAGCCTGCCCCATCATTACTTCAGCGTGTCAAACTCCAATCCCTTTTCTTCCCTTCTGTATCTGAGAAGCCAATCTGTTCTTTTCAGCTCCTTTTTCCTGTTAGGGATTTTAATTTACAAATGCAATTATACGTCTAATCCATTATTCAGCTGCTGAGGTCCACCGAGTGCACTGCCTTGTAATTATGCATAAACCCTGGACTATCCTGTTGTAATTACTTTGATATTCCCCACCCCCACTCAGCTTACAGTTGGACAATGCCCAGTACCTTTCTTATATAAGAGACATTTGAAGGGGGCTCACCTGGAATTATATTTTGCTTACTTTAAGAAGCTCAAGCAGAATGCAAACTATCATAAATTTCATAAACCATCTGTACAATCTAATATACTGTAATGCAATAAAACAGCTCTGGAATGAATTGTAATTTTGTGTGAAGTTTTTGTGCTATCAGAAAGATGTTGATTCAACTTGGACTTGAGTGTGCTGTATTGAAAGATGTTTCCAATGTCCATACTCCACCCATCCTGCATGAAAGATAAACAATATTATAAACATTTTTCAACATATTGCAGTCCAATACAACATAAAGTTGGTTAAAAATGTTGCAGGTGGGCCTGTAAAAATGATATATAAAGACATTTTAAGTCAGCAAATGGTAGAAAACACTGGCTAACTAGCAATTGATGTAGATCTAGTTAGCTAGAGCTTTGCTAATATTAGCTATCACATGAAACAAACTAGCTAATGGTTGATGTAAATTAGCTATCTAGTTAGTATTCTGATCAAATTAGCTATCAAATGTAATTAATTTTTTGTGTTGTAACATTAGCTAACTTAAGATGTGACTATATACACAGTATGTTGCTTTTACAGGTTCTCCAGCAACATCCTTAAACCATCATAAAAAATTTGGTTTTCTTTTCAACATGAGCCTAGCACATAGCATATCTAAATAAAAACAGGAAAGAAGAGTGTTGACTGAGGTTCCAAAAAGGGTTGGAATTTAGGAATGGTCAATTTAGTCAGTAAAAATCTCCAGGATTTGACTCTAGATCACATTATCATCATTTGGCTGCATGAACACATCTTTATCTGCCCAAAATTATCTGTGAATAACCTAAAATATTGTATTATGTTTGTTTACTTGGTTGAGCTTTGCTCACAAACTCATTATTCAATCCAGCTTCATTCAGAGGAAGTATTGAATGTAAGCAAGGGGAAAAGTCACACCCTTTTTCCTCTCTGTGACGTCAGTCACCACAAACCTTTAACCTTCCTCAGTAGTCTCAGCTGTACACACAGTCAACTGTCAACCTCTTCTCACAGCATCTCTGATGTGCATGTGTGATTTAAAGACGGTCCCTCTCCTACAGTGTTGAACTTAGAGGGTCTTGGCTCCGGTGTCTAGGTGTTGCTTGTTTATATCAATGGACTTGACAGCTCTCATTGCATTATTACTTGCCTGTCTTCCTGTCTTTGTGCCCTCTGTGGCTTAGAGCCATGTTTGCTGTTTACATAAGATACATAAGCCTTCACACATGTCTAAATTCACAGACAAAATCTATATGTGTATATACATATATATATGTATATTTAAAGTAGAACATGCTGAATGCTCTCTTGCACTGTAAGGATATAGAACATAAAATAAATGTGAATAAATGTAAATGAAACATGTGAAAACATTGTTAGTATCATGCACCACAACAAGTTTTGCATTTCTGCAGGCCTCTAATAAACAATCAGTCAAACAATCCTCAGCTCTGCTTTCCCAGGGTGCTGAGACTGTTACAGCTGGAATAACAGTTTGTGGTTTGGGCTCCTGTTTTTCCCAGTCACGCCATTATCTCTGCCTGCCTTATGCACACACACACAGCTCAGGCCCACCACAGGCTGGCAATACACAGCGTTTATATGTTGATGTAAAACCCTCAGTCTAGGCATGATAGAATTTCCTGCACACGCCCCCCATTGCTACATAATACATCCACCTCTTTATTCCTAATGCACAGAACCACCTGTACATGCAGTGTTTGTTTCTGCAAAATGTAAAAAAGAAAGACAATATTCCCTAAACCCTGTTGCACATAATATCATGTAGATAAGCATTACTGAATTTGAGAAAAACCTGCAATATTGTAGCACAGAGAAAGAATTTATAATGCTTGCTTTGACAGATCAACACAATTAAAGGCTGTAAAACTTTATGACAGGTTTCATTAAAACCTCTGCTCTTGCACCTCTAATGGGAAACAATTTCAAATTTCTAGACTGCACCTGTGTATCCTGGTAATCTACATTTCATTAACCTGAGATCAATGTGTTAATGAACATCTTTGTTCTATGTAAATGCATTTTATCAAACTGTAAGCAATAATATCCTCACGCCCGGTGATGGCCTTTGAGATCACAATGAGTCTGGCATCAAAAACAACAACAGAAAAACAAGCCACAAACGTGCAGATGAAATGTGTTTTAAATGGAGAATTGTTTGTCACAGGTCCCGCTGCTGTGTACGGATGGCCATTGCCATTTATCACAGTAATGTATGTTAAGATGTGTAAGAAGAAAAGATTGAAGCAGCTTCAGGTTGCTAACATTAAATGATGTGTTTACCCAGTCTTATTCCCTGCTGGCAAAACAACACCTGCCTCTTTGTTCTACCATGCTAACAGGAACTGACAAATGGGGCAATAACTCACATCTTTGAAATGAGCAGTCACTGATTCCTACATTAACTACAATACACAAGCTCAGACATCTGATTTTGGAGACTGATCCCACACAAATTGTATCTTATGTCCTCAATTCACCTTATAGCATGACTGCAACCAAAATGTAAAGGGTGCAGCTACAGTACCTTCAAAGGCATATAAAAATTGCTAGGTTTATTTTAAATGTTGTTTGGTCTTTTTGAAATCAAAGAAACATGTTTTTTTGTCATCAGAGTTTATCAACATATTCCACATTATATTTCTGGAAAAGTATGACATTTTTTTTATTTCTAAAAATAAAACACATTCTGTGAACATTTGTTTGCACTGAAAAAAATGTGAAAAATGTAAGCTGAAATGCAAAAAGCAAGGGGTACAGTATATCTTAGACAGGCACAGTGAAAAGCAGGTTACTGAGCAGTCATTTTGTCATGGCTTGTCATTGTGGTGCTGATGTGTTTGGTGGATATGTGGTAGTTTCTTGATAAATGCATGTTTTTGTTTTTACATTAGCCAACACAGGTGAAAATACACGTGGATTTCCACTGAAATGACCCTTCTCTTACAACCTGATTAGATTTGATGTGACTCAGTATTTCCTCTATGCATGCTGTTTTAGCTGTGACGCAGACCGCTGCAATTTATCTCATATACCCAGAAAATGCTGTGGAAGATTTGTATTATGTATCACACAAAGAAAAGTTTCATCATTGTCTGTCTTGCACAAAAGCTGGCCTCTGCTGACACTCCTCTCTGCGTTAGTTATCTTTGCCCACTGACTGCACTTCCAGAGCAGATGCTGACATTTTGCTCCTCGCTAACATTTCATTTAGTGTTGCCTGCCTCCCCATCCAGCTAACTGTTTGAAGAAATAACACGCCAACTACACTTAAAGAAAAAATATCCTACATGCAGATAAACATGAAAATAGCTTTAAGTATTGCGCATGTTGTTATCTCCTTAAAGACATGAGCATGTCAAGACATTTTCATCCTCCTATGTGTGTACAGTCTTAGTGCTTTTGTGTTTTTGTTCAGAAAGTGAGCAGGTTAAGTGAGACGCTGATACAACTATGGGGCAAAGCTAAATAACAGATGAAGAAAGCTGAGGTAATATTTCACACTTGGGTGATATATCACTTTGATATGAAGATTATTTTTAGCATATTTTGTGCGCACAGTTTCATAACACATGTCCCTCTTTTTAAGAGTCACACCTCTGACACCTCGCTCCTGACAGGAAGGCGTAAATCGAGGCCGTGGTGGCAGAAGCGGTTCACTACTGACCAGCTGGCCTTCTGCTTAATGAAGAGACGCAGCTTGTCCCTGAAGGTTTCTCCTAGAAAGCTGTAGATAATAGGGTTGAGGCAGCTGTTGGAGAATGCTGCCAGGTTAACAATGTGGCCTGTGAGTGGGTAATCATGCCACAGGGTGGTAGCAGTCCTCTGCGATGGGTCAGCTGTGCCCTGCAGCAGCTGGATGCTGATGAAGACGTTCTCTGGCAGCCAGCAAATGAAGAACACCAGAACCACCACCACGATCATGCGCAGGGCCTTCTGCCGCCGTGGCCACAATCCACGGTGCTTCTGGGCCCTCATGAGGATTCGCCCGATCAGAGAGTAGCATAGACCAATGATGGAGAAGGGCACCAAAAAGCCAATGGTTACCTCCAGCCACTGAATCTCAAACACATTGGCAAAGCAGAAGTGCACCTCACCCCTGTGCTGGGTCTGCACAATGGTAAAGGGGAGCAGTGTGGCCAGGATGGAGGCCATCCAGATGAGGCCACAGCTGAGCTTGGCGTGCTGCATAGTCCTCAGTGGGCTGCTGCTCATGGAGCTAGCCAAGGCAATGTATCTGTCGAAGCTCATCCACGTGAGGAAGAAGATGCTGCTGTACATGTTGACCTGCAGGAAGAGGGACATGAAGGTGCAGAGGACAGCGTAGTCGTAATACTTCTCATTCAGATTGAAGACCTCGATGAGGGAATCTGCCACCAGGATGAGGTCGGCAACAGCCAGGTTAACAAAGTAAAGGTCCGGGATGGTCATCTTCTCTCTGTGGTTCAGGTTCACCACCAGGATTAAGATGTTACCAATAAATCCAATAGGAAAGAGGAGAATGGTGTACAGGCAGGATAAGAAGAGACCAATAATGTAAGATTGGTATTTGTCTGAGTCTTCAGTCAAATACGTTGTGTTGTACTCATATGAAGTGTTCAGTTGTTCTGTGCTGTTAACATATATCCAGACCAGAGAGGTTGTCTGCACTTCCATACTGACTGTGGTAGGACTGTCTTGAATCAGAGGCCACATGTACATCACCTGTAGCTACTACATCATTAGACCCTGTTAGTTCCCACTTTTGTCTCTTTAATGGGTGAATCATCTATGCTGCTTTGGTATGCTGACACAAGTCAGGTGCATGGGAACACAACAGTCACGGTTTGTTTGACCCCATGCTGCCATCAAGGCTGATCTACCAATAGATCCCAGACATAAAAGAGAAGCACCTCCATGTCTTACAATCGTCTTTTTTTTTTTTTTTTTTTTTTTTGGCCTTTGTAATCTGATGACTCACATCACCCAGACTGTCCAAACTGTGGTCCTGAGATTAGAGGGCAGACTTCTTTCTCCTCTTTGGAGTAATCTGATTTGAGTGCTGCTTTGTCTCTCCAAGTCCATGTGCATCTTTATTCAGCAAGCTTCGACCAGAGACGCTAATGCTGTGACACCTGAGCTGTGAAGAGGAGACAAGGTGAAAAAAAAAAAAAAAAAAATCAGATCATGAAAGAGAATTAGGTGCACAGACTCGGAAAAGCAGCAGTCTTGTGTGAACTTAAATGAGAATAATTAAGAGGTATGCTGAAAAATGATAGTGACACTTTGTAAAAGTTACATGTTTAAATCTGGTTTATTTCATAGATTTTAATGTGTTGTTAAATCCTACGTATCTTTTTAAAATTAATTTAAAAATGTACGTCCCTTGTTTAAAACAAGTTAATTTCACTAAATTAAAAGTAATTTTAAGATTTTAAAGATTTAGAGACAAAATATGAACAGTTTAAGTTCCACATTCTGTCCTGTCTGAGCATGTGCAGACTGTGTTAGGATTAGGAGTTATCTACTTCTAGATTTAAAAAAATGTTTGGTTTGCTTCAGTTATCTGAATAATGAATTTATTGAAAGTTAAGATACTAATAATAGCTAAAATTAAACCATCATCGGGATGTTCATAACTCATTTTAATATACTTAACATAAAATAGTAATTTCTACTCAAAAATGATTAACATATTTAAGATGAAGTTGCTGAAACATAATAAGCCAACACAACTTCAAAAATATATCTGGATTTAGATCAATTTATTTTGTGCAATCACTTGACATAATAATATTAAACAAATTCAACATATTTTTTCAGTGTATAGCACTTGATTTTCTCATTATAAAAAATTAAAAAACTGAAGATCAAGTGTGAAAATGACACAGGTCCAGTTTGGTGAGTTTGAAGGGCTTTAAAAAGGATGGTGGACAACTAAGTGAGCACATTAACATTCAAGCTTCAGACTTAAACAGATGCATTGAAATCCTCCTTAGAAATCCTCAGCCAAGCTGAGCTCACGCAGACATGATGACTATTAATTGCCGAGATGAAAACATATTTGTCATTAACATTTAATAAGCCTCTGTGTTTTGATGGCTCCATTTACACTCAGTTTTGAATGTATATAGCACAAAATTTATGTGTTTATAACCACTGCCATCTTTGACATTACTAACAGACGTCCATATGGAGGTGACGATTTGCAGGCCCAAAATCTCAGACTTTCCTGCATGGAAAGTCTGTTTCTGTTCTGCAAACATGACCTTTAGCAAACATTCACAGCCCTTAGGGTTTTATTTCCACCAGAGGAAACCTTATCCAATATTAATGCATTCATATTAACAGTAGTCTTCACAGTACATACACAGCATGCATTCAGACTAGAAATCTTACAGAGAATTTTTCTGCTGTACTTTTTAAATTGATGCTTTAAAACATTCTCTAATAAATAAATAATCACCTTCACAGCATGAGTAGCATACAGCTTTCCCTTTTTCATTTTAAGGGAGAGTTCAAGATAAGAGGAATGATCTGAACTAATTTCATGACTCCTGTTAGCTCACATAGTTACACTATATCACTCAAATATTCCTTGATGACAGACTTGAAAAAACATATTCAGAGAAATTATCTTGTCACCAAAACATTCATAAACACTCTCTTTGATATCTGACTCCTGAGTAATCCTTTCGTAATACCAGGATAGGAAACCGTTCTTCTGTTCTGAGCACATTTTGATCTGCATATTTTCTACCAAAATCAATGAGACTGAGATTCTGTAAAAGTGCTCTTTAAGAAACTATAATCAGCCACTCCAGACATGTAGTGAGAAAGATAAAGAGCAAATTGATGACATAACATACAACACATTAAGCAACTGGATTCACAAGACTTGAGGGAATGGCCCCATCTACACGGACGTTTAACAGACACCTCATTAACTGTAAATTAAATAAATATACAGTTAGTGCATCACCCATAATTTTACTGTCAACTGACATGATTTTTACAACACTACTTGAAAGTGACATAAAACACATAAAGAACTAGGGCATAACCAAAAATAGTACCAAATATGTGGAAATTAAAGGCAGCACTTACTTTTTAAAATTTAGGATTTGATGTTCCTCCATGATTGTCCGGTGCAGAAGTCAGAGAGACAGAGATTTGTAAATCCCACGTCCGGGCTTCTCTTCTGCACCACCTGCTGTTTGGCCCAACCCCGTCTGGAGAGGAGAGGAGGGCGGGCGAGACAGAAAGGCAAGAGATGATCTGTCACCCGTGGTTTGTCACCATGCTTCATCAGATTCCCTTTTCTCTGCCCCTTTTCTTTTCTTTTCTTTTTTTTTTTTTTTTTTTGTTATCTTGTTTGTGATTCCGGGGGTCCACTGAGCATCTAAAAAGATCCATCCAGCAACTGAACTGGCTAAGAGCTGATTTTAACACAAAGGAAAGTTTGGACAGCAAATAAGCAGAGTGTGGATTTTCCCTCGACCAGGTCATGTTGTTATGGAAACCACTTATATTTTTTTGCAGTATTTGTTCACCTGGGTTTTTCAGCTCTTGGTCTTAAGGGCCATGTAGGCACACTGCACATGACCTTTCTTAGTTTTCCATCAATATGTTTTTAAAATAGTTTTCCAACTGATCTGTATTGATTTTTGATTCACGAACACACCAAGATATCGACTCTTGCCTTTAATGTTCATTGTCAATGCTGCAATTACATTCAAATAAGGCTTACAAACAGGGAGCCTTCACTCTCAGTAAGGTAGAAACAGAACAGACTCTTTGCTCCAGGGCAAGGAGTACCATTAATGCAATTTAAACTAATCTGTGTCCAAACTGTGACTATGGAGACTTATTTGATGTGGTGTTGGCTTGTGTCGTGTCTAGTGGGATGCATTAACTGCAGATGCCAGCAATAATTGCAGACATATGATACTATAACCATCTGCTACTACAGAGCTATATATATATTTGATATTAAGCAGGCTGCATCATATTAAAGCATAGTTGTAAAGCTAAATCATCTTAGATAATACTATTGATTTAACTGACCCCTGCATAATCGATTGATATCCTACTATGGCCTACTATGATTAAGGCTGAGTAGATTTATTCCCAAATGCTCAGTATGCTGCTGTAAAAACAGAAGTGGGTAGGGGAAATCACTTTAGATTCCTTGCAAAAATTGTATGAAATCACAAAGAATAGAGGCATCTAATGAGGATTAAGGAAAGCATAGGAGGAAAGGGTCCATGCTCCATGACAACAAGAATTTTCATTGTGTCTCCAAAAGACAGAATGTGTCTCTGAGGTCTTCACAAGGTAGGAAGGTCACTTCATCCATAGACAGCCAGGGGGCAGAGAGAAGTCAAGGCCAAGGCTGGATTATTGCCCAGAGGGATGGCGTTGCAGCTCTCTTGGCAGCGCTGTGCACCAGCTCCAGGACTTTGAATGTGATACGAACAACAACAGAGAGGCAGTTGGGGGAAGTGAATTTACTGAGTGTCTGAAGATGAGGCAGGTCAGAGCTCAGTGTCCATATCTCAAACTTAGACATGGTGGATGTTGTTTTTGGGGTCACACTTTAATTAACAGTACACTAATAAGATTTGCCAAGCTTACTTTGTATCAAATTAGACAAAAATTAGAAATAATATGTTCTTTATCTGAATGTATTAAATCACATTATTGCCTGTAGTATTACAGTCTAATACAGAGTGTACCGCAAAACAATGTGGGAACATTCTTGATATCATAGGGTACAATTTAGGATTTATAGTTTACAGAAGCACAATTTCAAAACCTTCACTTATATTATCTGTAAAACTTTTAAAAAATGCTCATGAGCAACATATTGCTGCTTGGGGGATAGCTAGCTGTTCTGAGGTGGTGTGTTCAGCATTAAAACAAAAAAAAACCTTTTTGTTGATAAATGCGATGATGCCTGCCAGCTAGTTCCGGCAGATAACTTGAATTAGTTAATTAAATAATTAGCTGTATGTAGCTGTTGTACTGCTCTTAATGCTTTCAGGATCTCACAGATAGTCAGGAGGGAAATGCAAAAATACTGTATATACTCTCCTGTGTATAGCTGTCCAGACTAGCAAGGAGAAGGAACATCTGGGGACTCATTGTGCTGAAGAAATGACAAAAAAAAAAAAAAAAAAAAGACAAGGAGGACTGAGGGTGGAGTTACAAAGCTGTTCTGTGGCGAGTAATTCCGTGACATAAAGGATCACAGACTCTGCCTTGAAACCAGAATAGTTGGGGTCTTGTAGTAGTTAGTATGTTCAAGCGTGAAAAAAGGAGGCAGCATCAGATAGATGGGTCGGGCGCTGGTTTCATCTTGGAGAGGCAAAGTACCTCTTGCTGATTTCAGTGCAGATGGCACACAGCCTCGTGTCTTGGAAAAGCTGATTTTGGTCGTCAGAAAATGGTGCAGCTGAGCAGCAGTGATGGTCTGAAGGAGCCGACAGGGTCAATACGGCAGCTGGTAGCCCTGCTGGCACAAACAATTTTTGGTTTTAGACAAGAAAGGGGGACGGCGCAGAGCAGTTTCTGTGGGTTAGAAGAAGAGGATTTTAGCTTTAGTAGAAAGTCGATTTGCCACCGAGAGAAAGAAAGAAGAGAGCAGACAGCCTGAGAGGTCATACAGCAAGCCAGATTTGTGCGATTTTCTCTCAGCTACCTGAAATCTCAGTTATTCAGTCCGCATGACTTCACACAGATAAGGGGAAAGTGGGGATGCAGAGGTCAGTCTAGTGGAAAGGTGCTGGAGACTGTCAAAGAGAGGAGGGAAGAAGGGAGGAAGAAAATGCATATTTCCCTGAATAGTGATGACGTGAATTGAGACCAAGTTAATGAAGTAGTACTCAAACACAGCACTTAAGCTGCACAGGTACAATTATTATATTTGTTCTAACGTGTGAAAATATATCTCAGACATACATTTTACGCTCAAAAATCTATAGTATATGTGATAACACTGCAGAGCAGACATGCATGCCATAATCCTACAGAAAGACACGAAGAGACTAAAAAGAGGAGTTGTGACATTGACTGATTCTAGGATTTTTCTAGACTTTAAAGCACTTCCAAGGAACTGATTAAGTAGGTAATGTAATGTTAAGTAAACAGTGAACCACATCTGGAAAATGTACTTCCAAGACCAGCTTCCAGAAAAAGGATCTTACATGTGCTAACAATGGCAAGTTATGTGTGATAGGAAAGGATGATATAAACCACATGAACAAATAGTGAGGCATAATACTGTAAAATTATTTATACTAACTGGTTCTTCTGTTTTATGTCTTTTTCTGTCAGTTGCAAGCCTGAAAACAGCAAGCATGTCGTCGCCATCTCTGATATTATCATGGTTTAACCTTAAACTAGCTTAAAATGAAAAAGAATTAAATTTTTTTTCTGTAAACTTAAGTTTAGTTTTTATTCTAAACCTAGATTAAATTTAATTCTGTTGGACTAAAACTCAAAAAAACTCTGATAACTGTGATCTAGTATTAACTTTAAACTTGGAATTGAAGAAGTTTAAGTTTTAAAATAGCTGCCTCTTTTAGACGGACTGAGAAAAATAATCAAGTCTCTCAAAGAAAGTAAAGGGACAGACTCATTTATTTCAATCCAGTTGATGATTTGGCCAATAAGTTTTTCTCAAGGGAGCTAGCTAGCAATCAATATAATGTTTTATTTATTTTTTAATCTTTAAGCTAGCGAGAGAAGAATATAACTTTTTTTCAAACTTTTTAGCAATCTAACAAACAATATAAAGTTAACTTAGCTAGCAAACATTTTATTACATTTTTTTTTTAAATTGCCAGCTAGCAAACAATGTAATGTTTTGTTAAGGAAGCTGAAGCTGTTTATTTGTGTCACAGAGCTCTGCTTCATTTTAAATCTGAATATACTCATTTTAAACCTAGTTTTCATAAACTCTGATTACTGAGATTAAAGTTATGTTTGCTGGTGCAGCCCAGTGTATGACTCTGAATTTGCATGCTGTGCTTCAACCACTTCCTTTGTGAGCTCTCCCCAGCTAGATAAGTTTTCAGAGGGTTGAGAGAGAGAGGATGCACTCCCTGTTTATGTCCACTTGGTGGCCCACTGGCATAAATAGTGAATAATGTTTGGCAAGGTGAAAAACATTTCAACATCACTGCACAAGCTGTGGCTGATGTGGTTGAGAATAGTTTATGAAAGTGATTTTCTGCACCAATTAACAGGTGAAAGCATCATGTTGAATTTTGTGTTCTAAAACTTCCAATAAGGGTGAAGCTAAATGATTGAATCACACAATAAACGACAAGGGGAATCCAACATTTGCCTTGGTCTCTTTTTTATCATAATAACCATGAAATCCTACCATAACTATGAAAACATGTTATTTTAGTAACTTATTTCTTGTGCATGTATGAAAAGAAAAACAATACTTCCCTTCCAGTGACATCTAATGAACAAGACAACATTACCAGTGCTGTTAATGGGAAGTTGTGGGGTTTAACTGCTTGTGGTTGGGGGAGTGAAAGTGGGAGGTCTAGTGGAGGGAGGGTACAACACCCTCATCTGCCTCCACTTACCAGTCTGATGTGCTTCTGGCTCCATCCAACATCTCCCACAGCCACAACCACAACCTCTGAATGGAACATCCTGCACAGTCCAGCTCCTCTGCGCCGCTTCCAGGGCCATGTTTGATATTTAGCTGATTCTGGGATTTTATTGTTAGTGTATTTTTTTAT
This sequence comes from Lutjanus argentimaculatus, assembly GCA_034769285.1. Lineage (NCBI taxonomy): Eukaryota > Metazoa > Chordata > Actinopteri > Lutjaniformes > Lutjanidae > Lutjanus > Lutjanus argentimaculatus. The sequence goes on from JAWZSL010000022.1 coordinate 13,291,275, forward strand.
TCTCTGCTCCCATTTCTGAAGAGGAAACACAAAGAACAGGAATGACAGGGGAGGAAGGGTGGATTGTTTTTAAAGCATCTGCCCTGGTCCACTTGTCTCCCCAGTGCTGAAGTGATGTGGTGGGTCAAAGATGAAGGCTCCTTCCTGGTTTCAAATGGCAGCAGTGGGAAGTAACTAAGTACAAATACTTTGTTACTGTACTTTTGTAGATTTTTCAAGTATTTGTTCTTTACTTGAGTATTTCTTTTTCTGACATTTTACTTTTAATCCCTACATTTTAACATAAATCCCTGCACCTTCTACTGCTTACATTTTCAAAACAGATTAGTTACTTTAGTTTTGATGCATTTGAGGGGAATTATCATTGTGCTCCACCTGCCCAACATCAAAACTGCTTTAACCTAAATGGACAACACAGTCGGACAAGACAGAGAAATGAAATTCCTTGGTGTATCCATCAGCATACCACGCATGGCTGATGTAACAAGATGAAAATACTTAAAGACGTAACAAGATATAATAAGACAGAAACAATTAAAAAGATGGAACAAGACGACAACAATATAACAATACATAATAGGACAAAAACAATGTAAAATACATAACAAATTAAAAAATTGCCCAAAACACATAACAAGATGAAAATTATATAACATGATGTAAACAACATAAAAGGTGTAAAAGGACATTAAAGATTAAATAGATGTATGAAGACAAAAAAGGCATAAAAGACAGAACAAGACCAAAAAGGTTGCAAAAGACATAACAAGACAAAAAAGTGGAGAAAAGCTGAGGTTCAGTTAGCTTTGCACTGGAGCAGCCAGTAGAAATATCCTTCAGAGGGCGACTTTTTTTTTTTTTTTTTTTTTTTTTTAGACTTTAAGTACATTTTAGAGCCTTTGCTTTTTCACTTTTACTGAAAAATTGAATCAGTACTTCTACTTTTACTGGAGTCTTTTTTTATACAAGTACCTGCACTTCTACCTGAGTTAGGAAATCTGTGTACTTTTTCCACCTCTCGAATATGTCAGAGACAACACTGGAAACAAAAAGAACTACAGCTGTGTATTTCTGCCCACCAACCACAGGAATACGTTCTATAGGACAACATTCAGTTCAAACGTTTCGTACCTGTTTTATCTGCTCGTGGTTAAATCCAATTTGGGATCAAAACCAGCTTGGCTTTACAGCATGTGGTCTTTTCTGTTTGATCTCCGTATATCTTCTTTGTATTCAATCACATCCCCTGTTCTTTTTCCAGCATGTATTCTCTTATTTTACATTATTAGGTTTGTTGCATGAATATTATTCAGTCTCTAGGGGTCTGACACTTTTACTCTGTTCCTGTTGTTCGCAGATTCAGGATTATATTTCACTGCTGCCCTCTTTCTGACACTCTGGATCACAGTTGGATGTAGTGTTCTAAAACATCAACTGTAACCTGTCTCAACTTGTTCTAGTCTTTACATACTGCAGCTCAATTTGAGCCACATTAAGAAAAACAACTGTGGTCCCGTGGTGTGTGTGAAATCTGGTTGACAGCCAGATAAAGCATTTAAAGCCACAAGCCAAATGTTCTGGCTACATAGGTGGTCTGATGTGTGATGCTGTATGTTTGACTGGAGTTGACCCTAATACTTTTGGTCTGGCTGAACCTCTAAAGGAGAAAAACAACATTAAGACTAATGTAGCACATAAAAACTGTGCGTGGTCAGCGTTACCCCATTCCCAGACAGATGCTTGTACAGTTAAGAGCTTTTCCCCTCTACTTTAAGTCAGTACAACCTGAGGAAAACAACAAAACCTGTGGTTTTACACAGTTTATTTAAACTATACATAGCTTCATTTTTGTTCGTTTTAAACCAGATATCCTTAATAAGAGTAAGAAATAAGAGGGAAACTATTATTAGATGAGAAGACTGACAACTCTTATCTGCTCTTAAAATAATAGGCTTCTACCAGCAGCCAGTTATCTTAGGTTAGCCCTACTATAAAACTGCAAATTTCCATTTGTCTAGTCTTCTATTTTTGCATAAGGATTAATAATATCAGATATAAAGTGTTACTTAGTGAGCTTTACACACGGTGAATTTTGTTGGACAGAGTCAGGCTTGCTATCTCTCTGTTACTAGCTTAGCAGTCTGCTGGCAGTTGGCTTCATATTAGTTAAGTTCCCTACAGACAAGAGTGGTAACAGTACTTATGAAGAAGTTCAACCGGGCGAGGTTTAAAGCAAGGAGCTGTTGGAAGTTGCAAGTAAGTTTACTGTCCTCCAACTATACAGATACAGGACTGACTAAAGAAAATTATGTTAGTTATTGATGAATAGACACTTAACTTACTCATCTGCTGAGGGAGAAATAACAAGCGGCACTGTTCTGACATTGCTTGTATTATTTGTGGACAGAAATGAATTGCACTGAGATTACGTGTGCAGTAATGCAGTAGAATATGGAATATGTGGGTGTGTCTGTGATTCATGCATGTGCATGTGAGAAGGGCCTCGCACATCAAGTTCACACAGGGCCTTGCACTCCCCTGCAACGGCTAACAGACACAGAGAGACAAAATTCAGACACACCAATGGGCAAAATTTGCTGCCCAGTCTTTTTCAGCCACGTAAAATATTATTTCACTTAGCAGTCTGTTTTTAACGCTTAGAAAATAACAGGGACAACACGGGGACAGCTCCAGCCAGAGACATGCCACCAAAAGCAGTGAGTTTCACTGGAAAACAAGGACGTATGGTTACCGTAGCTGGAACATGTAACTGAGCGTTGCAGCTGTCGCTTATAAAAATAGTGCCCGCACCCTCAGTAATTCAAAGTGCATCATTTTGTGTAAAATCTTACCTTTTGTGACCAGCACATTTCAGCCTAATGAAGTAATTATTTTTCAGCTGTATGACATCTCAGAAAAATCAAACCCATTGCGTCATTAGCTTCCTGTACTTTCAGAAAAGTAGCATGTGAATACATCTGGTAACTACACTGACTGACTGATGAAATGTGTTTTTTGTGTGGTTTGCTTGAGCTAACAGAACCAAGTGAAAGCCCTATGAAGCTCCAGTCCTCAGAGGGGGAAATGGCAACCATGACAACCATGTTCAATCCACTCCATTATCATATCATTTCCAGATGTAGTACATATAATTCCAGACCTCCCTCTTCTCCTGCTGGACCTCTCATGTTTGCTGTTTTGGCTCTACGGATATTGTAAATACATACACTATTGTGCAATCCAATGTTGTTACTGTTGCTGGGAGTGACTGTAAGAAATGAACAGTGTACTAGTGACAACAGCTGATCCATTACGGTTACTCCTCCCAGCAATGTAGCATCTTACCTCAGTCATGCTTTAACGATGACCTAATTATAAATAGATTTAATAATTAAATAATTTAATTTTAATAATAAGATTCTGAAAATGATCCATCACTTCACTATGCTTGCTTCCTGCTGCTGCACTTTTTTTCCAGCTCCTACTTGCAGGCAGTCACACAGCTCTCAGTGTGCAGTATTGTTATCATATGTAGCCTACACAACATTGTTGTCATTGAGAATGGCAGCAGTATTGGGCTGTCAGACCCACAGAAGACAAAACAATTCCCAGAATGCCTGGAATGTTGCTATTTTCCCCAGTCTGGGTGGCGTGGTTGAAGGGTCTCGCCACAAGCGATCTGCTGTTCGCAGCGTGGCGAGCAGGAGGTGGCTTGTGTGGCATCTTCCTCGCTCCCACCGTCGCTGCAGCTCAGAGGGAGGGAAGAACCTCCACAACTTGCTCATCACCCTGACCTGATCACAGGATTAGAGGGTTGGAGAGCTAGAATTAATAGTACTTAGTCTTCATGTACACTTGAGCTGTAGCAGAACCTATAACTTTAGTCAGTAGTCTTTGTTTTTTTTTCAAAGTAAAAGTCTTTTTTCTATTTCAAGCGACTTTTGCAGGGACAAAGCACCAATTCCAAAACTCTCCCCTTGAGACTCGTCTTGTTTGGTTAACTTGAAGCAAGAAAAATGTTTGGAAATATAAAAATACCAAAAAGTAAATACGTATTTTCAGATTTCATTGAGGTGAGAAGAAGTGGTCATATCCATGTTAGTTTATTGTTTAATCAGTCTTTGACTCAGTTGACAATAGAGTAGATTACTTACAGAATCTAAATATATCTCTCAGAAAATAATACTGTATTTTTGAAAGAGCATGATATCTTCCTGTAAATCTCTCACATACAATATATACACATCATTTTGTATTATACACATACACTTGCATACACAGTCACATAAGCATCACATCTGAAAGTGGATTCATCCGGACTTCTGAGGTTTTGCCGTTCAAATAGCTATAATGCGTTTGCATACATTCGACACACGAGAACTTTGAGGGTGTTTTTACACTCGGTCTGGTTCAGCAATTTAACTGAACTCTGTGATTATTACTCACATTTCTTTGCACTGGTGTGAGATTATGGCCCCTCTGAAATAATAAACCAAACTCAGACCTGAGCAGTAATCTGAGTTGGGTGTGATTTTGATGAAGCTTTATTTGCCAGTTGTGTGCATCGTGCAGTCAGTCCATTTATGGTGATGCTAATTATTACCCTTACAGAAGAGTTTGTTTTAGCTCTCGTCTCTTACTTAACAAGATATTTCAAAAGATTGAAATTTGATGAAAAGTCAGTGGATGGCAAAGGAAAACTGATTAGATTTTATATTTAAAAATGAGACCTTCTTTGTGTGACTGCAGCCAAATTTAGGTGGCACATTCCCATTTCACCTCCAAGCCATCTTACAAAACTTGATGGTATTTTGCCTACAGGTGGCGCTGCAGCAACATGGTTAAGTTAAATGATTGAAACTTTTATTTAGCTGATCTCCAAAACTGTATAGTAGGATGAAGAATCAGATTCAGACTGAACTCTCATTCTTTTAACATTTTTTATCATCAAAATAACAAATTTTGTTGAGTGCCTTCTAGTTTGATGTCTCTTTACAAAACAAATATAAAATTTCTTTAAATTCCATCCAGATTAACAGGCAAAACGTTCGACTGTCACATAATCAGAACACAAGTGTTACTGTAGGACCTATTGATTAAATAATAGTTGGACTTTGGGTAAAAATTAATGTGGACACCACTGCAATCTCTGACAGTATATAGTGCACCAATTTGGGGCTGAAAATGGACACCACCTTGAGAAATGTTGCTTAAATTTCAGATCATCAGACCGTCACAAGCTTTGATTCAAACCACTGATCATTTGACCATCTACTGCTGTTTGTCTTCCAATCCTGAATGAACAGTAAGCACTGGGACTTTGAACTGAGTTCAAATAATGATTAACTGTGTCACAATATGTACAAGCTTTGGGGCACATACTGTAGCACATAATGTAAACACACAGTGTCATTTGTAAATAAACAGTACTTCTCACTGATTTAATGTAGATACACATAACGAGGGTGGGGCGATGCAGTAACAATTAAAATGTTGGACACTGTCTCATACCTCAACTGTAGACAAAAAAATATCCCAAATTAAGAGATGTTTAAAAAAGTAAATTATGTTTGAAATAATCTTATAATCTTAATAATAACTTCATATAGCCAAAAGATTTTAGCAGGTCAATATTAACATAAAACTGAATCTGTCAATTAAAACCATGTACTAAGGTAAGTTTATCGTCTGAAAGTGGAATATAACAGTGTGTCCACCTTCTGTTTCTCTTCAAGTGAAAGCCCCACCCCGCTGGTGTATCTGTTCACAGGATGATTTATAAACTGGCCCTCTCATTCAGAAAGCAAATAAAAAAAAAAAAAACTAGACTAATGCAGTGATGCAACTGACCTCATGCAAGATCAATACGTTTTTATTTTTCATTTTATAACTGGGGTTCATCACTATTAGTCCGTTCTCTTTTCACTAAGTGGCAGGCAAGAAAGCAAAGCAGCTTTGCCAATAGTGTGCAGATTACACTAATGTATCTGAGCAGCATTACAGTTCAAACTCTGCGTCAAACACACTGTTTGCAAGTGCTTGGCAGGCAGGTTTTTTATACTTTGTGAATGTTTCTGACTGCGCCTCTGGAGGGACCCAGTCAGGCTTCATATTTCCACTGGACAAAACATCCCAGTCACTCATGAGTGCTCATACAGTTAGGGAATGTACATGCCACTTCCTCAGGGGCCCTCTCTGTGACCCTGTGGGGACTTCACTGACCCTGTGTGAGGCTCACCATGCATAATTCCTGCAGAGACAGAATGCATCCTAACAAATCACATACTGGGCCGAGGCTCTTTGCTCAGAATAATGAGTGGATTTTTGATGAGCTGATTTGAACTGCTTATGGTTAACAGGTGATGTGATTTCAGCAGAGATCACAAGAGGTATACTGGTTATGTCTGAACCCTGAATACGAGCTTTATATAAGCATTTCATGTAGTTCTGTGTGACTTTAATCTGATGTGGATGTATATTTTATGTAATGTACTATATTTCTGTTGTGGAGCTTATGACATATGCAATAATAATCTCTTTATGCTTATGAGTGGATCAAAACCTCAGAACTTTAACTATAAAAGTGAAATGAGACGATCTCTTCATACCAGTACCTACATCCAGCTACAGGGTAGTACAGGTATCGAGAAAGAATATAGCTTTGAAATACGCTGCGATTTCTGTAAGAGACCATTAATATTATATTCCACCTTTAAAATGTGAAGATTATTTACTCTCATGATGAGAAATCACTCTCAACACATTGAAGTAAAAAGAAAATTCAGCTCTGAAAAGGTAGAACTGTTTCTCGTTCAAGTGATCAATCCTCTAGATTGAGGGCAGTAAACTGCACAAACCGCTGGTTTGGTTCTGACACACAATGCAAGTTCATTAGCTGTGGTGGATTGTCGATAAACCAGCCACCATCCATCACTTGATTAATAAAGTTTATAGCTTACTGGTTCTGACTGCATGTACGCAACATTTTTCTTATTGGGACTTTATTTATTGTGACCTGCCATTGTTATGCGGGTGACACAAATCTACCAGCCTGTTAAAGTCACTGATCCTGCCAGGCAGCAACTGAATTCTTACAAAACAATGGTTGTCATAGTTGGCTCCCAGATCATAGCTACACAAATATTGCCAGCTGCTTTGTTGTGTGCTGGCTTTGAGCAGCACACAACAAAAACTTGTGCAGTCTTGCTTTTACCATCTTAGATATATTTTCAAAATAGAGTCGATTTTATCTGTCAAAGACACAGAGACCATTTTACACACTTTTATCTGCTTCCGCATCGACTACTGCAACAGCCTCTTCATATGTTTCAACCAAAAATCCATTAATTGGCTACAGGCCGTACAGAACTCAGCTGCCAGACTTTCTAAGAGAAGTGACCACATTAAGCTTGTTTTAGCCTCCTTGCACTTGCTCCCAGTGTGCTTTAGAATTGATTTCAAGATGTTGTTGTTGACTTTAAATGCTCTTCATGGCCTTTCTTCATGTTATATATCTGAACTTTTAGTCAAATATGAACCAGTACGTAGGCTGAGATCCTCGGGCAGAGGTCTCTTATCTGTTCCACAGGCACGGCTAAAAACTAAAAGTGAAAGAGCGTTCTGAGTCAGAGCCCCAAAGTTAGGAAACAAGCTGCCTGAGGAAATTAGATCAGCAGAATCAGTGACTTCTTTTAAATCTCTTCTTAAAACATGAGTTTATCAGAGAGCCTTTCCTGATTTTACTTAATTTTTATTGACTGCCTTTTACTGGTTTTATATGTTTTATTTGCTCGGATTCTTCTGACTGTCCTCTGCTGGTTTAATTTGATGAAATTGATTTGATTTTAATGACAGACCATATTTGCTGACTTAATCTGTTTTACTGGATTTTACTGACTGTCCTTTTGCAAATTTTATTTATTTGCTTGGAAACTGTTTTTATGATCTGCTTTTTATGAAGTTGCTGCCTTTTGTAAAGCACTTTGTAACATGGGTTTGGGAAAGTGCTCTATAAATAAAGATATTATTAATAATATGCAGTCAAACTTGCACACTGTCAGCACAATATTCATAACACTCCTATATCAGGGAAGCTGCACCCGCTGCAGTGGTATAGTACTAGGGAATCCCTTGCTTACAGGATAATTTGTTAGTATTTGTGCTGGGTAGTAACCAGCTGATTGTGACAGTTTACCACCCTCAAAATAGAAGCCCAGGTGTCTCAGTGGAGAACTTCACACGGTGACAAAAAAATAACAGCACTTAGTGGTTTTTGCTTGGTTTGTCCTCTCACTGCAGAACTGGATAGATCAGATCAAGTTCTGGAAGGTGACAGGAAATTCCACAGTTAGCCATGTCGCTGTTAACACAGTCCAGAGCAGCGAGGGAGCCCAGTCACATACTGGCTCTGTAGGGGGGAGATAAGTGCCGGCTAGGCCAAGAGGTGGAAAAGGGGGAGTAGGAGGAGCGTCAGTAATCTCCCAGGGGAAGATCTCACGTCACTACTTGCTGCACTGTTGAGCGTTCATGAGGGCAGGACTGGTCTCCACAGTGCAGCCTCCTGAGTAGCCGCTGAAGCTTGCTGGAGAAGTTTTTGTTCATCTGCCTGTACATGAGAGGCATCGCAAAGCTGCTAGAGAAAGCCAGCAGTTTAGACACACATCTTAAGAAATAATAGGTAGGTAAGTAATGTACGTTGCTAATGTACCCTGGTGCACCGGCTACAGTGTGTACCAGCAGGGTCATGTAGTAGGGGGTCCACAGTACAAACTGCACACAGACTGAGGCCAGCAGCAGTCTGTGGATAGAAGGGTCCAAGCGAGCGGAGTCCTGATCCAGAGGTGTCGACTCCTTCCTGATACGCAAAATGAGCACAAAGGCATAAAGAACAGCCACAGCTGGAACCACGTAGCCGATGAACATCATGATGGCGTCTGCTGCCTCCTTGTTCTGCATTTTGGAGCACTCAACCATCTTAGTGGAGATGTGGTTGCACACGTAGAAGAGCAGCGAAGAGAAGCTAGTGAGAACCGCCCCACCCAGATGAACCCACACACATGTTTGGTGTTATACACACTGGACATGTATGTACGAGGCAGGGCCCGCTCTATATAGTAGTCCAGACTGAGTAGCGTGGTGGAATACATGATGACCAGGGAGGAGATGTTGAAAAGGATGAGCAGGGTGATGTAGACCTCGTTGTTGTACTGCCACGCATGCCAGCGGGTGAAGGTAGAGCTCAGCAGCTCCACGGGCGCCACCAGGTTGAGAACGAGGCCCGCGATGGCCATGTTGACGAAATAAACATCTGGCATGGTCATGGACACCTTGTTGGAGAGGTTGACCACGACCAGCAGTGCATTGTAGCACAGGCCCAATGGGAAGCACACCAGGAGGTAGATGAGGGAGAAGACCGACAGGATGAGGCTGTAGTCTTGGCAGAGCCGGAAGTCCACGCTGGTGTCCGTCTCATTGTAAACCATGCAGATCCACATCGCTGGGCTCTGACACGGGTCACGTCTCTCAACAGGTCCACTGCAGGCAGAGAGTTAGGGAGAAAAAAAGTCAGTTACTGTTCTGATAACAATATCATAGTCTGGCAACTCACTTGCCTGACCAGAAAAGTGGTAAAAAATAATTAAACTATTAAACTATTTTGATAATTGATTAATGATTAAGTCATTTTTCATGCAAAAAAAGCTGTTTTCAGCCTCTCAAACAGGGAGATTTCCTGCTTTTCTCAGTTTATTAGGATATTAAAATCAATATCTTTGGGTTTTGGACTGAAAAAACATGGCTTCTATCACCCTGGATGGACATTTTCCACCATTTTCTGACATTTTATAGACATATAGTCTTTAACTTTAGTATTGTTATTATTTTACAACTGCTAATAAATAAAACAATTTGTACAAGGGCAAGTACAAATTGATTTTGGGCATGTAGATGTAACTATGAAACATGTAGTACCTTACTTATCACTAGAATTGGAAACTGTAAGAACTTTCCTTAATTGATCATTGGTAAAATTGACAACTGTTTAATGACTATTTAAAAAACAGCAATTTTGCTTATACAAAAAATACCAAATGCATTTTCCTCCTCAGTCAAATCTTTATTTCCACAGCAGCATTTTGCATATTCTCTGACAGCATTACATTGCCTATGAAACATATAAAGATGTACAGGCCTGCATCATAAACACATATGTGTGAATATCAGATAACGTGGAGCATGCTCATAAAAAGTGATCATCCTTGGTTATTACCATGTTGAATTATATTATTGAAGTAGCGGCCAGGCATCACACCAGAGCTGACAGATTCTGTCTGCTGCTGGCATTACTTGTAAATAAAGTTTTGAGGAAGTGACCAACAAAACAAACAAAAAAACACTGAGTTGTTTTTCCTCCATAAGCAGAATTCGACTCTCTCTTGTTTTTGGTGTCTGTGCTTCAGCTAGAGGAGCAAGCAAGGCCTTGACACAAAAACACGTCAGCCACGGCACAGCTATTATGCCCTGGGTAACGCTGTTAATTTCACTTCACTGCATCTGACTGGCTGAATACGAACGCCTCACAATATGCTTCAATTGCTAGCTCACCCTCAAAACTCACTATTGGTCCTCTTTGAGGGCCAACACTGGCCAAAGCAAGTGTTTGATGCCTCGGCAAGCTTTTGCTGTCTTGCTTTGTGTCTCTTTCTCTTTCTGTCACAGCCACATGCAGGGACATTGCTGGCTGTGCAGTGCTGCCCTTGAGCTTTTCTCATGGTCAAGCAACCAGATAAAGAAAAACACTCCTCTAGCCTGACACTTCACAGACTGCTTTAGTGTTGCTGCCATGAGTAAAGCACACGCACTTTCTGTTCAGGTTACTGCCAAGTTGACTAGGGGTTGGGCACGTGGTGATGGGTAGATTTATAAAGAGTGAAATGTGAGTCAGGCTCCGGCAAAGGGTTTGTGAGGACCCAGCCAAGGGGTTGGAGTTCAGGGCAAGGTCAAAGAAAAGGGCCACGCACATGGTGAGAGCGTTTCTGATCAAGCTGCGAGGGGCTGCAAGTTTTCAAAAGCTTATGTAATGCTGTCTTGCATAATTAATTCAGGTCATTTTAAATAAATTATTCAAATAGCTTTGGTTAAGGAAAAAGAAGATTATAAGGCTATCGCAGGATTGCAGTGATAAGTCACCCAAGATCTGTATTTTATTTCCTCAGTGGCTGTTACGTATCCACATGTTTGGCTTCGCTCCCAAAACTGTTGAAAGGAATGATTCTGTGAATAGAAAATAATTTTGCACAATTTTCGGGAAACCTCCTCCATGAAAATACCGTCGAACTAAGTGCAGGAGGGCAGTTTTGTTTTCAGGAGGATGAGTAACGATGCCAGTAAATGGGAAAGATTCTTCCGTTCGCTTACGTAACACCACTACAGAGGGGCTGTTTTGGCCTTAAGCCTCAGACGCAGACACATATACACACACACGCAGGCTCAGTCCCTCCTCTATACTAATCCAATTGGTTGTAATGAGACTATAGTGGAGGCTGGAGCTCAGAGCTGGACTGGAACAGGATCAGGAGGAAGAAAGTGTAGAGTTACTCTAAACAAAAAAAACCTGTCTTCACCCAGACGGGAGCACTGGTCAGGCCTCTTGTAAACATGGACCTCTAACACAAGCAGCTAGGTGACTCATTTACCAAAGCAGGCCTTGACAAAAGTACATAATTAGCTATGGTCCTCTCCCATAGATTATGTGCTCTCTTCATATTGTAGATGGGAAGGAATTTGTTCACTCTACACTACTTCAACAAGCTCTGATCACCTAAGGAGAAAATGACTTTAAGAGAAGTTGGTGATAATTAAAGAGAGAACCCTGCATTGTGGCTGGCTGTTCCCATTCATTAGCACCTGCTGTATACAGACATTTTAGCACCCTTTCATTACCACTTTGGCTCACTCAAGCTGACGATAGCTGCAGGGGACCTAAATTTCAGCATATTAAAAGGACTCATGGGGTTTGTGGTGCACTGGTGTTTAATTGCCAAAATTGTTGCCTTTCCAAAGACTTTGTTTCCTGTTTCTTACACCTCTATAGACAGTTTTAGCTTAGTATTTGACACAGGACCTTGACAATGACAAAAAAATGATGTGGTGAAAACTTGGCCTGGCCCTTGTAATGTGTGTAAACTGTGAAAAGTGAAATGTTGGGATTTCCAGCATTTACCACTTTTTTTTCCTACTAAACCATCATTACCCTGGTTGCAGCATAATAGTTACTGAAAAGCTGAGTGTTGTTTTTGCTGTCACAGAAAAGAAATAAAAGTCCCAGTTTACGTAATGTTACTACAGCGTCTGTTTGTACTTACACAGCAGAGTTGGTCCAGATGGTAAACAGCTAACACTAGTTAGCAGCAACGAGTCAGGCTGAAGACAATTAAAATAGCCTGAAACCAGAGGTCTCCCAAATAAGTTTTGGAATTGTGGAACTGGAATCCGCAGGGATCAGATGATCCTGTTTTCTCTTGAGATGTTTTTTGCCATGGCACAAAAACAGCAATCACCCGTAGCTGCTAACTAGCTAGCTTTGAGCTCTGCAGGCTCATGTAACTGTGGGTGAAGTTGCAGCGGCAATAAATAAAATGTTACAATTCAGAAACACTAGCCAGTTTTAGGTGGCTGGAGGAACATTGTAAGCCCAAAACAAGACGGGCGCCTGTTATTCCATTGCACAGTGCGTTTGGGCTGGCACACAGTGAGAAACACCAAAAAATAAATCGAGACATCACATTTATTTTTCATTAGCCTGATCGGACAACTGCCTGAGGCATTCCACTTGTCTGATCACAGGCTTTACTTGCCCTGGGCAAGCATTTGCATCAGTTATATGAGAACTGGAGAGTATTTCTTAAATGAAAGAAGAGCAAAGAATGGCACTTAAGATTTTTCTAGATGGAAAAGATGTTCGCTTGCTATCTTGTTTTTTTGGAGGCAGAAGTGATCATATTTGGACAAGAGGGTGGGTGTATGTCACTGAGAACTGAGGGCACAATCACCATCATATCCTGCTTATTCTTAATTTTTACTCTAAGTGGGACTATAATTACAATTTCAACGTCATGCTGTATTGAAGAAGACTTGAAACCAGTGATTGGACCATAACCTGATTAGGAAAATGTTTAATGAGGTAATAAATCAAGTGAGAAGAGTGAGAAAGTCATTTTCTCTTAGACTTATACTGTTAGACTTTTTCAACCAGTGAAGCCAATAGAAGGAAGTCAGGTTTACAGGACCTCACGCCACCCTCTTCTCACAAATGTGTAGGAGAAGCTACGATGGTCACAAAACCCATTAAAAAACACAAAAGGCCTTATCTACTGTTTCTACCGTTTGGTTCGTCTCCTCTGTGCTACTGTAGAAACAGTGATGCAACATGGAACCCAAGCCCTCTGTGGATATAAATGGCTCATTCTAAGGTAATGAAAACACAACAATTCATACACTTATGAGTGTCATTCATATTACCGTACCATATTCTGCCAATAAATCCCTGTATATCTGACAGACTGGACCTTGAGGGCACTACCATATTGGCTTCTCATTTCAGACCTGGAGGCCGTGTCCACTTCTTTCATACAGTCTATACTCCTGATTGGCTTTGGCTTTTTTTGTTGTGTTTCCTCTTCTGCAGTCTCCTACTATAGGGTTGGACTATGTCTACCAAATTGGCAGATGATATCATTTGGTCAATAGAGGGTAGTAGGGCGCCGCCCCACCTCTCCCCACATCCTAGAAGTTATGTGAAGAAGACTTAATTACTGTGTAAATATATACTGTGTATTTTTTTAAATGAGCAAGGATAATATTGATTAAAATGCATAATCTGCAGTATCATGTGATGTTAAAAATGTTTGAATGTTTTGCATTGTCTGAAGTTATGGACAGGTCACGTGTTTCCAGCTTGGGGTGCAATTTTTTGGTCCACTGATTCTCACTATATGTTGAACGTGTGTAGTTCAGTCCTATCAATACAAGAGATAGGAGTTTGGTGGGGCACACATTACCATGATATACACACTGTCAACCTCTGGGTGGCAGCAGAGAGAGAGATTATCTGACAATTAATACAGCAGAGTGAGATGTGTTGATAGTTGGAGGAGTTTAGTATATCAGATACTAGAATGGAGACATAATCCATGAAGTCACTATATTATTTTATTCTTGAATGTTGTTATTTTCAATAGGTTTTAGCGTGTCCATAATTTACATCCATTTAGTCTTTCAGCATAACGATTTGTAGCAATTTGTATTTGACCTTAACTTACCTTAACTAAGCAAATTCTCTTAGGCTGTAAAAATGTTCATTCAGCTCAGCATGAATGAACCATATCGCTATTGGTCCACATGGAGACACTCTGCAATGGATGATATTGTTGTTGTGTCTAAAAGGGTCTTCATCTCAGCACCACATCTGTAACTTAGTTGTGTTTAAAAACCAAATAATAAACACGACATGGAGACGTGGTGCAATAAACAGCAACAACAGCTTGATTTTTCTCTCCTACACGTCAAAAGTAGAACTGAAACAAAAACTCTGTGGCAACTTTGAGTGGACACACAACCTGAAATATAGAAAGCTTTTAAATTACGATGTTACGATTGTAGAAAGTTCACTGGTTGATGAACCCTAATCACTATGCCGTATGGTTTGTTGATCAGATTGATTATAGTTAGCCCATGATAGACAGTGAAAGACAGATGGCTCATCCAAGTGTTTTTTGAAAGTGCTTGCCCTTCTCCAAACTGTTTCCAAGAATGACTTTTCAAATGGTTTGATGTAACAAACCATCTGGTGCATCAGAACCATAAAGCCTTTTTTCTTAAAATCACATGCCCAGGATTCCACTTTAAAAAAAAAATAGGCCAAACCAATCACAGTGTAGTTGCCACACAACAGAGCCATGACACATGAATGGAGAAGAAGCTCAGAGATAGATTCAGTTGTTATTACAGCATACCACCTGAGGCTGCCAGAGGAATATGAAGTTATGGTAGTTGTCACTATTTTAAGGCAATATTTATGCAGTGATCAAAGCATGCAAATTCATCACTGAAGAGCACTAATTAGTTTTTATCATCGATAAGTGTATGATAATTTGTCAAGTATAATAATCATTTGCAAGTCACAGTTGCTAAAATCCAAATATTTGAGTTTAACAGTTATCCAGACTGACTGACACAAGACTAACATAAATTCTCACTATAGATCACTATTTCCAGTATTGTGTCTTTAATAGAGCATCTAAGTTTGAACATATGAGAATAAAACCACGAGAAAGATGTCTTCTTGCTGGCTGCCTCCTGCCAACGTGCCATACGTAAAATGATATGGTTAAGTAGGAAAAGCCTAATCTCTTGTCAGAAGAGGACACGAGGAAAAATCTTTGTTGAGTTCTTCTTGCACGACTCTGACGGCAGACGTAGACCTGGCTAAGCCTTGTTTGAACTTTTTGCCCTACTCCATGTCAAAAGCGGTTAAGTTAAATATTCCCAGAGGGGGAGGCCCTGCTTCAGCATGCTTCAGCCCCACCAAACATGATCTCGTAAGAGTGACGCCCACGTGCTTGACGTCTCAGCGTTTTGAAGCCAGATCTCACGAGCTGATGGGAGTAGTGTGACATAGTGGGCCCACACCCCTCATATATCCTTACTGGAATTTACTGGCTCTTCTAAGAAAGTAGAAAGAGTGATGTCACATGATTCGCTAGTTGCGTCTGCAGCAGTGCTCAGTGGAACTGCCACAGAAATACTACAGAAAGAAAATAAGATTACATGACTCACATTTATACATGTTATGACTGTGCAGCAAAGTTAGAAGTGCAGCACAATGACATTTGATGAACAATATTTACTAGTAATTAAAGGTATTATATGCAACATTTTGTTAAAAAATAATGTATAGACATATAATCCCTTTCAATCATCACTTATCACTGACCAGAAGTGTGTGGTGGTGGCTGTATCTGCAGAGACCCTGCTTTGCCTGTCTTTCCTTATTTTTCTCATTATTTTGCTTCACTCAGGAAGTTTTTCCAACCAAAAAAGTTTGACATCCTAGTGTCTTTGTAGTGCATTTACAAACCTCCCAGACAAATTCTACAAATTGCATTTTTAATGGTGTATAATTTATAGTAACTGCCCTCAAAACTACCAGACTACTAACAGTACGACAGGCCATTAAGATGTAAATGGTTCATTTAAGAAAGCCCCTAAATCTTTTCTGGTTCCTCTCCAGTGCCTTTCTCAGCTGCCTATTATTCTTGGAAAACAGCCCATTAACTGAGAGTATTAATGAGAAAGCTGACTTCAGGTGCATGCTAATGCTGTGTAACATTTTGCAAATTAAAATTACTAAGCTCTCAGAGGTGATTAAAATACTTGCCATTGACTCCAGTTCTGTAGAAGGGGGGTTATATAATTCAGAACATTTTCCCAAAATAATTATCAGTCCCCACAGAATTGAGTCACATCAGTGGAATTTTCTTGTGGGCAAGATAACCTGTTTTTGAATGACTTCCTTGCAAACTGAAAGTTTAAAAACTAAAATGTGGATGAATTAATTGACTCACTGCTGCACAGAGGGGGTTGAACAATGTCGGATTTGCCCCGGAGAAAACAGTATTTCCTCATAACAAGTTCTAGCATAAGAGGCTCTGGTCAAGCACAGGTCACGGTCAGTCCCAGCGGCGTCTTTTCTGCAACATGTTGAACTGTCACAGGAATCAACAACTCAGAGCTCAATGGTCAGCACAAAGCAGGCTTACTGCCATTAAGCCATGGCACACATGCCCAGGTCCCCTTCGGTCACATGGATGAGGTTGAACAACAAGTGCAAAGCCTAAATCTCAAGAAGCATTTAATTTGGTGAGCGGTGAGATTTATCTGAGCAGAACTACTTTGTTATAAAGTAGCATTTACTCAGGATCCTAGCTGATGCGAAATATGGCAAACAACTCTTAAGTAGGGCTGCAAGTAATGATCATTCTCATTGTTGATTAACCTGTCGATTATTTTCTTGGTTAAGTGATTTGTTTTTGGTCTATAAAATGTTAGATAATGGTGAAAAATGTAGATCTGTGGTTCTGAAAGCCCAAGATGACATCCTTAAGTATCTTGTTTTGCCCAAAACCCAAAGATATTCAGTTTACTGTCATTAGGGGAGTATAAGAAACCAGAAAATATTCATATTTAATTCATATTTAAGAAGATGGAATTAGCAAATGTTGACTTTTTTCTTTAAAACTACTCAAACTGATTAATCAATTATCAAAATAGTTGGTAACGGATTAATAATTGATAATTTGTTGCAGCTCTACTGTTAAAATATGTTATTAAATAGCCTGCTGGACGTTAAATCTGATCAAATGTTCAAAACAAAGGCGTCAAACTGGTGTTGAAACCACGGGATTAAAAAGAAAACCACAAACTGGGAAGAAATTCATGTGCCTGTGCTTGAAGCAGTTCCTGATTTTGTATTTTATGAATGATTTAACATCACAACACTAAACATACATTATGTAAAAAACTTTGTAATTACTCATTGATGTCCTGGGATTTAAGGAAATATATTTATAGGTTTACTGATCCAGTGAGCAAAGCTGCCTTCATCTTGCAGTCTACTAGTTATAAACGTGCTTAAATGCACAGACTCACTATGACATCCCATTAGCTGTAGTAGGTCCCAATGACAGATGTCATGTCAACAATACAGGCGCTAGTATTCATGTTAAGAGCACAACTTTAAAACTTTTTTTATAGCTAATGAATGAGCTTTTACCTTAGGTGGCTTCTGATTAACCTGATAAAACTTTCCTCCAGCACTTGAGAAAGTTGATCCCGTGAGAAACGTCTTCAGGTGCTGTTTTCCCAAATTTAAACGTCTCGTTAAAACTGCTGCAGCTGAACAGCGGTAAGAAAAAACGAACCCGCCGATCGCGGTGCCGATCGATTGTTGTGATACACTGAGTCTCTCCATCACACTTGGCTGCACAGATCAAAGCGTGGATAGCTGTCACGGCTTTGCCATTATTCTGCCATTTCTGCGGCTATTGTTGGCACCATTAAAAGCTAACGCACTCACTCCCGCATCTCCAGTGGGGCTAATCCACTCCTCTGTCGTTGCGAGGTGAAAATTCAAGGCAAACACGTCACATTAGGAAGTCAAAATAAGAGAACAGAGATTTAAAAACTCACCAGAAACGTATAGATTTTGGTCGGAGACAAACCTACGGAGGCATAGTGTTTGGATGTAGCATTTCCACTGGCATTTCTCAGTCGTTTCATTTCACAAACAGACGCTCCCCGTCTCTCCCCGCGCTCATAAAGCCTAAAAACAGCAAAAAAAAGAGCCGTTTTATTGCATGTCGGTAGACTCTGACTTCATCTATCAACTTTTTCGGACGAGGCTTGTACTGAAAAGGGGCCGTCCGTTACAGACTTTACTACTGCTGGAGCGCTGCTGAGCCCTACAGTGTGTACACACGTGACCCTCCCCCACTGTCTCCCCGCTCCCTCCGCTCTCTGCTGCTGCTGCTGCTGCTCCACGAACAGGCCCAAGCGCCCGTTCTCTGCTCTGATTGGACGGGAGTCAGAAGGAGGTGGGGCGCGAGGGAGACTGAGAGGAACACACACACACTCACTCAAAATGCAGAACCCAATATGTAGCATCTTATCAGACCAGTGGTTGGTGCGTAAAACACAAGTATCAGCGTCATATACTAGGTGGTAAATTTTCACATTCAGTCCCTATCTTATGCAGATCTAAAGCGGAAGTGGTGTGATGTATTTAATTGTTTGAAGCCTGAGCACCTGCAAAAAGTAATACAGTACTTGAACCGTAAATGCCATGTAGCTGGTTATGTTTTACACTGAAACACCTTGAAATTGTGTTGTATTTTATAACTCATTATCATTATTATGCAGCTCCCCTGATTGAAGCTCCCGAAGAAGGAGCCGGTGGGCAGGAGAGGGGAGATGAGTGAGGAGTGAGGCAGAAGAGAGACTGAGTCCGAAGCTGAATCTCAATCTGACTGAACACTCACCTGAGCCGGACTGAGGTGCAGCTTCAACCTGTGCGCAAAATTATGCACAGGTTATCTTATATAAGATCATAATTGTTCAGCCCTTGTTTTTCTGGAACTCAATAAACACGCAGACACAAACACAACAGCTGCTCCAGCTGTCATGTGACTGATTTGTTAAAGACGTTTTGACAGCTGTGATCCCGTCGCGCACTTTGCAGGTCTATTGAGATTTACAATTATAATATTGATTCCTGGGTGGTTCCTTATTAGTGAGAATAATAGTGTGAAATAACGAGAATAGTGAGAATTTTACACACACACACACACACACACACACACTTACCACACACACACACACACACACACACACACACTGTTTAACATAAATGAAATGTATTTTGTGACTGGGGTGACGTGTTTGCAAGTGCATTTGCTTTGTTCATTTTGCTCTATGGGGAAAGTTGTACTGAAAAGACTGAAACTTTGGAAAATATCCTGTTAAGTTGTCTAACTCAGAGTGCTGAAGCCTCATTTTAGCTTCAGATAAAATGTAGAACATATGTGTACATAGGAAGCCTGAAGATTTTTCCTTATCACTTACACAGAAAGTTAGTTAGGACATAATGGTCAGTATGAGCATACTATGATGCAATGTTCAGATGGGCACCCGGCTATTGTTTTCAGACAAACTTCAAAAATTGTGAACTTATCCTTGAAGCCTAATCTAACTGGTCCTCTCTGTGATATATAGAGGGGGAGTTCAGACTGAAATCAGAACTGTATTAAAACAACCCAGGGGCCTGTGTTGTTGGGGTCATGTTGTTTCAGGCTCCAGTGAGATATGAAATATGACCCAGGAAGGCCAGTTTGAGTAAAAGACCAATGAATCTGTGGGTTATCAGCCAGAAAGTTTACATACCTGCATTAAACAAAATGTCATTCCTTAGAGAACAGATGTTCTTCAATCACTGCTTCAGACACATCTCTGCAGTCCTGCTTGTCTTTAGGGAAGGTGAAAGTTCCTCTCTCTCAAAATGAAAGAAAATTCATATCAGAAGAATTAGAATTAGAAGCAGAATAATGGTGGTAATAATGGTTTTCCATTCTGGTGAACATATGAGGAAAATTAGGAAAAGTTTGTAACGAAGCACACTTGATTATCTCTTTGGGCAGTACTGTATGTTTGAATGATGTAATGCATTTGTGTTGTTCTGCTGAATTGAGACTTTAATTAAGCAACTGAAGTTTGCTAAGAAGATTAAGGATTATGATGTAAATTCTTGTAGCACATATGATAATCCTGACTTGGAGAACAATGCTGCACAGCAGATGATTCTAAGTATTAAATGTATCTTGTTTCGAAAGCAGCTAATTTCATGGACTACTCTGATAGTGCATATGGATAATGAGTCAAGTTCGTTAGTAATTCAGTGGTTTTATTACAATGCCTAAAGGCTACAGTGTTTTATGGCCAAACTCATACATTAATTTTCTGGTTTCTTGCTTTGCTAGTTCTCAGTGTTATATTTGTGAAGCCTGAGACCATACTGTATTTTAATAACTCAAATAAATTGCAATTATTTCAACTTTTAGTGGGTGCTGATTAATTACACAGAGATAGCAAGTGTCATGTTGAGTTCTATTTC
The DNA here is from genome assembly GCA_034769285.1 of Lutjanus argentimaculatus. NCBI lineage: Eukaryota > Metazoa > Chordata > Actinopteri > Lutjaniformes > Lutjanidae > Lutjanus > Lutjanus argentimaculatus. The sequence goes on from JAWZSL010000022.1 coordinate 13,311,997, forward strand.
AATCGTCCCTGGAAACCTAAAAAACATGATTTTATCATTGTTAAGCTCTATCCATGGGCCTGAGATAACATGGCACATTCAGGTAACATCAGGTCTTAATCAGTGCTTCACTATGTGCGGATCCATCCCTTAATTTCCTGCTCAGCACCTGAGGGGAAGGAGGGATACGCCAACAAAGCCCTAAAGTGAAACCCTGAAGGTCCACAGTGTTAAAAGAACCTGGAGGCAGATATTTCATTAAACTCTTAAGAAATGTCTCTGTGCCCCTTGAGCTCTCCTTGCAAGTAATGGATTAGTTCTAGGCCAGCAATAAAAATGAAAAACAGTAATGAAAGATTTTTGGAATGCACATTTTCAAAACAAAATGCCTCGCCATGGCTCAATGAGCGCACTCGAAGCTTTAACAGAGTGTGTAGGAGTACTGAACATAAGTCTCTTGTGCCACTATGAAAGAACTGAAGGTAGGAATATTGGAATGGAATAATTCAAGAGCAGCATATTTCACTGATCTTATATTAAAGAGTTTGCATAACCAAAGTCATCTTCAGTCAGACAGCTTCTTCAGATAGCTCGCCTCTTGCTCAGTAAGAGATATGTGTAACCACAGAACTGCAAAATTTGAGCTGTAGTGTCCGATTTGACGACTGAATCTTCAGGAAACTGCAATCAAACTGCTCCCTGGTTGTAGGTATCATTGATTTGAATCAGTCAAGTAAGAGCAGAGAACTTGGTGCTATGAAAAAAAAAAAAAGCTTTGTAATAATATCAGTTGTCTCGGCATGGCAATAACAGGAGATTAGCACAGTGGAAACATGCAGTCTTTCCTTGTGCATGTGCTATAGTGATCACTCGTGGAAGAAGTAGCACTGCATCTCAGGAGTGAGTCTTAAATGTCAGGCACTATATTTTCCACAGCTGCATCGATTACGGAGCCAAATCAGAAGTACGCACAGTTAAAGAATAGTATTTCCAGCAGAGGAGTGGGGAGATATCCACCAATTCACCAAAATATGTTGATGATGGCAAGGCCCTGCAGGATCTCCATTACACCTCATGGATGACATGCAGGGTACTTTAAAAATGTATTCCAATACAATTACTTACTAGCCTAATCCAAGTATCACAATATTAATATAATGTAACTTGATTACTTTACCTTACTTTTGGATTACCTCAGTGCCAAATATAGAGAAACTGGTTTGCCTAATATAATTTTTTGTCTTTGTCAAGTTTGTTTGTCCAACTATTTCTTCCTTTGTAATGCATATGTAGATTAATAGCTGCAATTATGAGCTTTAAAATGTACTTTACTCAGTAAAGTTATGCTATTCATGCTCAAATAAGTAAACTGCCAAACTTATTCCAGTCTGTAGCTTGTGTTTTGACAGGTTAGCTAGCTAACAGGATATCTTTGTAGCTAATGTTAGTGGTTGGTCTGTGTCCTTTTTTATCCAGTAGCCTTTTTTGTTTCCTAATTATTTAATCCCGTTTCATGTATTCTGTTACTCCCCAAGCCCGATGACATGACAATGGTGATTACAGTACTTTTAACAACTGAGACAGTGTTGAGTGGACCATTATGACAGGTTTTAGAGCATCAGATCTATGAGTCCGGTCAATAAGAAGCTTAGAAGAGAATATTTTGGTCAGTGGTCCTTTGTAACTTTAGCACTTAAACATTTGCTAGGCTCTGACCGTGCAGAAAGATATGTACAGTATGGCAACTGCAAGGCAAAGCCAGAATGCAGTAGAGTTAAGTCAGACAAAACAGCAGCAACGGCGCTGCGGTTTGACAACCAGATGGGAAATCACCCAAATCCTTCTTGTTCCAGGCCAGCTAGCCTTGATTTCTGTCTTTTATCTCTGCTTTTCAACTAATTGAGGCACAGCACTCATAGGTTTCTGATTCCTGCAAAAGCACCACCCTGGAGACAGAGATTAGAGTTGTTCCAGGAACTATCCTGTTGACTGTTTCCTCATCAGACACAACATTTTAAGTCAATCACCATTCAGAATTTGCCAAATTGATTGGAGAATACAAAGTGGACATTCATGTACGTACCACTTCTGCAAGCTTTTGTAAATTGATTAAAGTAATGAAGGATTACATAGATAAACACAGAATCTTGTCTTTTTTGCCATGGGATTACTTTAGAGGAAAAAGCTATAATATATTTACTATAATTTATATAAAAAACATGATATGCAATTAAAATTAAAGAAAGCGTGTTAAGTGAAATACTTGCTTCTCTGATATGGTATCCTCCAATTAAATTTCTATTCCAGGCGGGAATAGCTGTTGTAGTTTGCCTGTTTCATGTTAATTAGAGTTCAAATTAATGTGAGTTTTTCTGCAAAATGAGTAAGTGTCTGTTTATGAGTTGTAAAAAATCACTAATACTCTTTTAGAAGGAGTAGATCATTATAGCGGTTAAATTGAGCTGTATGTTGGAGTTTGGCAGGCAGTAAGACAGGCAAGCAAGCAACTGACATCACATCACAACACTGCACTCGTCTTGTGCTCCTGCAGCCTGCCTGAGCTTCCTCAAGTCTGGGTAGGAGAGGGTGAAGGGGAACAACTTGCTTCAAGTGTAGATTGTACTGTATATTAAATAGGATTTTAACCTATTATATACAACCTATTAGATGCAAATTTTGCTGTGTTAAATTTCATATATAGCAAACTGTTCATCACTTACATTCTCAGACTGCATCACTTGTGTGTGAAGGTTGGGTGTTAATGCAATAATCCCTCACGTATAATCGTCAGAGTTCCAAAACATTAGTCAGATTAATTCTGCTGTACATGTTTATGCACAGCTTAAAGTTATCTTTAGCTTGTATGACATGCACTAGAATCTGGTCAGATATTTCTCTCAAAAAGCTATCATAAAATGTATAATTTCTTTTTTACAATGGTTCTGTCCATGCTGATATCTCATGGACATGTTACATGCTATATGTACCAAATTAGAAGACATATTGCCATGAATCCATGTATTCAGGTAGCCCTTATGACATGACAACCATGCAGAAGAAAAATTACTGAATTACTGCTTTGTTATATTTAACAACAAATATATAATATATACAAATTTTTATTCACTGGATATTTGTGTGCAGTCTAGATAAGATTTTTTTTTTTAACATCTTGATTGCATTTTAAATAGGGAACAAATGTTAATCAGTGCTGGTTTGCGTGGCAGTGTCTGTGATGTGGTCATTTACTGCAGGAGGAGAGAAAGTGAGTGTGAGTGTTAGGGGCAAGTGGACCGTGGGTCTGAGGACTAAATCACAGTTTATCCCCAATCAAGCTCTGAAATCTGTTCCTATTCTTGGAAGCCTCAACACCACTGAAAGACTCTTGTCTGCATTTACTTTCCCCTAAAGACTTTAGGCTGCATGACGACATATGGCTTGTTTACAAATGAAAGTCTATGCTCAGGCTCAGTCAGCCCTGGATGCATGTCAGCTGTTTGCACTGTCACTTTGGCAGCAGATGGTCACAGACACGTAATGTGAGCCTAATGATAATGATTAAACCGCAGTGTCTGTGGACACACTGAAATTCTGAAATATTTCATTACATTATGACTTTAAGTCATGTCTTCCCTCACAGAGAGGTGCCACAACACTAGAGCTGTACTGAAAGATGATGTTGTCATAAAGTTATGACCAATCACAGCAGCAGACACACCTCAGTGCTTGTGTGTCTTTTTGACTTTTGTTTTTTTTTATGTGAAGAATAGCATGCATATAAACAGAGGCAACCAGTGCAGCACAGCAGCACAGTGCATGCTGTGCACATGCCTTTAAGCTCAGAGGCCTGGGAGTGCACATTAAGCTCATTAAGTCTGTGGTGGAGATTATGGTGTGTTGCAGACCAAGCACCAGCGTCCAGTGGCTGGGACGTCTCCTCATTTTCAGATGGCAGGGAGGAAGTGGCTAAATGAGGGTGGAAAAGCACCTCCTAATAACATCAAATACAATCTGTAATGTGCTGCACACCTCCACATTACTAAAAACAACATAACATGTTGATACAGGAGAGCAGAGCTTTGATACAGTGAGCCCCAATGATTATTCAAAACAAGTTCACAATATAAACATCAGTATTAACATTGCAACTTGTTTTTGTTTTGCCATCACAACTGATTTGGCACCACGCCGAGTTCTATCATCCTGTCAGACAGCTTCCTGGAAAAAGGCTTCCTGTGTAGCAAGATGTTTTGTGCCACCGGGCCTGCTTGTGAAGACAGTGCATGTGTCTGAGTGTTCTGCTAATGGAAATGTGAACATAAATAAAAGTGAAAATGTTTGAATGGTGGACTAGGAGGGTGAATATATATACATGCTGTACACATTTTGTTGCTGCAGAGAAAGAATGGAGCAGTGAGCCTGGATTAATATTAATACGTAAGCCTGTCTCCTAAGCTGGTGTCTGTGTGTGTTTCCCTGCTGGGACAAATGATGCTTTGGAAAGATTTTTGATGATGAATTTTGATATTCCCCTCCCATCTGTCTGTCTCCTACTATTTCCCCTCAAAGATTCATTAACCTTTGGGCTTTTCCAGCCAAATGATGTCATCAGCAGTAGTGATTTTTTGCTTTGTCCTGGCCCACAGCCCTCCATTTTGTTTATGCTCAAGTGAACAGTATGCCTTGGCAGAAGATGGCAAAGAGCACATCTGCTAAACTGGAGCAGCCTCTTGTAGTCTAAAAACAGACAGTGCAATGAAGGGTATTTTAGGGAAACTTCCAAGACTCAGTCTCTATAATTCATATAGAGACATTACATGGTTTGACATACTATCATTTTTAATCCTTTCCATTGAGTGAGACCGTATTTTGTTGTGTGTGTGTGTGTGTGTGTGTGTGTGTGTGTGTGTGTGTGTGTAAATCAATAGGACCTAGACAGCCAGCTGCAGAATAAACTTAGGCTAATACTACTGCTCTTCCCTGTGGTGTGTCTCAGGGTTCCACTTTAGGCCCCTTTCAGTTTACCTTATTCTTATTTCGCCTTGTAAAAATAAGTTATACTTAAATGGTGCTATATTGAGTAGATTGCAACCTATTGAATAGAGCTCCAGCTTTCAAGATTGGGGTTGGTGGGGGTCGTCTTGTGTGTTACTGGCTGAGTACACGAGTGCTTTAATTAATTACTTAACTAGCACAAAACTCCATCATTTCAAACACTTCTGATCGTTAATACATTGAGTACAGTAACTTGTGGCTCTACTATATAAATTAGACTATATCACACCATTAACATTACAGAGGCTGACAATATATTTAAGCACTATTTAGTCATGCTTTCCAGTACAATGTTTTCATCTACAGTCAGGTAAAAGTCATTTGAAAATGTGCAGGGAAGTCTAAAGTTAGTCAAAGTGCAGCTGTGCCAGCAGGACAAGGAACCGAAACTGAAGCGTATCTTTGGTTGAGGCTACAGTTTGGTGTGGGGATGTAAGCGTCTCATCCTAAGGTAACAGAAAAACAACAATTCTTATTTTCAGGTGATTATACACTAGTAAAAAACATACTGTGAATGTTACGTGACATTTCTGCGATATTCTCCCAATAGATCCCTCTAACTCTTAGACTCTGGACCTTTCATGCAGGAAAACCTGAGGGTCTTATTTGTGCCACAGAGGCTATTTCTTAAATTGGACAGTGCACTTGGTCCCTTCCTTCACTTCTGACCAGACCTTGATCAGTGATTTTTGACTTCTTCTACTGTATATCCGTTTTACGTAAAAGACTGCTTTAATATAACACTTTTATCCAAGTACTTTTACAACTGGCCCCTCACACACTCACACACCGATGGCAGGAAGCTACTAATCCTGCTCTGGACTGACCATCGAGAGCAATTTGCAACTTGCCCCACCTCCTAAAATCTGTCACTTTATGCATTATTATGTTTTCATATCTGTAAGTGTCTAAATTCTGTTATGGTTTATGATGTTTGCTCACTAGGTGCTATGTGAATACACACACATTTACTCTGTTGCTCACTAACTCAGAGTGTTCTCTTGGGGTGGGTTATCCTGTGCATAAATCATGAGTGACCTGACCCTGCACACATCAGCATGTAGATATAATGATCTCCTGCAGTACATAGCTGCAGAGAGGCCTGCATAGCTTTGTAACATTCCTGGAGTAAGTGAGGAGGACAGTTAGTGTTTTGGTTGTGGGCGTGTTTAAAACAGGGATGCAAGGTAACTGGAGGTGGTGCTCAAGTGCAGGGAGAGAAAAAGAAAACAAAACAAAACACGCAGGCAGCTGTTTCCACCCACTGCTCTGCTGTTAGCTTGTCCCCAGCAAAAGAATGAGCACTGCCCTCAGGTCAACCTTGTAATGTATCCTTTTCAATAACATCCACTTCAGCCGTATGCTTAAACAGTAGTTTTACGGCACGTTCCTGGCATTTTCTTTGTCTCTCAGGGGAAATTTATTTGTTGCCTTTTGTCACAGAATAGGAGTCCAAATCAGGTCAGCTCACATGAAGCTTTTAGTGTAAATACAATCCGGAAGATTGGGGTGACCTCCATTAGGAATGCGAGTAATTAAATAGCCTCCTGGTCATGTGCTCTGTCTCTCGCTGGCAAATTGATCATCATCATTATGTGGAGTGTTGTATGCATCACTGCCAGTTTTGGGTTGCTTATAAGGAACTGATCATTGGTAACAAGAGACCTTTCTGTCTTGTTGTTTTTGTCAGTGTGAAAGGCTCATTTACAAAATTGTATTGCTAAAACTAAAAACGAAACAAAAAGAGTGGATAAACATACAATAAAAGTTATATTCTACAGACATTACTCATATTTTCTTAAAGCACAGGTGATCTATGTGTTATATTATTGTTTCATGAAAAACTTGAAATCCGTGGATGACAAGGAGTTATAAGCAAACAAGATCATCTGCGAGAAGACTGGCTATTCCTGTATAGTTGCTCTTAATAGCTGCCTCCGGGTTGGATTTTCCGTGAAATCAGATGAAACGAGCTTGTGTTTATATTTAACCAGAGAAAATTACAGTGAGTCATATATTAGTCGGTTAAAGAAGCAGGAGATTTTTATCTATTGATGTTATATTTTGTGGTTATTACAGTGGAAACACTACAGCTTTTGTCCACAGGGGTCTCCAAACTCAACAGAATCTGAAAATTTCTTCTAGTAGCTTTAACACTTTTAAAATCTGTTTGGTTTATGAAAACCCGTCAGTTGTCAAAATAATCCATATATCACTTACAAGTGAAATCATTCTTATGGGAAAAAGACAATAATTTCATTAATATGTATGGGTAAACACAATCACTCTGCCCCGAACATGTGGGTTAAGTCACATTTAAACTCTGCAGTCCTATTTATTAGAGTTGCTGAGTCTGGGGAGACCATGCAAATCCTCTTGCACCTAATCTAGTTAAGAATGTATTGGTTTTAACACTTATATTGTACAAGAGTCTAGTGTTTTCTTTCTTGCCCTCTTTTGTTTTCTATTTTTTTATAACGGGATAATAAATACAATTATATCTAGCTCAACAAAGGCATCAGTTGACCTCAGTTGATATTTCTAACTTGAATATTCTTCAAAACAGAAAGAAAAATGTAACATGTGTGAGGTTCATATGTGCTCATGACATCCTTCCTTTTTTCATGGTTTCTTCCTCTCAGTGGGACAGAGGGAGTGGTGGGGCAGCAGGGGATCCGGTGAGGGCCCCCAGGACTCCCACCTCATGGGCCCCCTGCTCCATTCTGCTGCGGCCGTAAGCCAAGATTATTCCGCTGTTTGGTTCCACCAGATGCGGCAGCGCCACTGGATGGGCACTGTCTGGCCCTGATGAGCAGATCTAAGAGGGATTAGTGGCCTGTTGTGGTGGATCGGCAAGAACAGTGGGAGGCTGTCCATACACAGCTGTGTGTTTGTGTGTTTCATAATGCTCTGGCCTCTGGCCTGTCTCTGGCTTTGGCTCCAACCCTGAACCACCTTTCCCTCCCACTGACCTCACAGTTCAGGGAACTCTCGGACTGCAGACAGCAGGAACCCCTGAAAGTTTTGGAACGGGATGAAAGCTTTCAAAGAAACATGATTCTCCCTCAAGGATTGTGGGAGAGAAGTGCTCAGACAGGCGCACCGTAGCATCTGAAAGTGTTTTTTCAATGGTTGCAATTGTTTGGGACGTATACAGCTTCACAAACATTTCAAGTATTCATCAACAAATAGGCTTAGAATGTCTTTTCCTGGGGAAAGATACAAGCCACTGTTGTATTAATATATTAAAGGTGTGTTTGCTGAACAAAGAGTCAGTGTAATTCTTGGCAACAATTAAATAATCCTCTCATACAGAAAGAAATCCTTGTTTGGGCCTGAGAAAGTGGTCCTAGATGTGTGGTACCCAGGCTGGCACAGACAATTGCCTCTGTCCAGGTGAAGCTGCCAAGTTGTGTTTATGTCCTTATGTGGTCATATTTCAAGTCCCCATAGCAGCCACTGTTAGCTGGTGACAGTTTCTATTTACAGAAAACAATCCCCGTGGACAATGAGTTGGTGGAAAATGTCAGATAATAAATGTCTCGTGGAGAGAAATGTCTCAACATACCAGCATTTCAAAAAAAAAAAAAAAAAAAAAAAGGAAAACGTCTCGGAGAAATGTATAAAATACCCTGCTTCATTTATCATAGGCTTTGCAAGTGTTAGCAACCAGCATAATCCAAATAAGTCATGTCATCAGTGAAAGCTATTACAACAGTTTTTCATTTTTGGAGATAAAAACAGTGTTCTCACATTTGTGGTATGTGAAATGGAAATATTTCTTTGGAATTTTTTGGAAGTCTCAACCCGACCCAACCAGGCTGTTTCAAGTTTTAAATATGACTAAGCAAGGTTACTCACCTAAAGAAATGTGAGTATCAATCAAGGCCAGAACTCTAATCAGAGCGCTACAAGAAGCTCATTGCCTGCTGCTCTTATTGTGGTTGGTCTCGCTTAGGGGGGAGTGGGGTAAGCTGAACCAGCGGGTAAACTGATCCCGCTGATCCACCCTCTGTTTCGAGGCAACTGTGCACATTTGGTGTCATGTGACCATACATTTAGGAAACACCCATCATTTCTATCTGGCCGTGATAATGACTGTAATATCAAAGCAAATCTATCCAGGTCTAAAAATGTAGGTGATTTGAATCATTTAGCTAAAGATTAGCCTGAATTTCTACACTAGGCAGTTTTTTCCAAAGTGGTAGCTGTGCGGCAAAGTGACCCAAGATGCTGTGGGTAAATTGAGCCACTGGTTTATCTTACCTCACCATAAATTTATGCCTCTCTAGACTATACAATAGTATTTCAATGTAGTATTACACAATTGGTTTAAACATTGTAGAAAAGCTATCATCATCTCTAACAAGAGAGTCACCAAATAGGGCTCAAAACACCTTTTTCTAACGTTATAATGATTTGTTTGCCCCTCAAAACATCCTACCCCACTCCCCCTAACTGCTCTCTATCATGAGACTTACACTGATGATACTAATGGCAGGAGCACAGATAAGAAAATCCAGCAGCAGCATCCGTTCAAAGCTGCCTGAGCTTGTTTCTTTGTTGACCCAGAGTTTTGTTTTTGGCTCGGGCCGCATTGTTTTCTCCTTTTTCTCAAAACACTTTTCCTCAAAGACTTTCCCAATAAATCGGAAAGTGGAGCGGTCAGGAGAAAATGCTGTCCTTCCAAACTTTTTTTTCTAGAAGGCCTCAGTCTGCACACAACATTGCTAACAACTGTTTGGATTCAGTGTCTCTTTCCTCTCACTCTCTGTGTGTGTCTGTGTGTTTGATGTCGTGGTTTGGCTGTCCTCTAAAGCATTCATTTCAGAGTGGTTACTTTGGGCCTCATTTTGACTCACTGGCTGTCTGCCTACACCCTGTGGTCTACCATCCACTACAGCAACTGCCTCTATGTGTGTGTGTGTGGTCCGTTTGTATGTGTGTGTACAGTATTTCTTTTTGTGCACAAGTATTGTACATTCCTCAGTAAACTGTCTCTGTTACACACTGTATGTTGTTCTATGTGCAGAATAGGCTTGTTTAGTCTGAAAACGGAGGTGAACCATAAAGAAAAGCCCCTGGCTGTCAGCCAGCGCAACAACCAACCTCCAGTCAGCTGATGTTTTTCAGCTCCACTCATCATACTGAAGTGTACAGTATATTGCAGTCAGCCTATTAATGGAAGTACGAGGAGTGCACATTGAACATGCTCATTACTTTTTAATGAAATCCATCATCTTTAATCACAGTCAGAGCTGCAATATGCAGACTGCCCATTTAAGAGCAGGCCTTGTTTTGTTTCTCATTCACTTTGGCAGATAAAGTAACTTCCCCAGTGCCTTCCAGGAACAGATAAGCCAGGTTCCTATTTTAAATCCATTGTATCTGCAACAGGAAGAGCTTTGTTGTATGAGAAATGATGACTGGAGTGACTGGCTCTGTATTGTGGACGGCCTGTTGATGTTCATTACTAAATAAGAACACTGCAGCGGTGGAGATAAAAGTTGTAAAATGAGTTGCTGTCTGTCAGGATTGTCAGTCATCCAGGTCAATGCATCTCCAGGAGCTAGAGACCCTTTTTGGGCTGACGTCAAGATTACTTCACAGTGTTTGCTGGAGGCAAAACAAAGGAAAAACTGGAGCCAAACACAGAGTAGTTGGCCACATAAAATAAAATGTTATCTTGCTGTGTTGTTGGGTGCCAGAAGTTAGGGGATGTGTGTGAGCTGTGACAACATAAACAAGATGAACTCACAAAATGTCAACAGAGGAAATATTCTCACACTCATTTTCATTATGTAACAGAAAAATACAAGTTTCTCTCCTTTACTCAACAAAGACAAGCTATAATTGCCTCATTAACGCTGTAAAAACACACACACCTTTGTTCACAGTGTTAGATGTGAAAACAGTTCAGTTCTACAGGCTGTTTTACTCTCACTTATCCTCAACAGCTCATCGCACCTTCCTCCAGTCAACAGCAGCGTCCTCAGCCGGAGCAGCGCCTGTTACTCTGCATACCATTAAATTAGCAAAATAAAATAACAAAAACCCAAACATAAAAAAACAGCTTGCGATGGTCTCCAACCATTGATATATTCATCCAATCACCCAGCCATAAGGCAATTATAGAAAGATGGTCCATCTGTTGAGTGAGTGTGTATAGGTCAGCCAGTCCTGGTCCCACTGGATAATGTGAACTTTTTTCAAGGAACTCCTGCTGTTCTGGAGAGTGAGTCACTGTACATTAGAAATTCTGAAAATCTCAGATTTTCATCAACCATTGCTAAAAAAAACAAGCCAACAAAACTTGCGAGCAAAACTATTTTGGAAAAGAAGCATGTTCACTTTAGAGGTACATTGAAATTTTCACAATTTTCTATTGAATTTGGGAATGGGCATAAGCTATTGCAATGTGCATTACATATATTAACTGGGGATGCGCCCAAATCTGAATCTGAATTTGGAAGAGCACCAATAATGCCATGGAAACAGATATTTCTTCTGTTCGAAGTTATTTATTGTTATGTGGAAAAAGTCAGCTCCATGATTACCTCAGCAAAGTTTAAAAAGGTTGCATCTACGTTAATCATTTAGTGATTTAATGCACCAAGATCATTCCCTTTGTCTGAAGGATTTTTTTTATATCTTTATTTTAGAATGAATAGCATGAAAAATACAACATTGTCCCTGTTTCTTCTGGTATAAATCAAGCCCACTCCTGGTGTTCTATCGGAATGCAGAAACAGACAGAGACAATTTTGTTGGTTAAACAGATACAGATACAAATAATGATTGTACCTCTACTTCTCATGCACAGAGACATAGTTTGAGTAACGTTTGCTTATAGCTAACAAATAACTACTTTATTGGTGTCAGTGGTAGAGGGGAAAGAAAGTAAAGTAAGTAGTTAGAAGAAAACATCAAGAGAAAAAACTTTAGTTTGTTCATGTAGTCTTTAATGGAGAGATCATTTTCACAGGAAAAGTCATGCCCAGTGGCAGACAGATGAAACGACTACACAATCTAAACACAGAAGATGTATTTATTCTATAAACATTACAGTTTGCAATGTACTTTAGAAGTTAAAGCAAAAAAGTTGTCTATTTCCACTTTAAGGGCTTTTGCCAGGAAATCTGTTCAGCAGATAGTGTAGAACATGTTAAACAGGCCATATGTTGAAAATGTAGCCATTAGGTACTGTAAAGTAATGCTTATAATCCACAAAACTTTTCAGTGAAATTTAGTCAAGTTTGAACAGATGGCAGACATCTTTTCTAGGCTTTGCTGTTATCAGCTGCTCCAACAACAAACGGAGGCTTAAGGAAAAAGAAAGTACAGAAAGTAAGAGCCAAACCCCTAATTATTTTTTTCCTGTCCTAAATCTCCATTATTCATAAATCCTCATATTTAGATGCATTCTGAGCAACCTACAGACAAAGGACCAACCAATGACCAGAGGCCAGGCGATGGTTAACCACTAACTTCCACATTTACCAGACTACTTCATCAGTTGGAGTAAGTCTCTGCGACCACAATTAACACAAAAATCTCTGCTTTCACTTTCAATGTTCAGTTCTACATCACTGCAGTGACACCACATAAATCAGATCTTAACCCATGTCTCAAATAGTATTCAATCATACCCTTTGTAGAGCTTTAGCTGAATACTAAACGCTTACTAAACATGCTGACATTATGCCTAATGATGTGCCTTTTCAAAAGGCATCATTTTTTCTTCTTATTTTCCTCTTTGAGACAGACATTTTTTTTTTGGAAACAATAGTGTCTTTTTATTGTCCATGTGTGATGCCTGAAGGAAGGACCAGGCATTTTGCCTCCAAAAACATTTTTAGAATATCTGAGGGAGAGACTGACAAGAACTGTGCGGGGACCAACTGGAAGAGAAAAAGGAAGTGAACAAGTGTCAGGAACTCTTTGAATGGAGAACAAAGAGCCCATGGACCTCGACGTTTATGACTCTTGATCTGCACATGGAGTTTGTCTCTGCTGCATGGCTGTTTGAGCCGCTCACTGTGGATCAGGCCAGGCTCTCTGAGTGTGGAGAATTGAATTGGTGTGGATGTTTGTACAAGGGGACGGATGACAGCAGGGGAGGAAATGCTAATGATCTTTATGGGCAATAAACAGGACATATATCTTCGGTTTGATAGATGCACATGACCTTTGGGGTGATTTAGTTACACTTAGGAATCTGAGTGAGTGTCTGGGGAAGCCTGACGTCAAAAGGTCTTTTGGAGTTCTACTGAAGCAGAGATGAGAAAACACAGGAGCTGAAAAGCCCTCGCTCAGAATAAACTGTCTAGTCTTTATCTATTCTTTTTGTCCAGGAACCAGAACATTTCTGCTTCACCTCAGTCTAAAAACTCTTGGCACAAATTAGTGACCCAATTTCCCTTTCATTCTGACTCTCAGTGACTCACTAACATAGATAGATACGTCCCATGCAGAATGTCTGTGTTACTTGTTGTAACATTATCGATCTTTCCAGTATCTTGCAGTCATTGACCTGAGTTTGTGTGTATTTGTATTTGTGTGTGTTTGAGCATTTAAAGCTCTCTGTGTTGTACTTTGTCATCAAAGATGAAAAGTTTTTAAGGCGAGGGACAGTTGGCGGCAGACTTCATGGTGGATATATATACCTCCTGCTGCAGCTTTTAATGGAGCAGAACGCCCCCACCTATCTTGCTTTTCTCCTTCACAAGCCTCTTCGGCCACTACCACTGCCTGATGAGATAGTTTTGGGGCCCCTTCTTCAGATAACACTGCCACTGATAGGGCCTGTCTGGTACTCTGGAGGAGGCCCTCCTTTATGGTAACATAAGTGTAAGAAACATATTTTAAAAGAATTGACTTGAAAGAATAGTTCAACATTTTGATAGATACTTTCATGCTGAGAGTTAGATGCAGAGTTTGGTACCACTTTCATATCTGTGCAGTAAATATGAAGTGACCACTAGAGGCCAGTTAGCCTAGCTTAGCATGGAGACTTGAAACAAGAGGAAACAGCTAGCCTGGTTCTGCCCAAAGAGTCTGCCTGCACCCACACTTGTAAAGCTCACTAATGAACACGTTACATCTTGATTGCTTGTGCAAAAATGACGGTTGGAACACGGCGTAAAGGGACTACATTAAAACCATCCATCAGAAACAGACTCATGCACGTTTGAAGCTGAACGGCAATGGAGGCTGGTGATTTTTTTTCCGGGGAAAACACTGAAACCTATTAGAAAATAAAAACATCTGGGAATAAATAGATAAAAATATGGTATCACGTTTGAAATTTAAAAACTGACATCTTGCACTTAAAGCGATAGTTCACCCAAAAATGAAAATTTGCTTAATATCTACTCACCCCTGTGCTGATGTGAGGATGGGTGAAGATCTCCAGTTCACAAAACACTCCCGGAGTTTCAGCAGAAAACAACGTTGCAGCAGAATCCAGTACAATTGAAGTGAATGGTGTGAACAAAAAGTTGCACCCCACGCCAGAAACACGTGACCTATCAGTAACATTTTTAACTGCACATTTTATTGCAGATTATACATTTTACTCACTAACTATGCAATATTGTTTTGTTTTGGAAATTCAGGGTTTGTGACATCCAATGACAATTTGATCTGGTGATTTGTATATTTTATGACTTCTGGACCGAGCCAGGCTAGCTGTTTCCCCTGTTTCAGTCTTTATGCTAAGCTAACCTGCTGCTGATGCCAGCATCATATTTACTGCACAGATATGAGAGGAGTATCGATCTTCTCATCTAGCACGTTTTTAAAAAAAGTGTAATTCCCAAAATGTCAAACCTATTTCTTCATCACTATCATTAACGAATGAAACAAGTATGTCCATGAAAACTGTGGTTTTACTAACCTCTCAAAACAACTTCACCCTTTAACTTATTTCACAAAACTGGTGTAAAAAACTTTCCAGACATGTGTTTTCACTGTTAGAGAATATAAAATATGTCAATCCCATATTATCCAAGAAAGTAAAGTGATCTCATTCATCTTTTGAAGTGCTCCAACAAAAATGTTTCTGACACCTGCTGATGTCAGTTTTTAATAGAGTAGTGGTCCGCTTTCCCTTTGATCACCCTGTGTGGATATCTTTAAGTTAACAATGTTGTTCTGTTGTACTATGATGCACACATGTTTCATAATCAAAATGCTCTACAGCCTATCTTCTTGTTGTGGTTATGGCTCATGTTGTAGCTTCACCACCAGATCAGGCAAAAAAAAACCACAATTTCTGAGAGATTTATCTTTCTACACCCTTGTGGTGTACCAAATGGCAGCCAGCAGGGGATCTAACTTCAACCAGCCATTTGTAAAAAATAAAGCCGCAGAATAGGACCACATGTTTCGCAGTCACATAAGGTATATTTTGGCTTGAAAGTGTTTATACAGCACCAGCTCAAGTCATGATTTTTAGATGGGTATAAAATAAAAAATACATCAAAGAGAACTCAGCTGTGTTTGCCAAAGTGGCCTGAAAGTTCATATTTATGTCTTCTCTTTCTTTTCATCAATCCCTGCCAGCGTTGTTCGTCAGACAAAAACACTCTTATATGTACATCAATGGAAAATATTTGTTTCTATTTAGCAGGTGTCCAATACGTATCTTTGCAACTGGCAGAGGTGAAACAAATTAAAATGAGACTTAAGCTGGTATTACGCTTTCCACGTCTGTGATTTTGGTGAGGGTCCACTTGGGTCCGTGTGATGTAAATTTTGTGTATGTGCTGTGACCGTACTGACTCGTCCACAGACCTGTCTGTGCAGCCACTTTTTAAGTTGGCTCAGCTTAAAAATCTAAGTTCCCCCGCTGCCTTAAAATGTGTGTCAGCTGAACATGGGTTGAATAATTAGTTCAAAGTCATCTTATGAGTTATGAAAATGTAAAACACTTGAGTTAAATTAACTGAATTTGAGTTAACGAGTTTAATAAACTTACTTGATGATGATTTATCAAGTTTTAAAGACACACTGCAAGTTTCTGTCATGTTTTCTTCAAACTACAAAACGTCGAGTCGTCCCTGGAGAGTTTTGCTCTCAAAAAATGCATGCTGGGAAGTCTGCGAATATGCTGATGATTTGAAATTTTAAAAAGGTTCATAAAATCGGTCTCTACAGTAGAAAATAATTTATAAAATCTAAATTTAAATCTAAAATTAACTTGCGATTGTTAAGTTAATGAGAAAAGATTAATTGATTCCACTAAATGCCTATATAATATTTTACAGTACAGACACTGATCTACTGTACATGTATGGAGTGCATCCTCCAGAACAGCATAAACGGAACTAACAGGGTCCGTGGGGTCCATAGGTGTCTGTGTACGTGTCTGTTTGGGGCAATAATAGAGCTCTTAGATATTCTTCTTGTTATCTTACCATGGTAGAAAAGCCGCAATACACTATGATGTGTGACAATGCAGAAAATAATACCTTCAACAGAGTACTTTGCTTCACACTTGTCAGTTATTTTCTTACATCAGAACATCTCAGTGTATTCTTACCTAACCATACTTGTATACTTTTTCCTAAGCACAGAATTAGAGACAATACAATACTCTTTGATAGCACAATAAATGTGACAGCACAGTGAGATATATACCAACCTCTCTCAAGCCAGAAAACAGTGGGCTGCATTTTTACATAACCAGCTTCAAACACTAATAATCCACATTCCTGCACTAATGTTCCTCTAAAGTTCAAAGAGTGCCATTTCTCCCTTTGGGGTTATGCTATGTAGCACTGCAGTGCTCAGAGAATATGAAACTACACACGCATGAAGTCCATTGATCTCGCTCTGATGCAAATTATATGGTTGACTGGCCACAAGAAATCTCTCAGTACAGTGGAAAGCTAAAAGGCTGTATTAGTACACAAATTAAAACATCTGTTGTGTGCATCATGTCTCAGCGTTCACACCAACTATTCCAGCTTGTGATACAGAACAGATTGCACTTTTATGCAGATTTGTGAACATTCAAAACTTTATGTAATATTTTAACTTAGTCTTTGTCAAACAGGGAGCCGCTCTTTAAAGAGAGAGATGTAGCAATATAGAAGAAAGAAGACAAATAGAAGTGAAAATATGAATAATAACAAACATTGTGTGCTCATTAGAGACTGGGCGGGTTACTGCCTAAATGGTTCCAGAAAGATTAATCATTAGCTTCTTTACTAAGTACACAAGGCTGCTCTGACTCACATGAGGATAGAAAAGAGGGAAAAACAATATCAGTCTCTCTGGCAAAGTTAGATATGTTATTAAATCATCATCTTGGCCATGGGGATAATCTTTTGACACAATGCATCCTGCCGCAATGATGGTGGCCTGGACAAAGTAGGAAATTTCTCTATTGCGCAGTAATAAACTGTATGATATGGTGAAACAGGTATGAAAACAATACTAGATGACAAACGGTTCATTTAACAGTAAACCTTTAAAAAAAATGTGTGTATGGGAGCACTCCCTGTAGAGTGTACTTAAAAATCATAAAAAAAAAAAAAAAAAACACCAAGGCATTCTCTTTTAAAACCATCAAAATGCCTTTATTGTCACGGCATGGTCATGTTAGACCTTAAAACAAACAAACTCTGACATCAGGGAGTCAAAAGTAAAACTTTGCTTTTTTGGTGCATATGTCAGAGTCCTGTCTTGAAGGTATATTATGCTGGATTTGTTTGTTGCCATTTGTGAACACGTCATTAAAAGTTAGCCCCTTGTTTGTGGCTCTGTGAAGAGAGTGAGCTGTGTTAATGAGAACACAGCAGTGAAACATTATTTTCTGATTGTTTCATGTGTATGAAGCTCAGCCCTGCCCTCAGTCAAATAGACACATAGACCTGCAGCTCTTTGCACATCCATGACACAGACGGAGAGCAGGAGAGAGCTGGGATATAACGTGGTAGCTATGTTTTACCCAACCTAATAAGGAATAAGAAAATATAGGCACGGCCGGGTCTCTGCAGCCAGGATAAAACTAAGTTTGACACCCTTGTTCTAGTGGGTTATTTTTTATATG
This sequence comes from Lutjanus argentimaculatus, assembly GCA_034769285.1. Lineage (NCBI taxonomy): Eukaryota > Metazoa > Chordata > Actinopteri > Lutjaniformes > Lutjanidae > Lutjanus > Lutjanus argentimaculatus. Next base: position 13,330,091 of record JAWZSL010000022.1, read on the forward strand.
AGATTAAATACATTAAATTATTTTTTCCCAGAAAATCCTGCATAGTATACCTCGAAACATACTGCAGACATAACACTGTGGGAATTTTGTCTTGATGTTGTCCTGGCGTTGTGTCCTTGATAATTCAGGGTTGTAAAATAGATCTAACATTTTGTAGAACTTTTTTTTGTTGTGCCTCTTTTCATACAACACCATTTCCAGTCGAACTTGTGATAAAACCTGAGGCAATCATGCAAATCATCACTGATCGGCCAAGGGGAATGCTGTATTATTTGTTTGTTTGTTTTAATGGGTCACATGCTATATTAAACTAGAGCATTCTAATCAACAACTGACCCGTGAACAATCAAAAATAGGAAACTGCAAGTAGCACAGGATTTGCCACTTGTACCCTCCAAATTTAGACAGCATTTACTGAATACAAAGAGGATGCCCTGGTTTTCAGCAAAACGTGACAAACGGTGTCCATCTCACTGAACTGTAGCATTTACAAACTGTATCAATTATCTCCACCATCATAGGGGATCATGTGTTTGACTGTGTGGGTGTTAGTGAGTGTTACATCTGACTGTCTGCTAAATTTAGTTACTGGGGCATCTAACAAGCTCTGTTTCAAAACAATAACCTTCTGAATAGCCACAACCTCCACTAAGGCATGTGGACTCTGACATGTTAATAGGCAACATCGTGTGTACATGAGTCAGAATTTCAGTTTTTGTGAGTTCTTCCAAAAATGGAAATGGAAATGAAAAAAATATTGTATTAGTTATTACATTAGTTACCAAAAGGAGATAACACAGAACAGCCTAAATGTATTTGGCTACAAAGACTGAGATAAAGATTCAAAGATACAATTTCGAGGAATTTTACGGTTTCTTTATACTCTCCCAGAGTCACTAATAAACTAATAAATGTATCTGGTGTGATCTGAAGTTATGTAACGGTAATATTAGGTTATTTTGGCTCAATTGTAGAGTGTCTGTGGGATCAAATGACGTAATCATGGTCATGATCATGACATGCACTAACTGAGCAAAACTAAACAGCAAATAAACTATTAAATAACAATGTTTAAATTGAGAAGTTTGGATTAATTGTCCTTATTATGTTTATATAGTTAGGTGAACCCAGGACGCTTAGCTACAATACCATTATACTATTCTATGAATCTTAAAGAAAAGTTACACTACTTTACAAAAACACTGCATAAATCTAGATATGCAAACTTATACTATACAAAAAAATTAAAATTCAAAACTTTGCAAATCTTCACTGGCTTCATCTGTCAGTTGTGGTGGCATTGCAGTAGGTGCTTCACCATCTGTTGCCTAGTGGAGATCTGGGGACGTATTCACAATCAGGGTGCTCCTAGCGTAACTTTCAAAAATTTCAAGCCAGGGGTCATAGTTTAGGAGTGATTTAGGAAACTTCTTAGAGCAACTCTAAGCACGGAGGGGACAGAAACTTTTATCTTTGTGAGGATGTATTGTTAGGCAGAGTTTTTCCACAGTTTTCAGTATAACAGCTCTTTTAAGGGCTAAGATGCTTTGTGTACCAGGATCTGATCACTGCTCTGACAACTGTAAGAAAATTCTTAGAAAATGTCATGATTCTAAGAATTTTCTTCTATTTCATCACTAGAAGTAACTCTTTGTACTTGGAAGCATCATGAATAAAGTAGGGTTGGGAATCTCTGGCATGAAACCGATTTGATATGTATCTAGATACACAGGTCCCGCTCGTTGCTCGTCTTTAACTCACCATACTCGTCTCTGTGTTTTCTCGTTGCATGAAAGTCAAGATTTGTTGTACTACCAGTGTACTTCAGAGCTGCTCGGCACAACTTGCAAATAGCATGGCTTTTATCGAGTTGTCCATCTTTCTTGAAAAATCCAAACACGCTCCACACTTTTGACTTTTGTTTTCCTGGTGCGCTGAAAATCTGTCGCTGTGAATCACCGCTTCCACCGGTCAAGCTGGCGCTGTCGCTGGCGTCGGTGCTCGTGCTGTTGACAATATTTACATCCATTATGTTTTCGCATGTTCTTTCTTCTTCTTCTTTTGTTTCTTGGCAGTTTCGACGCTCCAAGGCGTATTACTGCCCTCCACAGGTTAGTCCGTGAGTCACAGTCTTATCTCATATTCTCCCATACAACCGCATGTTCTTTCGTCGACGTTAGTACTTATAACTTTGGGTTGCGAAGATAATGTTAAGGAGCATGCGCGACAGTCGTTTCGTCAGCTCTCGCGTTATTTTAGAGATGAAAACTGTAAAGCCTCAGGCAACCGACTCCTAGTCTCGCGATAGCCGATCCATAGCTCTACAGTCGATTCATCTAAGGATTTGTGGCTGATTACTATCGATTGGGGAGTCTGCTACCGACACAGCCGTATCTCTCGCCTGTAAAACCGGATATCCGGTCATATCGGTTTATCGTTCCCAAACCTAGAATAAAGCCCCTGTACTCTACAGAGTTCAAATTCTAGTTCATGCAAGGTGGCGGAGTTTTGTGTCAAAACAAGCTGAATTATTTTAAAGCTAATTTTATTCATTTCTTCAGAGACATTACCCCCCAAAAAGGAATTTATCTGATTTTCCCTTTTGATAGTAAAATTTCCAGATCTTGTTGTTACAGTATGTCTACATAATTGAGCAGCTGATCTGCAAACTGCTGAAAGATTATAGCAAAACACATTTGCTGCTGTGTTTTCAAGAGCTGTCAGCATGGTGCTGTGTGTGTGTGTGTGGTGTGTGCCTCCCTCCCTCTGTGTCCTGCTACACTGTGGGCCTTTCAGCCTCCCCTCTCTGGGCCCCCATCCCCTCCAAAGCCCTCCCACTCTCTATTGTTCTTGTGTTTGGTGTTTTGTTTGAGGCCTTCTCTTATCAGATGTGCAGGCTCCAACTTTCCTATTTATAAACATCTCAGATATCTCTGACTTTCTCTGCTTTGCTGCATAAAAAAAGCAATATTGAACAGAACATTAAACGGAGCAAATCGTCTGATAAATCTACAGGCCGGGTCTGTCTGTTTCTGTCAAATATCACCATTCTCTCTCTTTCTGCTCCCTCGATATTCCCTTCTCTTTGCCTGCCAGCAGCTCTGTTTATTGGCATTTTTAATGCATTGTGGGAGGTTTGTGTGGAGGTAGAGCTGAGGTGGCCGCCCTTGTCTGGAAGCCTTGTTTTATGGGAGGTCTACAATCACCACACAGGATTTTCTAGAGACACGCAGACTTTAGCAGACGACAGAGTGTTGGACGTGCACACCTCCTTTTCCCACACAGAGCCGGAGTCAGGAGCATAATCCATTGTCCTTATGTTACTCATGTGCACATTATTTATGTATTTAAGGTGGTAGAGGGATGAGTTGTGTGAGCATAGTGAGGTCATGTAGAGGTGGGACTCTGTGTTTATAGCCAACACATGGAGGACCTTGGGTAGGATCAGTGAACCACAAGGGTGTCATTACACAGTTTTTCTTACATCAGCCACATTTCCTTCACACCCAAAAACACATGACTGTAGAGCAAACAAAGAACATGCCTCCGCTCTGTCCAGTAACACAAAGACAGATTGACTGCTAGAAAACCATCACCACAAGCATCTCTGAACCCCTGGGTTTGTCCGGGTGACATCTTGAACTCGAGTCGCTCTGCTGCAGCTGTGCAGGAGAGCCAGACTTCAGGCTTAACCAGCTTGTATAAGAAAGCCTGAATAAATGCACGGGCCTCCCTGTGCTTTCAATCAGATAAGAGTAAGTCCAGGGAGCAGGCATGGACTTCCCTGAGCATTCCTCTGCTGCTCCACACAAGGCGGCTTTTGTCTGCCCTCCATATCTGAGGCCCCTATTCCACCGGCAGTTCAGGATGCATGCTGTTTATTAGATGTAGAAGCCTTTAGTCACTTGTTCCTAACTGAATCACACAGACAGATGATGTGATTAGAGTCTGTATCTACTGTACATAATGGGCCACCCAGCTGTAGTATGTGGCATTAAATGGCACGGAGGAAGCTGGGAATCAATCACTGCCTCCACATATTGTGATATCATCAGAGATCGGAAGTAACTTAGAACAAGTACTTTGAGCTTTGAGCTTTGAGGTATCTGTAATTTACTTGAATATTTATTTCCTTACATTTTCAAAACAGGCTTGTTGATGGAAAAGATGTGAACAAGACAAAAACAAAAATATAACAAGACGAAAACGAAGATGTAACAAAATCAAAACAGTGTTACAGACATAACAAGATGAAATGATGTAAAAGACATGACAAGATGAAAACGACATAAAGGATGTAACAAGACGTAACAAACCAAAAATTATATAAAATACGTAACGAAACAGATGGAGAGGGAGAAATGAAAAGTTCAGTTAGCTTTGCCCAGTAGAGTGCAACTTTTTACTTTTATACTTTGATTACATTTCAGAGCCTGTACTTTTTCACTTTTACTTGAGTAAAGAAGTCGAATCAGTCTTTTTTTACACAAGAATCTGTACTTCTACTAGAGTAAAAAATGTGCGTACTTTTGTCACCTCTAGTTATCAGATGTATGGTTTGTTTACACCTTCTACAGGTTAGTTCTGAATAATGTTTTGGTGTTTAACTTGCTGCACCTACTGTTGCTGTACAACTGAGAAAATCCATCACACAGCATGAGCGAGTTACATCTCACTAAATCTTGAGGTGCTGATGTATCACAATATATCATTCAACTGAAGCTATAAGAAGTTAATAATGGTCTTACTGGGACACACAGCGAGAAAAGCTATCATTATATTTGGAACCCTCTGGGACATTTCTGACTTTCTACACCTGGATTCATTAAATTCAAAGTACGTATGCTTCACAAGTAAACACACCAAGAGAAAAAAAAAAAAAAGATTTACATTGTGCTGGTAATTTATACTGCCCCCAAACAGCTATTTATGACTCTGGTAAACAATAGATTCTTTTAGCTCTTGATACAGTATGTGTCTAAAGCACAAACAAAAGGGAGAAATATGAGCTGGATCGTATCACTGTAGTTAAATTGTCACATTCTTCCTTCTATAACTCTGGTAAGTAAACATCTTCCTGCCTTTCAGTCAGAATTCAGCATTCACCAACCAGTTAATTATCTGTATGACATGAAAATAACGACAATAATCCATGTCTTTATTCTCAAGTGATGTCTGTTTGTAACTGCCTGCAGAAACAAAATGCTTTTCAGCTTTTTAATTAGACTCTACAGCTGCAGATTTCCATTTATGCTGAATCCAAATTTGCCAATCTTTGCTCTGCTCTTAAAACTGAGAGTCACACGCTTGTTTTTGACCCTCTTTCATCTCAGATTGCTTTAAACCTATTTCTATTTACACTTGTGGGGTTTGGCTGATGGATTAAGTCGTCATGAAAAGTGTTTCCATCCCATTAATATCTGATGTCATTATGTTGGCATTTCTCTTTCCCAGAATTAGACCTACCATAAATAATACTTCATTATGTCTAATAGCTTGTTTACTGGTTTTGGCTTGGTGCACAGTTTGATGTATGGCCCTTTAAACTGTGTATACTACACTGTAATTCAGCCACTGCGCCACACGGAGAGAGATTTATGACACAGATTATTTTAGAAATAGTCAGTGATGCAAATACGAACCAAAAAAGCTGGTGTACCTTTGCAAATGTTTGTCTTTCTCCACAGCAACATAGTATGTGATTTTTGTGGCATTTTTAAGTCTTGATTAACCAAATACACTGAAATACTGATACTGTTTTTGTACATCCACTTTTAAATAAATACAAGACATTTATGGTGAAGTTAAATCTTGAACTAGACCAAAGTAGCCCCAGACATTTGTTATCTGCCTACAAACATCTGCTCCTGTTAATATAAATGATGGAGGGGAGAAGTTTGGGAGAGATAAAAAAATGTATAGAGAGATGAACAGACAGACAGCATGATTTTTCAACGGGGTTTCTTCCAGAAATGCCACGAACCCATCACTCTTCACTTCAAAGGGAGCAGTGCATTCTGGGGAAAACGTCAGGATTTTACTGTTGCATAACAACCAAGGGGTGTTTCTAGGATTTGAGCAAAAGGGAGGGTGTGGGAGTGTGTGTACAGTGCTTGATCTGATAAAGTGGAGTCAGTCTGCTCATGCACTGATTATCTGTGTGGTATTTTCCATAGAAACTATGATTGGTTAACCTCAGACTATATTACATTTTGTGTTAACATCAGAGCAAAGTGGAGCATTAGAAGGAATCATTATGTTGATGTCATGGTTGTGTTTTGTTGGTCATTTCCTGTTTTATTTTGTAGTATTGGTTTCCCTTGTGTGTCCTTGTTGCTTTTACTTCCTGTCTTTGTCCTTTTCCCGCCCTTGTTGATTACTGATTTGGTTCACCTGTTGTTGTCCACCCACCTGTGTTTGATTACTTCCCTGTCTATTTAGTCCCTGTTTTTCTCTTTGTCTTTGTCAGTTCGTCGCGTTGATTTGGTGTTTCAGTTTCTCATGTGTTCTCCAGTGTGTTCTCCAGTGTTTTTGGTTTTCTCCCTTTTTGGATGTTTTATGTTTCACCAGTGTTTGTTGGATTTGTTTTTTCCCCTTTTTGGATTTTGGACTTCTGCCTGGCTCTGTTTTCTTTTGGATCCCTTCGTTCATGTAAGCCGGTGTTTTTTGTTACCTTTGTTTTTGCATTAAAATTATCATTTGAACTTGCACCAGTGCTCCCGTCTGCATTTCTGGGTCCACCACCTCCAGAGTTATTCGTTGTCTTTGCACCAAACGTGACAGTACGAACTGACCACCATTATGGACCCAGCAGACTTTGCACTGGCTTGCGAGGAGCTGATAGAGGCCTGCTCAGAAATTGAGCACTTGAACTCAATGTTTTTGGTCAGCAAAAATGTTCAGTGGAGGCTTTCCGTTTGCTCCCTGATGGAGAAGACGTTTTTCTCGAGGCCCCGAATTTTATGTTTTTCTGAAGTGACTCAGAGCCTGGACTTAATCATTAAAATGAAGCAGGACTTGCAGGCTGAATTGGACTCTGGGATCAGTACAGATTTTAAGCACAGCATGGACTCTGTTAGCCATCAGCCACCTGCTAAGCTAGCTCCTCTGTCAGCTAGTTCTCTGCCTGAACCTGCCCCGAACTCATTATCTGGGAAGCCCCCCAGACGCAAGCATGGCTCTCGCCGACATCGTGCCTCTCAGCTGCCCAGCGTCCTCGAACCCCAGCTGCCCAGCGCCCCCGCACCCCAGCTGCCCAGCGCCCCCGCACCCCAGCTGCCCAGCGCCCCCGCACCCCAGCTGCCCAGCGCCACGGAGGTTCTGCTGCCCAGCGCCACGGAGGTTCTGCTGCCCAGCGCCACGGAGGTTCTGCTGCCCAGCGCCACGGAGGCTCTGCTGCTCAACAACCCAGCCTCCTCATCGCCAGTCCCGGTGGGACCGCCGCCACCACCTCCTCTTCCGGTGGGGCCGTCGCCACCATCTCCAGTCCCGGTGGGACCGCCGTCGCCACCATCTCCAGTCCCGGTGGGACCGCCGCCACCACCTCCTCTTCCGGTGGGGCCGTCGCCATCATCTCCAGTCCCGGTGGGACCGCCACCACCTCGTCTTCCGGTGGGGCCGTCGCCATCATCTCCAGTCCCGGTGGGACCGCCGCCATCATCTTCTTTTCCGGTGGGGCCGTCGCCATCATCTCCAGTCCCGGTGGGACCGCCGCCACCACCTCGTCTTCCGGTGGGGCCGTCGCCATCATCTCCAGTCCCGGTGGGACGGCCGCCACCATCTCCTCTTCCGGTGGGGCCGTCGCCATCATCTCCAGTCCCGGTGGGACGGCCGCCACCATCTTCTCTTCCGGTGGGGCCGTCGCCATCATCTCCAGTCCCGGTGGGACCGCCGCCATCATCTTCTTTTCCGGTGGGGCCGTCGCCATCATCACACGTCCCGGTGGGGTCACCACAGCCATCTCCCCTTCCGGCTGGGTCACTGCCACCATCTCCAGTCCGGTGGGACCGCCGCCACCATCTCTCTTCTGGTGGGGCCGTCGCCACCACCTCCTCTTCCGGTGGGGCCGTCGCCATCATCTCCAGTCCCGGTGGGGCCGCCGCCACCACCTCCTCTTCCGGTGGGGCCGTCGCCATCATCTCCAGTCCCGGTGGGGCCGCCGCCACCACCTCCTCTTCCGGTGGGGCCGTCGCCATCATCTCCAGTCCCGGTGGGGTCGCCGCAGCCATATCCTGTTCCGGCTGGGTCACCGCCACCACCTCCTGTCCCGGTGGGACCGCCGCCACCATCTCCTCTTCCGGTGGGGTCGTCGCCATCATCTCAAGCCCGGGGGGGTCGCCGCAGCCATATCCTGTTCCGGCTGGGTCACCGCCTCCACCTCCTGTCCCGGTGGGACCGTCGCCACCATTTTCTCTTCCGGTGGGGCCGTCGCCATCATCTCCAGCCCCAGTGGGGTCGCCGCAGCCATATCCTGTTCCGGCTGGGTCACCGCCACCATCTCCAGTCCCGGTGGGACCGCCGCCACCACCTCCGCTTCCGGTGGGGCCATTGCCATCATCTCCAGCCCCGGTGGGGTCGCCGCAGCCATATCCTGTTCCGGCTGGGTCACCGCCACCACCTCCTGTCCCGATGGGACCATCGCCACCATCTTCTCTTCCGGTGGGGCCGTCGCCATCATCTCCAGCCCTGGTGGGGTCGCCGCAGCCATATCCTGTTCTGGCTGGGTCACCGTCACCATCTCCTGTCCCGGTTGGGCCGCAGCTATCATCTCTTCCGGCTGGGCTGCAGCCATGTCCTGTTCAGATGGGGCCGCCGCAGCTAATCTTCTGTTCCAGTTGGGCTGTCGCCATCGTCTCCTGTTCTGGCTGGGTCATCGCCACCGTCTCCTGTCCTGGTTGGGCCGCAGCCTCCTCCTGTTCTGGCTGGGCCGCAGCCGCCTCCTGCTCCAGTGGGACTGTCGCCACCACCTCCTGCTCCGGTGGGACAGTCGCCGCCCCCTTCTGCTCCGGTGGGACTGTCGCCACCACCTCCTGCTCCGGTGGGACTGTCGCCACCACCTCCTGCTCCGGCTGGACCGTCGGCGCCTGCTCTGTTCTGACTGGGTCGCAGCCTCCTCCTGTTCTGGTGGGATCATCAGTGACTCTTCCTGCTCCTGCTCTGGCTGGGTCGTCTACATCGCCACCGCAGCCTCTTCCTGTTCTGGCTGGGCCGTCTACATCGCCGCAGCCACTCCTAGTCCTGACTGGGCCACGGTCACCTTCAGAGGGGACCTGCCTTAGTCTTCGCCAGCGCCGCCGTCCTCCCGACGGGTCTCGCCTTCGCCTGTGGCCTCCTGCTTGTCCTCCCGACGGGTCTCGCCTTCGCCTGTGGCCTCCTGCTCGTCCTCCCGACGGGTCCCGCCTTCGCCTGTGGCCTCCTGCTCGTCCTCCCGACGGGTCCCGCCTTCGCCTGTGGCCTCCTGCTCGTCCTCCCGACGGGTCCCGCCTTCGCCTGTGGCTTCCTGCTCGTCCTCCCGACGGGTCCCGCCTTCGCCTGTGGCCTCCTGCTCGTCCTCCCGACGGGTCCCGCCTTCGCCTGTGGCCTCCTGCTCGTCCTCCCGAGGGGTCTCGTCTTCGCCTTTGCCTTCGCCTGTGGCCTCCTGCTCGTCCTCCCGAGGGGTCTCGTCTTCGCCTTCGCCGCCGGCCTCCTGCTCGTCCTCCCGAGGGGTCTCGTCTTCGCCTTCGCCGCCGGCCTCCTGCTCGTCCCCCTGAGGGGTCTCGCCTTCGCCGCTGGCCTCCTGTTCGTCCCCCTGAGGGGTCTTGCCTTCGTTGTCGACCTCCTGATCAGCTCTGCTCCCCTGGGTGGACTTCAGGCCATCCGCCTGAAGTCTCCGGCTCCACCTCTGCCCTGCCTCCAGGCCGCCCGCCTGAGGTCTCCGGCTCCGCCTCTGCCCTGCCTCCAGGCCGCCCGCCTGAGGTCTCCGGCTCCGCCCCTGCCCTGCCTCCAGGCCGCCCGCCTGAGGTCTCCGGCTCCGCCTCTGCCCTGCCTCCAGGCCACCCGCCTGAGGCTTCGACCTGGCCCCTGCCCGTCCACGGGTTTACAGACTTATGGACCCTGCCTTTTGTTGTTGCCAGGCTGTGTGCCTGATCTTAGTGACGCTTTTTGTTTTGTCCCTCCTCCAGGCCCCCTCCACCCACCCAGCTCCTTGTGGACTCGAGTGACTTTGTTTTGGACTTTGTTTTTGGGACGTCTGGGATCCGTCCCTTGAAGGGGGGGTACTGTCATGGTTGTGTTTTGTTGGTCATTTCCTGTTTTATTTTGTAGTATTGGTTTCCCTTGTGTGTCCTTGTTGCTTTTACTTCCTGTCTTTGTCCTTTTCCCGCCCTTGTTGATTACTGATTTGGTTCACCTGTTGTTGTCCACCCACCTGTGTTTGATTACTTCCCTGTCTATTTAGTCCCTGTTTTTCTCTTTGTCTTTGTCAGTTCGTCGCGTTGATTTGGTGTTTCAGTTTCTCATGTGTTCTCCAGTGTGTTCTCCAGTGTTTTTGGTTTTCTCCCTTTTTGGATGTTTTATGTTTCACCAGTGTTTGTTGGATTTGTTTTTCCCCTTTTTGGATTTTGGACTTCTGCCTGGCTCTGTTTTCTTTTGGATCCCTTCGTTCATGTAAGCCGGTGTTTTTTGTTACCTTTGTTTTTGCATTAAAATTATCATTTGAACTTGCACCAGTGCTCCCGTCTGCATTTCTGGGTCCACCACCTCCAGAGTTATTCGTTGTCTTTGCACCAAACGTGACAGTTGAGTTTAAGTGGAACCTAAAAATTGTGAAGATGATCCAATCTTCATGTGCTTCTGTTGATAAAATATGAAATGCATAAATATATCATAAATTAGGATTTATCTCACGTTGATAGAGTCAATTCAAGTCAGTGTTATAATCACACATTTGCGTCACAAGGCTTTTCCATCTGTACAACCTCTCAGGCCTGTAACTACCAATACTGAGGACACCATGGTCATGTTCTCAGTATTTGTCTTTTTAATGATTTTAATACAGTATAGCCATTTTATAAAATGTTAAATTAAAGTAACAAATTCCTAAATTCAGTGGACAAGATTTCCTAATTTCTTTTCCTTCATGTATCAGATACTTCGTGGACAGGAAATGAGACACATATAGATAGTTGTGTATCCAGTGATTGTTACCAAAATATTTCAGTGGTACCTCATTTATCGCTGTAATTCAATGGCCAATAATCAGAAATACCTCTTCTTTTTATTTCATTCCAAAGAAGAATTACAGTATTTTATTTCTTATTTCAAAGTGCATATTATATATTACGGAATTTAAGGATAAATCAGGCCTGTGTGTCTTTTCAACAATTTAATGCAGTGACCTTGAATCTGTGGAACATGTGAGCAATCCTTTTTGCAAAGAAATAAGGTTGAGTCAAGTAGTAATTTTCCAGCACCCCTGTCTTCTTTTAAATTAAACACAACATTTTTACTGGGTGTAGAAACCACTAAATTCTCTGTCAGGGGACCCCACACCTAAGAGTAAAAAAAAAAAAAAAAAAAAAGATAAACTGGGCAATAGCACAGTACATCTTCCACGTGTTGGCACTGACATTGTTTCCTAAATGATTATTCTATCCTTACTCTCAACATGCATGGAAAATCTCCCTCAGGAGCCCCAAAAAATTGGAGAAATCTCAGATAATCACGGTGACAAAATTATAGTTGCATTGTGAACAAATATGAAGCATATGGATACGGAGGAACACGTCCAGCAGTTTCAAGGTGCCACCAAATATACCTGAGCCACAAACGCTCCTCTCTATCAGGAAAAGAGGACAGAGACACACTCAAGAGTGTATTAAGGCTTTTAAAATTCTGCATTTACACAACAAATTTTACACCATGAGGCTGATTTCTCTCTCCTTTTGGGTAGATCTGGACCCATGCTGCTGTTTTTGTCAGATTTGCACATTTTGGAAAGACTGTCAGATCATTTTAATGAACGTCCACCAAAGTCAGTTGTGTACATGACAGATTGCTCTGCTGCAACGAGTGGACTGTCCATGAGAGTCCACCATGTTGTTTGTGGAAGCCAGTCGGGAGTATAGGATGAGACAGTGCTGGTGTTGCCAAATAGCAGGCATCTGGATTGAGTTTCACCCCGGTGGGGCCGGGTCTGCAGCAGATGGTGCTCGCCAAACAAGCAATGCAACTCTGATTGGAACCAGAGGGGCGGTCTTTGCACTTATGTGCACTCGTTTCATGCATGCTTGTCAAAAGGCCAGTTTTAATAACGTGTACATCAGGGAAAAGAGTGCTTCCACACTGCTCTGTGGTCAGCGCAGGGAAAGCTTCATTTACTGTAAAAGCAGGTGATGACTGATCAGTGTTTCTTTCTGTTTCTGTTAACTTCAAAGACAAACTGCAAGTGCTTCCTCTGAATATGTAATTAAGGTTTTAATTCATTTCATTGTGGGTAGCATTTTTGCTCAGAACAGAGGCAACCAATTAGTTTGCATGTTAGCAAAAGGAATTTGGGACAGATGGTGTTGTGTAAACACTTCAGTTGAACCAACTTTGGAGTGAAACATCTTCATCAAGCTCGCCAGTGAGAACAAACAAGTACAAGGCGACATAAGAGTGAGATGTCACCTCGCTGCAGGCTTGCACACAGACTCACAACATTCCCTTCTTTTCAACCAGGCTGAGTGTACCCTCGAATTACCAAGCATTAGCCGCTGGATCCTTTGCAAAGAGAGGTGGGGGCGCACTGAGCTTCTGTTCTGTTGGAATACAGGATGGCAGGTTCTTTTGAAAAGCTCACCACATTATGTCCACATGATACAAAAGCACACTGCAGCACTAACCCACAACGGCCACAGAGTTTACTAGCTATGTGGGAGCAGATGAGAGCAGACTGTGAGTGTTGGCAGCTGCCATGGTGGTCCCAGAGACTCAACGACGACATCCATCAGGCTTTGAGCAGACTAAAGAGGCTGACGCAGGATTTTGGCTAAAGCCTGGCTAGGTGTAGAGGATTTTGGCATGTTGAGGGCTGTATGGTTTGCCATGCAGTAAACTGCCACCTTTAATTTGTTTGCCTTGCCCTGCAAAGGCATCTCTGTTCCTCTGACACTCTCACACTACAGCGTTACGATCCACCACTGTAGAGACATTCACAGTACTGAAAAAAAGGAGTTTACATTTTTCTGTTTAAGTTGGTACTACAAGTGGCTATGTGGTCATATATGTTTAGTCAAGGATGTGTATTTATGCAGACATGGCTTAGCTGAAGGAATGTGCTAGAAACAACAGGACTATTTAAAGGACTACTTTTGGTGGCCCTAAATTTGGCTTTGGTATCATTGTTAGTGGCTGTGACAATGCAAAATGAACAGGAACATTTTTAAAGAAAAACAGAAAAATGTGGCTTTGCCTATACTAGAATATACAGTCCATACTAGAGTTAAACAGTGAATAAAAATGTTCATTTCCTGTAAATTTTTCACAACAGAAGTCGCCTGTTATTTTGTTATTCATAAGCTTTTATTATGAAGCAAAATTAGAAAATTTTAGAAGCTACAAGGGTAGGGACAGCTGAAAACACAGAGACATTTAAAAATGTTTCTCTCTGTACTTTCAGGTATCTGCTTTATTTTACTGTTCCATGTTTACTTTCAGTTGTAAAGGAGCTGTGATAAGTTACTGCCGATAAATGGGTGACTTTAACTGTGAAGACTTTACAGGAAATGCTATGTTTTTATTTACTTTTTTCAGCAGAGCTCATCGTAAGTTAAAAGACACACCTTCAAGTGGTCAGCCCTGTTATAATGGAGATGCAAATCCCTGCAGTACCGGGCTGACATGCCGAGTCAAACCGAGTCAAACGGAAGCCAGCACATGTATATGGAAAAAGGGGTATAAGTAGGTTGTCAGGGGTTGGATACAGAGACTCAGTTCTCGCCTGCTCTGATAATGTGTCATGTTCATTTCTAAATGAGTGAATGGGCTCTCAGAGTTAAAGTCAAGATCACAGGTGACAGTGAAACAAAACATGGGACAGCTGAGCCAGTTGTGAAACATCGTGTGCTTGGACAGAATGATAGGATAACATTTTAACAGCTGCTCCTGTCCTGAAAAAACACAAATTGAAAGTGCCAACACCCCAACACTGAACACCCCCCCACCCCACACACTTCTAGTGTGCGCTGTGCACAGCACTGCTGATGTACTGCTGGAGGGGGCAGCGTGGTGTGTGGCCGAACAGAGGGTTTATCAGAGAAAGCTGATGTGACTTATGTGAAGGTCTGAGGGCATGAGAGAGAGGCTGACATTATACAGTGTTCCTCAGACTCACATACTATACCCACAGGCCCTGTGACCGTGGAGGCTCTCTTTAGATTTGTGTTTCTCACCATTATTCCCTTTTGGGAGGCTTCCTTCAGTCCTTTCCCACAGCCTCCATGTAAGGGTCTAGTTAAGAGAGAGACAGAGAGTGCTACATACAGCTGTACCTCCCACCCAGTGAACTCTGACTGTTGAGACTTTTAATGAACTGCCACAATGAACTTCTTTGCTCAGTTTACTTATATTTGCATGCTTTGTCCAACGCCTCACATCCAATTAATGCATGGAATGAAAGGTGGCGTGATAGCCTTCATGTGAACTGACTGGAAATCTTCCAGGAAACTGAATAGCTGGCACTGGAAAGTAAGAAGACTCTATACAAGACCCACATACATTTTCTGAAATATTTGCAGCCAATACAAAGGCATGGAAAGAGCAGGAGAGGAAGCACATTGTGTTGATGTCCGCTTCAGAGGTCAAAGTTTCCTGTCTGAATCATAACATCAGTTTCCAAAGGTGCTGCAGTGGTCAGTTACAGAATGTGCTTCTCATCCAACAAAGTTTGGGAAGTGCGAAAAGTCTGCTGACCTTGAAATGAACCGGGAGATTTTATCTGTGGCAACTGGTCGCATTCATCCTCTTTCACTACCGGTGGCCATGGATACAGTCGTCTTTGTTAGTTAGTGGCCATCAAAGACTTCAAAGAGAGAGCTGTGAACGCTTTGGCTTCGCGACTGACCACTTGACCCTCGGACGCCCTGCTTGTGGAGAGCCGTAATAGGAAATGAACTAAAGATTACTCCGAGCACAATCAGTCAAGGGATGAAAAAAAAGGGCTTCACACCGGAGGATATTAGCTGCTACAGCACGGAGAGAGAAGAATACATGGGCCCTCCAGAGAGAAATGCTAGGGTGGTGGTCCTTCAGATTCAATTAATACTGACTTTGGGTGGCACGGCTGCTACTCTGAAGAATTCAGACTTTGGCTCTGTTATTTCTTGCCTTTGAAAAGGGCAGCAGTGACATGGAATAAATAACAATAGGACTAAGCAGCTCTGGTCAAAATGTCATCTTTAATGTCACCCCGGTCATTTGATTAGCAGTGGACACAAGTCTTTTCCCTCTCCTCCAGTCTTCACCTTTAGTGACCTTCACATCCTCTGGATGTAATTAGACTGGATAGTTTGAGTATTTCTTTCAGGGAGAGAAGAAAGTTTTATTACATCCATCACTGCAGTCAGCATTTGCCAAAAACTGAGAAGGTTTACGTTTGCTTGTGTATTGGTAGTAAAAGTAAAAGTGTGTCACAGTGTATGACTAATGTGATGAAAAATAGACGCAGTGCTGTAGGAAAATTATTCCGTTTGAACTGTTTTATCAAGGCCAGATTACTGGCATGATCCCTAAATACAGTTTTCCTCAGAGTCTGCCATTTTGCATCTTGCAGTGCCAAAGCAAACAGTGTGCATAAAAGTACAGGAATCAGACACGGCAGATTTAGTAATACTCAAATTTTACGGTGTTGAAATAATCACTGCTATTTATTTTTTAATAAAGTACAGTGATCAAAGTTCAAGAGATTCCGATGATGAGATAAATTCTTTCATGCATCTGCAACCTGAAATCATCCTTCCTGTATTTGTGTGTACTGTAATATTAACACACATTCCAATGAAACAACTATTTACAGTAGTTTTTTTCTTGCAGTATCATAGTCCCAGGGGCAGATTTAGTATTTTTAGAGCCCAAGGCAAACACAAGCAGGGGCCCTCATCATTTGTTCTTCCCCCTCTTTTAACCCTTGAATAATTAAGTCTTCAAAAAACAAACTTTTATTTATGGTGGAGTATGGAGGATGAATTGAGGAGTCTCACAGCCCATGAAAGAAGCTGCTCTGTAGTTTATGGGCATGGCAGTGGATACTTCTGTATCTCTTGCCAGACAGTAGCAGGGTGAGCAGGCTGTGGCCGGGGTGGGTATCGTCTTTTAGTATCCTCCTGCTTCCTCCTTTTTTCAGCACCACTGGAGTAGCTTTGTTTCATTTTTCAACAGTCTATACACCACACAGAGCCGTTTGTTTTCACAAGTTGGCTACTGTTTTCCTGAATCATTTCCACAAATGCGCAATATGATCAGTGAAAAGTTCAAGTTAGTGGGGAGGCCCTGAGACATGAATTAACCATTCTGATGCCATTTTAGCATGTGGATTTTTAGAAAGACATACTTAATTAGTGAGAAGTTAAAAAAAAGTAAAATATATAAAACAAAACAAAAAGAAAATAAAGAAAAGAAAAGAAAAGAAACAAACACTTGTTCATAAGTCCCCTCTTGCATATTCCATTGAAATTCAGAGCATATTGTATTGTTTGCATGGAATGCACATTCTTGTGTAGCTTAAAAAAAGTTTATACTCTCAGAGAATGTTATTAACAGTTTTATAGCCCTTACTTGGGCCAAATGTTGCCTGCTACATATTAAATTTTAGTGACAGCCTCCTGTTTGCTTGAGGAAATCTGCAGCTTCAGAAGTCAGTCTTGCATGTAAAATAGACTCTCACCATGTGGCAGCAGAACTGTGCAGGCCGGATGTTTCTAGGTGAGGTAAAGGTTCATTTTAACACCACCATCCAAGTTAGTCTCCCATTATGCACATAAAACAAACTGCGAAGAGAAAATAAAGTCTGATGGTGAATATAGACTTTGTATTGATAAAGAAGAATACCAGGAGAGCTGGTAAATGATGTTAATGCTCTCTTCCAATCCTGTAATCACTGTAATTACAGGTATTCAAAGATTATCTCCAATGCAGGTACCCTGGTGTCTTCAGAACCAAATGAAGCCAACATGAACTTGAGTTGAAATCCTACACCTCAAATGTTTCCGGCCATTGTGAGTAGTTTGTGAGCTCTGAGGGACTACACACTGCTAAGGAGGAATATAAGTCGTCAGTGCTGTTGCAGAAATAGCCAGGGATAGATGTGCGTGTTTGGGACCAACCGAGGAAGGAACCACAGTTAGTGTGCTTGCCGAACTGAGTGGATAAACAGAGGATTCATGTGGACATGCCCTGCCACAATAATGACTTCTTCACTGAAAGCTCTCTGAGGAAACAGTTCTGTTTTCATTTAAGTCCAAAAATGAACATCCCTCTCAAACTATGGTGTTGGCTAGCCTCTGTATGCTCTTGTCTGTACTTTTCACGCTCTGTTTTAGTAGAACCTGCCTTTCTGCTATGACTCAGCTGTTTATTGTCTACCAGCAAGAGAGTAAAATCACGAACAGAATGTCCATTTGTCTTGGAGAGCTAACAATGACAAAATGATCACTGGTTTCAGAGGAATTAAAGAGCCTCCTCTGGGCTGTTAACAGATATATCAGAGACTGGAAGGAAGTCAGACGCTATTCATGTGATAACCATTTGGTTATAAGTGCGTAAAGCACATACTGTTCCTCATGCACTGAGGCATTGCATATTTTTTGCAATTCATGATCTACTTTGTGCACCTGTCATAACTAATTACATGGAGCTCTTCATAGTGTAGCCTACAGCATAATTGTGCAGACACCATTGACATAAATAAAGATGGATGCCGCAGCTCCATCTCCTCCCTCAGTACAAAACTGAAGCCAAAATATCCCGGATATGGGAGCCGCCATCTTGCGTTGGTCACGTCATTTGGAACCAGAGTCTGCACAGTAGTGATCAGGGTAAGAACTGCACTCTCGAGTTCCCTCCTCACAGCTTACTGACTCAATCTCAAGCAACACTCAGCCATCAAACATGGCATGAAACCTTGCCATGAACAATCAGTGTGATAAGAACTATGCAAGATGACAGAAACCATCTTTGGGAAAAAATGATTTGATCTCTAATTTGGTCTTTTAGTTTGGCCTGTGTACTATCTATTAACATTTGCGAGGCAGCATTTATGACTTATACTGCAACCAGCCACCAGGAATATGGCCAATATGTACATTTTGGCCACAAGGGGGACTTTGGTGGAGCTGTTTCCCCATTTTGGATAAAAGTAAAGAGACCTGTTTTGATCCACTTTAAATTTATTGTCATTATTAACAGAATGTGTGGGCACATTTGAGTGACACAGCAGCACACCGTACAGTGAAATGTTCTTTTTTCTGCATTTTATCAAGGCTTTATTGTCTAACTTTTCAAACATAAGTAGTACATCAGTCGTGTATGAGCAAACCATCTTTATAATAATTAGTTGACTTAAGTTATGGTGTCTTAGCATTGACAGTGCCTAACACGGTTTGCAGGATGAGAGTTGCATGGTGAGCTTCTCCATGGCATTTGTGTGGTGTATGTCTGTGTGTCTGTGTGCATGAGCATGCGCTTGTGTTTGGGGCACATCAAGCATGAATTGGTGCCTTTGGGTGAAGTTATAGTTATATTTTTAGACCCTATGTTATTTTGTTTTTTTTTAACGTATTATGGGGCCAGAATGACTAATAGGTATAAAAAGCTTGGAACGTGTCCAGTAGCTGGCAGTCGTGACACATGCTGCAGTGGCTGCAACACAGTTCCAAAACATTTTGTACCTTTTACTCATTTAGACCCCAAAATATGTCAAATTAGGGCCCAGGTTTACAAATACTGGAACTGCCCTTTAAGGCTTGGAGACAAACTTTGCAGGTCCACCAGCAGAGGCGTAGCTAAACAGCAGGGGGTGTCTGCTTGATTAGTTTGTTCATGAAACTGGCTCACATTGTCACTCTCTCCAGAGAAGAAAGGGAAGAAGTTAATTATTATCACAGTTACCAGGGGGCTGTTTTATGAGATGTAACTGGGGACAACGACTAAGAAAACATAAGAAAAGGACAAAAAGAGAGAAGACTTGTGTTTGCTGTTTATTGGATTTCACTTCAACATGCAAACAGTAGAAACTTGAATGCATCAGTGTGAATCAGCAGTGGTGTGTATGGATAATATCTTAAATTATCTTTAACACTCTTTAATACCTGACATATCATCATCTTTAAAGTCACATACAACCCCACTTCAAATAATGCAAACTATCACCTTAAAATAAAATTACTGCTTAGTGTAGTTTATCGGTTTTGATCTATTGGGAATTAGAAGACCTCCATGTGAAGGCTGAGCATGAACTTTTTGTAGGCCCACTGGCCTCACCAGTCAGCCTTGATAGTAACCACTTTTCACTCTTTGGTTTTAGCACTGAACTTAGACTCAAAATACTAGACTGTACCTGAGGTACAGGAGCACTTATTAGTGACCAGAACAAAGGCATTTCTGTGGTTACTAAATTTAGTTTAAATAGGCCTATGAATGTTTCTTATTTAATCTAAGTTTATTACCAAAATCATATTGCTCTTGGCAGAAATCATATGAAATCATTTGGAATTTATTATTGTAAGCACAACTACACACAATGACTGCTACTGAGCTATGCACATGTAGGTCTGAACCTGTTCAATGGGGGTCTGGGTTTCCCCTTTTTTAATGTAACAATACTATAAATTGTGGTGGGAGGGAGCCCTCCGGCACTGGTTTTACAGTGGGATAAACCTAATCAGAGCATGCCATAACATGTGTGTTTATGTCGATGGGCTGGGATCGGACCACTCACTCAGTCACTCACTGTACTGAGATCCGTTGACGTTGCTCTATGTGAAGCTGAAGGGATGATTCTGTGATGGGTTCTGTTAAAAGGCTCAGTGGAGTCTCTGGCTTGGACCCAAGAGCTGTCCCGATTGCATTCCTCAGGGGCAAGCTGTCCAGTGTTATCTCTGCTCACTCCAACAGAGGCCCCTGAAGCCACAAAGGACTTGCTGTGCTGGCCTCTCCTCACCCTGGCCTCATCACATTTGCTAGAGAGGAGAGGCCGACTTCAGAAGTGCCTAATTATTGCTGACGGCACAGCAAAGGACGCACCTGCAGACAACAGGTGTTTATGTCCTTAGCCTGCGAGGAACCTTCCTTTATCCTAAAGGAAATATGTCAGGACTTGGCAGTAGCAGACATTTATTACGTGGTACGTCTGAAGTAATCACATTTCACATGATTTTCCAAAGGAGGATATTGGGAGTGCATCAGAAGTTTTCATTCCCCCCATTCCTTGACGTCTCTGAAGACACTTAAAATAACTTAATGCATGAAAGCAAGCACAAGCAGGTACAAAGTATACTGTACACACGACAGCGGTTTAGATTGAATTAATGATGGCCCTTGGCAGATATAAATGTATCAGGGGGAGTGTCACAACTAAACCTGTGGTGTCAGTCTTCAAAGGAAGGCCACGCAGCGCCACATCAGGGAATTTTCAGGTGCGTAATCTAAAATCTTAGAAAAAAAAGTGGAATGAATGTCTGTGTAGGGGTTCAGGTTGAACTGCTACAGTGGGAGTGGACTGTTTCTGCGGTGTTACATTTCTGTGTGGAGGCTTAGTGTTGTTTGAGGGGAGATAAGACACTGCGGGATCACAGCGCTGTTAAATGTGTCTGCCAGAGCCAGCACAGGAACAGCAGCACTGCAGAGACTCTGCCAACATTCCTGGGGATCAACACCAGCTGAGGACTCCCATCTATCTGCCCTGCTGCCTAAACTTAAAGAATATCTGATAAGGGAAGATCACCGTGGCCTCTCACACCACTAAACAATGTAGATGTTTTGTACTTTTTTATTGAATCAGTTTTAAATTGAGGCTTTTCTCATCTTTAATATACAGAGACAGCTGAAGACAGACAGGAAAGGGGGTGGAGAGAGAGGGTTTGACACAGCAAAAGGCCTGCAGGCTGGAAACAAACCTAACTGCTCTACCAACTGAGCTACAGGGGCACCTGGAAATTAAGGCATTTATTAGAGTAGGAATTATTAATCAGAGGATCTGTACACTCTTAGAAATAGAAGTGCTTACTACTGCTTGTCTTGAAAGGAGAACCCTTTAGTTCCTGGTACAGCCTTTTGTAAAGGTTCTACTTGGAGCCCTTTCGAGGCTCCACCATATAAACTGATCCTTGAACCAGTTTGGGCAAAATCCTTGGTGGAATAGGCCTCTCTGAGGTTTTTATGTAGAACCCAACCTAGAATCATCTGTAAAGGTTCCACAATTAATATGGGCCCTTTTCAACCAAAAAAGCTCTGGTTCTTGAATTGGCTGTCTTCAAGATCCTTGGAACCGTGGTGCTACCTAGAAAATCCACCCGCATTTCCACCATTTGTGAGCGGAACCATTGTAATCAAGGATATCAACAGAGGGCGCTGAATAATGCACAACAACCTGCAGAATATGACACACCAACTTTGGTCCCCAAGGAAAACCTGGAAAACTATTTGGTTCCAGCTGAGAAACAACTTTCAGTTTCCAAACCTATTTATTTTTGGTGGAAATGCTCAGAACGGTTAGAAATTAGGTGCCTGACCCGAAACAGGGGCTTGATTCCATGTTGGTGGAAAAGGCCTGTTGGAGGAGAGTTCTCCCTCAAATCCAGAGGTTCCACAGAGAACCCTTACATAGTGTAATCGTTCCTTGAAGGTTCTTTGGATGCAAAGGATTTGGGATCTTCAGAAGTAAATGGTTCTGGTAGAGCTTTAAGAAAGAACCTTTTCCGAACCCTTATTTATCAGTGTGTAGTAATATGTTGGATATGTGTGTTTTACAGTTGTAGGACAGGCTTTTTTTTTTTGTTTTTTGTTATTGGTATGATATGTTTATTTGTCCTCAGAGCAACACATCAGTACTATTAGTAAACACTCCAAAGTACCTCTAAAATCAGAGATGATGGAGGAGTATGATGGCCATGAGCCATCTGTTGATGGAGTCTTGATTCAGTGCAGTGAGGTCTGCAAGACAAATAATGAATCAGAGGACGACATGCATAGAACAACTCAAGCTCATGAAAGTATTTGTAAAATTACGAGGACATCTAGTGGTTAAAATCAGAAGTCCTAAATGAATATGTCTGTCTCTTGATTTTCTCTCTCACACACATGCATTTTGGTCTGAATGGAGCTTGTATTTTACGACCCCGAATAGACGAGAAGGACTCAGTGAGAATATTATTAACCAATATGAAGCTTCCAGCTGCACACAGACATTAAAGTAGCAGCAGGCTGTCAGGAACACCGATGAATGCGGTGTGTGCGGGCGCTGACTGGAGGGCATGATGTCTGCATTAGATGACAAGATCCTCTCCACACCTGAGCCGGCACACAACTCAATACCCTTCAGTCATCCCTGGGCTTCTAATTTAAAATGTATCGACTAGCATTCAGTAGAGTACAAGCTCTCACAGACACTCATGTCCTCCAGCTATGTGAAATCCTTGTCTAATATACTACCATAGCAGCTCTTTGAAAAAACATGGACATGAAAATGATTGTGTCATGGTGAGTCCTCTGGCCCTCTGATTTTGCACATGGACATAATAAACACCCCGGCTTCACGGTGTATGTATGTGGTCTTTCTCCGGGGTTGCTTTAGGATGACAGGATGTGTTTGATCTCCAGGTAGCTGTTGCAGAGGGGAGGTAATATATTAAAGGTCGAGGACAGACGGAGACAGCGCTAAGTGGAACATGGCAGATTGTTCAGGCAGATGGGAAGATGAAATGTAGACAAACGGGTCAGTGTCAGCCAGTGGCATTTCTCGGCACTAAACACACCTGCTGCGTGGAAACCAGGAAACAACAGGTGCCTGTTCATTCAGAAATAGTTCCAGGTATTATTAACTTAGCCACCCTACATATTTAAATGATTTATGCTTGTGTCAGTGAAGGCAATGAGTTCAAATTTAAATACAATCTTTATTCAAGGTCATAGACATCTCCCAAAGTTATAATCCAATAAACAGCAACACAGGCATTTACAATTCAAGGACGAATAATTCACTTTTACAATAACAAATTGAAGACCATTTTGCCTCTTGAAGATACATTTCACCAGCTGTTGTCTTTAAATTTGGACGGCAGACGACAAACCAAATACTCCATTCAACAATATTTTTATATAGTACCTCAAATAAAATATTTTCATGTCAGCACTGACAGTCAAGAACCAAAATTGTGATAAGATTCTGTTAATTCACAGTCTGATATCCTTTGCCTTGTTTTCCAAACTAGATACTTTTAACTTTGCTTCTTTTTTTTTAAATATGGTCATCTTTCATGAAATGCACTTTGTAGGAAACGAATAATACTATTGACTTCACTGAACATTTGAAGACTAAAATACTCTTTGAATTTGAACATCACCAGAATAAATCCATTTAGTCAACTAATACTGACCAGATTGCCTGTCTGAGGGCAACATGAAGACGTCTACAATACTGTGACTGAACAAAGACAATTGTATTTAATGGGAAAAGACACGGTGCTTTTCTCACTTAAAGAATCTGGAAAAAGATTGTTTTTAATTTTAAATGGTCCCTTTTAAATTGTACTTATCTCCCAATGCTGGTAGAAACATGGAAATTACTTCTGAAAGTTTTATTGTGACTCTATTATAAATTTAATATATTATATTCACTTTATTTCACTATATAATGGTTGTTTTAAGTGAGGTTGAATTTTTTTGTGTAAACATCTGTCCAGAACACCTGGTTTTAAAATGATGTAGAGAAAATATAAACATCCACACTGACTAGTCCATCTGTCTTTGTTTGTAACCTCCAGTAATTTGTTAACACAAAAGACGGCAGATGATATTAATATACTAACGATGAAAGAGTTCATCGACACTGCACACAAACACAAATTCTGCCTGCAATATTAAAAAAAGAAAAAGAAATCAAATAAGTGCTGTTCAGATGGACTGAAAGGATTCCTCGCTCCTGTTAAGTAAGGCAGTCTTCTTGAACACCTGAACAATCCCTGTAATGCAGCACACTCTCCAGGCATAGATATGGTTTTTGCGTGCTTCATCCTCACAGCTCCACAGGGTAACGACAAAGCACTAGACAAGCAGCTACTGTTAAGTTACATCACTATCAAAATGCTGTCGGTGTGAACATTTTGGTGCTAAGTTCTCAGTACTTGCTACAGTGTTTTACGCTGTGTGTTACTATTTTGTGTTCCAGTTGTTTCTCTACAATCCAGCAAAAATGCCAAATTAAAACAGAAAACATTCATTAACAACTCTGAAAGGCCTAATTTGTACATACTTTTTAAAAATACTTTTTAACATGCAAACGGAAATGCAACATCATGATACCCGTTTATTTTGTTGTTGTTGTTGTTGTTGTTGTTGTTGTTTGTTTTGTTGTTGTTGTTCTTGGGTGCTTATGATTAGAGGAGTGAACCTTGCCTAAAACTGCCTTATTATATGTTTACCAATTGTAAACTTTAAGCTACATTTGTGACTATAAGGGCCAGTTTCCTAGACAGGAATTAAGCCTAAATTACATGCTAAAGTGTCCTTTTTGACCATATTAAAGGGATAGTTCTGATTTTCTCAAGTAGGCTTGTATGACCCAATTTGTAGAAAGCTAAGCAATGTACTGCTGTGGACAGGGTCAGCAGCAAAACTGATTTTAACCACATAAAAAATCAATAGCAGTTTAAGTGTATTTAGATTATTTTTCACCACTTTAACTTGCTGTCAGGTAAGGAAGGAAAAACTGCAATTTTACCTTGCAGAACACAGGAGGTGCTGCCTTGATCTGTTGTGTTATTGTGTGACTTTGGTGTTTTAAAGGGTTAGTTCAGATTCGCTGATTTCCTCGAGGAAGATTACAGTTCCTCCAGGAATAGGGGGACTCGTGCTTAAATTAAACCTTCAATTTTGAAGGTAGATTAATTGTCACTCAGCAAAGACATGAAACATTTGGACCAATCCAGTAAAAACCCAGCAAAGTATGCTTGCTTTGTTTTGTCTGTTTTCTCTATAATAAGGCATTTTTATGTGTGACTGACTAGTTTCAGCTTTCAGGAGCACCTTCTGTGCAGCTCTAACAGATGATGCAGCTGATTGATATTAACCTCGTTAGTGAGAGCTGAGTGCAGACTGACTAGAGAACAAACACAGCTGACTGAAATTAAGCTTGTTAGTCCAGCTATTCTAGATTTAATATGTAAGAGTTACAAGGGTTTACTGGTAGAATATGATAGAAATTGAATGTAATATTCATAAGCATGTTTTCAATAACATATTATCACCTGAAAACAAGTATCACTGTGTTTAATTTACCTTAGAATGACCTGTTTATATCTACAAAGGATCCTCTTCCATTGAGTCCACCATGTTGCACCACTATGTTTCTACTGTAGCCAGAATAGACAAAAAAAGAAAACACTGGCCCTAGATATGGCCTTTCATGTTTTGCGTGACATTTATGGCCACTGTAGGTTCTCCTACGTCAGGGGTCTGCAACCTTTATTCGTAAAAGAGCCATTTTTGGCAGAAAAGGAAGAAAAAATCTGTCTGGAGCAAGTGCTAAATTCTCTGTTTTCCTCAGAGACTTTTGCTTTTTTGGATTTGGCATCCAATAACTAGAGTAGCGAGACTAGCTATCAGCAAAATCTTGAGGAAAAGGTGCTGAGTGGGTGCAGGCACATTTTAGTTGAAAAAATATTAAAACCTTATTTACCATTTGGTGTATGGGCTACACATTTTTACAACTGGAGAATGTAAAAATTACTTAAGACCTTCAACAATAGGTGGAAATTAAAATGTTAAAATAAGAACCATTATTCACTTCTGTTTAATTTTTTGTTAAAGTCACAGGGAGCCACTGGAGAGGGGCAAAAGAGCTGCAGGTTGCAGACCCCTGCTCTACATGCTTGTAAGAGGATGGAACGCGAGGTTTGCAATCTAAAAGTTCACCATTAGATGCCATTAAATCCTACACAATGGTCCTTTCAACAGAATCCTGGTTTAATTCAAACCCTGTCCAGGAAACTGGGCCTTTAAACTTGCTACAATAATATTAGCTTGCTAAGTCACCGCTACTAAAATAAAATCTAGGCTACTCCATTAGTAAACTGTTACCAGAATTTGTGTTTTTTTTTAGTTGTTGTTGTTGTTTCAATTGCATAACAATGTCATGTTCATCTCAAGATGGTAGGTGAGTTCCAGGCTGTAGTGTGACGATTATTTTTTTCTGCACAATGTTACGATCATAATCTTTCAGTCACAGACAAGACACATGGCTTTGGAGGACCGGTGAGAGCTGGTGTTGAATCATGCCCGTCAGAGCTGATGCAGGCAGCGACGTCTCACCTCACCCCTTAAGTATAATTATGCCTCAGCACAGGTTCATTATGCTTCTCCTTTCTCTTTACCTCAAGAGATTATGCCCCACATTGAGACACTCACTCAAATTTTGGTCCATGTAGAAGGACTGTGATGAGATTGCATTGATTTTAAAGTCGGGATAACAAAGGCTTTACCATGTTTAATGGCTGTTTCCAGAACTTTCTGTAAGCTACATGAGCTCATTAACTGCAATTAGCTGGGTTTCTCCTAATAAGTGCTTTTGAAGCTCTACCATCTGGACATAAGGCAACACGCTGCGATACACACTGTGTTATCTTTGGGGATGTCATTTTCTCCCTTTCAATTATCAGGCATCAGGGTCTCCTGGTGTATCCCCATAACCATGAAAGCATGAATGGTTCTGAATATAGCTTCTCTCCCCGTGGAGGTGAAGCAAGCTACAAAACTGATTAATCATTTCACAAATTAAGCCTCAATTTGAATGAAAATAAACAATTTCTCAAACTTGATTGGTTGGACTGTGATCTTGCTTACACAATACTTAAATTTGGCAAAACTGTATTTTTTAAAAAGGAAATACTTAAACCATGAACATTAAAAAGCTACGTAATTGTGTTGGTATGACTTAATTGTTCGTGCAGGTTGGCAACAGCTTCCTAAAATTTTCTGTGCTTCTCTGTGACACTCAAGATGGGAAAATGTAGTTAACATTTTTGAAAAAGTATATGTCTGTACTGAATATTTTAGTATAATGATTTAGTAATAATTCCTGGAGTCTTGTCATCATTCTGATGTGGCCAGACAGCCACCAGAGACTTGGTTGCTAACATGTGGATTAATTTCTCATCAATTTTAAAGCCAACAACACTGATTCAGATTGAATGAAGCAGTGCAAATGTCAGTTATTTCATCATCACTTCTCTAAATGAAGATGCTGACTGTTAAACAGCTCTTTTACATATGACAGATGAACATGCTGGCTGTACAACTTTAATTTAGAGAGAAAAACTATCACATACATTTCTGCAGAGATGTTGACTCACTGCTGTCAGACGGCAAGATGGAACTTAAGTAAAAGAACTGTTTCTGGCCTCTTCACCGACCCATGATGAGCTTTGTGAAGAGCAATCTGAAAAGTCAAATGAACCCGAGCTGTGGCGCATGCCTCGGGGGAGCGTCTGACTGGCTGTAAAACATCAAGTCTCACAAAGTGCATTTCCCCAAAGCTGTGTCCTCATGATTTCCTTCATGACATTGGTATTTTTTATTCATAACTGTTCGTTAGTACGCGAGGAAAATCAATGTGGGTTCAAGCTTTCACATCCTAAATAGGCTTCCATGCAATTTATCTCCACTTTGTCAATGGAGAATGTGAAAAGTCTCTGTGAAACTCCCCTGCAACTAATGAGCATATCTGAGGTATAGATTTAGACTTTGACTGAATACTATTGGATATGTAAGCTACATCCACAAAATAGTTCTGTAATGATAAATCTATCATATCAAAGATCATACAACAAAGATAACAATTACTTCATTACAAAAAAATAGAGACTAGTAACATTTAGGATCAACTATCCATTCAATTCTAAAATATAGTTTAACTGAGACAGTATAGGGTTGCACAGTGACAGGATGATTATCTCCCAGTTAGAAAACACTGTTTTCTGTTATCTCTTCTCATTTTGGTATAATTACTGAACAAACAAATACATTGGAAAAAATTCAAATATTGTAAACATCGTACCAGTACAAAAGCACATGTCGCAAGACGTGGTCAGAAAACACCAATACAGGCAGTGCTGACAGCTTTTACTCCTCCTCCATCGACTTCTCAATCTCCTTCAGCCTGCGGACAAACTCCTGAGCCTCTCTGTCTCCGATGCGAGCGTCCAGCATCCTCATGATTGGCTTGTCTGCAGGGGAGAGCAAACAGATGAGAGCAGTTCCTACACCTGACACAAATATCTCCAGATTGAATGGCTTTTCATGCCGTATTGGAGAAGTAATTGGAAACCGAGACCTACACCCTCTGGTCTCCCATGAAGCCAATATTATGTTTGTGTAAAACAAAAAGGTGGATACAGCCTGGAGCTATATGTACCGCTGGGTTTACTGCGAGACAGGTGGAGAATGACAGGCTGGACGCTCTTTCCGGCTGGTGAGGCGTTTGGTCTCCCCGGCCAGCAGAAGTCGCTGAGAGGAGCCACAGCTTCTCCAGCGAAGTCGTTGGTGGAAAGCCAGTCATAGTCCATCACAGTGAAGGTCAAACACGCAAACCTGTGTCTGTACTGCTCAGGACTGACATGACTGGAAGACACAGGAACCAAACAAATCAGCAACAGGGTATGCACAATAACAAGAGGAAGAGAGGGGAAGAGTACTTACAAGTAAAAGAGTTCGTCAAATACTGGGTGCAGTGTCTTAAGCTTCACTTGCGTGCGTTGACTCTTGGCCAATGGAAACAGGTGGTGAGGACAGAGCTCCACTATGACAAATGGGTCACTCAGACCTAAGAAGGACCAGAGAGAGTGGGTGAAAACTCAAATTTAAAACAACAACCTGCATTTTATTCTGATTGCAACAGTTTTACCGTTGGCATCCAGTGCAATGATATCTGCAGCGTGCAGAATCTCCACCGTCAGTCTCTGCTCTGGAGCGTCATAGTAGCACTTCACACTGATCCGACCGTAACGGGTATGTTTGAGTGTTTTCTGGAACATTTAACACAGTTTTTAGTACTCAGAGTTATAATAATCAGCATGTAAAGGTGCAGTAACACTGGAAAGGTAGTTTAATGTAATGCAAAAACACAACTCATTTTGAGTTTTACCCAGCAAATATAAGGTGAAGGAATTATTTTCTGTTCCTCCATTATTTTTTACCACTGCTCCAAGCAACAAAAAACATACATGTTCAGAATTAGGGTTGGCACAGTTTCAATTCTAAGGCGGAAATGAGCTAAATCCAAAATTGATCAAAGTAATAATCAGGTATCCCAGTAGACAACACAGTGTAGCTTCCCTGTAGCCTGCAGCTGTACTTTTCACTGCACTGTAAAAACAAAAAAGCTGAGAAAACTCAAAATTTCAAGACAACTTACCTCAATAGATTTTTGGTTCTGAGCCAAACTCAAATTCTTAAGTTTTGAAAAGATTTTATCAACTCATAATGTTTTGTTTGGCTAATTTACATTTCTACATTAGATAAACTTTAATCTTTGAGTTTTAGAGAGCCAAAGCAATGCATTTCAAAAATTGCTGAGTAAAGTCACTGAAGTGGAAGTGAATCATGGTTAATAACTTCATATTTTCAATTGCAGCCATTTAATTTTCAAGCACCCAAATAATGACAAATCAGGTTCACAGCTCACTGAACTGAAAGTAAATTATCTCAACAAAACTTTGTTTAGTTTATTTCAAAACTTTAGAGATTGAGTTTGATTCATAACTCAAAATCTAGTGAAGGCAGTTGCCTTGAAATTATGAGTTTTCTCAGAGTCAGAGTTGGTATCCAATTCTTTGTTTGACCCTCACTCTGCACCATCGCACGGTTATCTATCATATAACCTTCAAAAAAAAAAAAAAAAAAAACCCTGCAAAACTTGATACCATGTAGCTTGTTTTTGCAAAAAAGAATTTGAAAAATGTAAACAACAGCTGTCAGGACATAAAACCAATAATCTGCTGATCTTTACAAATCAAGACTCAACATGGCATAGCGCTGGAAAAAAAAATGTTTAAATAGAAAATAGAATTGAATCGTGGCCTTAAAACTGAAAGTCAAATCAGATTGTGGATTTTGAGATTTGTCATACATCTACAGTATATCTTTCTACATCAGTGGTTTTCAGACTGGGGTCCAGGGACCAATAGGAGTCCTTGAGAGGGTTGTAGGGGTTCCCCAGCAGAAGGAGGAACAAAAAATTTTAACTTCTATCACATATTTTGGAAGGTGGCAAAGCAGAAAAGATACCTTTGACTATAATTTATAGGAATCCTAGACAAGACTTTATTATCTTCAAAACTAAAAATTAAAAAAAAGAAATGCTCAGAGGGGAATCTCTCCTCTACATGTTACATCAGCTGACAGCATCTTGAGACCAGGAGAAGGTAGATTTTCAATCAGAGGTGAAACAACAGAGGACAGGGTGTCATGCTGTCCAATCAATACCTGTCTGTCCTCTTTAGGGCTAAATGAAATTGTCAGTCTGGTGAGCTGAAACACACCTGTAGGGAAATCTTCTCCAGATAGTACTGTTCAATCAGCTCAAAGGAGGAACATTTATTCAGCCTGAGCTCCTCATCCAGGACCTAAAGCAGCACCAAATGGGACAATCAGAAAGGGGAAATGATAAAAGACACTTTAGGTAGGACATAAATCCAAAAAAAAAAAAAAACTGCAAGACATCCTACCTTGTAGTCTCCACTCTTCATATCTTCCAGGAAAAGACCTTCTCCCTTAGCGTGGAAGAACTGCAGCAGGGTCTAAAGCAATTCAAGTAAAAAAAAAAGCAAAAAAAAGCACATAACTGGGAGTCATCACATTCATCTGTCTGCTTTTGATAGAATGAAGTGTCAGCAGAGTAGGGAGACGTGTTGTTCACACAAATAGCATGAAACCTCTGGCAGGAAAACACAATATCTGTCTGCCAAATTCCAACAGCCCACTCATGTAGCATGCCATGACTTTTCATGCAAATCTGTCACATTCCCTGCCAGCTGGCTGAATTGGCATTAGAATATACAGTAGCTCCCATATTGTCATTCATGAGGGGACTAATTTTGCCACTGAACTATTACCCAGTGACTACATAAATATCTAATATATGCAAATGATTGCACAACAGCAAGCATACAGAGCATATTAAAGGATGACGGGAACAGTTGGGATGATAATCTTTATTGAGTTGACACGTCTTTTTACGCTATAGCTATAAAAGAGTAGTGTGTGGTAACATGCAGTAATCACTGACCTCCACTGTGTACTGGAAGCGGTTATAGAATTCCACCTGAACACCCCTGTTTTCTGCCACTGCGTCCAGGATCATCCGCATGAGCAGCTCCCACATGCTTTGGAGAACTCTGTGACGAGACAGCAGACACAATGAGACACCCACACGTTTGTGTTTACCAGTTTTTTCAATTACACCCCCGTGCCCTCACTTAGCCTCGTGTATGTTTGCACAGATAATGGCATGATAATGATAAGCTGATCACAAAACATGTTTGAGTGGTATTATTATTGGTGCAAAGCTTACATTCATATGCAATCGCAGTATCTTATTTGTTGAGCAATCACAGTTTTCAAATGAAATCTTGTTTAGAGAAGAGGAAACTGTGAATATGTTTATGTAAGTTGACATAGGGGTATGTCTGTTGTGAAGTTCAGTTTCCACAAAAGTTGATTTTGGGTGTATTGCATTTCTCCAGGTTTACAAGTCATATATATGCAGATGATGCAGTGTTTTATGTGTATGCAGAGAATAGACAACAGATTGGACAGGAGTCCTATGCTAAAGTGGTGCACATTCAACCTGTTTCATGAAACCACCAGTTTATTTTTTTTTTTTTTATTTTAAGCACCCAACAGTGTAGGCTTATACACACTCATCCTTACCAAAAGAGTAATAATGAGGTCACTGAGGTGTGGCTTTCTAAGTGGCCTACTACAGTATTTTTGAGTGAGGACAAAAATGCGTTTGTGTTTTTTGTATTAATTGTGATTTTAGTTCACATTTGCAAATCTAATTTTGACAACCTCAGAGCAGACAAAGCCGTGGGGACCCCCTGTGATTTTTGTTGCCACGCTCCCCCACTGTTTTCCCTCTGTCGCTGAGCAGCAGGCAACATGAACAAGAAGCAGAACCTGATTGGTCCTCCTATGTACCCTCTAAGTGCTGATTGGCTCATGCAGTTAGAACCTTACTGAATCAAGTTTAAGTTTGACTTTGCAGATAGAACATTTTTGTTTTCTGAATAAAAAGCCCCAAATTGCATATAACTTAAAAAAAAAAAACACTTGTGACATAATATTAATAAGTGGTGGAATGTGTGAGTGAGTGTGACAATGGCATAGTTGTCAGTGCAAAAGAAAAGGACAGTGGTGACACCACTATTCTACCGGGAGATGCCAAAGTTATGGAAGCCCTGAGAGGCAAGTGAGAAAAAGAAATTCTGGTGTTCCACTGTTTTTTTTCAGGGTAATCTTACTTAGTTCCTTACTAATACTTATTTCAACCAAAAGTGGCTGAAGTACACCACCACTCCATGTTTTGAAGAGTACTAAATGCAATCATGTTTTCTTCCAGGGGAGTTTTAATTTCTTTAAGCACTAAACACGAGGTAAATATATTGTGTGTTAGCATGTTCTGTAACATGCTTTTCATGTCTTGGCAAGAAAAGTACTAGCGCCAACCATCGGCAGCCAAAGGAAAAACATGACAGGCATGTTTCTTAAGTTGCTAACACAAAATATAGTATGTTGAGTTGAGAGTGCACTACTTAGAGCATTTTTGTGGCTGAAATGTGTATTACAACAACAAACACTTAAAAATCAATCTTTGCTTTACCTCTTCTTAAGTCATCTCTCACAGGAGTGAATATTTTAGAATATTTTTTTCCTCACTTGCCTCTCGGGACACTTAGTTTCATAATATTGTACTAAATGTTTTCTTTATTATCTTTATCATTAGTTGCACAGGCATACCAAATGGAAATGAAGTAATTAAACAGAATGTGTCACAGTAATAACTTAGAATAGTTATTAAAATTAATTTGTGTTGCCAGGAAATAAATGAAGTCCTATTTATAGTAAGGAGAGAGGAAGGGGAAGTAATTACCTTGTCAGATTCTCCTTCACAAGCTTTTCAGTGAGGATGACCATAGTGTCTTGTAAGTACTTCATGAGCGGGGACACAGCCTGGAAGAATGTCACATTACCACGTATTACATGAGCACTGTGGCAGCAAACACCGCTGATACAGGAGTGAAAGCTGTAGAAAACCACTGCTGGGCCTTACTTCGTCATTGTTGATGGAGTCTGGAGACAGGCTGATGTGCTGGATGTACCTCCTCAGCTCAGGCAGCATCTGCACACAAATACTCTCTCACACATGTGCGTGCAGGTGCATATGTATACAGGGATGCATATTTGCATCACGCATAAAAAAAAAAATGTACAAAAAGTAGCACTTTTGCAAAGAGTTTACATACACAAAATGGTGCGGTGTATTTTTGTCGCATACAAAACACCCTGTGCAATCATCCATATCCCATAATCTTCCTTATGTCACCGCCTGTAGCCACCTCACCCTTTCAAGATTACTCCATTCACTATATTCACAGGGCAGCCATTTTCCTTCAACGTCATGCTCATGGTAAAAAGCTCAAACTCTACACCATAAATATTTATCATTTCACTGCTTCCTGATTGATTGATAGTCAAAATGTGGAGGGACATTGGGCCATATTTCAAGTTAAAATAATATATTTGATAACCCAATAACTACCATGACACAACAGCGTGGAACGTTAGCATTCAAACATTTTCTAGCTAACATTCCCAACATCACTACTGCCACTCAAAACAAAGTGCTTGTAACTTTTGTGTTGGATGTAATCTGTATGAACACCACACAGAAATATGTGTTCTAGTCAGCATTATGCCAAAGCACGTTTCTGACTGAACCAAAACATTTCTGAAGGCAAATATTTTACTTTAGCTTGAAGTATGGCCTGACATCCCTCCAGATTTTCACTTCCATTGTCTTTTCAGTTGCTGAACAATCAGGAAGCAGTGACATTATAATGATTTTTTATGTTTATATGACTTGTAAACTGGAACACAGCAGTATGACATTTGAGCTTCCTACCCTGAATGAAACATTAGAGGAAAATGTGAATATGATGAATTCTATTTAAAGCATAAAATTGTGGAGTTAGAAGCTTTTCGCTCTATAGGCCTATGTGTACCATGTCTCGGAAATGTAGTTGATCTGCACCTTGTCGGTGAGCAGTGTGATGAGACGTTTGGCCTCTCTCTGCAGGTCCAGGTCCATGTTAAACAGCTGCCCATTGAGAGCCTTGTAAACTTGCTCCTTGCCCTCCACCCCACAGGACTCCTCCATGGCCCGCTCCACACCTTGCCAGTCCAGGTCGCGGGGCAGGTGACCCAAGAAAACGCGCACGTGCTCTGTGTTGTTCAGGGCGATGCAGAGCTAGCAGAAAGCGTGGAGGAGCAGAAGAGGAGAAACAGAGGGTGGAGGTGGAGAAACAAAGAAGGAAAAGAAGCAGGGCTACAGAGAAGTGGAGGGACGGGGTGCCAGTGTAAATGATTGACGATGACAAGAGGCTTTTTTTGAGTGTAAACATATCTGGTCTCCCGCTGAGCCCTTTGTGTTGCCAAGGAGAACACTTGCTGACATTTACTTCCCACGTCATTGTGCGCCCTCCCCCAGTTTTGTCTTGCTACAGGCGTTACCTGCACTGTGAAGCTCTTGTGGTCTCGGCCCAGCTGGTTCCTCTCAATCTTGCGCGTTATCATCTCCGAGTAGCAAACAGCCTCGCTGCAGAAATTCTGTGATAAAATACCAGTCTTGTTATTACAGTGAAATTCTCACTTTCCTTTTTGTTTTTGACTCTAATGAAAAATCTTTTCCTGTGTGTGTGTTATGTGTGTAAATCTGCTCATGTTCTTATGTGTGCAGGATGTGGGTACATGTGTGAACTGTCACTCACGTCTGTCAAACGAGTGATGAAGATGAAGGCCCCCGCAGAGTCTGGCCAGGCCAGCTGGAGCCAGATCTCACGTACCTGGCTGAAGCACATTGTCACTTCTACTGCTGAGGAGCTGTGTTTGGCCGGCTGCACAGGCTCAAGCTGCTCACACAACACATAAAAACTCAAAATGTAACATACACAGTCCTACTAGTATTACTTTTTTAACTCCTTATTTAGCATTTATAAGGATTATGTAAACAGTTAATAATGTTAATTAACTGATAACTGTCGATACAAGTAATTCATAATTAATTTATAACACAAAACAACATGAAAGTAGCTGAAAGCATCTATAGAACATATTTTGAGTCTTTATTATTTACCATGTTTATTTATATGGTTTTATACAAAAATATTTACAGCAATAAGATGGTTGTAATAATTGGTATGCTATCATAAGCTAGTGAAAAAAAGAAAAAAAAAGAAAAATGTAATTTAAAGAATACAAACTGATATACCTGACCATAACCAGTATAAAAGGGTAGTAACACACAGTTTAAGTTTAAGTTGTAATCATGTATTTTAATATAAAGTAACAGTTTTAACCAGCCTGTGGACTATTTGTACATGTGTGCAAACTGTTAATAAATAGGTTATTACACAATGTTGAGTTGTTATAAAGCGTTAATTATTAGTTCAACCACCTATCTTACGGTTGATAAAAGTTTTACAACACACTGTATAACTATAGGCCAGTATATAAATATATTTAGAACTGGTTATCCATAAATTTATTAATAAACATACAAACCAAAAATTTTTAAAAATTAAATAAATAATAAAACATTTTAAGGATATTACAACTGATTTTACAATTTGACATTCTACCTACGATGTATGGCACGTGTATATGGTGGTTAATTATTACACACTTTACAAATGGAGTAAGCAATTACTGTATAAAGATATATGTTATTTAGATATATTAATAATTACATTCATTCATTTTCTGTAACCGCTTATCCGTGAGGGTCCGGCTGACCATTGACGGCGAGAAGCGGGGTACACCCTGGACAAGCCGCCAGTTCATCGCAGGGCCGACACATAGAGACAAACAACCACTCACTATCACATTCACACCTACGGGCAATTTAGAGTCACCAATTAACCTGCTGCATGTCTTTGGACTGTGGGAGGAAGCCGGAGTACCCGGAGAGAACCCATGCGGACATGAGGAGAACATGCAAACTCCACACAGAAAGGCCTGCTGGCTCGGGTGATTCGAACCAGGACCTTCTTGCTGTGCGGCGGCAGCGCTAACCACTGCGCCATCTATTAATAAACAGTCATGACTATATTATGTTAAAGAAAAGCCCCACAGAAAGTTTCTGTTAGAGGTGGAACCACAAAATCTGCTGTGGAAACTGTTAGGACATGTTGCTACACATAACAAAAATCAAAAATTTAGATTTCACATATTTATCATGCCTTAATTAGTTGACAAAGTTGATTTTTCTGTAAAAAATGCAAAATAATATCAGATTTACACTGGATAAAAGCACAAATTATTGAAATCAAAGCAGTTTTGAATGCAGTGGTACCAAACATTTGATATTACTTTGTGTAGTTTTTGAGATACAGCCATTTCTGTATAACACTGCATTTAGTTGTAAAATGGGGTTACTCATTTTATCATTTTTCACAAAAACACAGGTACAGGTTCCTGTGAAATACAGGTTCCTGTGACCACGTGTTCTTAATCACATCTATGTACTTAATGACCAGATAGACTCAAGTAAGAGTTAATCATAAAAAATATTTTCAATTTGCTGTTAGGGAGAAATTATGAAAAATGTAGCTCCATGACATGAGTTTTCATGTATGTCTATACTCATAACCTCCACAGAGATGAATGGAAACTCATGGGTTTGTGTTCTCGTTCACTAATGACCTCTGTTCCTTTTTGATGTTTGTGTTAACCACTAACACAGACACACACAACTTACACTCTTTTCATTTACATCATTTCAAAGGCAGAGACCTCTCACCTTGTCTGTTTCCACGGCTTTACGAATTCTGTCACAGGATCTGTCATGAACGATCTGCAGCCACTTATGGATGGAGGACTTAAACCAGTTGTGAAAGCCTGTCAAGGCCAACATTTTAGCATCCCTGTTAGAGAAGAAAACAGGTCTTTTTAATAAATTCAAAGCTGAAGTCTCATCTTCTCCCTGGCATTTCCAACAAATAAAGGCCAGCCACAGCCTTTTACGCTGCTATATGAGAAGTCATTAAAGTTGAACTGATAACCAACTTGAGAGGAAGGAACTCCCTGAAGCCTTTGAGGATTTTTAAGGACATGAAGAGCTCAAAGATGGTCTCTCCCATCGTCTGAGTCAGTCTGGAGCTCTCCTGCTCCAGAGTCCCGCAGACCCGCTCCATCGCTACATTCACATCATCTGCTACCTGAAGAATGAAAGAATGTGACTGTGTCAAAGTCAGCAGCAACAACAACAGCATACTCTCAAATAAAACTTCATATGACTTGTATTTAATTTTATTTTCAATGATATACCTGTTTCTCCAACTGCCTGTATGATATGCTGAAGAAATCTACTTTCACTGCACTGTGAGAACAAACAAACAAAGGATGAAGTGGCATCGGTCCAACAGTGTCCAGTGGAAATCAATGTTTCTATGAGATGTGCTGCATTGACGTTCACCTGTAGAAGAGTTTGTTGTAGATGTTCTGGGCTCTCTGCACATCTGCACACACACCATCAACCACCTGAACCAGCCTCTTCAGCTGCTCCTCCAGCGTCTGCATTGTCAAGACATGATAGAAAAAACATCCCAGATGTCAATTCTCAAGCCACAGTCAGAAAATGATAAGATGTGACGGTTTCTGTCAGTGTGCACTTACCCCTTCCTCTGGTTTATATCGTGCAATTAAGCTCTCGTACCACTCTGCGCTTCCTTTCTGTTGAAATAATTATACAAAGAGAATAAGTGGGTTAATTAATTTAGTGTTGTTTACATTCAGTCTTTCTCACTATTACACATGCACACACATATAATATACAGACTTTCTGGTCTTCCTTTTCTCTTTTCTTGGTACTTTGCAGCTTTAAGACCAACGATAAGACCAACAGCTATCCAGTGCATTACTGCGCCCTAAATGTACATCATGTCAGCCCTGTTTTCCTGATACACGTGTTCACCTCTAGTGGTAAAAAAGACTCGAACATTGTTACCTTGACAGCAGTTGTGATGTCCAAATGAAGTTCATTTCGAAGAGGACACACAGTCTTAAATGCCCGCATGTTTTGCATGTAGCCAATCCCCCTGGCATGCACAGATAGGGAAAATTACAATGAATTAAAGTACAAGACAGCTTTCAGGTCACATACAGTAAATGCTGGTTTCACAACAAACACCAACACATTGTTTTTGAAATAAGTACAAAAGCTACAATCTTACTAAATTCTTCCCACTCCAATTCTATGCAGGACCCTGATCCATTATCGCTGCAAGAACTTTACTTTAACTGTTAGCTGAGTCACTGTGTGTGTGTGCGTGTGTGTTTCTGAGAGGTGTAGAAAAGATCTCCCTTGAGGTGATGATCACTGGGCAGAGCTGGACTTCTTACTGGGGAAGTTTCTATAAAAAAGTCTGTCTCCTCCAAATTAGTGTGGCACAGCAACATGAACTTCAATAATTAGCTGATTTTACTGGCTGGCACTGAATGTGGAACAGGCTCCCTAATTTGGAGCAAATCACTGCTCTAACTTTCTTCTTCTTCTTCTTCTCCTCCTCCTCTTTCTTCTCATTCTTCTGGTAACTTGAAGCTGAGGCAAAAAGATTGTGATTTTTGGCAGTCTGTCCAAGACTGAGCAGAATCTCTACGATACTGACCACATTACCATCCTTTAATGCAGATATCCATGGTCCTCCATGGATTGTTTGTCATGACTTTCTAGTGAAAATTTCCACTTGGTCAACACATTGGTCAATGACAATGTGTCTAAAGATTAATGTCTGGATTTCCATGAAATTCACTGTGGATTCATGTCCTCCAAAGGATGAATGCTTATGATTCTGTGATTTATTTGAGCTAAAAGCCCCACATGTAAGCCATATTAAAATCTAAATTACATCTAAATATATAATGAGTTTGTTTGGTAATCATTTTGGACTTTCATGACAGTATGGCCCACATGCCAGTGGGTATGAAAGAATTTAGTAACTGATCATCTGTAATAGAAGCCTAATAGCATATGGCAATAATACATGTTACAAAAGGTAAAATATGTAAATTGTTGCTTATGACCACAATATGTTGGTGCAAATAACAGCTATTTTATTTCAAGTTTTATTCGATTTGTGGTCAGGAACAAATGTTTAATACTTTATTTTGAAATGAGTAATGAGCAATGATTAAGATATTTCTGTTTGAGTAAGAAGCCCAACACTGCTTCCTCCACACACTGACTGATTGAAGTCTGTGTGTGTGTGTGTCTGTGTGTTGGGCTGAGAGGTCGAGCGTGCTCCTGATATGGTAGCACAGGCGAGTGCGTGATGTGATGTGATGGCAGTGTGACTTTACCTCAGCATGAGCTCGTAGCGTGTAATGGCAGCGGCGCTGGTGCAGGGGAAAACCTGACGCATGTTCTTCATCAGACACAGGCAGTGCTCTGTGTACAGCCTGAAGCTGTCTGACAGCTGCCTCTCCTGGACACAGGAAGGGCCCTCAGTTATAGCTTCAAGTACACTGGCTGTGAGACATTTTTGGCTGAACCAAAAATCTTGATGAATGTCAGTGAAGAGCTGAGCTAATGAGGCGGCTGTTTCCAGATGATGAAAGGTTTTTTTTCCCTACTGAGAGGCCGATGGCGGAGAACCTACCAGGTCGCCCCTCACTGTGGCAGGGTCCCACTCCGCATCAAAGGTCCTCAGGAGACGCAGCAGCAGGGAGTAGCACACCCTCTGGGTTCGATGGTGGCTGCTGTAGCACTGCCAGCGGCTGTGTTAAAAAACAAAGCATGCACCTTTTGCCTGATGTTAAAGCTTTCATGTTTGATTTAATCAATTTTATTCTTCCATTAATACTCACATAATAGCCTGTTGGAGAGGTGAGAGATCCGTTTGCACAGCATGGTGAGTCAGTACAGTCCATGCTGCTGGGCAAACCTGCCCATTCCAGTTGTAGGGCTCTCTCTGTAATTATATTAACATTTCATTTCAATCACACTTGGGCAAGTATAAGAATAATCTGCATGTTTTCATCAAAAACCTTGTGTTAAAATTAACAGCTGAGTTCACCCACATGGCTACTACAAAAGCAAAATATTCTTTCTGTCATTTTAAAACACTCAAAGTGAAAGTGAAGCTTTCAATTAGACCTCCCCCAGATTTC
The DNA here is from genome assembly GCA_034769285.1 of Lutjanus argentimaculatus. Classification (NCBI taxonomy): domain Eukaryota; kingdom Metazoa; phylum Chordata; class Actinopteri; order Lutjaniformes; family Lutjanidae; genus Lutjanus; species Lutjanus argentimaculatus. The sequence continues at coordinate 13,370,762 of JAWZSL010000022.1, forward strand.
ACTGTAACACTGTAACAGCTTGTGGACTGATTTCTATGGAAATAACTTGGGACAGTTTTCCTGGGAATTCCAAAGGAAGTGAAATTTATGCATGCTCGCAAGCGTCTTGTCACTCTTTATCTCCCCCACAGCACAAACTAGGGCGGCCCCTAATAGTCAACTGAACTGTTAGTCAACCAAGTTTTCATTTATGTGTTAGAGCAGGAAAAAAAAGACACTTCATTTGGGAGCTGCGTCTTGCCATTAGGCCCAGGGGATTGAAGCAACACAGAGCTTTTCTCCCTGTAACACTGAAGTCGCTGTCGCACTGCTGCTACCTTGTAGCTGCCATCAGCTAGTTAGCTCAGTTATCCCAGTCCTTTGAGACTCATGGATGTATGATTAAACTGGGACACAGCCTCAGAGACTGACAGAGGACAGTTTGACCTCTAAATTCATCATGACGCACTTATGCTCAGGTAGCTCACTATGTTGTTTCTATAAAAAGTGCTATACAAATGATCTTATTGACTGATTGATTGATACTGTGAAGGCTGTCATGAAAAAATATCCGGAAGAAACTCACCTTAACATGAGCGTGCTCATATTCCACAATCTGACTCAGCAGTTTCTTGTGAATAGAGACATTTGAGTCTTTCTTAGATAAATCTGTGTCTCTCTGAAAGAAAAAAAAAAAGAGTATGAATTAATTATCAATTAGTGTTCCTTATACTGATTTACTGTACCACACAGACCTGGCTGGTGAAGAGCTTCAGTATCAGGTGACATTCTCCCTGAACTTTAGACGTACTCGATCGAGGCTCTAGCTTAAACCAGGTGTCATAGCCGATGACTGGGATCTCCTGCGAGAAGGAAAGCAGCCAGATTAACGGCACTGACATACTTTCAGGGAAATCCTCAGTCCACATCGTATCCCTCAGGGGAATCTATTTGTGATTGTCTTTGATTTGTCATACTAGCCCGATGCCTCTGACTAGTGAGAGTTTAAACTTTTCCACAGCGAACACTCACATTCAAAGGGATGTTGATGCATCCGAGGAAGTCATCAGCGTTCTCCTCAGAGCCTGATGATGCGGATCCATTGGCACGCACTGACTTTGCTATTTGCTTAAAATACCTGACAAAAAAAAAGAAGCAGAGCAGAAGGAAAAGTCTAGTTTGTCACAGGTTGAATTCATGTTAAATTATACCGTGGAAGCTATAATCTAACAGTTTCCATTTCTAGGCATTCAGCTAATGCATTCATCCGCTGCGACTTACAATTAGACTCGACAAAATGAGTTTCATTTCCTGATAAAAGTTGGCCATCATTCAGATTTTTGTTCAAACTGAAGTTGCAAATTTTCCACCACAGGATCCTTTTGTGCCTCGGTTATGATTGACATCTCGAGGTTTTCATCAGACATGTCTGCTAGTTATTAGTCTCTCCATGACCACGGTTGAACTCTCTGTGTTCTCTGTGTGCACAGCTTTATTGGCCTGTATGTCAGTCTTTCTTAAGGTTAAAGGATAAATATCAAATATTCTCCTAAAATCAACAAACCAGTTGGTGTCAGTTTTTTCTCTTTGTTCATAAACTGCAACTTTTGGCTTATTTAGATGGAAATAACTCTTTGATTGACAGGCTGGCTGACTCATCTAGTCAGTGCCACAATACCAACTGAATGAATAAATGTATTACAAACATTATAGAATTGTGCACACAATCGCAATTAGTGATTCATTTGCCCTTCAGACCTTCAAAGAAAAGAATAACACAGCTGCGGGAATATCCAGCATTTCTTACCAAAGATGTATCTAAGACAAATACATCATTATATATTTTAGGGTACAAAACATAGTTTGTTCTACCTGCCCATTCCACGAAGTCCACTGACTTCATTGAGCTTTTTGCAGGCTTCAGCAACAGACACATCATCATCATGATCCCTGAAGAACAGAGGATAATTCAGAGGTTATTACAACCTCTCATCTCCAGCAAGAACAAGTTTGTACCACAATTAACTCAACTGAGAGGTACGAGGGATCGGCAGTCAAGAGCCATTATAGTTCCAGAAAAGCACAAACTTACTCAAGTTGTTTTAAAGTCAAGAGTCGGCTCTTAACCAAGCTTTCGCCAGAGGGGTGAAAGCTCACAACTTAACCTATATGTTGTGGCTCACATTTGACTCAGTACTCACACTGAGGGACATGCAGTAATGGATACAAATGTCAACTATAACCACAACAAAGATATTTTTTCATCCAACCTATAAGAGTTTGTCTGTTTGCTTGGCGATTGAAAAACTGTGATTGAAGAAAAAAATGTTGAAAACTTGGCAGTTTAACAAGTTCTTGGAAAATAATGTTGCTATCTGATGAAAACCTTTCCATTATTTTCATAAATCAATACTATTGGTCACGCTTTATGTCCATCTGTGGGTTTTACAAATATTTAACCAATTAAAAGTTTTAAAAACAGTTACAGACTTTGACAACACCCTAGTTTAATTATCCTACAAACGCAGTGTTTTGGACATACGGTCCATATGAAGGTTTCTGATGTCCTCGGATTTTGTCAGTAAATTTCTTCTGTAACACTTTATAATATCCATCATTAAAAAATGGAAAATTGATTTTAATTAAACTTTAGTTAATAGCTATTTTTTCCATACCTTAAATGCCATTCATTAAGAATTTGTAAAGTTTTATAAACATCAGTTGCAACTTTATAATTGACATCCAAATAATGTTTATAAATGGTTTAAACTAATCATTATCATTAATTAATTAATTAAGTGTTACTAATTATTTTATATCACACAAACTAATGACAAAATGACATATTTTATAGCATTACAAATAATTACTAAGCATAATTAATTATCATTTTATTGTTGGTAACAGTGGGAAACACCCATTCTTGAGAATTGGGACAAATCATGCCCTTTAAAAATTATTAATAACAACTTTCTAATTACAATAGTTGGTGGAAGTTTATTCTTTAAGGATTTATGACATGAGTGACGTTCAAGAATTGAAGGTGTTGCTGTGTACAAATCTTACCAGATGTCAAGATGTAAGAGGTCATTGTGGACATCATCTATTTCACTGTGAAAAAAGAAAAACAATTAAAAAACAGGAAAATCATTAGTTTAACTGTCCTCCCCGTGAGTAAGTTCTGACAATAAAACACCTCGATCTTCATCCCTCCACACGGATGACGACGTGCTGCACCGGACTGGTCTGACTAACAGCTTTGGTCATTAGTGTGAAACAAATGAAACTGTGAATCCTGCATGTCGCACATATCACTATGTCCAGTACTTTGATGATGAAGGTCAAACTGCTGTACTCCACAACACAAAGTGCTCGTCCCACACCGGGTTCAGAGTCTCTGGTTTGACCTCAGTCACCTGGATACACCTGGCAGGTAACACCTCCTTGGTGCTGGAGCGTTTCTCCAGCTTCTCCTTTCTCTTCCTGAAGCTGAACTTTCTCTCTTTCTTCTCCTCCATCTCGCGGGGGCTCTGGCCCACCAGGATTCCCAGCATGCAGTAGGGGTCACTGTACCCTGGCGGGCCACGAGGCGACAAGAAGAAAAGGTTATCGCACGTGTGAAGCTGTTTATATCACCCTGATAGTGCTGTTGCAGCAGCAAGAAGAAGGAAGCCTCTGGGCTTTTTTATGATTAGAATCAGTGTTGTGTTCAGGGACTCAATTAGAATATTCGTCTATGCAGTTTTACAGTAATTATAAAATAGTTTCCACAACTTGTATCCACAGGTTTGTATCACTTTATCTGATTGTAAAAACAATAAAAATTCATGTATCTGAAATGTTACGCTTTACTGAAACTCATTCAGCCTCTGAGGCTTGAACTAGCAAACATTTATCATGTTAAATTAAAAAAAAAATTCATAGAAGAAATTCAACCTAAAATCTAAGTCTCTGCAAATGCACTGAAAATGAATAAAAAGTATGACATGAATTGGAAAACTATGGAAGAGTACACTGAAAAAAAGAATTCTTGGACAAACTTAAAAAAATCAATGAAATTGGAAACACACAAAGAAATTATTTTTTTTTTTGTTTTTTTTTTCCAAATAAATTTCTGAACATTTTTGTTAATTTAACTTGTTAACTGGCTTTGAAAAAACTTAATTCATTTTCACAACCACACTGAAAAAAAAAGTTTTTAAAAACTCTTTTACGTTAGTTGGTAACACAAATAAATAAAGTTTTTTTTTCATTAACAAAACTGATCTGAAAAAAAGAAACAACAAAAAGAAAAAAAATGAATTTGTGTGTAGCCAATTGAATTATTTTTTATTTAGTTGTTCCAACAATTCTCTTTTTTTCAGTGTATTAAGGCCAGGCATAAGGGAAAAATGAAAGGAAGATTCTTTTTAATTTTGCATTTTGAGTATAAAGTTGAACCTTTAGTATTAGTGCCACATAAAACAGATAAATTAGAGAAATCAAGATCTAAATCTAGAGAAATCAGAGATTTAAGAAAAAAAGCGAAATGTTGAGAGAAAGTCAAAATACCATTTTGTCTTTATTCTTGAAATGCTATTCCAGCTTTATTCTCAACATTTTGTCTTTATTCTCAAAATTGTGACTTCATACTCAAAATAAAAGGAAAAACCTCCTCTGAAAATTCAACTTTGTTCACATCATTTCGTCCTTATTCGTGCAATGCATTCAGTCAGAGGAGAACAACTGCAGTTTCTGATGCCAAATATTGTGAATTTCTAGCTTTTTTATGTCATCATGACATCATCATGCACTGCATCATCTCTGCTGGTCAAACCTACGCATGCCTCGCTTATGTTGACCAGCCTCATTGCCATGAAGTACGGAAAACCATAATGACGACAACTGATGGGAGGTGAATAATTTAATTAGCTAAGTACCATGAAAAGCTTTTCAGTTTCATTGTTGCTGGAGGGGACATTTCATAGTTTTCTAATAGAAAAAGGTTATTCAGTACTTGAAGCGCCTCACCATTTGCATCCTTGGCCATCAGATTCTTTGCCTTCATAACAGAAACGCCCAAGGAAAAACTGGCTCGCTGTGAAAAGAGTTCAGCAAGAAACTGTTAATGAAACAAATCAAGGTTATGCATTGAGTACATCACCATAGTTTTATGTAACTATTCCTTTATAACCATTTAAATAAAGATCACATGCATAGAATAAAGTGCAAGGTACAAGCACTTAAAGTTCCAGCAGAGGTAAAGGAACATTTTCAATCACAAAAATAGGTTTTGCATGCTTTAGCACATATTCACAAACTTTTGCAAACTATGTTGTTGTATGTCGGAATATTTTTTCTATTGTTTGAAGCACCGACTGATTACCATTAACTCTGTATTACACAACATGACAATATATTAGAAGACATTTTAAATTAACTTGAATAAGATTTGTTAAAGTAACACTATTATTACAAGATAATGCAGTAGACACTTTGCACACCATGGTGCATTGGGAGCCATTAGCAGGTAAGAAAAAAACGGAGAAATAAACCTCAGAATTTCCAAGATTAAAGTTGTCATTCTATGAGAAGAAAACCCCACAAATTTATGTAAGAAAAGAAAAGAATAATCTCTAAGAATATAAACTCATAAATGCTGGAGAAAAAAAAACCCTTCATTTTTCAACTTTTTTTCTTGTAAATTTACGACTTTAATCTTGGGAAATTCTGTTTTGTTTTTTTTTTTCTTGGAATATTCCCCCTAATTCACCAGCTCCATAATTTATTCTTTTTATACCTACAATGGTCTTAGTGTAACTTTGTACTGTTCAATCTGCCCAATATAATTCGAATTTTAAATATGAACAAACACTAGTGTAGACTTGATGTGTGTTTAGCTGGGTGGAATTCTCAGCTCACACAAGTATTAAGAGTTAACTGTTTTCATCTTGAAATTACTATAATACTTTTCCTGGAAAAGCAGGAAAATACATAAAAATCTACAACTGTACAGCATGCATTCAAAAACAATCAGTAAAAACAAAAAGTATATTGTGGACACAAAATACAAACTATATAGTTTTTGTCAATCATTTTGGCTCATTTCTTGAAAAAGTCTTAACATTTTCTTAACTGAAAGTGCAGTTATCACAACTGTTTTATGGAACATGACAATTATTGCATGACTGCAAAAACTCACCCAAAACTTTTTGTTCATGTTTCAAAACCTTGTCATTGTGTCAGTAAATGGGTCACTGCCACCAAAATTAAAAACTCTTTTGTCACTGTGTGAGCTGTGCGACATGTTCAGATGTTTTTGCGGTTTGTGCCAGGCAACTCTGTAAATATTCCTTAAATACAGATCTCTGTTTTGTTCTCATTTTTTGTTGACACTGACTGCTCACTGAATGAAAGAAGAATGTCATTTAGCTGAAGGCTATTGTGCATCACACTGAGCCTTTTATATTCAGATTTGAATAGCAGGTAAAGGTTTCCTGGAAAGAAAAGTCAATGCTCCACAACACTGTAGTACACAGAAAAAGGATATGCACATTGAATATATACAGTAAATTTATTTGTGTAGAAATGTTAACAACAAACTAATTGTTCAGAGATTTGAGCTAAATGTTTTGAAAAATGTAATTCTCATTCAAGAATTGAGCCAAAGCAAATGAGAAAACCTGTAAACTCGCAAACAAAAACTTCAACATTCAACTATATGTTGGCAACACTCTAATGCTATTATGTCACATTGGAAATCACATGAATAGTTGCACTTTTCCCTTTAAAAGACCAGTGTGTAGGATTTATTTGCATCTTTCATTCCATTTCTGCCACCTTCTGCCAATAGATCCCTGTAAATCTTACACACTGGACCTTTGAATAATCGATATAATGAATGAATAATGACGGCCGGCTTCCACTGCCACAGTGTATCTGAAGGATATTGTTGTGATAAAATTTGAATAGAGAATGACTCATGTAAAAGTGTATCACCTTGGATTCTTGAACTTTTTGGAGAATGATGTCATGTTCCTCTTCGCCCATATCAAACACCTTGGAGAGATGGTCGGATAAAAACAAATTATGCAACAGAAACCAAAATAAATGTTCAAGAAGCACTCAGGCTTCTTGTTGCAATTCAAAATAAGACCTAAACAGATGAAAAGTGTGTCAAGCTCACATAAAATCCACCGCACTACTGAAATTCCTTTGACTTTGGTTCAACAAGAGCTCCTGCCAGCGCTGGACCAGCAGAGAGAGAGAGAAAAAAAAAAAAAGACGCCCACAGCAGACATAAAAGACGCTACAATCCTTAACATGACATCTGAATGGATGTAATATCGCAGCTGAATATCAGCACGCAGTGTGACTGGGCTTTGATGTTTAATCAGGTTTGAGCCAAGAGCATCTGCTCGGATTCTTACAGCCTGCTCACAACAAATAACACTCTCTGTGAGGTGAGCGTCAGTGTTACTAACAGAGATTTAATGAAGCTCAGGAAAAAGTCTGTTTCTCTCAGATGGATGGATGGATGGATGGATGGATAGAGATAGATAGATAGATAGATAGATAGATAGATAGATAGATAGATAGATAGATAGATAGATAGATAGATAGATAGATACCTTTAGCAGGTAAGCAAACAGGTCTTCATCACTCTTCACATGTTCTGGTGAAGGCACTCCCACCCGGTTGACCACCGTGTACACAGCTTCCTCATAAAGCAGGTCCAGCTACATGAAAACACACTCCACTTAATAACAACCCTTCAAAAATAAAATGTTCCGTCATGCTTTCTGCTCTGCTGCACATCAAGAGCAGGGATAAAAACAACTTGACTGCATTCTGTTATTGTGACTTTTAAGATCTAATCCCTGCTGAAATGCGATGAAAACAGAAAAGCTGAGCCGACGCACCTCTGTCCTGCTGATTCTGTCGGAGATAAAGGACTGGTCCACATGCTCCTGCGGCGGCGGCACCGTGCAGGCTCCTCTTTGGCACTGTCAGGGGACAGGAACATTTCAGCCAAAACAAAACCTGTCTGTGTTGAGCAAGAACTGGAGAGAAGAGAAACTTGAGGTCTCTGTATTTACAGTAGATTGTCATTTATAACTTGGAAGGAGCAACATCTCCACTGATTTCACAGTTTTTCCCCATTGCATTGACACAATTAATGAACCTAAGATCCATTTGATCTTCATAATCACCTTCAACATCTTTCTGCAGCTGAGTTTACTTGCATAGTTATAAATCTGTTATATATCTGTATTGCAATGGCTTTGTACAACTATTTAATCAGCAATGATTCCTTATTCATCTATAAAAGTTGCCACCACTGTGTTGCTATTTGCATGCATGGATCGAAGAGGCCAAAGGCACATAAAGGAGGCCTTGGCAGAGGGGCCAGAGGAAGACAAGTTTGTATTTACAGGGTGCTCTGCTGTCGTGGTCCATGGAAAAATCAGATGCAGTACCATACTGTAACTCTTTTTTTTTTTGTTTGTTTGTTTCTGAGTAGTTCTGATGTTGGGTGAAATTCTCTATTGGTTATTTGGTGAAGGATGAAAGCAGTACAAACACTGTACCATGATGAATGTCAGAATTTGACAGGTCTATGTGCTAACAGTAGTGGTCCTACATGTTAACAACAAGTCATGGGCTCAGAAAAACCTGCACACAAGGATACTGTAAAAGGAAAGAAGAAAACCAACTTAGAAAATGCCTCTTCTTTGGAGAGAAGAATATAATTCATGCTGTGATATGCTTGTTTGCCTTTTTTGGCACATACAATGGCACAGACATATAGCACAAATTAAGGCTAACCCAGTATTGATCACATTGATCACTGTATTCTGTATTTTGTTGTCCATTGTGTTAGGACTGATTGAAAGAATATATTAATTTGACCACAGGTTGGGCTGTTTGATTTAGCTTTTTGCTTTTGTTGCCTGTTTTTAATTTTTTGTTGGCGTTATAGCATTTTGCACACAAAATGTCTAATTTTCACTCTTGGGTAACAAGCGAAAAAAGTCTTGATAAAGCACTGTATTCAATAAGTTTATTGCATGTTTTTTATGTAAAATATTAATCTGAAAAGACTAATAAATGTGATTAATGTATCTTTATCAATACTCCACCAACCAAAATCAGAAGACTCATCCAAATTTACACATTCACAAAAATACGTAAAACAGAGCAGTTCTCAAAAGATAATATGACGTCTTGTCTTGTCTACAAGTTTACCACATGGTTTTGTTAAATACCCGATTCTGATTGGTCAATAATAACATCTAAGGTCTAATATTTCTTACTGGCAGACTGTTGCTCTGGATGCATTTCTGACCATAGACTGGAGGAGCAATAAAATCATTTTTTAAATCAATATTTCGTGTCAAATTCTTGATTTTTTAGTAAGTAGCTGTATAATAGGAGGAATAATGTATAGTGAGCAGGTCACTATGGTGAAATAAAACCCTTCATACAGAATGATGACCCCTCCACTTTGTGTTGAGCTCCTGCATCACCCTGTCAGGATTTATGTCCCCGTAATGACTTGCTTACTGTACATCATTCCTTACGCAGCGTGGATGTTCCTTCTGTTTGATGATGACTCTTTGCTTTTTGCTTCTTTTTTTCTATGAAGACATCAGTTGCTCTGAGTAAAGATGTTAATACAGCATCATTGCCTTGTTAGCTCTGGCAACATTAGGAGCTGAACGTTGCCATCAACAGCAGCTTGTAACAGCTGAGCTACCACTCTCTTCAGCGCCCAACTCAAACTGGCCCTTCTGTCTACAGACGTCATACTGGCCATGATGGCGGGCTGAATGACAGCGCTGAGGCCTACACGCCACATGAGGACATTTTAAGTGTGTAACAGATGGAAAGGTGGAAGTTGGGGCATGGGTTACCTCAGCCTGGGCAGCCCGCAGCATGTTGTCTTGTTTCTGAAGGATGGCATTCACGCGCTCAAAGAACTCCACACTCTCCTCGGAAATCCTGCCAAGACGAGGAAAACAGATTGACAATTCATCTCTAAAATAGAGATGAAACACTTGGAAAACATGTTAATTTACAAGAAAAAGTGAGGTGAAATGCTTGTTGTATTAACAGAAAAATCATCTCATCTGTGGTAATTAAAAACAAAGGGGGATTCAGTGACATTGGTGGGATCACACTGCATCCTGTTCGCACATAAAGATGATCTGTTTCCTTTTTATGTTGAACTACTGGACTCCATCGCCTGCCGTTCAGATCCTTATTAGCAATCAAACACCGTCTTATCTCCTGCACTAAACAGCCAAGCAGGTCTGAACCAAAGCTCTCAGTGATACAACATGTCTGCACTCTGCATGAACCGTGTTAATCTACTATGATGAGCAGGGCTGTGTGCAAAATGCAAATGATGTTGCCTGTTTCCTCCAGGTGTGAGTGAATCCCCGGACTCCCGCCGGGCCCAGTTGTCATGGTGATACAGGCACATTCGGGGAGGGAGTAGCTGGCTGAACACCTTGGGAATCCCCCCCACCACCACCACCTTCAACCTCACCCACTCCCCAAATCTCTCATCGGGGCATCTTCCTCCCTCGAGCAGAGCTGTCGGGATCAGCCATGCCGTCTGCCTCCTCTGCCCCACCTCCTTCCAGCCTCTGTCTCCTTCCTCGTCTCTCCACCGCCAACCCCATCACATTATACAGAAGAGCCGTCCACAGGGGCCCTGCCACGCTGCTTTATTAGCGTCATCGCATCACAGCAGGCGTGTGGCAGCCCATCCCAGCACCCACTGACTCTCACCACGGTGGGGGAGCGGATGGCAAACCCCTGAGGTATTGATGAGGACTAATGGCAGCCATGCTGGGGGAGATGGACAGGTTTCCACTGGCATCAAACCCAGGAAAACTTAAAAAGTCAGTTAAAATGCAAAGCTAAGTGCAAAATGCAACATATTCTTCAACAAAGGTCCAATTCGACTAAAAGTTATACCATAACACATGTACACAACAGTATTTTTCTTTGTGCAACTAATAATTATTTTCTCAACTAATCGAATGTTTAATTGGCTGGTCCTTAAAATGTCAGGAAATAGTACGGTCAACTTTCTCCTTTTCTTGTAAAAGTGACATATAGAGTCACACCTTAAGTTAAATGTTAGCAAAATCCTGTCTAACTACCTAGCAAGTAAATTGATGTAGATTTGTTAGCTTGTTAGCTAGCATTTTGCCAACATTTTCTAATTTAAGCTGTGACTCTATGCACGGCATGGCGGTTAGCACCTTTCACCTCACAGCACAAAGGTCACGGGTTTATATCCTGGTTTGGATACGGGTTCCCTCTGTGGACTTTGCATGTTTTCCCTGTGCCTGTGTGCATTTCCCACCACCAGAAACATGTATGCTAGGTCAATTCTCCAGTCAGTACCACTGATCAAGGTGCTGGTACCCAGACATACAGTACCAATTAAATGCACTTGTACTCTGTATGATTGTATGAGCACAATAAAAATAAAGAAAAAAAAAGATGTGGATATGTCCCATCTTAATTTTTTTTCAGCATAGACAAGCCAAGTGCTAAGCATATTTAGGGTCTAATTTACTAAAGGTCTGCGTGTGTAAAAACGTGTGCAAACTTGATATCACCTGCAAACAAATGTGTAAGCTGATCTACTAACCGTGCGCACTGAGGATTGCGTCTTTCAAATGTGCAAGACAGCACGCACTGTCCATTTAGTATGTTTGCCCTAATGAATATGCAATATGGGGCATTTCTCGACTAGTGTGCAAAATACCTGGAGAAGAAAATACAAATAGGTTAATTTAGCACACACACTGCGATTTACCAAGCAGTGCACACAATCAGCTGCTATTATTGTGGAAAGGATGAGACAATCTGATTTAATGTCATTTCTCTTGAGCTGTTTGTGGATGCCTTTACTTTTAGTTTTAGTCAATAATTCTTAATGCAGAAAACATCATGATTAGACCCGCTTGCTCAACCGTTATTGGAGCACGGACAAAAAGGGGCGGGACTTATGAAGGGCCAGTTGAGTGCTGAGTACAATTTGATTTATATCCAATCTTTCATTTGCATTTTTGTAGCCAATAAGGCAAATGGGCCAGTGAACCATGACATATGGCCAAAAACAACAACAACAACATAAGAACTACTAAATACCCAGTAGAAAAAATGATGTTTTGGTTAGTAAAGCGCCCTAGCGATGAAGGCGGACATGTCTCTGGTAGATTACTGTTTGTGGGCCAAATGTAGCTGGGATAGTTGTTTTTAAACACCGCTAGTTTTCATTGTAGTATTTCAGTAAAGTATTTAACAGTATTTGTACTTGACTACTGATTTTCAGTATTGCTGCTACCGCTGCTTTTGGGAATTCTAACTTAAAAAAATGACTGACAAAATAATTATTGATCAATTTTCTGTCAATCAACTAATCAATAATTATTGTTCCAGCTCCAGTTGGATGTCCCTGTATTTTCACAAAGCTATGGTGTTTAACCTTTCATTCGTTAACTTAGCATTAAAACTATTTTGAAACAAAGGTCGGCCTCACTGGTGTATTTGCTGATTGCCAAATACTGATCAAAAACTGAGTTATCTGTCGGTGTTTGAAGGCTTGAAACCATAAAACCAAGTCTACAATCTGTGAATGTCTCAACAAACAAAGCCTGTTCTGCTGACAGGAAACGGGAGGCTTTACAGTTGTCATTTGCACATTTACTGTAGTACAAATACGCTTCATTTGATTGTAATACTTTTGAGACACACAATTCTCTCTGCATCCATCTTCAATCTTCCAGGGTATTCTGGTATCCAGAAATCTGTCACGTCTTCTGTCAGTCAAACAGCTTGAGGATTTGCCCAGACAGTCTGGGATCTTTTGTTTGGAGCTTTGGGACAACGTATTTCTGAGCAGAAATAATCCCCAAATGATGCAAATCCAGTCAGTTCTGACTTGATACACCTAAAAAAATGATGCTGATATCTTTCAACCTTTCTCTCTTTACACACACATGCATGCACACACACGCCACCAGAATAACAAACTGATTTGATGTTGCTAGGAAACAGGTCCTTTAAAAAAAAAACAAAAAAAAACAAAAAAAACAACAGTCATTTCATTCTAATTTATTTTCAGAATTCATTCAGTTATGTTTTCCTGTCTGGAGAGTAAATCAGAAGGAAAACATGAATAAAAACATGAACACTCTGGACTTCTTCCATCTGTGTTCATATGTGTTTAAACATGACTAATTGGGAGTGTGACAGTGACAGCAACCCTCACTTCAAACTTCAATACAATATGGCAGTGCATACATAGTAATTAATAGTGCAGACATCACTGTTGTCTGCAGCATGAAAGACCATGTGACGTCTGTATGCATTCTAATAAAATAAGATGATTTTTAAAATTGGATTCAACATGGTTGTCAGTGCATATCAGCCAGTGGCTCCTATCAGAACCAGGGATCTCTGGGACAAGGATCCCCCCTCAAACACAACACATAAGAATGTTTGTTTTACTCCAATTACACTTTGTTGATTTGATTAAGCAACAAAACATTGCAGGTGAAAAGACTGCAGATACCATCGCAACCCTTCAGATAGAATCGCTCCGTTCAATAACTTGTGAACAAAGAATCTCCCAGTTAGAAGTACTGACAGACAGAACAATAGTACTCATAGTATAAATTATACAGTAAAGTGATACCACTATTGTGTGTATTCTGTCCTCAGGGATTAAATATACAGCATGTCTCATGTCTGCATGTGTCAGGGGTTATCTATTTAAAGGATGATGATATATTTTTTTCTTTTGACATCAAATCCCTTTAAAAGACCTGAAGGAAGTGATACTGCTAACAAGCAGGTCTATTGCCTCTGCAGCCGAGGCTGAATTTTTGTTCTGTGCCATAGAGCTCCATTGTTGTCCAAAGACTATTAACAACACATCACTAGGTGACGTGTTCCTTTATTACCATAAACATAGACACCATTATTCACTTAAAGCTTTCACTGATCTGCCACCAGGAGCAACTTTTAGCTACAACCATCCACAGTTTTCACTCTAGGTGGCTGAAATTTGGCATGGAGGTCAAGCGCATGTGTGTGAGGGTGTGTGTTTGTGTGTGTGTGTGTGAGGCATAGCAGTGGGAGTGGCTTAAAACAAAAAGGCTAATAATTTTCTAAATGGATTCATGTAACAAGTCCAAACTCATGAAATGTTAGCTGTAGACTCTTGTGGGAAGTATCATTGCTCTCAGCAGAATTCCCTTTTAGTTACTGATGTATGCCACACCCCTCACACTTTAGACATGCCCCCTTTCATAACACATGAACCATAGAGCCTGGCAGTAGGTGTCACTAGACTCAGCTCGAGTTTTTTGCTGGTATGGCTTAGTCCCACCCCTTTTTCTTTTGCCACAGAAGTATATGGTTGTGTGAATGCATGCACTAGTAGAAGCATGTACATAGCTGGCTGCAAATTCGCTTTTGTTTCCAGAAAGAAATTTGTTTGTTATAGACTATACTAATGAACAAATTCATGCTTTTTCCCCCAATGTTTACCCCACTTCCATCCCAGACATCAGCCCCTGCTGTGGTTACTTGCTTATACAAAGCAATAGGCTAACTTTACTCAAAATGTATTATTGCTATGCCATGCACATCAACAGCTTATGCCTGTTCCCAAATTCAAGATAAAATTGTTTCAATTTACCTCTTCAGTGAACATGCTTCTTTCTTCTCTCTTATTTCCAAAGTGGTGCTGATCCTTTCTCCATGAAGCTATCTCAGGAAAAGATTAAATCGAAAGCAACTGGACTTGTTTAAAAGTCTTTTAAAAGACTTTTAAACAAGTCCAGGTGCTTTCGATTTAATCTTTTCCTGAGATTACAATGACCTGGACGAATGAGAACATTCACGGACATCTCCATGAAGCTAGGCTCTGAGGAAACGGAAACTGATCTGGTGTTGTCTTTGTGACAGTGGCACAAACAGTAGTACCACTTGGAAACCCTAAAAGTTGTCTAATTCCACTTGAACTTTTTTTCTGATCTTGATGTGGGTTTTTTGTTTGATATATTGAATATTTTTACCTCTTTAAGCCCCTAACAATTATTCAAATGACACAATCTGAGCTGTTTAGAGGGAAAAATCCCACTTTGGAACTTAGAGAGGATTTACTGGTAGACAGTGCTTTATTGTAAGTGGTTAACAGGCAAAAAGCTTGGGAACCTCTGCACAATAGCACCAAATATTTATTAATCTGTGGCTAAATATAGTCCCCAAAATGCATTGTTCACTCCTGTTTGAATGAAGTTTTCTAAAAACTACACTGCCCAGCTGATCTGGAAATTGCTAAGCCTTTTTAAAGGAGCAATATGTAGCAAATGCCTGTGCAAAAATGAGTAAAGCAGTCCATAGCGAGTTGCAGCCATAGTCGCTATATTAAATAGGTCGAAGTCCTGTTTTCAACCTATTTAATATACCAAGCACAAAATAGGTAGAAATCCTATTTAATATGCAGCCTATGGTTGAAGTGAGTTGTTTCCCCCTGCCCCCCTCGAAGCTTGGGCAGGCTGCAGGAGTGCTTCAGGAACGCAAAGCGCACCAACAGTATAAGTTGAAAACAAACAACTTTAAGTTGATCAGCTGTTTGTAACTGTCAGTTATCTGTCAATGTCAACTTAAGCCCCATATCCTCAAAAAAAAAAAAAAAAAAGCCCACTGCTCTGAAAATACACACTCTGGAGTTTGAGTTCAGTGGCTGCCTGCCTCCTGTCAGTCAGACCCCTTTAACATGAACTTAATGTGTTATAAACATCTACTCCTTCTGAAAGATTATTAATGATTTCATACAACTCATACATAGACACTTTGGAACATCCGGCATTAATTTTAACTCTAATTAATGTGAAACGAGCAAACAAAAACAGCTATTCTGTCCATATTTTAATGTAACATGTCCTTGGTCGCTGATGACATATTGTGGTCATTTTATGATTTATTACAGTAAATACAGATTTCTCCTTTAAAAAACTAAAAAATATTGCATCAGCTTTTAATGGTTTTTAAAAATGACTTCATTAGGAACAAATGGGACTGAGTCCCAAGGACAGGCTGTAAACATCAGGAAAACACAGAATAATGCATTGACAGTAAGAATATAGAGATACACCGGCCTTATCCTTTAAATTTATTTTATGTCTGTCATTAATTATTGTAATTGCATGCACATGGAGGGTCTCCATTTAATGTCATTCTCAACTGATTGTGTTATTATGCTGAATTAATTAAAAAAATGACCTCCATACAGTGATATAGAGGAGTCAAATCCATTAATGACACTGCAGCCAGCTAACGATTGAAAACACAGTATAGTGTGTTGACAGAGATGGAAATGCACAATGAAATAAGCAGACAACAATGAACCAAAGACATACATTTAAATATAAATCCTTGTGGGTTTAATGCTATATAACACCCTGGTCAGGCTCATCTCTGCCAGGGCCCTGTGCATTTCCACAGACTTAACAACCAGCTCACACAGAGGTAAAAACGTAATTTGCTGGACTGAATTAAAAAGTTCACTTCCAACGTGCCGCTCTCTGCTCCGAGAGCTCAGCTCCGACAGCCGACTGGACTACCGGGTCAACAACTGTGGACAGAGCAGCCCAAATCTACCAGGTCTCATTTGCAAATTCTCAATTAAAATGAGAGTGCAGGCAGGGCAGCGGCAGTCTGAACGGATAACAAAGATCAGCAGCCTGCCTCTAATGATGAGCACTCGGGGTCTGTGCATGGCTGAGGCTCAGTGGGAAGGCTGTAACACCAGGGTGCTAGCATGGGAAATGAGAAAAAGGTGAGATACTGACAGTTCAAATCACTCTTTAATGAAGAACACAAATAAGGCCCTACTGGAGCAGATTTTACATGAAAAATATAACTAAAAATGCTAATTTGATAACACATTGATTTAAAGCATCAAGGATATGCATTAGATAAAAAACATATGAAAAATACTTCTCTTTAGGTGCAGTATTATTCCTTTAAATCCAAAATTGATCAGTGTTCACCAAGCATCTGAGGTGATCTTCCATGTTAAAAATAGACATGGTCGTCATTAAGAGTATAAGTTCACATCGTGACAGCAGCCTGTGTTAAGGTTGCTATAGAAACCTCAGGTTCATACTATTAGTTTTGGCTTCAGATGAAGCTTCAAAACAAGACTGAAAAAAAAAATCTGATGATTTTACCTGTGCCACATTATTTGATGCTGTGAGGCAGGCGAGGAAAAATAACAAAAAAGTTTAAGAGGAAAATAAAGGAATAAATCTTGAACAAGATCAAGACCAAGACAGAAGATCCACTGAGATCCGGTTTATTGTCCACGACCCCAAGAACACAGTGATGTCAAGCTAAAAATAACACATGGCATTAATTTAGACTTTCACAACATTAGAATTGAAAACAGAAAATAAAAAGAATAAGAAAACAAATCAAAATACATATATATGGTACATATAGAATATCATGCGCAAAGAAACTACATATACATACATGTAAACATACACACTTACAGTCCACACATACAGCATACAGCATATAAACATAAATATAAATACATACAAACATAAATATGCACAAGTTTTTAGACAAAAACACATAATGATAACAACAAAACACATAAACCGATGGGTCATTGTGAGCAGTTTGTTTTATAAATACAGGTTTAGTCTGGTATTTTCTATAAATACATTCAAACAAGAGAAGTGGTGTCTGCTAAGAGTAACATCTGGAGTAAATCTGATATACAGCTTGTAAGCACACACATAATTACATACACACACACCCATCTAAAGCCATGTACACGTAACTTTCATGAATAATAATTTTACATGCTAAAATATAATATATGTGATACAAGAAGTATCAGCTGATTTGCTCTTATGATTTATGATGCTGTAAGATGTCTCTATCACTGGAGTAAAAACAGTGCTGTGCTATACAGTGGTGCACTCATATGTTGAAGGAGACATGTGGGCATCAGAGCCATGTGGTTTAAACTGATATCCAAGAAAAGTAATATTTGTAACCCAAGTCAGAGCCTGACTGTGCATGTAATGGTGTGGTTGATGTGTCCTTGGGGGAGATCGAGGCAGCCTGTGCATGGCCCGCTCACAACAAGTCACAACACTGGAATAAATGCCAACCACATTAAAACAGTCTGTTGACAAGAAATGATGACCTGTGGCTTCAGGTGGACGGCCAGTGGAAAACAAATGAATAACAGACACGAATTACTGCTCACGAGTCTGTGCCGCCGTTTTCCAAAAGGCTGTCATTATCTTTCTGAGCTACACCGACTGCAATTCAATTTTCCTATAAAAAGATTCTCATTATCAAACCTATTGCTTGTTCTAAACGGCAACAATCAAGCAAATTTGAACTTTAGCTAGAAACTATGTTTCTAGAAATACTAATATATTAATAAACAGCTTACCTCCTGCTTCTTGCAAACTCAAGCAAGGATTAATTTGTGCCTGACAGTAAAGCAGAAGGTAATTTAAAATCAAAAGCAGAGAACGCTTCACAACTCTAATATCAAAAGACATAAAGTTCAGGCTGAACAAACTTCAATTTAAATTTTCAGCATCACTAAATTTTCATCAGGTAAACTCTGTATGACAGCAAGGTCAAAACAGTCATGAAGCCTCAGCAGGATTATTAATGACAAGTTAAATGAAACAACACCAAGTGACCACAAAAATCCACAGCTGCCACATAAATCAAAAATCTTCATAATAACCAGAAATCAGCCACAGAACCGGATGTAATGTGCAGGCTTGGAGAGTAACAGATTACATGTAACAGGATTACGGGCACAAAAACAGGTAACTGTAATCCATTCCTGTTACAGACAGATAGACGTAATCAGATTACAGATACATATTGTAAAAACGGGGATTATTATCAGAATTAAAATTCATGTTAAAATATAGAATGAAATACTACAATGCGCAGAGTGAACACATTACAACACTTGACGAGTCACAACATCACTCTCATCTGAGTGAAACCAGCTGATCTTACAGTCAATTCAATCATGGCCTCTAGTGAAAAAAATGTTTTCACTGATAATTGGAATTTTTTACCATTATTTTGATTTCTGTAAAATATAAAGGGACTATAGTCCCAAGTCCGGCGTACCTCCAAGTTCTATGGTGCTCAAAGCACCTAAAGAATATATTTGAAAAACTCTAGACCCATGTCTCTTTCCAAAAATTCTGATCTGGTTGCTCTAAAATAATCCACAGACCTTGTTGTGAGCAGTTTTATGTAGGATCTACTTTCTTTTTGCAGTAGAATCTGCCATAACTGCTTTAGAATCTACTGGAACTATTTTCTTTTCTACCAGAAAGAAAGTGGTTCCTCCAAGAAACTGCTCACAAGATCTCTGAATTATCTTGAGTAACCAGGTCATGATTTTTGGAAAGATAAAAGGGTTTTGGATTTTTCAGTTGTATTTTGTAGGGCTTGGAGCAACACAGGACTTGTGCCATTTAGTCCCATTTTAGTGGAGAGAAGGCAGACATGTCTATGGCTGATATCTCCAACTGGTATTTTTGATTTTGAAGTGAGCTGTCTCTTTAATAGGGTCACTGAATACATTTTTAACAGAAAAATTTTATTGGAATACATTTTTACGTAACCCTCACAACCCTAGTCGTGCGTCTGTCTGTGTGCACACCGGTGACTTACCTGCGAGGTAAGGGCTCAGGACAGTGTGTGAGGGGGCTGCTGGCAGTGGGTGGTGGCTCCCTCCTGCTCCTCAGTGACTGGCTCCTCTGCACCTGCCTCAGCACGCTACTCTTCAGGTCCAGCAGCGTCGTCATGATCTTTCACTGCAGAACAGACAGAAAGAGCAAACATCAGACCCCTGATTGGCTGCTTTCGGGCAAATGAGTCAAAATGCATTTCATTTCAGCTGTGGGATCATATTCTTAAAACTTGTTGTTTTTATAGAAATACAGTTGGTCCTGAAGGATTCTTTTGGTCTAATCAGCTGCATAATCACCCCCCCTCGCTCTTTTAACATAATTATACTCTTCCTCAGCAGAAGGTGTGTTCTATTTCTGTCTGAGTGTGACTGATGCCGCAGGGTGTGCAATTTATCTTCCACCTTTAAGCCTGGTCAGCTCAGTCAATGGACTTCAATTTTTTAGACCACACTTTGTACAAAATATGCAAATCAAGAAGACTTGGAGAGCTGAGAGCCACAAGAGCCTCATAATGGCAATTTCACAAAAACGTTTGTATGACTATAATAAAATGGCAAGAAAATAGAGCTAAGTAAAAGCTGTGTTTAGAAGTGTTTTTCTGAATGTCTTGGGGAATCTGCAGGCTAAAAACTATAAGAGGATCTAATAGCTGCACCCAGAATATGTTGTAAAAACAGCTGTCAAAGCCACATGATGTGGAAACAAAGAACAGTCACATTTTTGTATGTTAACACTGGACCCGATTCGGTGGCCGACATTTAGAGCAATGATTTAGAAATAGTCGATGGTCTTGTTTGCTTATGTGAGTCATATAGAGGCATCAGTATTAAACTGAGATGATAACCAGTTAAAAACTCCTTGTAGCTTTAATCAGAATCGGAACAAGAGATCCAGGGATACAGTTTTAAATCAGTGAGAGGCGCAATAATAATGAAGAAATGCACGTTTAATGAGAAGAACATTCAGTAATCTGATACCTGTACAACAAAGTAACATTCCTGTAATGAAACTTGTATTAACTCTTAATTGTATAATTTACACTTTCATCCTCTTTGTGCAAACCAAGTAATCACCAAGTAATTAGAGTTCCTCTAACAATCCTCAATAAAACTGGAGGCTGTGGTTACTATTTTTTATTGTGGGTTTTGTTGAACATAAATGTTCTTTATCAACAAATGATACTGTTGAAAACTTTTCCAGCAGGGGGCTGCTGGGGCAGCAGGAGGTTGTGACATGCTTTGCTCACAGGGCACATCAAAACCAGGTGTTAAAGTTGCCCAAAAGCCAAGAAAAGACACAAAATGCGAACGACGCGTCCATCAGAAAGCAGTGGAGAAGCCTATTATTCTTCTTGTATATTTGTTTTTATTTATTTTTTTATTGTGTGTGGTATTGCTTTTAAAAAGTGAAAAGGGTTGTTTTTCCACTTTTTTGAATGAATTAACCAAACCAGATTAAGAATCTGTGGAAGTGGAGACAGACAACTTTTCCGCCCCCGAGCATGTCCAAGTGGTACTAATGTTGTGCCGTTGTGGCAAAGACAATAGGTGTTGAAACCTGTTTCCCTGTTGATATGTGTTGCCCCCTTACCATACTATGCTACGAATAACCATAAGCTACCACTCAACTGCAGAGGGCACAACTACAGGAAACAATGTCTGATGGGGAACACATAAGACCGGATTGCTCTACAATTCCTCAGAGTCAGACTGAAGCTCTGTGAAGAAATTATACAATATAATAATATAATATAATTTTAGATTGAATTTTGGAACAGGCATAAGCTATTGTGATGATGAGACTGAGTAATGTTATTGCTTCGCACCAACAGGGGTTGGGGGGGGGGGGGGGGGGTAACTTTAGAAGAAAACATGAGGGGAAAAGGTGTGAATTTGTTCATTAATTTAATCTGTTATGGAGAAATATCATGGGGAAAATCTAGCCCGGTGTCAAACAAATTTTCATAGTGACAAGCGAGACTTATAGGGAACCAGTCTAAACGTGGGGGGTGTCAATCTAACCTGACACGCCAGATGGTTTGTAACACAGAACCATCTGGGAAACCACCCATAGAAACTGCTTCAGTGCTGATGTAACTGATGCTATCGCAGTTCTTACGCTAAACTCTTCAGAAGCCGCCATTCTTTGTACAAGATGAGTCGTTCCCAGGGACGCTTCTTGCTGTCGGCTCACCTGAAACCATGCCCACAGCTGCCAGTAGTCCATCCTAGGACGCTGATTGGTTCGCACCACCTCTGGTGCAAACACAAACAGATAGCTTGGAGCCTGGCAAGATGGATTCTCGCGTGAGCTTGTAATCTTGTGAATCCAGCTGCCTCGCAAAGTATCATTCTACTGCACCATTCAATCAGCATTTACCTGAAAATGTTAAGTCAAAAGTAGGAAGTTGCCTTTTTCCACTCTAATTAGTGAGCGCTATAGTTTCTGGTACTGTAGCTGGATTTCCTTACGTTTGCACAGAGTCAAATTAGCTGTTTCCAACTGTTTCAAGTATTTATGCTATACTGCTGTCTGTTGCTTCTTATTTACCAACATAATGCATGTATGGGATAAATTTTATCACCTAACTCTTGCCAATAAAGCAAATTAGTGTATATCCCAAAATGTCTTACTACCTGGCAATAAAACCCAAGTAGCCCGTTTATCATAAACAACCACTTCTAATAAAAAAATATTTTCAGTTTCCAAGAATGACAACCTTTTTGAAATTCTGTTTACTGTAATTCCTCTAGGCCTAAAACTCTGATAAATTAATATATTTACTGATAAATGGTCTAATGTTAATAGAATTAACCAAATATTAAAATGCAAAAGTAGGTTAAAATAAAATGGGAATACAGACTTTATATTTAATAAACAAACACTCTTTAAAAAAATTATCACTTTCTGCCAGATTTTAACATATGCCAGCTTTGACAAGGTTTATCAGAGGCAGGACTGTTATCTAAGCATTTGTAGAGAAAGGGACACTCAGGTTATCATGACTGTGATATATGGAGCTAGAGAAATGAGCCTATCTGGCGACCTCAGAGAAATTGGCACTGTGTTGCTAAGCAATTCCCTGAAACCAATTGCCATACAGTGAAGTCTCATTTTGACTTCATGGTGTCTTTAAAGTATAACTGAATTTTATGTCCTCATAATAATATTGTGCACTGTCAGTGCTCCCCGCAGAGGAAGAGCTAACTGCTCTGTTTAGGGATATTCAATGAAACTGTGCATGTCTGCATTTCCCTCAAGTAAAAGGGTGAAGAAAAAAAGGTAAAGAAAATGTGAAGTAAGCAAATTTTACAGTTCTTTGCAACAGCAACATCAGTTGGTTTTATACCAGTTCAGTTTATTCCATTAACTATGGCCGAAGCTGAGTCTGCAGTCTGTCTTCTTCCTTTTTTGTGTAAAAGGGGACAAAGAAAATATATACATTATTAGCATGAATATTGTATTAAAGTGACATATTTAAGCTCCATTATGACCTTTGTTGTCAGAAGTCAGACACTGAATTTCATTATGTATCTGCAGTATATCTACCCTTTATTGTGAGTTAATCCTTTTAATCTCGACAGAAGGTTGGGCATCTATAAATACCTACAGTTCAATATTAAAGTCGGTCACTAAGTCCTCACAGGAATGGAATACATTTATTAGCAGCGAGGCTGCATACAATGCTGGCTACGTTTCATTTTACTATTCATTTCAAAGCATGAAAATGATGTGATTGCAAGGTCATTAATTGCATAAATGTCAGTAGTCACGACAGCAAAACACTCAGGGATGCTCGCACATCTGCCTGGCAACTGAGTGAAGCTGATTGTCAAATCAAATCAAAGAGCATCCAATCACTTTTATCCCAGCTTGTACAATTTACGGCGTTTTAACTGGGATGTGAGCTTCTTATAAATGGGACCGGCTCCACCTGGATGGCCGAGAGACTTCAGACAGCCTCCAGCAATCAGAGTGCCAATGAACAGCATCGAAGAAGGAAGAGACAGAGCACTCAAAAAAAAAAAAAGAGGAATGACAAGGGCACAAGAGAGAGGGTGTGATTGATGGAGAAGTTGTTTCAGAAGACAGTCAGACAGACTCAGACAGTCAGACACGCTTTTCAATAGTTGACAGCCAACGTCTGAACATCTGTGTGGAAAAAAAAAAAAGGCGACGAACCGTGGGCCGGGGGCTTGTTCTGATTCTCCAGCCGGCAAAAGACACAATAGTCGCTGTTATTACCAAACTGTAATAGAGGACAATTAGCTCAGTGCGCTTGTGGACAGAGATACTGAGCTGCTGCTGTCCATTTTACAAGCAATGTTGATTCATTTTTTCTTTTTTTTTTTTTCTATTTGCGTGGCTGTGCTGAAGGTTGCCTGTTTTGAATTACAGTGCTCACACCAAATGGATCCAGAAAATGAAGCATATTTTCCTGCATGACTGCTATCATTCGGTGCTCCAGGCCAATTGCTCAGAGAGCTGCGTGCAGTCGGGCTCTCCAGCCCGGAGAAAGCCAGAAATTTGTGGTACAAGTTGCATCATTGGCACAGCCAAAGGACAGTATGGTATCGATCCGGGAGGCTGACACCTGTTATCCACTTGGAGTATCCACACTTTACTCTATTAGACTGAAGTGCCGATACTCCCTCCCTGTCAGATATCACCAATGTGTCATTTCCAACGTGCTCCAGAGAGAAACTGTTGGAATTTACTCTGTTTTCACCTCAGATAGTTGTTTTCCAAACTGGCAGACAGGGATAACGTGTGAACTTTCTATTTTAAATCAAATGTGGCCGATGTGTATAAACATTCAGCTTGTTGTCAACATGTCTTGCGGTATTGCATTATGGTCTATTGAAGTGAGTAGCTGCTCGCTGCTGTGAGCCTTGTATGATGGATTTATTCTCGTATGCTTTCTGAATGTCACTACTTAAAGTCATGAGAGAGCTCTTTGTGTGTGACGGAGTTGATGACACTTTCTGCTGGCAGTCTCCATTGTGACTGCACTGGAAATATGTTATAAATACAAGGGTGTAATAGCTAAGTTACTCATTTATCTGTGTTTTATTTATCCACCAGAGTAAGAAAAAGCAGGGTTAGCTGCAAAGAATGACTATTTTTACCATCATTGGCACTGAAATAAGAGGTTAGGTTTGCGCTCATGACCTGTCAGATGCTCTTAAAAAGCTCAAAAAACATACTTAAAATTGTTTTCATCAGCTTGATGCGTCATAACTTTAAAGAACTTGTATGAAGGATTTAGCGGCATCTAGTGGGGGAGCTTGCAGATTGCGAACACCTCACATCAACCTCGAAACTCACAAAATACGTGAAAGGTTGTATCTAGAGTCAGTGTTTGGTTTGTTTGCTCTGAGCCACTGTAGAAACATGGTGGTGCAACATGATGGCCTCCACGGAAGATAACCTGCACCTGCAGCCCATTCTAAGGTAACAAAAACGTGATTCTTATTTTTAGGTGATTATAGAGTAATGAAAACATACTTAAGAATATTATATTCCATTTATGCCACACACTGGACCTTTACCAAATTTTATGCACACATAAATCTGAGCTCTCAACTGTAAAACATGATTAAATATGATGGCTGGTCATTATGCTCAAGGGGCAACCTCCAGTGCTGAAAAATGAAGCTAACAGTGTGAGTTCCTCCAATGGTCACTTGAGGCTGGCTCTAAAAGCAAGATCCCCATATTAAAATGCTCAACTTTGCAGCATAAGTACTGTTCACGACAACTGTACAAGGGGTGAATTTTTATATGAAGGCTTAAAGTCATGGATAATTAAGGATGTGACCACTTTGACAGACAGGTGGGTGCCATAACAGTTGACTAACTGGTAGGTTAACCACTTCAATCAGCCGTCTCAGCTCCACCCACACTCCATCTTGTTCCCCATTTTTGGATTAGCCAGGAGTTGGTGGAGTCAGGCACTGCCAATATGGCCAAAGCCACCGTACTATAAGAGTCAGACTGGCTCGTCAGACACCTATTGTTGAGACTATGTCCATACAGTCTATGATTATACCCTGTATTTATGACTTCATTATAAGGCTTAGATTTTCTTAGAACAGTCTAAGGATAGCCCTGGGCTAATAGTTAACCCTGAGATAATGTAGCCCCCTTTCACACACACATTGTTAGCCTAGCATTAAGCTAAGCCCAAGGCTATATGATTCACACTGCACTTCTACTAGACCTGCATTAAATGTCCGTTGGTACTGTAACTAAAATGAACATAAATAAAATGTTCCATGAATACGCTTTAATCTTTTAACCCTGCTTCACACTATCACCACTTTAGATCTGGTTTAGTTGATTTTCAGGGGATAACCCCACAAAATAACTAAGTTTCTTAGCTGTGGCTAACAGCTTCAGTGCAGTGTGAAATGTAGAATAACAAACTGTATGTTTCGTTATCTATGAATGACTTGGCAAAAATATTATATTTGTTCATGTGTAACCCACTAAATATTTAAAGGATTAAATATTTCCTAATTTGTCATGTTCAATTTCTTTAAAAGAGACGAGTTACCACTTTAACATTTTTGCATTGGATTTTAATAAGGTCAGAGGAAAAAAAAAACATGCAAGGAGGCAAAATGGATGATTCCACATTCATTATTTATATAAACAGCAGTGGGAAATGTCGAGGAATCACAAAGGTTAATCAGATTTTGTTGATTCGAATTGGGTCTTATTTCTTATCCATACCATTGAATTGATGCAAAATTCCAGTACTGGAAAGTCACATTCTCTCAGGCCTCCAGTTTTGACAGCTAACACTGGATTCATGTTCATTTTGTCACTGAACGTAAGAGGCTACAGCCTTGTAAGGTGAGAAAGTATTTCATGCTCCACTTACTTGGAGACAACAGTGCTACGTTCTCTTCAAGACATCTTTAAAAGGCCACACAGGCTGAAATACCGGAGGCATTTTTTCCTCGCCGTGGTAAATAGGAAAAATGTTGTGCCAACTTGAAACTATGGTGTCAACATCACATCACATCCACTCCATGCAGACTGGAAAGCATGGACTGTTGACAGCTAACAGGCACCGAGCAGTCGTCTCCCAGGTGAACTCATTTCAATTACAGGAGTGGATCTCTCCCAACTGGATTTCACTCTGTCTCAGCTGTCAAACCTGTAGTGAAAAAACGGGCCGACGTGCCACCGACTGTGGGATACCGGCTGCCAAGGAAACACTGTCAAAGCCAAGTAAATGCCTTTCCTGCTACACTGGTGCCAAAGTCGTGCCAGGGAAACACTTGCTCACCAGTGTCTCTCTCTTGAGAGAGCCAATGAGCCCGGCAGCCAAAGGCGCCTTGCTGATAGGGATGGAGTGTCTCTATGGTAACAGCAGAGGAAAAGGAGGTGGTAAATACAGGTAAATGGAATTCTACAAAGACTGAGAAAAAAGACCCTTGATGTTAAAATGTGTTCACCTTAAGGCAGACAAAGACTTACATGCAGTTCATTCAAGAACTAGTCATGTATGAACTGCACAGACACAACAAGTCACAATCTGTTGACACAAATATAGATCACAGACGTAATCTGGGCTCAAATAAAACACTTCCTCCCTGACATTGTACCTTAATCGTCAAGTGTCATCACTCAAGACTTTGATGTGACTTGTGAGCTTGTACATCTTAAAGGAGCTATATGTAGCAGCTCGGCATCCAAAAAATTTGTACTGCATAGCAAGTTGGACCTGTATATTAAACATGTAGAAATCCTATTTAATATAAGGTCTATGGTTTAAGCACATTGTTTCCCCCCGAAACCCTCTTCCTCAGATGCAAAGAAGCTCAGGCACTGCAGGAACACTTCAGGAGCGCAAAACGAGTGCAACGCTGACAATAAAAGCAACGACGAGTCCTACACTGTAAGTTGATCAGCTGTTTTTAACCGTCAGTTGTCTATCTATGTAAATCTGAGCCCATTATCCTGAAAACAAAAGTCTACAAATACACACTCTGGAGTTGAGTGACTACCTCTCACTGCCTGCCAGACTCCATTAAGATATCGCTCAATTTAACTGTTATGAACATCTACACCTTCTACTAGACTATTAATTATTTATTACCACTCATAAACAAAGACTAACTCATTCAGGGAACATTCAGCATTAATTTCAGCTCGGTGCAAACTAAAACAGTTATTCCGGCCAGGAATAGAAATTTAAAAAGAAGCCACTGCAACTGTAGTGTTGTTCAAAAAGCAAGTATTTCATTTTAGCACGTTTCATTAATCTCTGATGCATATCATGGTCATTTTATGAAAAATTACAGTAAATATATTACAAATTTCCCCTTTAGCTTCTGTTCCTGCATCTCAATCCTCTCCTGTTTGAATTTTTCAGCGTCAGACAAAAGACACCAAGAGATATAGTAACAGGTCAATAAGTAACACGCTTTACAGTGTGTTCTGCTCTGCTCAGTCATTAGCAGTTTCAAGCAGATGCCTTGAGATTAGTCTTTGTGTGGTTCTCAGTAACACACCTTTCTAAGTCATTAGTTTTGTTGTCGAGCACTTCTCCAAATGTGTGTTTGAGCGTGAAAGCTTCCTCCTTTCAAGTGTTGCAGAGTGTTTCAAACGTGGGGAGAAAGACAGAGACGGAAGAGACGGATTTTCTGCATTTCTTTGTCTTACAATCAGTCTAATTAGGAGCATGCATTTAATTCATTACATTCCTCCTGAGTCTCTAAAATGAAAGAGAAATATTAACCGTGTCCTTTCATGGTGACATTGACAGCTTATGTAATTGAATCAAAAAGGACACGCACACTTTGGCCTTCATGTTCCTCTGGACTTAATTTAGACAAATCAGCCTGAGGGGATACACATTCATATCATAACTGTAAGTAGATTATTCTGTAGCGTCGCTGGTGTTAAAAAACATGACTATCATAACCTTTTAGACAGAAACCAAGAGCCTCATCATCGGCCATCAGTGTTATTATGTGACTGGCCCTCAGGGACGTGTGGCTAAATGGATCAAGCTGCCAATTCTTTAACAAGCTTTCTGCTGGATTGGATGTGAAAAAGTGTAAACATCGCTGGGATCTATACTGTACTATACTGCACCTGTAGATAACACATAATCTATAATCCGGAGGCTGTGGCCCTAAGAAAACAGCACATGCAGCTGTCTATTCCCAAAAGCTCCTGGTGTCTGTGTTGTCAAGGCACATGACAGGCACTTTGGCTTGGAAATTGATTGCCGAAGAAAATCCCAGGAATTGACGGTTGTGAGCTTTTGTGAAGGGCGACTGACTACACCACAGCCAGGCAGCAGAAAGCACTGAGAGCCACGCACCAAATATAAAACTTGGTACAACACAAAACAAAAACAATGGTACAAATTCTTGCTCATTGTACCACAGATAATTCATCCTTTGACACCCTGAAAACACTCCAGCAGTTACTCTGCTGTCAAAAATAGCAGCCATTGAGTCTTTATGCAGAGGCAATAATGCCACCTCCATAGTTTACGCACAAAACATCAATCTGCATCTACAAGACAATGTGCTACAATACAACTGATGCTCTGAAGTCATACAACTGCTCACACGCTGTAATTAATGGCGTACTTCCGAAGAGAACAACTGAATACTATATTTGTACAGCATTACCATAACCTTTTCATGATGCCTCCGTGAATGTGTGGCAAAGGGAAAAACAGTGGGGAAGCTGTTTTTATAGGAAGGTTTTTGAGTAACGACCACTGATCTACTGTATAATAAAGACATAATGATTAATTAATGACTAATGGACTCATAATCTTTACTCTAGAGTGGAGTTATGACCTGCAGCAGAAGAAGAAAAGAGGACAAAGCCACACAGAGACACATTATTTCTGCACATGCTATTAGACTGCAGGTTTCATGCAGTTGGTGAATAATGAAACAGTCCTTTTTTATTACCCCTTTAATCTGCTACACATTTAATCACTGTCAATATTAAAAGCACAGGTAAATTACAGGCTTGGAATTGCTGTTGCTGCCTGTCACTGGGGGAAAGGATAATAGTGTGTGCGTGTGCGTGTATGTAGTGTGTGTGTGTGTGAAAAGGAGAGCTCACTCCACAAGTACCACAGACCACAAGATTGATTTATACACAGTATGAAGCTCAGCACGCAGCTAAGGGGGTTAAAATCACAAGATAAAGAGGTCTGAGGCCACCTTTATTCTCATGGCAGATATAACTTGGACCCACGTGAGTGAAGCACATTTTCTAGCTCAGGAATGTTTCTAAAAGTGCATTCAAGATGTTTGTAACCAGTGATAATGAGTAAAATAACATAAATAACATGTCTTCAATGTCATTTTTTTTTAATCTTTATCTATCTCTGAAGTGGTGCTGCTTTGTTGCACCTGTGTGTGTGTGAGTGTGGTGTGTGGTGTGTGTGTGTGTGTGCGTGTTTTGATTCTTGATGGGTGTGGGGCTCTCTAGCTTGAAATGTACAGAGTATTAGGTTACATAACAGCAGAGCATTTACAAAAAAAAAACAAAAAAACAAAAAAAAAAAACAGGTAAAACAATAAATAAACCTCATGAAGCCATGCAACCTTTCCTACCTGTCAGTTTTAGGGAGAGCCAACATTATGTAACATTTTACTGAAATGGATTTCTAGAATCTGCCTGAATCTGGTTTCACACAGAGGCAAGTTGAGCTACAGATCAGCATCCAGTATTAAGATCTTAATGATGAACAGAGGGGGAACTTTTGGCCATATGGCAGGTATAGTAAAGCATTTATGTTATGTTTCTTCTCACAAAAAGTGGAACAGATCTGATTGATGAGTTATAATTCCATCCATTAACATTAAATTGATCTGAGCATAAACAGAACTTTATCCTCCATCAAAAAAAGGCTCATTTCAAATTATTTTCAACTACAGGAAAATTCAGATCAACAGGTGCCAATCAACCAACCTCCTTTTTAATGACAGTATCAGTCAGTGAAGCTGATGCATGTTTCTGATTTAATTATTCTAGACCAAAGAGGTGATTTTTCATGCAGTTAAATGATTAAATGAATTCCAGTTTACCTGTGTCTCCTGACAGTTTTCCAGTGTGAAATGTTTTTGCTGCTGCGTGTGTCAGAGTTGTCAGTGAATCAAAGCTCGGCTCTCTGCAGCAGCTCAGGAGCTGCTCTCCTCTGGAAACGTGGCGCAATCAACTTCGCTGCAAACAACGTTTGGATATTTTTCTTGTGATAGACGACAGACAAAAGCTCATTTTGGTCCTTCGAAATGCTTCCTGAGCTCACGCTCCGCCGTTGCTCAGCCAAATATGGCCATAGGAAGTGCGGAGACACTTCACTGCCCTCGACTACTGTCGGAAATATCGCAATTATGAGTTGACCGCTCGATAGAATAAAAGTTGAGGCTAAAACGCAACTGTAGAAATGATGATTTTTTTATAAGCTTGAGAAAAAACCTTACTTCTGACGTGGAAGAGGCGGAGCTGTGACGACAACTGATTGTTTTAAATGTAAGTGTATCTTATCTGAGGGATGTAACAAATAAAATAGACACCAGCTGCAGGAGATGGGACACCATCACACAAAGTGTTGAGACATTTCCGGTGAAACAGTTCCAAAGCCTGGTTATAAAAAAAAAAAAAAAAATCATGACATGACCTTGTTAAATACGCTCTAGATCTGTTATGCCTGTGCAGCAGATTGTTGCAACGAATAACAGACTGCTGTTCATTTTTAAATGCATAAAATCATTTTGAAATAATATTTTGTGTCAAATTGTTTTTTTTTTATCACCCTGTTGAGGTTTATTTAGCAATAATAACTTGCACATGTACATTACCCCTTACTTATTATCTGACTCACATTTAAATAGCTAGACTATGACACCTCTGTAATAAAAACACACAAGGAACTACTACGAGAGACTACAAGATGCAAGAAATATATTAATCATCATACAACAGAGTTGAATAGTGAGATTTTGATGTAGTTCCCTCTTCACTACTCAAAAAACCCATGTAAAGTGGAATACAATGGATTGGCTCAAGAGTTAAAAAAAAAAATGTAAAATATAAAACAAACTAATATGAAGTGATGCTGAGGATGAATTCAGCTGTCTTCCAGCCTGAGGGAGGGAGCTGCTGAGTCTGGCGGTACAGCAGTAAATACTTATGTATCCCTTGCTATACGGCGACCAGCAGGGCGAGCGGGCTGTAGCTGGGGAGGGTATTATCTTTTAGTATCCTCTGGGCTCTGTGCAGCCATTTCACCTCCCCAGTATCACTGATGCTCTGTAGATGGGGACTATTGATGTTCTGGGTGGTTTTAATCACCCACTGCAGAGTCTTTCTGTCCTGCCATGCATATCCCATAACAGTTTGTGATGTTTCCAGTTGGGTTGCTATTTAACCATTTAAAGGCAGGTGGAAGCTGAATAATTTTCTGGTATTTATGCAACCAATCATGTTTTTGCCACCAGAAGGGCACCCAAATGGAACTTAATCATGTTTTATCTACCACAGGGGTGTTTTCTTTCTTTTTTGATTTTTTGAACATGAGGGGCACCAGTGGGCAATCTAAATTTTAAACTGCATTTGTTATAAGCACGGATGAGTATTCTGTCCATAAACTGAACAATAATTAAACCAGCTGGCAGAGTGATCAAAGCTATTTTTCAAGCATCAGTATTGAAAAAGACTTGTTCACATGACATGTCTCTTTGTCATATTAGAACTCATTTAAGATAAGACGAGATGAGATGGGATTAGATTAGATGAGATAAATGAGATGAGAAGAGGTGGAGAAAATGTGATGCAGTGACAAATAGGCTGCTCTACATGCAAGAAGATTAGTTGGCCTCAACGTGCCACTAAACTGTTAATAGTTAATAGTTCCTTGTGTGTTTTTATGACAAAGGTGTAGTAGTAGTTGTACTTTAAGTAACATAACAAAACAGTTTAATCTGAACCAGGGGTTGGAACTGATTCACCATAAATGCATCACTTCTTTCAACAGGCTATTTGCCATTTCAAGCAAAGTGAAATAGTGTGAAGCAACAAAGTCACCAAGGTATGGTTAATTATATGGTGTATATTAGATGTCCTTGGTTTTGCCTCTTAGAAATTTCACTCGACTGTTTCTTAACAGTCGACTGTTTCAAAATATGAGTAAAGGTTTCTCTTTCTATGCCAGGGTTGCTCGGCACAGGTGATTGCTGACCAAAGGCACTAACATGGAATGAAAAGTCTGAGTTTACCGTGCGCACCTGAAGGCATCATTTGACTGTTGCTGAGGGATGTCGCCGAGAAAAATCCTCTGAGCGACGGAGGGGAGCAGGTTCAGCTGTCAGTCAGTCTGGGATTCATGTACTTTTACTTTGTTGTGCCTAATGAGCTCTTCCACTGCTTTAATTTGGTTTCAAATAAACGAACCTTTAAGGCTCTAATGATGTTAGTGGGCTACTCAGGAGACCAAGAAGCCACCACAGGCTTCACTGAATATACGGCAGGTCTCTGCGGTTACCACCAAGAGGGAAAATAAACAAATAGAGCATATTTTACATTTTTAACAATGTGTCATGAAACAAATACAGTTTATTCTCAGGGTTTTGACGGTTTCTTTGAAAATGTATTCTGATACAATTAATTACCTACTAAAAAGTGTATAGTCAGTACCCTAACTCAAGTAACACAATATTACAGTGATGTAACCTGATTACTTTCCGTTACTTACGGATTACTTCAGTAACAGATATGGTGAAACTCTTCAGCCTAATATGTTTTATGTTTGTTGTTGGTCTATTAATTGTTTGCACAGTACAGATATATTGCTTCCTTTGTTGTGTGTAAATAGACATTTTAATTAATAACAACAAAATGCATATTTAAATGTACATTGTTTGCTATGTATGTTTGCAAGTTTGCTCTTCACTCTTCACATCAACCTTCGAGCAGACTAGTCATAGTATTGCTACTTTTCACTAGAGGCCATGATACTGAACGGATTGTAAGATTAGCTGGGTTTCACTGGAGACCAGAGTGGCGTACTGCACATGGCAGTATATCGGTCTTTATTTTAAAATGTATTTTAAAATTATAATCCTGATAATAAAAAGAGAGAGTCTACTCAATCTATTAGGCTATGTTAGTGCAGTACTAAGCATGCCATGGCAACCAAATATGGTATATGGATTAAAATTCACTCCTCATTGGCCATTAGAGATGAGCAATATTACATTTGAACCATAATTTAGAAGATTAAGCATGGTATTACTATCTAAATAATGGATATAAAACATAATGTTATGTTTCTTGTTGTTTTGACAACATCTTCTATCTCAGTGCATCACTGAATGGCACTCTTACAGTAATATTTACAGCACATGTAAATCACATCAGGTTGAAGCACACTGAAGATCTCATATCACAGGACACATCAGGTGTTCTCTCACTTATCTGTTTGCATGTCAGGACACATCGGAAGGAAGAGCATGTGCACAAACACATCAGGCACAGGAACATTAATTATGTGCTTGTAGGGGAGAGGTGCCCCTCTCAAAGCATAGAAATGATTTCACACATGGCCATTATAACAGAAGCTGCAGTCAGACACCATCTCACAGCGCAGAGGAATGGAGCCCTTCATCAGAATCAGCGGAGTCAAAGATTATCAACAACCGGCGACTGGGGAGTTTCCTTATCACTGTTTACCTACAGTAATCTACACAAGTGGAAAATCAATTTCCATGAGTGAAATTTGTTTTTAATGCCCAGGTAACATGAAATCAAATCTGATCTGTTTGAGAAGTAATGTAGCGTGGAATTGCAAATCTGTGCCACAAACACCAGACAGTTTAAATGGTGTAAAAAAGCCACTTTGGAGCCGCTTCACATTCCCATGAAAGCCAAAACAACACCACAACACTTCAGCTGCATGTTGGACAAACACTTTAACATTCAAGAAGGTAATAGCGACAGTTCAGGTGTCAACATGAAGCTTACAGCCACTGTTTTTCAGCTCAAAGTCACTGCTTGTTAACACTTGATCTTCGGGTGGGTTATGATTGGATGATTGTCAATGATAAGGGCTTGCATCGTTTGTTTTTTTTTCTCATCAGTGCACGTTAAGAAAGGGAATTTTCACTGATTGTGCCTCCAGAGCTGTGAATGAGGGGGAAATGACACAGAAACAGACTGACAAGGACACTAAAGCTCGAGTCTGGAGAATTACATCAGAAACCTCCTCTAATTTGCTAATGAGGGAAAACAAAAGATAGACTTCTCTGCGATTTTGATATGTTTTGACATCATTTCAAAACTGAACAGAAGGCTTTTCCTGTGCCGAGTGATAAGACACATGTGACCCTTTGCCTTGTTTCCATGGACACATCATTAGAGGACTTCCCCAGCTGGCCCCAACTGCTTGAAGCATCGATGGCAAACAACATATGAAGGATTTACGTATAACCAAGACAAATGCAAAACTGGCATCCTGAAGTCCCATAGCTGTGACTTAATGGGAAAATTACAGTAGATATGCTGGAAAATATGTTTTTTATTGATTGGTTTACTTATGTGTGTTTATATTGTGTAGTTGTGTTATCTCTTCAATTTTATATTCGTAATTTATTACTACTTTGATGGATCCCATTCTTATATATAATGCAGTAGTCATCAGTGTCAAGTCTCTGCACTTTCTTACCTTCAAATCAGACTCATGTCTTTTCTGAGTCATTCAAAGGTCACTCAGACGCTGTATTCATTAGACGTATCCGACTGCTGCAGCTGTTGGAGATGCAAGTCAGTCTTCTTTTCTTTTCTTTTCTTTTCTTCTCTCAAGCATATGAGATGAGTCACACCACGGTTTTCTGTAGACTAGATGAGCATGTGCAACCGACTACTTCCCAGTGACATGTTCACCAGCATTTACCACTCGTTATAGATCAATACAGAGCAACACCTTCTGCAGATCCTGCCGATCGAGTCTGAGATCAGCCGAGAACTTGTAACAATGGAAGCATCAGTGTCCTGATCTTGTAAACTGGATTCAGACACCTGTTGACAGGTGAAAATATGCATCCACCACAGATTTGACCCACTTTATTCAATGATGAGCAGCACAAAGCAGTGGTACGTATGACCACAGGAAAAAAGGACAGGGGGTTTGAGATGCATGTACAGCCACCCAGTGGTGAGTAGTGTGTATGTACATGTCTCTTCGTGTTTGACACACACTGTCACTAAGCTTTCACACATCTGGACCAATCAAAACAAAATTAAAGTAAATCACAGCATTCACACTCATGACCATTTTTAGCCTGGGCAAACTGAGTCACAGTCAGGGAGCGGCTCATGTGCAGTGTGGTGCTGGATATTCTCCTTTGAGGGCAAACATTATGATTTCTTCTACTTGTATTGATCTCTGTGCTTATACCGAGGCTGTTGGAGCACTCCCACAATGACATCTCACAGAGGATGATCTCTACACAATAATCAGTCACACTTTATTTTACAGTACATAAACAAGACGTAACAAGCTGTCCTTAGTGTCAAATGAGACAAAACTTGGAATAATATATTCATTATTAGACAGAATTAGACCCTTTATTAGACCATTAGTAGACTTTATTAGAGAAACAGGTTGAGACACACTTTCTTTGGCTGGTCCTACGTAATTAGCCTTGACTGATGCCTACTTCTTTTATCAAATCACATTATCTGCTTACAGTATGTCAATAAGTCTGTGCAGTCACCTACTGACAAAATATTCATCTGCTGCTATAACTTTGTCCTTTGTTTGGTAGATCTGATCCACTTACTGTTTCTAAATAGGGAAGAAGCAGGTATGTGATTTTGTTTAAGTTTGTTTGTACTTTTATGAGCAGATTTTCAAGTCCGTACTTTTACTCATACTTTGTATGCATTGTGCATAGTTAGTTACTTTAAAATCATAATTGAGTACTAAGTACAATTTGAATTATACAGTATCTTAACCTTTCATCTGCATTTTTTTGTAGACATAAGGCTGTTGTATCACAAGCAGACCCCCACAAAGTGCTGCAGCAGGCACAGGTTTGGAGTGGTGAGTCAGAACAGAGCAGGAGATTGAAGTACTTTATCTAAGTGTAATTGTATGTATGTATGTATGTATGTATGTAATGTGTATGTATGTAATCATATTGTTTTTATGTAATTGTAATTAACAGTTGAAAAGTAACTAATTGTCTGAGTTTTTTTTAAATACTTTGTACTTTTAC
Organism: Lutjanus argentimaculatus; assembly: GCA_034769285.1. Taxonomy (NCBI): domain Eukaryota; kingdom Metazoa; phylum Chordata; class Actinopteri; order Lutjaniformes; family Lutjanidae; genus Lutjanus; species Lutjanus argentimaculatus. The sequence goes on from JAWZSL010000022.1 coordinate 13,407,789, forward strand.
TTAATTATTTGTCTAACACCAGTACTTTTACTAGTAATTGAGTAATATTTTAGTAATGTAACAGGTCTTGTACTTGAGTACAGATTTTCAGTGCTCTTTCCACCACTGCTAATAAGGGTCTGTAAGGTACAGCTTGTTATGTCTTTTTAGTGCATGGTGTCTAATACTGCCTAACATATTTCTAGTTTTTGTCTAATTTGATACGAACTACAGGTTGTTAAATCCTATTATACTGTAAAATAAAGTGTGACTAAATAAACTATCAGTGTTACTTACAGTGTACATTTCCTCCATCAGTGAGAACAAGCAGCTAATCAGTTCTTGCGAAACACAAAACAATCATCACTCAAAGATCAAAACTCATTATGTCCAGAAAATTTGCTGTGTATCTGACGTGACAAGCATGATGGCAGCACTTCAGTTTCTAACACACTCAGACTCTCTTTAACTGACTTATTACAACAGCAGTGTACAGCATGTTGTTGAAAATTTTATTTCATCATGGGCATATTTACAAAATGTTGTATACGTCTTCTCCTCATCTATTAATTTATGCATTGTGGGTCAGTGTTGTGGAGCAACAAGCCGATCATAACAATCTTCCTTAATGTTTAGGATTTTCTCTTACATTATAATTTGTTTTTTATTGCTGAATTCATACTGTAATTACGCCACGAGGAATAAAACTGTTATTAGTCATCCCTTATAATATTTGAACATTACAGTGTCGGCAGGATGTTCTACCTTGAGTAAATTTCACATTATTTTTCACATTAGTTGAATTAGACTTCATTAAACCCAACCCTTCTTGTGATATTTGTGGGCGTATTTTCTCTTCTCTATCTTTATCTTCTCCACCCACCGACCTGAAAAGGAACATGGATGATTCACATTGATTAAATACTAAGATGCCTTACCCACTGACACACAGTGTTTCCACTCTCACACTCTCAAAGCCACTTTATTTAATTATAGACACCCTGCCATTAAAGGCAGCAATATTCTGATTATTTTGTTAGTTTCACTTGCAGTAAGATGTACTATGACACGGACATGGAGATAAAGTGGTGCATTTACACTCCCTTCACATACATATACAAACATAAATACTGCACACACACATTAGCTTCCCATAAAACCCCACACATGAACTTCTAAAATCACTGCAATGAAATACTCAATATTGAGCTTTATGTATTTGCACATATGGACAAATCCTGTCCCTTTATGTCCCTCTAGTGTTTTCTTTCTCCTCCCAGACTCATTGTGCCTCCCTCAGGCAGAAGAGTGAACTGACAAAGAGTGATACCAATATCCATACTACTGTACTATTTAGTATGCCAGAAAAAGGTTTACATAGTATGTTAAATGCAGTATGCCAAAAAATACCAGGATGTCCTACTGCATCCCCATTTTAGAGTATGCAAGTCAGCATGCTTTTCTGGCTATTCTGACCCACAATCCTTTGCGATTGGTGGATGAGCAAGAGGATCAAAGTACAAGGTGCAATGTTATAAGGAAGTAATTATATGCACACTGCATGCAACTGCATGTGCTTTGTAAGGGCAGTGCGTACTAAAAAGTATGCGATTTGGGATGCAGGAAATGACTGTATAGACCTTTTTTTTCAGTGGTCATATCGACAGGAAACAGCAGGCAAACACAGGTTTAATTAATGAGATGAATTGAGGTTCCATTTAGCGTAGCAGAGCCTTTCCAGTGGGCTAACATGCACAATAGCATCAACCTGACTCTGTTTGACCTGAATTAAATGGAGCCTTAATTAGTATAACTGGCAACTGTGAAAAAGATCCATTACAGTCATATATACATTTTTACTTTGAAGCACTTCTATTTGTTTTGACTTGAAAGTGGTCTTCTGTCATGACCATCCTTGATTAAAATCTTTTGTAAATTTCAAAAAGCAGGAGCAACCATCTTAAACCGTCATATACTGAGCAGGTACAGGCACTTAGTATTTGTAGTGGTGCATTTAAATCATCAGTTTGTGTAATACAGGTTGAAAAGATAGGAATTCATAATGATGAGGAGAGTCAGACTATTTTTGTGTACTGGTTAACCTTCACTGCAGCACACACTCACAAAGCCTTCAAAGCCATTTTGAGAGCATAATAAATCTATTTCTAAAAGTAATCTATTGTTAAGTAATGTATTACAAAATCAGAAAACCAGCATGCTCGATTTAAAAAATTATTATAATCAACAGGACTGCTTTCAGAATCTCTGATGTCAAATCTATATTTGCAGCTGAAAATAACAGGAGATATTTCTGCATGGATAATAGTTAGTTTTTGTAAATAACTAAGTAAGTCTTTGTGGATATCATTCACATTCACAGATAATCTGGTAAACAGGTGCTGCACATTTTCTTCCTTAAATCATTGAACTCATTGTAGAAAAAAGAAAAAAAAAAGACTTGAGTTTTGAATCCAACTCAATCTCTTAAATTTTGAAATAAACTAAACAAAGTTTTGCCAATTTATAAACTTTTGTTGAAATAATTTACTTTTCTTCTTAGATAAAACTTGAAGCCCTGACCCCCCCAAAATGTTTTTCAAAAATTGTCCACAGTGAACTCTGAACATGACTTGCTATTATTTGGGTGCTTGAAATTGAAAAGACTAAATTATTAGCGTTATGCACTTTCATGTCAATTAGTTTACTCAACAGTTTTTGAAATACAAATTTCTCAAATCTATTGTCCTAGAACATTTATTTATGTATCTTACAATTAAATTATTGATTTGTCAATTCAAATGCCTGGCTAGGTCTATTTATAGACCACCTAAAGAAAGAGGATCAGTAAAAAACAACTGTCTGCTGCTCTAACTCCAGGCCAGTAGGTGGCGGTAATGTAGTTGTAAAGCAGCGCACCAGCTGCCAACACAAACAAGAAGACAGAGAAGAAGAAGTAAAAGGATTCTGCTGTTTGGTAGCCTAGCCCGAATGTGCCTCCAAATATGTGACAAACGTGAGGTTGAACAAATTTCGGACTCACTCTCTGCTTTGACTGTCATTCCCTGCACACCATGGCGGACTGTCGGTTTCTTTTGGACGCGGACAAAAAGCCTGAAAGGACTGTCGCTGTTTCTGCTGGTCTTGTTGTTATTGTAGCTAGCGCCAGCGTTAGCTAAGTTAGCTAACACCGCTGTCTTCGCTCTCAGCATAACCGATGTTGATTCATTGCTGCGGGTCAGTAAACCGCAAAAAACGAGGTAACTCCGGAGCTAGTTGGAGGCATAAACAACTGACACGAGCAATGTTTGTGTTACGCTTCTTAACTCATTGTGTAATTGGCCGTCTCCAGTATTTCAAGCAAGCTCGTGGTGCAAGATTTGCTAACATTATTTAAAAATTAAACATCTACCGGTGCGATGCTTTTGCAGAAGACGTCTCAGTTAAAATGGTATTAATAGCTAAGGTCAGCTAATGCAGCCTGCAGCGGGAGCTTTGGTAAACATCGCTGTCTACATCGTTTGGAGATGGAGCAGCAGATGGTAGCCAGTGAGATGGCACGGTTCTTCCCATCACATCTGTCTGAGTTGTACGTCTGTGAAAGGAGAAATTATGTCTTGCAAAGCCGCAACCAAGGACAAGAAGTCGAGCTTCAGCAAGAAGCTGTTCAGGCGAGGCTCAGTGCGCTCTGTGGGCAGTTTTATGAGCAGAGTCCTCAGGACGCTGACAGCCTTATCACACTTTGGATCTGAAGTGCAGACCGAGGATGACAAAGATGATGGAGGATTTTCCACTTATAAATCTGGAAGTAAAGATCTGCCCATGGATGATGGGGACCTCGGGGGTTTCCTGTCTGGAGAGAGAGGTTCCCGGAGTGTCTGGTCTCAAAAACCACGGGAATACCTGCTTCATGAATGCGATTCTGCAGTGCCTCAGTAACACTGAACTCTTTGCTGAGTACCTGGTTTTGGAGCACTATAAAAGCGAGGAGCTGGGTGAGGACAAGCCAAAGACAAATGGTGTACATCTGCAAAAGAAGGGTCCTCTGGCCAAAGGAGAAGTCACTGAGCAACTGTCAGGACTTGTGCGGGCTCTATGGACGTTTGAGTATACCCCCCAACACAGCAGGGATTTTAAGGTATGGATCCCACTGGTGCGCTGCCTGTGCAAATATTAACTTTGCAAATGCATGCTGAAAATGCCAGTGCTGCTGACTCACAACACTGCTTCACAAATGATGATTAGTTTCAGCAGCGAGTGAAACCCACCAAATACCTGTATTGATATTTATCAATATTGTGACAATATTATAGGAGTGACTGCTGGTGCTTTCAAAAAATATCAAAGCAATGGTATATTTGATAATCGTCAATAATTTGGATGTAGTGACTGATAAGTTCAAAAAATTATATCATTTGACTGTAATGCTGCCTTTAAAATCAAGGAAACTAATACATTTCCTTGTTTAAAACTAGCAAAAAAGACAATACTTATGCCATACCATAATTAGGTGTGTAAAGAAATATTGATATATTTCAGTATCACAATATTATGTTTTGTTTTGTGGTATCGATTCTCAAAAACACTACTGTGATACATACAGATTTGTGGCAGTGGTTTAAACCCAGTGTGTTTAAAGCCAGTGTTGTTTTAATTGATCTTCACTGTTCTTTGCATGAAAAGGTAAACTTTTTTTTGCCTATATTTTTTTTGCATGTGATGGTGGTTTCTTGAAACTGTGATAGTTTTCCTAAAATTAGATTAAAAACGCAATATATCACAATAGCTATGGTATTACAATATATCGCAATATATTGAATCATACCCTCTCTATTATGATATGTATCGTATGGCCAGATTCCTACCAATACATAGCCCTAATCACAACAACGATATACAAAACCTAAGACGATATGTAGTCCTATATCTTGAGACAATATGATATGCATATAGAGTATTTCCAGGCTTATGACCAACAAATAAATGTTGAGAGTTTGACTTTGCATGCATTGTAATTTTTGAGCCACGCTGTTTGTTTCAGAATGCTGTGTCAAAAAATGCTACCCAGTTTAAAGGGAATGCTCAGCACGATGCCCAAGAGTTTCTACTGTGGCTGCTGGACAGAGTACATGAGGACCTCAACACAGTCAACCCCAACAGCAGGCCCGCCATCAAGGTGAATTAAGACGACTTGTGGAGGTTGTTGCGGGGATAGTTTGGTGTTTTACTGAAAAATACTGACTGTATGTGGTCCACTTATACAGCCCTTGGATTCAAGTGATAACTGAACATTTCTCCATTATTGCTCATCCATGCAGTTGTTTATGCCTGGAAAGTTGAAAATAGTTACTCCAGTTTGTATTGCTATTTTGCTGCATTGCATTGTAACTTACATGTGTTCAAATTATTTTGGATCTGATAAATGAGGTACATACACAGGCTGGCTAAGCTAGGCCTGCCTGGTCTTGTTTCCTCTTGATTCTCTGGAACTTGTCAATAACAACATAATATATGATGGCTTTCACAATAGCTTATAAAGTCTGATTGACTGGTATTATTTATGACTTATAAATCTAAATCTGACCAGTAAAACCTGTTTGTGTTTGTTCAGCCACCTATTGAAGAAGATGACCAAAGCATAGAGGGGCCATCTCCTCCCCTTTCTGCTGGGTCATTTGTACAAGAACTGTTTCAGGCTCAGTACAGGTAGGCTCCAGTGCAAGTTCCATGTTTTTTTTGGCCACATGATATGTCTACTATATTAAGAAGTTTAATTTTGTCCCAACAGGTCCTCTCTCACCTGCCCACATTGCCAAAAGCAGAGCAACACGTTTGATCCCTTCCTCTGCATCTCCTTACCGATTCCACTGCCACACACACGGTGAGTTTCTCTTTTGAGTCGTGCTACAGCATGATCTTAACAGTACTATCTGACAGGTTTTTGCATGTTTATGACTAATTATTACTAGTTTACAAAGTTAATACATTAATTGTTTGTACATCATTAAATTAAACTTATAAATAATTTTAAAGCTCTCAAAAGTGTGTGGTATGTTTATGCTACCCCTTTTTATACCTTCTGAGAAAACGCAATGTATATAAAATAACTTTCAGTGAAGGTCAAACTGTGTGTGTTGACAAGTTTATGAGAACCTGAAGGAAATATCAGTGTGTGCAGAAGAAGGAATGTAACCTGGTGTGTTAGGAGTGTGTGGGGGGGTTGAGAGTGCAAGAGGAGCAGTAAACAGGTGTGGGAGGGGTGTGCACTCTGGAGCTTTAAACCAAAACAACAGTGTTCTCATTTTAAATAAATAATAAACTATTAAATAAATCTAATAGACCTGTCAAAATGTGTAGTAGGAGTAAATAATCTAACATTTTTATACTATAATTAATATAAACCAGCATAAGATAAGATAAGATAACCCTTTATTAGTCCCATGACAGTGAAATGTGCTGTGTTAGAGCAGCAAAGGGGATATCAAAATAGAAAAGAAGTATCAATAACAGTCAATAAATGATGAATAAACAAGTTAAGGAGCAATATAAACAAGAGGAAATATAAAAATAGGAAACAAAATGTATGATAAAAACAAGAAACGATCTCAACAGTTGAATTTACACCAATTGCACATAGAACATATTGATATTGCACAGTTGAAATGATAGTACACCTGAGTAACCTACTGATTTTGCACAGCATGAAATGAAATTACACCCGAGCGAATGTTTATGTTGCACAATCAGTATGCATTGATAGTGCAGCTAATTTTGTGTGTTGTTATAAAGTAGGAGAAACCCTGCTTGCACACTAAATGATGTTATGTATGTAACTGTTTTTGCCAGGCCCCTGTATGTGACAGTGGTGTACCAAGGGAAGTACTCTCACTGTATGAGGATCGGAGTTGCTGTTCCCCTCAACAGCACCGTCTATCGCCTCAGAGATGCTGTGTCACGTGAGACCAAGATCCCAATGGACCAGGTGCTATTCCTGTCTCCTATCAGCTCAGGGTCTGACACAGTGAGACTATGTTACAGTCACACAATGTTAGCCACTGTTCCTAAAGCCAGGTCTACCTCTGAACAGCAGCTTGTCATGAACCCAGGTGTTTGTATGAAGTGGACTCAATGCACAGTTTGGGAGCAAAACATGTTTTAACGCAGATGTCCTTAGGGCTACAACGATCAATGAGTGCTAACACTCATTGAATCTGGCAGGATGAAAATGTCACAAGACTAAATATTAATGAGGGCTAAATCAGGATCAGGAGTGATATTGTTATGACTGTGCTATTTTTGGAGTATCATTATGAAATGAAGAAGCTAGACACTATTAGTGACACTTTTTAAAAATATATTCTTTTTTTCCTCCTTCAGTTTGTTTTGACTGAAATGTACTATGATGGTTTTCATCGTTCATTTTGTGATGATGATGATGATCTTGACATCATTCAAGAGAGTGACTCCATATTTGCCTTTGAGACACCGGAGACCTTCAAACTGGAAAACATACGCACAAAAAGAGGTAAACCACACTTTAATTTTTATATTCAGCTGTTTCTTCACATTAAATTAATAGAAGGGAGTCTATGGAGATTTTTTTTGTGTGTCTGTCACAGGCAGTCTCCTGGCAAACCTGAATCATAACAACTTGAAGTACGGGACAGAAATCAGCAGGACTCCGTCTTTCATGCAGGGAGCCATGACTCCTTTAACTGCATCACCCAATAAAAACTTGGGACCAGAAAAAATGATCCTTCTGGTGTGTAACAGAGCTTGTAGCGGCCACCAGGGAAAGAGGTACTACAGTCAGAATATTTTATGTTTTGTCACGCAAACTTGTCCTCTTTTTGTCTTGTGACTGTTAAAAACGTGGTCTTTCCTGCTGTTCTTGTAAAGACTGTGGTATCAGTACAATATCCAGTTAGTTTCTGGTAGTTCCCAAAACGGTATTAATGGCTTAATGGGCTATTTTTGTTCAAATTTCCTGGAGAAATTGATAACAGTTAACAAAGCTCCACACATTATGTTGTTTTAGGTTCGGGCTGCCTTTTGTACTGTACATGGAGCGCACTGTGACCTGGGATGCTCTGCAGAAAGAGATCCTTGAGAAAATGAGACATCTGTTGAGGCCTGGTGTCTACATTCAGGTAAGAAGAGGAACAAGCAGCTTGTCTTTTATATTGACTGTACAGTGAATGAGTTGATGCTTGAGTGGACAGGAATGGATAAGAACGTTTATAAATCAGCAGAATTATTGTAAAATTGCTAATGATGACATAATTAATAGACATCAGGGGGATAGTTTGGATTATTTGAGGTGTGGTTGTATGATGTACGTATTAATAGTCAGTATATTACCTCCAGTAGATGGTGGTTGTCACGCTTGCAGTCTGGGGAAGCAGCAGGAGTCCTGGTATAGAAAGCTAAGCAATGCATTGCTGTGGACAGGGTCAGCAGCAAAATGTAGTTTAGTCATCTAAAAAAGGCCCACCTAAAAAAATCAGTTTAAATGTACGCTATATATTAATATGAATGTTTTCACCACTTAACCTTGCCATCATTGTCTGAATGCTCACATAAGCAAAATGTTGCTCTTTTCAAACCAGACTCCATTGCCAAAAGCAGTCATTTTACTCACACAGGAGTTTACCACTGCCTCAATCTGTTAGTTTTTGTGTTATTTTGCAACTTTGGTGTTTTTAAAGCTTAGTTCAGATTCAGGGAAGTCACAAAATGACACAAGCTAACAGATCAAGGCAGTGGTAGACCACTACTACGATTTTCTGCGAGGTAAAATGACCAAAGAGTTTGGTTTACAGAGAGAGATTAGCTTATATAATGGTGGTTTTCCCTCAGGAAAGGTTGTCTGATTGCAGGGTAAAGTGGTGAAAATATGTCAAATATAGTGTACACTTAAACTGATATAGATATTTTTAGGTGGGCTTTTTTAACTAGCTAAAATATGTTTTGTTGCTGGCCCTGTCCACAGCAGCACATTGCTTAGCTTCCTTGCTGGTGCCCCTCTCTGCTTCTCCAAACTTGGGGGCATGTTAGCTGCCATCTACTGTAGGTAATAAATTTACTATCAGTAAGTACCTCACACAACCCCACTTCAAATAATTCAAACTATCCCTCCTGTTTTTCCAACTACACTTTGTTAGTCGGATGTTTAAGCAGGCATATTGACAGTAGCGTTTCTCTGCGTAGGTTGGACCTTTCAGCCTTCGGGTGGTTGGCGTTGTTGGTATCACCTACCTCCTTCCTCAAGACGAGCGACCACTGTGTCACCCAACTGTGGACAGGTCAGTTCTTCTGTTTTATACATCTGTTTACTGTTTAATTAGAGCTGAGTGTTTCAATCAAACACTTATCTTGTGGTTCATTTTGAATGCCATATAATCTTGTGATTTTTATGTTTTGCAATTACACATATGTTCTTGTCTCTAACGCAGCGTGTATATGTGTGCATACTGTATATGCTTTCATAAATCTCCTGACATAATGCGACTCCAGTTGAAAAGGTGGAAAACACTTAATAAAGCTGTGTCTCAATTCGGATACTTCCGTTAGTACACTGTCATGTGGCACACATGACAATATTGTGACTGTTAAGGACGAGAAGTGTCCAGGGTTCCGCACTGAACTTTTTGGCCATTTTGGGTACAACATCCTGGTACTTGCAGTGGACTTTGTTTTGCTGTAAATGTCAATATGAACACACTTTTGCACCCAAAAGAGGAAGTCTAAGTACAGAAGTACATGAACTGAGACACAGCATAAGACTTGAACATCGATGGGCAAATGTACACACACTGTAAGTGTTAAAAAATACTATATTACATTACTAGAGCTCAGCCAGGGAAATCCAGATATTTGAAACCAAGCGTTTGAAACTGAGCATTAATTTCAGTGAAAGGAGAAAGTGAAATCAAAGCAAACACTGTGTAGACAAATGCACACATAGGCAAAGACAAAATTACATCCATCTCGCCCTTTAATCTTCTCTTTACACACATGCTCCATCAGTTCTGTTCCTCTCATTGGCCTGCTGAGGTGACATGTCCTAACATGATTTAGACTGTTTGTTAAAATGCCAGTCAAGCATGTTTGACTTATTACCTACATACTTTAAGTTCACAACAATAAAACAAGTCACAGCAATCAGGCTTCATAGAGATGCCAATTGAAATCATAAGTTGTTTTTGCCATAATTCTACAACCTCAACAAAAGCTATTACAGCAGAAATATATTGCAACTTTGAAGTCATGTTTGCTCTTTAAGGGTAACTAAATGATTTCATTTTCTTTGCCCATATTGGATTAACCCTCCAAAGAAAATGTCCTTCGCACTGACCCCATTTTTAAATTGCATGTGGATTATGTGACACACAACTGTATCCAGAAAAAGCTTTTCATGCTTGCCTACAGCGACTTAAATGAAGGGCTATAAAGTCACATTTATAAATGACAACTGCCTAAATGTCTTGATTTGTTTCCATTACAGAGCGTACAAGTCCTGTGGACAAGGGGGGCCACCACATGTGAAGATTGTGGTAGAGTGGGACAAAGAGACCAAGGACTAGTGAGTGACAAAGATGAATATTTTCTTCTTCGTCTTTTTTGTTTCATCTGCTGTAAGGTTGTCAAAAGTAGCAAAGCAATAGATAGTTTTTCAATGCCATGTGTTTAAAAACAATAGATTACTCACATTCACTGGAATGAACAATATCCAAGCTATTAAAAAAATGATGCAAGTGTTCATTCTAGACCTCAGTTCAGTCTTTGCTGTCTTTTATTGTTCTGTACAACGCTGTGTGCAGGTTGTTTTTTCAAGAAAGAAAAGAAAGATGCTATTTTGTGTGCCCAGGACTTTTTTCTTTTTGTCGATGTATGGAGCATTGTTTTTATCTACTAGTATTGTATCAGAGTTTAAAATTCAGGCTTTGTGACAACCCTAATCTGCAATATGTTTGCTCTACTGTATGTTCAGTGGGAATAATATATTAGATTTCAAAAAGCTAGACTGTTGCGAAACTGTTTTGGAGACATGCATACACCAAATAACATTTGATTCAACCATGGTGTTCATTTGGAAGTCACTCATTTTAATAACTTGCCTTGCAGACACGACATTGAATATGTAATTTAATGCTGTTGGATTGAAGGCCATTCATTAACAGGCAGGCTAACAAGCTTGTCCATGTAAGTGATTATGTAGAAAGCACAGCTGAGATGACAGAATCAGTTTTCAAGTTGAATTATAAAAATAAGAAGAAAGTATGCTTGAATCTTGCAGCAGTGTGTGCCAACTGTATCATGTATTGAAAAAACGTGGTTGTTGAATCTTCTGCTTGTTTTTTGATTTAATCTGACTGCACGCAAAGATAATCTCGCCCACAGATCACTGCACCTTCACGTTTGAGTTAAAAACACAGTTTTGCAGTTAAAGGCGAGGCAGCAGTGTGCAGGATTTCAAGTTAAGCAACATCTTAAACTTAACAAGGGCTGTTTTACAAGACTAAACCTATTTGGAGCCCTTGAATTCAGGTGCCTCCTACCAGCTATTCATCGCGTTATTTGCTTTTGAAAAGTAAACTTCCTTAATCCACCTGCAAATGTGCTGAATTTGAAAACAGCTGTGGTTTTAGCCAAGTAAACACCAGAGTCTGAAGTTCCGCCTACACAATCAACGACATGTCTGGTCTTATTTCCCCACTTAAGCTAATTACTATGTTGTGTGGTTAATGCACATACACACACAGTGTTGGGGGGGTTGATTTTAAAATGTATTCCACTACAGATTACGGAATACATTTCCTCAAATACAGTTTGTAATGTAATCCATTAGATTACTTAAATTAAATAACATTTCCAAATACTTTGGATTACTTTTGGAATACTAGGCTTAATTTGTCTGAATGTCACTCTAAATGTAGTTAGTTAGATAGTTGTACTTTAGGGGATGACCCCGTTGGAGAGATACTTACACTTTTTTACCAGGTCACATAAGGCAACTTATACACGCCACACAGTCCAAAGAATAATGTGAATCATGTGTTGAATAATCAGATCGTACTTTTGACTAATTGGTGTCACACAGCAATTCAGCAGAGCTAGTTTACCTCGCTAACAAGCAAGTCAAGTCAAATTTTATTAATATATAGTCCAAATTTACAAATCACAAATCATTTGCCAAAGCTTTACAATCTGTACAGCATACGATACCTTCTGTCTTTAACATTAGACCATCATTGGCATGACAGAGCACATTGAAAATAACAAGTTACCTCAAAGTGCTTCTTCAGATAAGATATGGAGTCCTTTAATGAAGAAAGCAGCCTGGCTTCTGTACTCCATTACTTGTATTCTGTTGCTCCCCAACCCTGCACACACTTTGTTGGTCAAATAGAAGTGAAATTCTTTGAAGATGTGTGTTGATGAGAAGTTAGTTCATCAGTTTTCCAGATTGGCACTAAAGTAACATTTAAGAAACTGCCTACAAGACACTGAATGATGCTCTAAACCCTGCGTATATATGTGTGAAATTGTTTTGATCGTTCAGCCCTTTCAATGCTGTGCACCTGGGCAAGATCATACCTAAAATACTTGCAGTACTAGCATGTAAGTATAGAGCAAAGTAAAATCATAGGAGAATGGATTCCTGTGATGTATAAAACCAGCAGTTCCCAAACTTTTTAGGTCATGTACCTCCTTCTACATCCTGAACAAACAATAGCAAAATGACACTATTACCCTGCCTTTACATTTTTGCTCTTGCCCCCCCCCCCCCCCCAGGGTTTTTAAAGTCTGAGACTGTGGGCCTCCCCTGAGACAAAGCTTGGAAAAAGGCACCCCTCCATATTTTACTTGCCTAATTTGGCTCAACTCCAGGATGTGTATGGGATCATTATTTTGTTATTTCATCCGTAGATCGAGCAATTCAACCAAGACAGTGTAATATTGCTGTTAATATTGCAAAATCAGACTGCAAAAAAAAAATACATAAAAGGTTTTCTTGAGGTATTTTTTAGTTTATGAAAAGCAGTAAACTTTCCCAAAACTCTCTATCTCTGTACACTCTTTAACCTAATCACACTCATTTAGGCTCTCCTATGTGAACTCCTTTTGATAACTAATGTAATATTTTTTATTTCATTCACTGAGCCTCCCCTGAAACTGTTTGTAGGCCTACCTCCCACTTTGAAAACTTCTGCCACAGAGGCAGCTACAACACAACACCCTGTGTTAAACAATTACATGAACTCTCTTGAAATGTTTCATTCTGATGTAAGAAGCAATGTGACTGAAATTCTGGAGACATATCATATCTTATAACCATCCTCACCTGACTTTGCCCTTGAGTGACTTGATGACTTTGCTTCATGTCCCGCAGTCTGTTTGGACACACTGAGGAGGAGTACATTCCTGATGCTGAGAGTGTGTATCTGCACAGGGAACAACATCATCAGCCGCAGGCCTGCACCCTCGCTCAGTGCTTTCAGCTCTACACTAAGGAGGAGCAGGTAACATTGTGACCAGCACACATACACATACACACACACACACACACACACACACACACAAAACCAAAAAGTCAACGTAGATTGACATTAAAAAATAAATCTGTGATTTGGCTTGGCACATGTCAGTATTGAGTATATTCTGAAGTATAGTCTCACATTTGTTTCCCTACCGGTTTATTATTCTTCTGCAGAAAATCAAAAGGTCTTTCACTCTCTGTGGTTTTATTGTGTATTTCGCTTCTAATGCTATGTTTGGAATAAACCAGAAATTCTGAGCACAGACCTACATATACATTGTGGTTTAACTTGCCTGCATTTCTCCAGAGGAGAATAGAGAGAAGCGAGAGAAAAACTCAGGGCCTCATCCTGTGTGAGGCCTATTTTATAAGCAGTGTGGTTGGAGCTTGTCCTTGATTGGTGCTGCCTGGGCTGTGTGTGTTTCAGCTGGCTCCAGACGATGCCTGGCGCTGTCCCCACTGCAAGCAGCTGCAGCAGGGCCGCATTAAGCTCAGCCTGTGGACTCTGCCGGATGTGCTCATACTGCATCTCAAGAGGTTCAGACAGGTATTTCAGCTCAACCAAACACTTGGTCAAATGGAAAACAGAATCTAGATCTACTGTCTGCTGAGTATCAAGGGCATGAATCACGTCTAATTTTACATTAAGTTGTCATCTTTCTTGATCTGCCTTTGTGTTCTTTTTTTGGCTCTGACTGAAATAGATCAAATATCTGGTCAAAAAACTATTTGTTTTTTACTTAATCTTTGTAAAGATGGGATCAATCAGATCCAATATTGGTATTGATATGTGGCATTCATCAATCCACATTCAGTCTAAATTCCACACCACCACCACATGTGTTTTCTGTTTGTTAACAGAATACTAAAACAGCTCAAATGAGAGCTGAATAGCGCTGTTTATGCTCTACATTTGAATGCAATATGACCTCACTCATGGTGTATCAATAAGCACAAAATGACAGTTGTCCAGTCCAGTTTTCAGCCTCATGTAATCTTACTGCCTCTAATAATAATGATCATAAACATCAAGAGCACTGGTATTGGTATAGTAGTAGTATTATAGTATCAGTATCGGGAGATATACAAATTCTGATTGCAGTCGGGTAGGAAATGAGAAAAAAGTGTATTGTGCATCTCTAATTCTTTGATCAGATAGTTCCTGATTTGAATTCAATTTTTTAACATTTTCAAACAAATTTATTTGGGCAAAGTTCTTCTATGTATGCATGTGTCTGGACAATATTTTCCATTTAAGATCTTCAGAGCTTCATTTATATTTCTCAAAATACTGCAAGATATATAAAAATTATCATTTTGTTATCAGTGCTGAAACTGAGATATCATATAGACACTAATATGGGCAAATTTTAGTCAATACCCCGTCTCACTTGGGGTGTTCTGTAAAGAGACTTCATTTGAGATTTTATTTTCTAAAGCTTTCATCCTTTGTAGGTTTGAGTAAATTAATCTTAATGTTAGAAAAGAGCTGGCTGACATTCAGAAAACACTAATCAAGTAGTTCCTCAGTAATGGTTGTAGCAAGGGCTGAACAATTAATCAAAATTTGATCAAAATCGCAATATGGGTTATTGCAATTTTCAAATTGCAGGCACACTATTTGTTAAAGGTGAAATTTTTGTCAAACTATGATTTCAAATTAAATATTGTGGTGCTGCAGAGATGTCCTGGCCTACACGTCATATTCTACAGGCTTGAGAAAACATCTTTGTTTGTTACAGATCCTAACAAAAATCACACCTTAATCATTTTAATGTTTTCAATGAAAATGAGGATAATGATGTAAAAGTGATAATTCCTTGTCAGAAATCATATCACATTTCCAATAGCTGTTAAAGAAGTCGCAATTAGGTATTTTTACAAAATCATTCAGCTCTGGTTCTAGCTACTTTGTGCTTTTAATGAAACCACAAATAAACTGAGACTCCACAGTACTGTCTGAAAACAGATGACATATCACACCACAAGTGCTATAGGCTGCCACCAGTAAGTCAGCTGGAGTCGTTCCATAATTGCTGATCTGTTTATGTTGTCGTCTGTTTCAGGAGGGGGACCGGAGGGTGAAGATGCAGAACATGGTGAAGTTCCCACTGATGGGCATGGACATGGCACCTCATGTGGTTAAGAGAAGCCAGAGCAGCTGGAGTTTACCTTCCCACTGGTCGCCATGGAGACGGCCATACGGCCTGGGAAGAAACCCAGATGACTACCTGTATGACCTATATGCTGTGTGCAACCACCATGGGAATATGCACGGAGGCCACTACACAGGTAACTCTATCAGTGATTAGTTTAAAGTCTGTATGTGAGAATTGTGAGAACAAAATTAGACTGTATAGTTACGTGTTCATCGTCCATTTTGACTCATTTCCCCCTTTGCTTTGCGCTCACAGCCTACTGTAAGAACTCCATCGATGGTATGTGGTATTGCTTTGATGACAGTGAGGTTTCACCAATAGCTGATGAAGATGTGTGTCAGCAGACAGCCTATATACTGTTCTACCAGAGGAGGACGGCTATTCCCTCGTGGTCGGCCAACAGCTCTGTTGCTGGTCAGTATTTAATTACTTCTGTCTGTCTTACAGAACGAATCACAGTGTTTATTTACAATAACTTCTGGGTAGAAAACTCCTGCATTTCGTTGAATGTTTTCTTTTTTCTTCATGTTATTTCAAAGTGTGTACATCTCATTCATATAAAATACATCTTTAATGTTTTAGCTAACATTAGGTTGGAGAACTAATTTACTTGTTGGGCTGTAGACTAAAGAAAATGACAGCTTGAGTTTATCCCAAATTAGTTACAGTTAGACTGTATTCAGACCAAATCAGGCGTGGTGATTGGCACAGGGTTGTGTGGCTGTGTGGGGAGTTATGGGGTGATTATTTGTCCTGAGAACATAATGGCAGCAGAAAATAATGTTTTATTTTTACGATTGACCAGCTGTCTCGCAACCACCACTCTTCCCATTCAGTCTCTTCGACCAGCACTCAGAGAAAAGGACACAAACCAAAGGAAGCTTTTTGGTGTTGCTATGCAGCATAAACTGCTGCCAGACCCAGACTTCAAAGCTGGGTACATGAAATAAACCAAGCAAGAACACAACTGGCAGATTATCTTCATTTGGTCCATGAACTCTGCCTGGGTAGCAGGCACTTTCATTGATATTTCAGGCTGAGTTAGTCCAACTAGCGGTGTTGGGTGATTATCAAAGACGCTTGTAAAGTAGAGTACATAAAATAAGCACAGCAGAAATGTCGGATAGGTCGGAGCAACGTGTTTATATATCTTTAAATGTTATAGTTGCAACTGAAAATGCCAGCAGAAATTAACAAGTTTGCCAATTTTAGATATCACCGCAATTCAAATCAACTGACAGTTTTCTACTTGGAACGTGACATCAGTGATTCAGTCTGTATCTGCAGCATTTAAATATTCCAGTCATACTGTGATGAAAGCTGGTGTGAAAGTGTGGTTTTATTGCAATAGTTGCAGGAACATGACACAAAGGTGGTGTACCACAATACCACTGTGATTTCGTGGGTGTGAGTTTGAATACTGGAGACAAACTGACATTGTAATGTCCTGTAGTATGGAGGCATCTTCAGCCATTAACCAGACTATGCATGAAGCATGGGAACAGGACTACTCATGTAAAAGTCCTAAAAGCAACCAGTGTAAACATCTTAATGAGAGTAAAGCATCACTGTTTAATTTTAGTATGCATGTTTCTACCACACAACACAACCCTTTTGGGGACATTGTCATGTTAGAGATTTTATTGTCTTTTTACGCAGGTTCCACCAGTTCGTCCCTGTGTGACCACTGGATCAACCGGTTACCTGGCAGTAGGCCTGCTAGCTTGGCCTCTGGAGCCTCGTCCAGACGCACCTCTCTGGCATCCCTGGCTGAGTCAGTCGAGTTTCCAGGAGAACGCAGTGAAGACGATGGTGAGACGATGCTTATATTTGCTTTGATTTATTTGATTTTACAGGTGTCAGATTGTAGTTCTTTGTGTTTACACACATGAACTGTTCATAGTTTTCAGTTGCAAAACGATGTTAGGATGATACTATTCCTAAGTCCATTCACCCACCCCAGATGAGACTAGACTTTTTTTAACAGAACACGTGTGGCAAACCATCAGACCCAAGTGGCAAATGAAAACCGCTTCAAAGAGACAGCTTTACTTTCAATTGGTCTCAGTATATTCTGTTTAAAATGAGCAACTCAAACCTTTGTACAAAGTGTAATATTCCCTCCACTGACAGTATTTCTGTTGGAATCACAACATGCCACCAAAGTTTCCAGGAGTTATTTGTAGTCAGGAACTCACACCTGAAGATAAAAATGTCAGCCCCCCATTTCAGAGCTCTTGCTGTGGATAATTCATCCAAATGATTTGGTATTTTGCTATACAACATTTTTTTCAACAATTAAGTGTTTGACTGCCTAGACACATTTGTGCCATCAATGCCTTTCATAATAGTAGAGATTACTTTATTATTAAGTCATTTGTGGTTATTATTTACAAATTTATGATATTTGTTTGAACACATAAGTTAAAGCTGTTCAAATATCTTTTGGCACAAATTTAAAAATGCATGGGAGAAAACATTTGTGTTTTCTTGTTATGTTTGAATTTAAAAGTTTCTCATGCTGCATTGCATGAATTTACTTTCTGTAGGTTGGAAAATTGTTGTTCTAATTTGGATTAATTGAGGGTTTCCAAAAGCACTTTAAGTGCAGTTGAATGTCTTTTACAAACGTACATTTTGTTTCCTTGTTTTTAGGGGGATTCTCTGTCCGCCCTTTTGTGAGGAGCATTCAGCGCCAGAGCTTGTCCTCCAGGTCGTCCATCGCTAGCCCTTTAGCCTTCAGCGACAGTGGGATAAAGCCTTCCTGGTCTCTCTCAGCAAAGCTGCACATGAGATCCAATTCACCCTCACGTTTCTCCCTCGACTCTCGATGCTCTCCTCCTCTAGAGAGGATTGGAGAGGCCTGTGATGATAAAGTTTCCACGTCCTGTTTTGGCAGCTACAGCAGACATGAGCGCTACTTTGGCAGCAGGTCTCCCCTGTCCATGATGGAGAGTGACCAGGACAACAATAAACGGTTCCTCGACATGATGTACTGCAGGGCTCCCACTCCAGTAGAGAAGAAGAGCTCCAAAAATGAGCCAACGGAAAACAACAACCAGATTACAGCTATAGACCAAAACATTCTACCCACCCAAGCTACTCCCTCCAAAGAACAGAAACGTAAGAGCAGTATTGGAGGATTTGCCTCAAAGGCAGAAAGCACAGGCTCCACAAAGACTTCCAGCAAAGGGGAGCAAGAGAAAAGCCTCCAAAAAACGTTTATGCTCAACTCACAAGACCTCTGCTTCTGAGTCGTCTTCCAGTACACCTGTGAAAGGCAAAAAGACGAGCAATACTAAAGAAAAGAGTGTAAATTCAAGAAAAGCACCTCTACACCCAGTGGAACTCCCTCCAAAACAAAGGAGGCAACTCAACCTGTAGAGGCAACGCCACAGCATAAGCCATGCGTCCGCTCCACACCTCAGTCCTCAGCTTCTCCCTCACCAACGGCAAAGAAGAATTCCAGCGTTGCTGAGAAAAGCACCTTGAGTAGTCGGAAAAAGATGGTAGAAAGGAGCTTCAGCAGAGATTCTATGCACACAAGCCCCCTGGTCGACGGTCTCCGAGGCAGCACGGTAGCCCGCTCCTCACTGTCGAAGAGTGGGGAAGGCAGCCGGCCTGAGAGGAAATTAATGAGGAGCTCCAGCAGCAGCTCTTCTGTCACTAGCCTGCGCTCACCCAGCGTGTCCACCAGAGACCTGCAGCGCAGCAGCAAACCTGAGGAGAAAGGCTTGTCTTTCTTCAAGAGTGCGCTCCGACAAAGGGAAAGCCGCCGGTCGGCTGATTTAGGAAAAAGCACCTTGCTTGCCAAAAAGGCCTCAGAGAGGACATGCAAGCAGAATGGACAAGCCAAGGACATTGGTGGCGATAAGGGAAAGACAGGAGACGCTGTGTCTTCGCAGACATCTATAGAGAGTAATGGAGGTGAGACAAAGTCAGAGACAAAGGCGTCTTCCAAGCCTCCCAGCTCTCTCAGTCGCACTCTATTAGGCGTTGGCAAATCCAAGTCTTCCACTTCTGAAGTAAGTCTCAAGTCTCCCGCAAACGGGAAGAAGCCTCTTGAAAGGATGGCATCTTCCCGAAAGCTGTCATCAAGCATGCAATCTCCTGCACGTACAACACAGAGGCCTCAATGATACATCCACAGTACATTGAACTTACATAATGCAGCTATTTTCTTTGTGCCTATGTTTCAGTGAGCACCAGATGTATTTGTGAAGAGACACTTTTTGATGTTCGGCTTTTTTTTTATACTGGCACCAGATGCAAATGCTGGCTTTGAGGTTTGAATATTGGCAGCCAGCTTTGAGTATTTTTAGCAGTGCCGGATAAAAGGTAGAAAACTGTACATCATCTGCATATTTGAGTGCAAAAAACTTGTCTCACATGTTGTCAGCTCTAGTTTTTTAAAGCAGTGTATATTGTTACATGACACCTTTGAGCATGAGGTGTGATTTTGATGTGAGTGAGAAAATGGAGTGCAGGGTGATGGCTTCACACTTTACATGGCATGGCGGGTACATGAGCATGCCATATGCAGTCAGCTGTACAGCACAACATATTTGATTGTGTGTACTGGAGGCCTATATGACAGCTGACAGAATTCCCTGTTGGAATCTTGAAATCCAATTATCTTTCCTTCAGACAAGATGCTTGATATAACTGAATTGCTGAAAACAGTAAGTTTAGTTAGCTTCAAAATATCCTGCTTGAAAACCTGGTTTAAAATGCAGCGGCTTATACCTAAAAGAATTAAAGGGGTTAGGAAACATTTTCACTTTGTATGCATCAACAATGCATAATTTGTTTTCACACTTAAGATGGAAATAATCTGGCTGTTGATGCTTAAACCTCACTGCTGTTCTGTCAGCATTTTAAACTCCACATCAGTGAGAGCTGAACCGTAACATCAAAAATTGTCTCTGGACAAATACTGAAGCTGAGTTTATCTGCTCACACACACACACACACACACACACACACACACACGACACGCACACACGCACGTACAAAAGAGTTTCATTCCGAAATAATTGTGGCCAAGCGTTTGTTGTAGTTTTCATTGATAGTTCTAAACGCACAGTACGTGATTTCTGCCGCTAGGCGTCTCTCAATCAAAACAAACAAAAGCAAAGACAGACTTTGGTGATGTCATGAAGTACCATGGGATCATGGGAGTTGTTGACTTCATTGTTCAACACCCACCATTGCTGATGAAAATCTATCTGACGTGACTCAGGCAGAAATGATGTTAATGGACGAGGTAATGTATTCAAGTTTTATTCATATTTTCTTCCTCTGATGTAACATCAGGTGTCTCCCCGAAGTTGTAGCAACAGGTGACCAAATGAAACGCACCCTTACCTTGAATAATATTACTTATTTCTCTGGGTTTAAACATGGTTGGAAACATTTGGGAAAATGTAAGTAGACAACTCAACAAAGTACATAATATATGCCTAGTGGTTTCTAGACATTTACTTCAGAAATGTGGTCTATTATTCCTTAAGATAAAACCTGCAATCTGATCTGAACACTTCCTCCACTAAACCTCACGCATTAATAGCGGTATTGTGAGTGTTTTTGTCTAAGACTTTGGAGGAAAAGACAGTAGACAGTATGTACTGTACTCATAAGTAGTTTCATGTTTCATGTCTTAAATGTATTTAGGATTGACACGTAGCTGTAAGGTCGAATAAGAGAGTAATTTAAAGTTCCTGATCATGAACAATAAAATGCATAGAATAGAAACGAATAGAAAAACGGAGGTGATAGCAGGACCCGGACAACAGAAAAGGATTTGAGAAGAATTAGAGTTGATACACACATTGAGACAAGTTTTCCAATATTTTAAAACTTTATTTTTATTTAATATTAGTACTTTTTGAATAGAAATGTATTTTATCACGTTAACTTTTTTCTCAAAGGGATGGTGCGTTTTGGAATGAAACCCTTTAAAATCAAAGTATATAAATACATATATATGTGTGTCTGTACAGATATTGACAAAGTATATAGTATATAACCCATTTTTTTCCTTTCCATGAGCAAGATGAAAATTATCTTAAGCGCCTTTCAATGCTGTACATGGAAACAAATAATTGCCTTTGGCAACATTGTAATCTACTACTGTATGCATCACTGAGTAGGAATGTTGTATTGTTCGCACTTTTTTCTGTATAGATAAAGTAGATTTCTTTTACCCAGAACAGTCATATGTATAGATATATAAATACACACTAACTTAATGTAATTATCTCATTTTTAATATGTTGACTATTCATGAGTTGAAGACATATCGTAAAGTATCGTCAACTGGCCTTAGACTTGAAATGGTAAAAGGGTACATTCATCTCGATGTTTCAGGGGTCATTTTAAGAAATCACCTCTTAACTACACCTGGTGCTGTAACAGACCGATGCTCCTCTGGCACTGATATTTCTTAAATGAGCATATTTTCCAAATGCTGATGTTCAGAACTGTGACCACACTTCAGTGAACCAGAAACCTGTCGGCAGCATTTATCATAACCTGTGGTACCTCACTGGGGAAGATGACACTTTGCCATTGTTTTCTTCATCAGGCTGAAGCAGAATATTGATAATGAGCCATTTAATTATACACAGAACTACATTTATCTTATCTCTGAGTTGTTGTCCAAATATGGACATGTTGGCTAAATTATCTCAACTATCAGACGCTGCGTGGTATATATCTTTTGCAGTAAAATGATAGAAGCGAAAGGCGGAGGCAGGATATGGTCACTGCAGCTGTTATGATGCTTGCTGGTCTCGTTTTGAACAATCAGCTTTGTCATTGTAGAATTACCCCGCTTGTAATTGCAATATCCATACATTAGATACCAGCACAGTGTATGTTTTGAATGAATGAATGTGGTTATGCCACTGAAATCCAAGCATTAGTAAGTAGATTTTACTTTAAACATGAACATAATCTTTGAATTATAGATCTACAGTATTTTTCTCAGCTGTTTTCTCTGTAGCATCTACCAGGTTTACATTGGTTCTCAGATGGTTTCCAAGGAATTACCGCTCAATTTGAAGATGCATGTTATTTAAATGGTCTGTGCAGAGATCGAGCACATAAGCAGCCTTTATGTTTTTGGTCTGAGAGGTTTGCCTTTGGTGTGAAAATCAAATTCTGCTCACGATGTAAAAGTTAGCTGGATGGTGACAAAATCTGGACGGCAAGTTGAACACTTCAGCTTGTTTTCTAGCCAGACATTATTGTTTGTAATTCAAAATCTATAATATGCTGTTGGTCAATATGCTGCTGGCAGGTAAAACTGTTTTAAACCAAATTCCATCCAGGAATGGTCTATTCAAACAGCCATCTGTTGAGAATACCAATTAGGCCATAGAAACAACAAAACACACTGTAAACATAAATTATGTATGTGTGTACTCTCACCTGTAGTTTGGTCTGTAGTTTCTGAAAAGATTTCCCTCCAAACCACGAAACCAGAGCACCAAACCTGACATTGTGAGGAAATAAAAAACTTTTGATATTGTCTGAGTCAGTTTACCTGCTACGTGATCAACATGAATGACACTAGTGTCTCCAGAATCTGCAGCCCAGTCTCACAAAACGTCATGGGCCCATTTAATGTCCCACCATTAGAAAACATAAAGTTGCGGCTGTGTTCGATCTGACACTGGCCGTAGAAATAACATACTGCTGTTTAAATGTGGTGGTATTCCTTTAGCTGCTCTTTTCTACTATATTGTCAGGAACCTATGTGTGGCACTTTGGATCAAAGCAGGACAATTTTATGTCATTTTGGCTTTCACCGTCTTGTTTGCCTGTTTTAAAGTCTGTTATTAAGTTGTAGTGGCTTGTGTGCATTTTAGAGCTTGGATCATGCTGTTACACTTACTTGTTTGTCCATTCATTCACTTGTTGAATAAGAAGTTTTTTGAATCACTAATACATTCATGTAGCCAAAACCCAGTGCATTAGCTTGTGAGGCCCCTCACTTTTGACATTTTTATTTAGCTTTTTGGGGCGCTGTAAACAAGGAGCAGCAGACAGTGTGAGTCATATTGTATATTGCTCATAATATTTAAATAGGGCTCAAGTTTTGAGACAATTTTCTATCAAAACAGGCATTTTAGAAGAAGAATAACAGAATTCTGTAAATTATCCTTCTGAAACGCAGCCTGTCCCCTTGTTTTCCAACCATTTTTATTTAACCATAACAACTGTGTTGATCGCCACCACATTGCCTACATTTCAAAACACGTAAGATTAGATGAGATGGTTCATTCAGTAGCAGTAGTGGAGACGTCTTGTAGAATGCAGAGCTGATTTGAATGTGTGGTGTATCACTTTGACAAACATGAAACTTTTTAATCTGTAGCTTCCAATCATAAAAAAAAACTACATCTTTAGTTTCTAACATTCTAGTGTTAGAGCAATAATCCAATATTCATGTGATTCATCAGTTAGATTAAGGAAGCTTGAGGTTTGAATTACCAAAAAGTGCAAATGCAGTGGCAGACTTTTGAAAGCTCAAAAGGCCATTGAAGACCAGACAAGTACTGTACTCCATATGAGAAATATATACACACAATTAATCCAAATACATACCTGTTGAAATAAGATGTCAAAAATCAATGTAAAATGTGCGAGAAAATGAATCACTGTCTTTACAGAATTGATTTTCCTCTGTAGCTTTCTTCACTGCAGTTATTGTCTGTGTTGTGTGTTTTTTGTTGTTGTTGTCAATGTACAGAATTGAGGATGATTAAGGAATGCAGTGTTGCATGAAAACGCTAATGCATGTATTTCATTAACTATGCAAGAGTCTGCAGCTGTGTAAAGTAGGAAGCAGAGCATGGCTGGTATATTCCATTGCTTAATTTGCACACCATTCCAATACTTAGAAACTGTAAATTACAGAATATTTCATCTGTAGAGTTAAAACTTAAAAATCTTGCCTATATAGAAGTCTATTTAATGCCATAATTGCTTTTTGCATTCTCCCATTTAATGTTTATATTTTTTTTTTATTTTTTTTTTTTTGTCATTATTTTATTTTTGAATTCTGCTGATCTGTGCTCTCTGGGTGCTCCTACCGAACTGGTAGGTTACTGTCTCTTTTTATTTTGACAAGATGTTTAATAATTACTGTTGTACACCAGCAGAGACAACACTATGGATGCGTTAATCTCTATGTGGTTACTAAATAGCCTCTTGTATGTATGTATGTATGTATGTATGTAGTACTTAAGTATGTATTGTGAAAAAGCCTTCCATTAATTCACTTCAGTGAAAACAGTGTGTGAACCCCTGTTGAAATGTTCTCAGCTGCATCAAAGATATGGTCGGTCTCTAATATAAAGACAACTTAAATAAATATATCTAGCTAAATGCAATAAAGAAAGATAGTAAATTTGTAGTTTTATATTAAAATAACAATCACATTAAAACGTAAATGTTCAGTTAATAGTTTTTGTAGTAGTTATGCCACATCAATCATTTCAATCATGATGTAATTTTTATTTATTTTTTTTATCCAAACAGGCAGTTTATCAACAAACAAACAGCAACTTCCAAACATGCTTCATAGCAGCACCACTGTGTGTTCTGATAACTGGTGAAGTGGTTCTGAAACATAAATCACTCTTAATTGTTAAAATGCACATAGGCGTCCCTGCAGAAGTTAATTAAGATTAGAGAATCAGTTCATTGAGTTATTGTTGCATGTGGCACAGCTCTTTTGCTTTTGTTGTTGTTAACGGAGTCACAAAAAGTTGCACTTTTTCAAGGTGAAACCATTAATGAATGCCATTACCCGCAACATGTACGTGTTGGCAATTCATCACTGAATCAAAGTGGCAATAACCACTGAAACTGAAATACCTAAATCCCTCATTTGAGCCACAGATTCTGCAGATACTGTAGCATCACAACAACACAGCAGCATGGACGTGCGCGTTGTAATGTCGAAGGACTCAAAATGAGGAACTCCAGTTGTGAGTTTGGAGTAGAATTGTTTTTGGACGTTATTTTTTTTTTTTTTTGGCAGATATTTGAGGCTTTTGAGGACATTTTTCAGATGTAAACACTACAAACAGACGATACTGACACTTTTCAGAAGCCTTAAGCAAAACAAATTGTAATGAATACTTTCTATCTTGCTTTGGATGATACAGAAACCAAGGAGCTGTGTAATGAATGAATGTCATGAGTCTCACTTAGATTTTTTTTAAGCTATCAAAGAACACTACAGTGCTAAATGCATAGCACGTCATCCCCTTGACCTTTTTGTCTTTTACTTATGATTTTTTTAAGTGTATGATTCATAAAGAATTTTGTAAAATATTGTGTTTTGCATTGATTGAGATTTTTTTTCCCCCACATATTAAGGCCATTTTACTGTATTCTTTGTTGTACCAGGTTCATAGGGTTATTTTTAAAATATTTGTTTTAATTTTTTATTTTACATTTGGGCCTCTATTCCAGCATTTGCCTCTTCGTTTTCTCTTAATTTTCTATTTTTTTTAATGTGTTCTGACATTCAGTAGTTTCAACAAAGTTCATCGGACTGTGTCAAAGTCTCCTGTGTTAATTTATTTCTCTTTTGTTATCATGTATGCACTTTTTTGATGTTTTTTTAAAATTTCTCCAAAAGGACAAATGTGTATATACTTTGTTGGTTTACCCATGCAAGTACAAATGAAAAATCTGATTAAAAATATTGAAACAGTTCCAGTGCTTTGCTGTTATTAAGGTTTGTGTGAGTGTATTCGTTCCTACACTAGAGGGAGCTTTACTCTAACAAATTGTCCCTCAGCAGGACTCCACACAACATGTAGTTCTTGGATTTCAGTGGTGTGGTAGAGACTCACTGATGCTGTATTAAAAAATAATTAAAGTCAAATTAACATTTGAGTTATGCAACGTTTTGTGTGTCACTATTTCACAGCTTCTGATGGATTAATATCAGAAAAGCCTCTGATCTGCTTTGACCAGTAATGAGTGTAACCACTCGACAGCAGGCTCAGTTTTCAGATGTGCAGGACTGTCCACAGTCTGTATCTATAAAAGCGTTTGTATTCTCACAGCTGTCACAAGTTGTGCTGTAGCAGCATGAGACACATTTTGAAGACATTTTTATTTTAATGTCCCTTTTATCCAGTTTAGATCCAGTTGGGGTTGGGCAAGCAAGTGTACGAGCACACAAATCTCCAGCTCATTGTCTCGCTGCTGCCGACACTGTGTATTATCTGAGACCTCAAGGCTGTGCAATACATGAGCGGCTCTAAATTTCTGGGCAGGATTATTATTTCAAGCTTCTCCTGACTGCACAATATAGGGGCTGCAGGAGCTGGGATGTGCAGATGCAAGCATGTCTCAGCTCAGTTTGTACTTAAAGAGGGGCGTCCACTTTAGTCTGATACTTTAGCACTGATGACTGCAGCAACAGTGATGAATTTCCCTTCAGATGAAAAGTGAATCTAAGATTAGTTATATTTTAAATAAGCAACAAGATTTGCAACTCATGTTATTGGCTGGATCAAGATTAGATTCTAAGACTTTATCACTTTTCGTCAGTACTTTACACATTTGTACAGTACACGCTCCTGGACTCTTCAGCTTTAAGCTGCTATCGATTCATCAACTGTTATTCATCGATTTACTTTTCAAAATGTCAAAAAGAAACTCATGACAAGTGATCAATCAGACCAGTAATGTCTTTAGATTACTAACTTTGAAGCTGCAACCAGCAGATATCTGCCACCTATGATTTAAAATGTCCAGATATTTTCTGACTGGAGTGGCTCAAGTGGGGCACTAACTGAGGCAGGCGCACCATGAAGTACATGTGTGCATACACCTGCATGTTGGATTAGCATTATGTATCATTTCTCATAATCTACTTTGATTACTAACATTACAGTATCTCACAGCATCTTACATTCTTGTGTTTAAAAATTTTATAGTCCTTAGAAAGATATTGTACCTTGACTGTACCTCTGTCCTCAGGCTGTGAGAATCCTTAATTTAATCCTCAGCAATCTACATTAAAAAACAAATCTAACTACTCGTTTGCTGTCGGCTGTCTAGTTTTTGTCTTTGTGAGTAGCATAAATGGACCAACAATCAGCTAAAATCTCATTATTCATCCCCATGTGTAAAATGATTGATAAAGTTAATTAACCTTGTAAAAAAAATAAAAACCAGGCTTCATAACAAAGAAAACAATTCACATTTAAAAATACTCATCATCAACAGTTGGTTCAAACTAAGATCCCGCCTCTCACTGTACAAATAGCCGATCATACTTGTGTTAGCGTGTGGTGGCCAATCGATTTCAGTGGTGGCCATCGCAGCCACCATACACCTTTAGAAACACCCCTGAAATAGCAGTACCCCTGAATATAGCAGTATTATCAGTAAAATGTACTTTAAATATCATCATTAAAATACTTATAATGCAGAGTTCACTAATGTCAGAGATTTATATTATCAAACATAAGATATAGGTCATTTTTTTTATTATAATGCATTAACATGTAAGTGGCATTTTAACGTTGTAGCTGGAGCAAATTTGATCTACTTTTCATCTATTACAGTGCATCAGAGTTTATAACAAGGGATCAAAAACTCAAACTGGCTTGGGGACACTGATGGTCTTGTCATTTCATACTTTCAAGTTCAGGTACTGCAAGAAATTGCAATATGCTGAAATGTACATGTTTGTTTTTATTACTAATATATTTTGAAAATGCAAACAGCAGTTTCTATACATTTTTGCATTGGACACAAACTCAGCAACTCTTCTGTCTCTTCAAAGTGGTCATTAATACCCCTGGATGAAAAAAATGGCTGGCTGAGCATTGTCATTTTTTTTGTGTTTTTCATTAAACCCTAGCTTTGTTGTGTAACTGTCACTGAATAATTTGCTAATCCACTCTGCCACTGTGTTTGCTGATAGATGAGAGTGCTGAACAAGCCATTCTTTTCTTGACACATAATATCAGTGAATTGCAACATGCAATCCTTCATAAATAAATAACACATACAATAAATAGATTTGTGTTTTTATCTCAGTTGTGTTTAATTGAAGGGATAGTTTAAATTGAAAATCATATTTTCAATATTATATAATATTATCATATTATATATCTGGCCTCATGTCGCACGCCTGAGGGGACCAGAAATGGCCCACAAGGTGGCACTTTTAGGCCCCTGGTTTATAAGATGATGTTATGTTTGTATGAAAAATCTCAATCTAGTACACGCACATAGTGGCATAAAAATGAAAATACTCAAATACAACTAAGTGATTCTTCAGAAAGTCATTTTACTACTAAAGGATGAATACTAATAAAGATTAACTTCTTTTGGCCAGAGTAACTTCCTCTTCACTCCATTTAACAGGGACAGCTGTCCAAGTTTTTTTTTTTTTTTTTTCTTGTCCAACTTGATGAAAGTATGTAATTAGATCACCTGGTAAACATATTTAGTGACCAATATAGACAAGGCTATCATGTCATCGTCTCTAACCAGCCAGCTGATTTACAGTCAAAGGGTCATTTTAAAGCTGTTGTCTTTACCCAGAGTTTGAAGTATTTCCGTCCCACTCTCTCTATGTCTATTTGATTGGCATTCAGCATGTTAGTTTGAGCCATAAAACAGGGCAGCCAGTCAGCTCTTGGCTGAGATCCACCTCATGAATCATTTGAAATTTCCTGGTAAGCACAGGATGCCATTTACTCATCTTCTCCAGTGCTTTTAAATGGACTTGAACCAGCATCTGACTCCTCTCTCATGATAATATCAGTCCCCCCACGGTACAGTGGAGTTACTTTAGCAATTCGCCTGTGGTTTTATCTCCTTTGTCCCCTCTTTTGACTCCACCCCAGAGAGTGCAGAAAAATCAATAACAATTGATTTTAGAAGGCAAGAAAAGGCGGTTGGAATTCAAGGGAAGAAGCAGGAAAAGACAGAGACAGAGAGGTACTAGCAGAGAGGTGTTAGACCCTAAGCATAATGTGCATGTGCTGGCACAGCTAAAGGTCACCAACATGAACCTGTCTGTAACAACAGATTATGAAGTGTCTGGGCCTCACAGCTGCTGTGTGGACTCTCACATATAAGAACAATGGCAGCTGTGAACAGTGACGCCTGCTCTTCACTGTAAACAGGATCGGGAAGGTTACTTTAACAATGTACTCCTATACAGTTACTAATTACCTGTTAAAATATAGTCAGTAACCTAATCTAAGTATCACAGTATTAAAGTAACTTGATTACTTTTGGATTACCTCAGTATCAAATATGGCGAAATTGTTTAGCCTAGTATAATATTTTATGTTCGTTCTGGGCATTAATTGTTCGTCCAGCTATTCCTGCACAAATGTACATTTTGATAAATAGCAGTAATATTATGGATTTAAATGCACTTTGTTAAGTAATGTTATGCTATTTACACTTCACCACAAACTTTAAGCAAACTGGCATAAGCTTATTCTCACACACTATCCTGGTCACTAGCATTTTTCAGTAGTAGAAGTATTGACAGGTTAGTTAGCTAACTGGATTAGCTAATGTTAGCGGTTGGTCTGTGTTAACAGCTGGTCTGTGTGGCTAACAACAACGTTATAAGAAATGGACATGATTACAGCTGCCCAAAAGTGAAGCCAAAGCATCTCGGTCTCCCCCTGATGATCAGCTGATTAATCCTGCCTCCCATTTTAATAGACAGGACACGGATGTGTTTACAAGTACATCATGTAAACGTCAAATAAATTTTTCCTCAAAGACAGTTTCTGTCATTTTAGGTAGTTGTCATCACGCTAAAGTTTGTTCAGGTGTTCTTTTTGAAGACCAGAAACATTATCTATCATGTTGAAATTTCCACACGGTCAAAACATTTTTTAACTAGAGACCATGATAATGAATTGCCCGTGAGGTTAAAGACCAGAGTGGTGTTGTGAGAATCGTGAAGTGATGTAGTGTCTGCGCATTGCGCATGGTTGCATATCAGTCCTAATTTTTTTTTAACATGTAATGGAATACAGTTACATTTTTTTTGTTATCCTAATTACATAATCCCATTACATGTAATCAGTTACTCTCCAAACCTGATTGTAAATCATTTTAATCCATAAAGAGGAAGACTGTCTTCCTATAGCAGTTGATGTTGATGACTATAAGCTCACAAACACAAGATTTAGTTGTTTCTGACATTCATTGTAAAGTGGGAAATAATGCACCCAAACCAAATCTGCTGCCACACTATCAGCATTAATTTGTCATGTTCCTCCTTGTAGCAGCCAATTAGTTGCCTGTTTTCTACTATCTGCTGCTGAGCTTCATTTCACATTCACTTTCACACTGCTTGTTTGTTGTCCCTTTTTTTTTCTCCTAGACCACTCAATCAACCTTCACAGGGTAATGTTCAAAGCAGGACAAGACAGCAACAGACTTTCACCAGAGAGGAAGGGGCTGTTTGATTTCTATTGCAGGATACGTCCAGGGTCCGGTGGGTCAGCGGGGCTGACAGCTCGGAGATTGACAGTGGAGATCTTTCCCAGGCGGAACAGTGTTGGACAACATGAGCAGTGATCCAAGGCACCAGCAGAGCCGGGTGGAGGTGGGGAGGCTGCACATGCGGTGCATCCCTCAGTCAAATATGTATGTGTGTGTATATGTGTGTGTGTGTGGTCTTTTGGCTGAGGGCCATGTCCCCCCTGTCATCAGGACTGCTGAATGGTACTCAGTACCTGCAGACTTGATCTAAGCACCTGAGGACCCATCAGTGGTCCAAGACAAGTGAAATTTCAAAGAAAATGGAAACCTGATTTTTTGTTGCCTTTTTGTGCCTTGTTTTCTTTATTGAATTTTTATTATTCCCTGCTGTCATTTCCTTTCTTTCTTTATCTAGCATTTCAGACAAAGCAAATACACCAAGATTAGCACTGAGAGAAATCGTCACTCTTACTGATTTTGATCAGAGCCATCCGAACGGTGCGTTGATTTTAATATAGATGCGCACACACATGGACATCCAATCACAATGCTGCTACGGTGCTGCACAGATTCTTCTTCTCTTATGAAAATAACACGCTTATAAAAAAATAATTTGTGCAATACCACAATAGCGATTTTAGAAGTTGATATTTGTCTGGTCGGGTCATGCTTCACTTTAGGGTGTGAGTGTCGTGCATCTGTTACAAGAAATATTAGTTTTTGATTTTGATTATTTCAGCAAGTAGTTTCATGCTGACAATAGAAGTAATGACACAAACAATATGATCTCACATGTGAAAGATTACTCATTAGCACATATATTTACACACATATTATTATTATACTACATATACAATACATGATTATACAACTGTGTAATGCTACATCATTATGTATTTTATATATAATGCCTATATATTATGCTCGCCATACCAGATTATTTATTTATCCATTGCAACTCCACTGTTCATTTACAGTGTTTTACATGTTTACATTCATGCTGCTCATATACACATTTTGCACAGTATCCCTATAGTGTTTATATTTATGCTGCTTTCACATTTACATTAAGACGCTGCCACTTTTGCAGCAGTCTTTTTAATGCTGCTTATTGTATATCGGACAATGTAGACAACATGTATGTTTGATACTTTGTAACTGTACATAGTGTTGCTTGGTTACTTTATCTTCTTGTCTCTTTATCGATTCTGATATCTTTCTGTCTCTTGTATTTTTGTATTTTTACGTTTATATTTTCATACTTTTCCTGTATTTCTTCACTTCTCATATGTGTGTTTCATCGTTTATTTGGATTCAGAGTGGAAGGCAAAGGAAGAATTTCATTGTACTGGGAAATTTGTTTTAACTGTGCATATAATAAATGCTTAGACTGACTTTACTGCACTGCATACTGTCACTTTGGGATTACTGCACCCTCTCTCTGATCTGACAGACTTAAGTTCATACGACTCCCACTACCTCGATGCAACTTTTGTACTCACTAACTGTTTTCTGTTTACTGTCTCACACTGCTGTTCTGTATATATTTGTATATACTGTATGTATGTACTGTTTGTCATGTATGGTGCAAACTGAGAGACCAACACAAAAGCTTTTTGTAACGTTGTATATGTGAGTGTAAGTATGATGACAATAAAGCTGAATTAAATTGAATATGCCTATCTAAATATCCATGTGTCAGTATATGACAGTATCAGTATCAGTATCTTAAATGCTTCATGAGACGCAGCAGAATACAAACTGCTTCTTTTGGTCTAATTTTTGAAGCTCAGCAGTGTGTATGATTGTGTTGGCATGACTCCCAGACATTTAACAGCAGTGGCATGCAGCATGTATTAATTATCCCGTTCGCTGTCTTTGTGGTTATAGGACCAGAATCAGACAGGTTGATTTCTGCCTTCAGTGTGCTGTCAGTTATTCTGATGACATGTGATTCTGTATTGAGCCACATTTCCATCAAGGTGGGATAAAACATACCTGGACCTGTCAGAGAGCTGGTGACCACATGAGTGCTCCATTTGAATATATATACAGTATATACACACACACATTCATGGAATACCAATATAAAATGAAGATTATGTTTGTGAACCATTTCTTCACATTGATATATATTCAGCTGTTGCTCTAAAACACAGGAAAGCAGCAGGCTTTTGTTTATTGTGAGATCTCTTCAGAGTTTTTGGAACATGGACAAGATAATCAAATACTAAATAGTAATAATAATTAATAAATAAATACTGGATACTACTACTACTGCTACTACTAATAGTAATAATAAATCAGATACTTAAACCCTGTAATGCCATTTGTACCTAGCCTGTGAGTGCAAAATCCAACATGGCTGCCACGTATGAACATATGAACGCTTTTGGCCGGGAAATCTTTTTTTAACATTGGAAAAGTTATGGCAAGAATAACAGTAATTATTATTACTAATATTTCTATCTATCTTAAATATTTACTGCATTGAAGCCACCTATAACTTAATATTTTGTGTCTTATTTTATAGTAAAATCGTGCTGAAAATATGAGCATCAAATATGATACAACAAGATAATTTGTATGTGAAACAACAAGCCAGTGAAAAACCTGAAGCTGGCCGTTTCTGAACATTTCACAAGAGCAAAAACACATCATGGACTGAGATGGGTCTAGACCTGAAAGTAACAAGTAACGCTGCTGGATTAAGAAGGCTAACAGAAACCTGAAAATGGACCCAGTGGAGCATAAACAGGGATAATGGGCCCACCAGCTCTCCTACACCTGGTACGCTGTGCTTAGAAAGCTGCCAGACAGCACCTGAAGTCCCTGCTTTGCAATTTCCAGCCATTAAAGTTATTTGACCACCTGTTGGGTGGTTTATGTTACAGACAGTAGAGCCAAAATGGTCAAGTTAACATACAAGAACATACACACTGACCTGCCAAGTATGAAACAGTTCACAAACTGTATATCTGAGTCTATGGACCTTTTGCAGCCTGAGAATACTGGAGTGCAGTTTGCAGCTTTTTACCTTGACCCAGTATGTGCGAATGTAAATTTAAATCTTCATTTTTGCAAAGAAAAGTGCACATTATGGGATTAACAGGCAGTATAAAAAGAAACATTGCATGACTCTTTTTATGTTATGCTTTTCTACAGGAACTAAAGGCTTGAAGGAGCCATATTTTAAAATGGCTTCAGTGCTCATGAATCCTCTTTATCATGATACATGGTTTCATGAACACAGCAGCTCATACGAATATAATGCCAGATGCCCCCATAAGCTGTTTCACCATTATTTATTTATGAATGAATATTCTTCAACCGTACTAATATGTCCCTGGGCTTAGGGAAATGGTCTAATGTATTTGTTAAGCTTGGCCTGGGATTCTTTATTACCTGTCACATCTCTAAAAGTAACACTTTATCATGGGGTTTTATTTCTTTTTCTTTTCAGCCCCCTGTATTATACAGAGAATACTCTTCTGACAGCAGGTGGTAGTTGTGACTGTGGAGGCACTAAGGTCCACATAAAGTTTTCATTATTATTACCTGCATCATGAAAACTGACATAGAAATTTGATGGTGCTTGTCAAGAGCACAAATGTTACTTATTCAAAAAAGCAACCTCCTTAAATAATAATGTAGCACTCCAACAAGAAAGCATCTGTATTTCTTAATGACCCTGATGTAAATGTAACAGCTCCAGTCACGCATTTACATCGCTAAATTAGACCTCTGAAAGGGGAGTGAATTGGTACCTTAAAGGGATTCTTTGGGTAATTTGGTGTGGGGTTTGTATCCTTACTCAGTGAATAAGCTACAGTAAATGTCAGACAACACGGCCCCAGTTTGGATTTTTTAATTTTGGTCCACCTTAAAAAAAAAAGAAATATTTAGAATATTTTCACCACTTTACCTTGTTATCAGACAGCCTTCTCTGACGGGAAACCACCATTATACAAGCCAAATATTGTTCTCTCCAAACTAACCAAACTCAGCAACAGGAGTTGCTGGTCTGCCACTGCCTCGATACTTTAGCTTGTGTGTTTGAGTAATTGTGTGACTGCTTAATCCAAACTATCCTTTTGAAACACAGGTTACACAACAGAAAACAGCGGATCGAGGCAGCGGTAGACCAGCAGCTCCCGAATTCTGGGCTGTAAAATTGCTTATTTTGCCTCTGGAGTTTGGTTCATTTCGAGAGAGCAATAATTGGTTCATGTAACAGTGATTCCCCATCACAAAAGGCTGTCTGATGGCAAAGTAAAACAGTGAAAATATTCTAAATATAGGGTACACTTAAACTGATATTGATTTTTTAAAATACCTTTTGTTGCTGAGCCCGTCCACGGCAGTACATTGCTTAGCTTCTGTGCTAAACTATCCATTTAATATAATTTGGAGGGGGTCTATCATTTATTTCCTTATACATTTGGACAGGAACAAAGTGCCTCCTGCGTACTGAGGTGTGCTTATGCTGTCATGACATTTCCATGCATCTTTGAAACCTCTAAATTAAACACAACCCTGAACACACACCGGAGGAGAACACTTGAAGCACTCACTGCCTCTTTTTCTCCCCTTTCTGTACCATTTCCCTGGTGAAAGATAGCTTTTGAAAATGAGAAGTGAACCACAGATTGTATTTCAG
This sequence comes from Lutjanus argentimaculatus, assembly GCA_034769285.1. Lineage (NCBI taxonomy): Eukaryota > Metazoa > Chordata > Actinopteri > Lutjaniformes > Lutjanidae > Lutjanus > Lutjanus argentimaculatus. The sequence goes on from JAWZSL010000022.1 coordinate 13,443,634, forward strand.
CGATATCGCAATGAGTCAAATTTCCCAGTCACCTAATGGCCTTGTGTCATGTTCCTGACAAGTTTCAAAAAAAGCCATCCTCTCTGCTCTGCTAATTAACAGTAAGACGAGGCCCTATCACATTCCCCAGACTCTCCTTTCCACCAGTGAGAATAACAATGAACCCAGCAGAATGAATTATAGATCGTCCAATACTCTGAAGAATCATATGAGCATTTTAGTACACACTGTGAATTTTGGTGACCATTTAAAGGCGCTTTAAAGCAGTTTTCAGTGCCCACAGAAACTGACTAATGAGTGTACTCACAGCGCTGTAATGAGTCAGCCAAGCGTCGGCTTTAACCAGAGCAGCACCCTAAACCAGAGTCCCGCTGCTCTGCTATATGTGTGTGTGTGTGTGTGTTGTGTATCAAGCTCTCTCCTTCAATTCCCACCAGTCTCTGGCTGGCCTTCAAAACAGCCTTTCTTCAGTGATAAGCACTGCCTTTGCTTTTTAATTCTGCTATTTAAAATGCAAATAACAGCACTAATTTCACCTTTGTAATGATGAGAAGTTCTTGAGATCCTAAGATGAAAGTGCATGATTAAAAGCTGCATGGTTTGAAACAAACATTTTCTTCAATTTTCACTCTTAGAAATAAGGGTTTCAAAAGGGTTCTTGCTGAACGGCTGAGGTTCTACCCAAAACCATTTGCTCTGAAGATCGTTTTTTTGAAGAACGTCTGTCAAGGGTTCTTTGTAAGACTAAGGGTTCCGTTAAGAACCCTTTCTCTCATAAGAACCTTTTCTAGACAAAAGGGGTCTTCAGAGATCATTGAAATCCTTGCAGAAGTCTTTCATCAAGGGTTCTTTGTACCAAAATATAAAAGGGTTCTCAGTAACCCCTGTAGGTGGGTTCTAGTTCAAACTCTTGAAAAAAGATTCTTGGTAGAACCCCCTGGGTGGGTTCTAGATAAAACCCTTGGAATGTAAAAAAGCCTCTCTGTAGACCCTCCTAAGTGTGTCTTATAAAACCCATATATTATAAAAAGGTTCTCTGTAGAACCTCTAATAGGCGGTTCTGGTTGACACATTTCACAGATGGTTCTAGGTGTAGTCTCTTCATGTTGGATTCTAGGTAGAAATCTCTGAAAGGTTCCAAGTAGAACCTTTATTAAAACCTTTAATAAAGGTTCTACCAGGAGCTTAAAGGAGTTCTTCCATGAGGACAAGTCAGAGAACCCTTTATGGTTCTAGTAGGCACCTTTATTTCTAAGAGTGAAATGACATGAACCAATATTTCATTTTTTTCAGGATATAGAAAATCTTCCTCCCTGGCGATAAGCAAAGTATTACCTCTCATTCTACAGATTTCTGACCTCAATCTGACAGCTTTTATCATCTCTATAGAGCTGGAGTGTCCTGAAGAGTTCATTTAGCCATTTCTGGAAGAGATGAGATGAAACCCTCAAGAGCTGGAGAACATTCACTGCAGTTAGCTTCCTCATAAAGCCAGAAATGTCAGCCATGACTTTGAGGCGAGCTGTTTAAGTCTACCTCTATAATTATGATGTAAGGAAACACATTAATGAATAAAATATCAAACTGTGCCTGGAGTGTGTAAACTTGAAAACCCTGTGGCAGCCCGAGAAGATCTTAAAACTCTTATTTTCATGCATTTTTAATTAGTGGTAAAATAAAGGGGAGAGGAAAGAAAACAGACCGAAATGAACTCGCAAAAAAGTCTTTACATGTAATGCAGAGGCAATTTACAGCAATTTAGTGTGGCTGGAATCCAGCAGCCTCCTCGGGCACCTCTTTTATTTTCATAGAGGATCCAGTGACAGTAATGAATCATAGTTAAGACCATACTGCAGTGTAAGCTTGCAGTTTATCAAACAGTCAGCAGCTCATTGCTTTTGATCCTTGGGAACGTCATTGTAATAGATTACAGTCCAGCACATTGATAGTTCTCCGACCAATCCTTCTCCGACGTTCCTTCCCTTTCCATGTTTCAGACACCATATTTCTTCGCAGGGAGCTCGGAGGAACAACAACAACAGGCAAACAGACCCGAGGAGCCTTGCTTTGGAATGTGAATGCAATGACCTTGGCTCATGTTATCCTCTTGAGTGTTGAGTTTCTGTGGCTGAAGGCAGGAATTTAATCATTGCATTCTTTTGTCTCTGAAACAGGTTCACTCTGACATTCCGGTGAAGGACGAGATATGTTTGGAGAGAGTTATCAGCTCTTACACAGCAGCAGAACCCTTTCAGTTTCTCTACACTGCATCATTTATCATCTGATGATTGATACTTATATCTGGTGCTGACATGGGGTCATTCTTCTTAATTCTGCTCAACATCCGGTATTAACGCTGGAGCAGCGAGTCAGGATGAGGTTATGTTGTTGATTAGTGTGCACCATCAGTATTGGTGAGATTTGTGACATTGACAGTGCCTGTCAGGTCCTGGAAATATTGATGGGGAAGGACGAAAATGTTGTTCAGTCACATTTAAGAGGCCAGAAAATGTGACTGTATAAGCTGAGCAACACTGTAAGGTGTTGAGAGACTCCATTTATGATTAGTTGTGTGAAACTTATTTGACATATTACCTCAAAGAGCAAAATATTTGCACATCTGCAAATAGACAGATGCGTAGGAGAATAGTTGTCAATAAAAAGCAAAAATACTCTTGCACACTGTCTTCTGCACTTGCAAATTCAAGATTTTTTTAATGACATTTTGATGCAAAATTCCAAAACAGAGTAGTAGAGACCATAAACAGTTTGGGTAATCCATCTAAGCCAGTCAGGTCACACTAAACAATTACATTATTCATTACATCATTCATAGAAACATGCAGCTAGCTAGCCTAACCTAATGTTAATAAATTTTCAATTTGCAAGTGCAGAAGACAGTGTGTCTTTTTGATTTTTATTCAGATATTACCTTTAGTCTCAAATTCAGAACATAGCAGTAAACAGGAGAAGATAGTTTAATAGAGTGAGGTATATTCAGAATATTTTTAATGATGCAGCATGGTCCCTTGTGTTTTTCAACACAGTAGCTTGTGGACACAGTGATTAAATCTCTTATGTCTTTACAAGCAAAGATGCTTCAGATATGACTCGAGATTGCTCAGTTTTAGATTAAAAATACTCAAGACAATTGATGTCACCTAATTACAGAAGGCTTATGCAAATGTGTAGAAATTGAGCATGAAAGAAGTACCAGAGCCGTAACTGCTGCATCCACTGTTATCACCGTTGTTCTGACTGCTAATCAGTCAATGTCAGTGTTTTCAAAATTTCAGTGATGGTGATAAATTCTTCTCGGTCATCCCGTGCAACTGCTTGAACAATTGCCACTTGTGGCAGTCAAGATTGTGCAAGTGGATTTTTCTCTTTTCTCTTCTCTTTCTCTCTGCAATTTTACCCAAACTATAGGGTTGGTCTGAGAATACTTTTCAAGGGGAAAGAGTTGGTCTAACAGGACAGTTCTCCCCAGAATCAAAAATAAAATATTTTTCCCTTATCTGAAGTGATATTGATCTATCTAGATTGTTGGAAGAGATGGTCATGCTTGTGACAGCGTGGGATATAAACATTAATGGTGTCTTCCTCAGCTGACTTGTAACCTCTCGTCCATGAGTAAATGCACGCTTCCTTCTTCATGGAGATACAGTTTGCAGTTGTTGTTTAGCAGAATGAAAATAGCACATGAAACTGTGCATAATAATGTCGATGGATCATCTGTGGGTAATGATTTCTGGAAGAGGAAAATGTATTTGTGATCATGTGGTGAACTGTCCCTTCAGGCTTGTGATTCTCATTCTGTTTTGAAGATCAACACAATATTTTACGATCTCTAACCGTAAACTTATAGTGGCTGTGTAAGCAGACTAATTCTCTGTATTATATTGATATGTTGTTTTGCATAGACCTCCGCCCCACATAATCAAACTAAACAGTGAACAATATGCACACCCTGTTTGTCTATTTCTGTCTTATACTGTATTACCCTGTTATTACACTGCACATACTGTCTTTAGTACAACTGTTTACCAACTTGTCTACTTCAGTCATCTTTTGTACAGATTTTATACTGTCTATACTGCACATACTGTTTTTATTCTGGTTTATACTGCACCTACTGTTTTTGTATTGTTTATTACCTTATCTACCTCAGTCATCATGTTCTTATTTCTTCTGTTCTTTCTTTCTTACTTTTTTATTTATTAAACTTATTAAGTTTCTTGTATATTTCGTCTCAGCTCCAACAATGCACATGTCATTGATGAGCTGATACTTAGCCTCCTGACTCATCCACACACCATCTGGTTGTAGGCTTCCAAAATTTTGTAACATTTAAGGTCATCAGCTGTGTATGGGCTATGTAGTTTTGGAAAAAGATGGCAAAATTGATAAGTCATCATCCCAAGACGAAGTAGCCAGCACATACAGATCCTCACCATCTATTAACCTTAGTTTCTCAAAACATTGCGCCCCGTCCTGCTGACCTTCCTGTTCCTGTCTGTAACATTAGCAGCTTCACCTTTTCCTGAACTTTTCGGTGTTCAGACGTCCTGAAGTCGACTTGAACTGAATATTCAGCATGTAACCCAGTCTGCTGTTTGCATCCCAGTATCTCTGAATTGGCCGTGGGTTACTGACTAAACTGCGGCATCAGTGCAAACGTGCTATGGGACCGAATTAAGCACACCTGTACTGTGTCATACAATTGCACTTGGAAAATGCTGTGCAATGCATGTCTTGTATCACATCTTGGAAGAAAAACTGCATTTTCTCATGTGCACTTGCACAAAATAGCACAGGTGCACTCCATTTGGTCCCTTTATAAGTTTTTTTTTTAGTGAAACATTTGCCCTGATAAAATCCCAGATATAACAGCTGATTTCTAAATGGTTGCATTGGTCGAAAGACAGTGTGCAGAGCCTTCCTTCTTCCTTCACAACTGAATGTATTAAATTGTGTCTGATTCTGGCATGTGTGAAATAGCTGAGGAGCATGTTGCAACCACCAGCTGCCCATCATCCACCCTTGGTGAGAGAATCGAACACAGTAATAATGCTTCACAGCCTGCAAAGCCAAACATACAGAGCGGCATGTTGAACAATGAGGTCCTTACATTACATAACATGCCAGGTGCTACTCCTACCCCTGCCCTCCCTCGGCTTTCTCAGCAGGATTTTTCCTCTTGTGATGTTCACAGCAGGACATCATGTGGCTGAGCTGGTCCGCGCCGGTCAAAGTTTTTCTTCTAATACACGGAGGGCCTTTGATGCTGATACTGTAATGGCTGCAAAGAAAAGCCTGCAGTTTCTGGTGACATGTGCGCAGCTGTGAGGGCGTATAAAACTCAAAAATATTATACTTGTATTCTTATTTTAGTTTGCATGTTTCAGTGCTGCGACTTGTCAAGTGGCAGATTCTGTATAGTGACAACAATGAAACAGGGCTGTTGACAGAAAGCAGTTCTGTGGCAGAGCAGCAAGACGACCATTTTTTACTTGTTCAGTATAAGTCTGAATAAAAAAATCAGCTAAATGCCTGAAAGCAGACTTCAAAGAACATGAAAAATATAAATCATGTTGTGCAATGTGATGCAAGATTTGCAACAGTTATCTCAAAACTTGAAACTCCAAAAACTTTCATAAAGCAACCCAAATAATACCAAAGAACATGAAGTTATGTTTCCATAGAGTTATTTTTCCTCAGGGAAGCTACTGTAACACAGACAGAAAAACACTGACAAAACTGTTCACTTAAGCTGATTAACTAGTAGTGGAACGTAACTAAGGACCATAATAAAGTACGGTTTTTAGGTACTTTTGATACTTGTAATTTTATGCTTCTAGTTACTGTTTTGCCAAATAAGAGTTTACATCCAACATATAAAATCAGCTAAACTAAATAATCTTTTCAGCATCTAATTTATATATTACTTCCATTGATTGTTTAGTCTATTTAATGTCAGAAACAATTTCAATTTTCCATTACAGTTTGACAGAGTCCAGGGTGATTTCTTATTCATAAACCCAAAGATATTCAATTTACAATCATATTGAAAAAAGAAAAACAGAAAATCCTCACACTAGAGAAGCTGAAGTGTTTCATCTCTATTTTAAACAAAACTAAAAAGCGTAGAGTAGCTTCACCTCGACCAGCTACAGCATTTAAAGATTTTGTAAAGCAACAATAAATGTGTTTGTCACACCACACAAACGTGTGTTATTAACCATCCCGCCAAATTTGAATGATTAAAAAAATTGCTAAGTGTATAAAATTAGGTCTCAAAATCATGAAAAAATTAGCAGTTTTATTAGACATGTCCAGACACGTTTGAACCACCAGAGCCAGAGGATGGTGACATGATGGTACTTTTTTTTTCCTTCTGTGCTGGTTGTTGGAAGCGAAGTGAGGTGAAGTGAACTGCTGGGCTCATTTGGACTGAGAGAGTCGCTGAAGGTATGTTCGTAACTGACCGCTACGGAGGGTGAGGGGAGGGGAAGGTGTCAGTTTGTGGGGTTTATAGGGGACCATGGCTCCTGTATGTCACTGAGCCATGTTTCAAATCCAACCAAAAAATCCTGAACACAGAAATCATCAACAACAGTCTATCAGCCTGACTCCACAATTCAGTATCACATACCTCTCAGTCTTTTCATGTTTTTTAGCAATTATTTTATAACATTTATGATGTGTTTAGAAGAAAAACTTTTTCCCTTCACACAATCTTTAAATGCTGCCTACAGTATTAATGGTAACAATATAATAATGTAAATGTAATATAATAATGGTCTGAAAGGGGCCATTCTGCATAGGAATATACTGGTAAACCATATTTAAAAAAGGAAATACTGATATAATGTAAAGAATACACAAATGATAACATAGTGTAAATAATCCAGTGCCTCTTAAACATACTGCACGCTCTTATCATTTCCGTTTTCTCTCTGTGTGCCCTCCACTTATATTTTGAGTGTAATTCAAATTCAAAAAAGAGACAAATGCACAATAAATAAAGTTAAAATGAATCTGACTTTGACATTTTACTATAGATACAGATCACAGATCACAATAATATTATCTTGAATTCTTTTGGCCGTGATTATCGTATAAATGTGGAAATGTTGTGACAGCAGATACTCTGTATTTTTATAGTGTGGTATTGTTACTTTTACCTAAAGTGGCTATAATCTATAATTTTTCTAATAATTTATCTAATTACAATGTGCAAACAACATGACAATGTGAAAGTGGTCGTTGGTAGTGATGAGCCTAGAGATCTAAAGCTTTGTAGAGCTTTATTGTGAGTTTCAGCTCACTGTCCTGGCTGCAAATGTACTGTTTCGGTTCAATCTCAGCGCTCTCGCTGTCATTTTTTTTGGCCCCAGCTCACTCTGTAAACCCACTGTACACTACCTGCTCACCACCAAATGGCAGATAAACACAGTTAAAGACTAGGTGGTGAACATATGGAGCATTTAGCAGCTCAGTGAAAGAAGAAATTCCCTGAGGAACCGGTGGAGACAAAACAGATTTTAAAAAAAAAGATTGAATACTGGACTGAAATTCATCAGGTGGCCAGAAACAAGACTCCAAATGAACAATAATGTTTGTCTGTAACTGGATTTGTCAATAAGCAGCCTTTTGCTTAAGTTCACCATATCAGCATCAAAGGTGATGATATATCCATGTTGTGTTCACAACTAGTTTCTGCTGCTGCCCAACTGGGGTAAAAAAAAAAGAAGAAAAAAATCAATTACTGAGTACTCTGACTCTTCCTCCCTCTCTGTTGCTAACTGACAGAGCTAATTGGTGCATCTTTCCTACAGGAGCATACAAATTTACAAGACTCCAACGATAACACTGAAAATGCACACACTGTATTGTACAGAGCCTGTTAGACTTCCAGATGTGCGTCGCATCACACAAAGGGGTGCAGTATATTGTCTTACTGTGCATAATGACTGATTAGAAGCATAAGAGGAATTCAACCCCACCTGACATGCACTAAAAGTGGCTTTAATCAGTGTCATCATATTCTGAGACCCTCTGCCAGGTACTATCAAGCCCACAGAATACAGCGAGACAGTCAATCCCACACCTGCTGTGCTCAGCATAAGGATATGTGAGTGCAATCTAAAAGCTGTTCCACTAACTGAGACAGAGCATCTATAGAGCCCTGTTCCTGGGAGCATATAATTTCCCATTTCAGCATATTGGCCTGTTCTGTAATTAATCTTAATTTAGGGGCAGGAAGTGGCAGGGGAGGGTGTTATATGGAAGCTTCAGAGACTGGTCTGCTGTCAGGTCGGGCCTGTACTCTGGGCTTTTAATAAAGAAGAAAAGAGGGAATTGAACACAATCCGTTGTCATCGAGGAAAAACTGAAAAGGCTGTAGGAATGATTTATCTTTTGGGATCCTGGTGTTGTGCAAAAGTGGAAATAAGTTAAGATATTCTACTTGCTGACTGTTCTGATAGGCTGTCCAACTCCATAGGCAATGATTATAAAGCCTTATTTAGTCTTTCTCAGTGTAGTTTATTGTGTCATAAATCACCACTGGGTTTATTATATTGTTTCCCCCAAAGAAAACAAAGAAATATATTTGAAACAGAGGTGTACGCTCACTCCTTTATGATTATCACAACAACAAAGGAGGCAAGTAACAATATTTTCATTATCATACAACCGACAAAGAATGATCCTGAGATGACAGGGAGCTTTAAGGAGACAAGTTACCACCATGCTTCTGTCATCAGGTTTGTATTTATTTATGTTCCACATTAGAAAAGCAGATGTTTGTGTCATGTTTAATTAATCATATTAATTTAATACCTCTTCACACTCTAAATATCTGAGCCGGCAGCTGGATGTATGTGAAATATAAACCCTGTTATTGAGATGAGACGCAGCACACGGAGGTCAGTGTGGGCTGCTGAGACCAATATGGCCATACATGGTAATTCGATATCTATTTTCTGTTCACACAGCAGCCAAATAAATGGATGTAGCATGAATATATGGCTCAGAGCTCGGGGCCTGAAGTCGAACTGGTGTTTATGTTTAATTGCAGCCATTTATTTATTTGAATCCGTTAAAGAACACAATGCGCTGTAAGATTTACCGTCAGGTATTTTAATGACCCTCAGCTAACGGAGTGCAAAAGAATGCTAATGAGGACAGGACGGTAAATACACTGAGATCACTGAGCAGTTTTTAGAACAGTTTTCATAAATTATACGACTGCAGGGCCCTTTTTTTTCTGAACTCAAATTGGGAATCAGTTGCTCAGTATTAAGCCCATTTTAGGCCAGATCCTCCTGCTCCACTGGCAGAATAATGAATGCGCTTTTAATATTACGAAGATTATTAGGCTGATCCTTTCACAAGACAGCAGCTGCTTATTCTGAGACTTCCACCGCAGTCTCAGGTTCAAGCTGAAAATCCCTGTGACATGTTTAAAATATCAAGTAGCTCAACACTCGGAGTAATTGCGCATATTTGCATTGATGGACTTGCTGTTATTTCACTTGGGTGATATGCAGGATATGTCGTGTGGGAGATATTAACTTCTCAACTCACTCCATCTCTTTCTGTCTCTCCTCTCTATCTCTCCCTCCTCCTTTCATCTCTCATCTGCAGTTCTCGGCTGATCTGCCACCATCTTTAAAGTCGCTCTGGATCTCTGAGAATATTCCTCGCTCAGCAGCTATGGATGAACTGATCCTCACACTCTGCTGCTGTATAGGGGGGCAGGTGAGCATGTGAGATACCTACAGTTGTCCCAAAACACTCTCTCTTGGTATATGACAGATTTATAAAATACTACACCTCAGCAGCAAAAAAGCCTAAACAAATAATAAAAAAAACATACCATTTCCCCTGTGAGCTGGGAGGTTTGGATGAGAAACTCTTGTTTCTGTAACAGAAAAGGCTTTACTTTAGTTTACGTCAGTTACCACTAACTGAAAGGCAACATGTCTGCCTTTATTTGTCCAAACATTGGTAACACACAAGCCCTGAATACTCACAGAGATCTGATGTAAGGCAATCCAAACAAGATAGGCCCTTTCGTCTAATCAGAGTCTTGATTGTTATTGATCTTCTCCTTTCTGCAAACAGAGGTCCAGGAGCATTTTTATCATTTCACAGTGAAAGACCTTCTATCTTCTGACTGTTTTGGTTCAGCAGAAGCTATTTGATTATTTTCTGCTGGCGCCGATTTGCCCTCTGATTGGTTTGTATGTAGTAAAAAGCAGGAATAAATACAAGTGTACACAGCTGCGGATTTATTAAAGTGATGCACATCATCATACTCAATAATGAATGAGGAGAGCAGCCAGTTTGGACGAGGCAGTGATGTGAATTAGAAGCTGTTGTAAATCTTCTTTATCTGCCAAGCTGGAGGGAGTTTGCTCTGCCATTAGGAAAAGTTTTACAGCCCATTGATACTTTATGCATCGGCCTATATTGTTTAAAATGTGTCTTTGTTTGAGCTTGTTTCTTGCAGGCGTGCACATGAGCCAGGCTGCCGCTGTGTTTTTCAAAAGAAAAAAGAAAAAAAAAAAAAAAAAACTCAGGATGTGTGCGTTGTATTGAAATCTCACACATTTTCACAGAACAGTTGGCAGATGTGTTGTGCAAACCTCATGTCCCTGGCTGGGTAAAAATGACAGTCATTAAAGGTAATGGCCATGGATCTACCAACCAGACTGTATTCAATCCCTCAGACACTTACAGCCAGCAATTAGTCAGTCTCACAGTGTTTTACAGGAACATGTAATGTTCCTCTGCACATTACTCTGACCATCAAACAAGCTGGTATATACCTCTTATGAATTATATAAGACATGATGCTGCTCCTCTTGGTCAGTTCAAACGAATCTTCTGCACAATACCCTGCTTTCATCCCTTTATAATAAGACATGAACTTTTGATGAAAAATCAATGAAAAGGCAGCTTAAGTCTACATACTTACACAACCCCGATTCTAAAAAGTTGGAACACTGCGTAAAATAATAAGAAACAGAATGCAATGATTACCAAATACTTTTCAACCCATATTCAATAGAATACAGCACAAAGACAAGATATTTCATGTCCAAACCAGTAAACATTATTATTTTTTGTAAAGACACACTCATACTGAATTTGATGCCTGCAATGTTTTTAAAAAAATGGGATGAGAGCATGTTTACCACTGTGTTACATCACCTTTTCTTTTAACAGCACTCCTATTTTTTTTTTTTGTGCTGGTAATAATCTGGATGGTCCTTCTCCTTGCCCGAAGGACACGCCGTCCATGATTTCTGACAACAAACTGAAATGTGGACTCATCAGACCACAGCACACTTTTCCACTTTGTGTCAGTTCATCTCAGGCCACAGAGAAGTCTGCAGTGTTCCTGGATGTTGTTGATATATGAATTTCCCTTTGCATGGTAGAGTCTTAACTTTCATTTGTAGCTGCAGCGACAAAACTGTGTTAACCGATGAGAGTTATCCAAAGTGCTCCTGAGCCACGTAGTATCCTTTACATGTTTGTACCAGTTTTTAATGCAAGGTCACATTATTCATTGTTGGTTTTCAGCCTTGCCTTTAAGCAGAGATTTCTCCAAATCCTCTGAATTCTTCAATGATATTATGGATTGTTGCTCATGAAATCCCTAAATTCCTTAAAATTGTTTATTGAGTCTTTCGAGGATGCCCCTTTCAGGCCCAATGATGATACTATCATGCTTACCAATTAACCTGTTTACTCTCCGAATTTTCCAAACAGGTGTTTTTTGAGCTTTCCACAACTTTCCCAGACTTTTGTTGCCCCGTCCCAACTTTTTTGGAACATATTGCAGCCATTAAATTCAGAATGAGTGTATAATTACAAAAAACAATAAAGTTTAACAGTTTGAGCATTAAATATCTTGTCTTTGAACTGTTTGCTACTGACTATAGGTTCAAAAGGATTTGGAAATCACTGCATTCTGTTTTTATCTACATTTTATACAGCGCCCAGGGTTGTATATAAAGGAGTGTTTGCCTCAGTGTCTTGACTCATGTTTGTTTTCAGTTTCAGTCTGACAGGGCTGAGGTGAGGACACACTCCAGTGTTTCTGAGGGCAGAGGCCCATCCGCCTTCGCTCCACATCCCGCCAACAAACAGCGTGTCACTTGGACATGTTATTTACCAGACTGTTGGCGTTCTTTAACGCTACACTAGAGCGAGACGTCCCATGGAAGAAAGGAGTGTTTTCTCATCTTCTGCACTTCTAAAAAGAGATGTAATGCCTGTCAAGCATCAGGCCACGCTTTTACACAATAATAACAACACAGAGGAAATATCTCCTGCTCTCATTTCTGCTGCGGCCTTTAATTTTAGATAATGAGGTTTTATTGTCAAACCACTCACACTGCCTGCAGCCATGCAGGTTAATCTGTAATAATTACTGTAACTGGATACCAAAGCAAAACATTATATTCATAATCAGAATTGTAATAATGATGTTTGTGGCATGCATGTGTTTTTACTACCTCTAACCACTGCAGTGTGTGAGTGGGAATGTTCTGCCCACATAGCCTGAAGCAGCAGTCAAAGAATTTCACATTCATTGGTTTCAATGAGGGTTCAGGCCTCATTTTAATGCTTCTGCAACCAGAAAACACTGGAGGCCTGCTGGTGCTTGATTCATTTATATTCATTTACAAGTAGGTACTCAAATTCTAAATGACCGTGGTTCATCACATTGTTATCTGTTACTTATCTTGTAATTATTTAGTGAAATCCCCATAGAATTTCAAAGCAATGAATATTTAATAAATTGTTTATGACACACTATGATGTAGATATTATATCAAGTATTTATTTTTATGTACAGTATTGTTCAATAATTGCAACTTTTCCTTTGTTTGAGTTTTACTACACACCCCAATTCCAGAATAGCTGGGAGACTGTTTAAAGGGTATGCAAAGATTTGGAAAAACTTTTCAACTCAATGAAGTAAAAGGCAAGATATTTCATGTTCAAACTATTTAACTTTATTGTTTTTTGTAAATATACACTCATTTTGAATTTGATGCCCGTAACATGTTCCAAAACAGTTGGGATGGTGGCATGTTTACCACTGTGATACATCACCTTTTCTTTAAGCAATTTGGGAACTGGGGACACTAATTGCTGAAATTTTGAAAGTAAAATATCTTTTCAATTCTTGCTTGATATATGACTTCAGGTGCTCAGTCCAGGGTCTCTGTTATTGTATGTTGTTGTTGTCTTGGCATTGTGTGTCTTTTCAACTGAATATAAGTCAATTTGCAAATCATAACATTTGCATACAGTGTCCCAACTTGGGGAGAATGGAATTGGGATTATTTACATTGACATTCATTATCTGTTTACACAGCAGTCTTCACTTATGGGTGCCAGCAGGAGCAGTTACAAGGGTTGACTAATAATTTCATTTATTGCTTATAACTACATTACATTGTGTTATAAACACTAAAATGTGTATATATTGCCCATAAAGTGCAGTTTATTATATTAAACAGTATTCATGATTTAGTGTTTAATTAATAATGAAAATATACAGTGGCATGCACAAGCTTGTATCTTTAGAATATCTCTACTAATGAAGATGAAACTGTTTCAAGGCTCATTTACTTTATATTAATTTGTAAAAGACTGAATGAGTGGGAGGTTAATTGGGGAATTCAAAATCTCAGTTGAATTAGATGCAACTATGAAGCCAGAAATGCTTCAGTGTTACTCGTTTTGCTGGGCGATTAAGCTCAGTCATGACCATTAGCCTCTGGAAATCGCAAATTCAAACAACAATGAATGTAGTTTGATAGAAGGCATAACAGAATGAGAATGAGGAAATATTCATCATTATTACCAGCACCAGCAGATTTCTTTACTGGTGGAAAAAAACAAGATTAGATTGAACTTCTTTGTAGAAAAAAATGACCTTGGATGTTGAATCTCCGTCAGCCTTTTGAACTTTCTATTGTGATAGATGATAGAATAGAATAAATAATTATTTTCCTAATCAGAGAAATGTTTTTCAGAGAAGACTCGACAGATGTTTGATCAGAGCAAAAACTACCCCCAGTCCTCTCCTGGTTGGAGATTACAGGCTTGTTAAAATGTCTGACCACCATTCCTGGTATGGAGATTATTAGTATGGGGGCTGGAGGGTAAGTATCAGGAATTGTCAGTCAGTATCACAACCACTTTTTGTGCTCTCCGACCCATGTGGGGCCACACGGCGCATAATAAAGCATCCCATGCACTTCGCTCACATCCTCACAGCACTCTCTGTCCTCTTAGCCCCTGGATTCCTCTCTGTGGGAGTAGGCAGCAGCACTCCCTCCTCTCAGCAGGAAGGATGGCAGTGATTTTGGTGAAGATACACTGCTTGAAAAAAAAAAAAAGAAAAAACTTAACACATAAATTCATCATGGACGCTGCAAGTCACACCACTTGTGCAATCAGAAGTGTGAAACCAGTGCAAATGAGCAGCTTGTGTGTGGCTGGTGTGCAGTCAGAGAGCTGCTATCTGATTCCTACAGCAGAGCCTTCTGATTGTTCCTCCAGGCCAGTTTGTGTGACACATAAATATTCAATTAGCCTCAGATTAGCATCGATCTACATCTAGCAGATATTTATTTTAAATCAAGGACCAGTCCACTCTACTTCTCAAAAAGTTATGAGTGCTTCTGTGTGTGATCAGGTGTCTAAAATCCAACACTTTCTATCCACTATAATAAATCATTCAGTTCTCTAATTGAACTCTATGAGACAGTGTCTTTGGATTCTCATTCAACTTGAGACATTTTCATTCACACCAGCTGGAGCGAGGGTTTGGTGCACAGACTGTGGAGTGGATTTACAACTCTTCCAGCCTGTCCCATTTTCTGAACGTGTTGAATAGTGATGATAAAACTGTGAGGGAGTTTGCCAGAAGCTCTTTGTTTCTGGACATGAGCCGACGCAAGGTTCTGGCAGAACAGTCAGCCAGGTTTCTTTAGTCTGCAAACGAATTCCAGCCCAATGTCATGAAGGGCACAGACTCTGCCCTCAGTGACCTGTGTGGCAGAACTTCCTCGGACTGAAGTGAAGTCTGACATGGACTTGAGACTTTTTCTGAAGATAGTATGACTCACTCACTCACCGAGACAATTGCACAAGATGACGCTACATTATCTACCACAAGGTCGTATTGGGTTTTGATAAAAAAAAATTAAAACATAACCACTGTTTTCTTTCATTGTCTAGTCTTTAGTGAGATTCAGTATTGTGACAAACCACCTGTGCTAATTACAGAAGCAAAATTTTATGCCTCACACTGGTTTGGTCCACTGCCTACCTATAGCCACAGGTCTCTTTTTTGTGAGAGGTTCCAAAGTAGAACTCTTCTAAGGTGCAAGGGTTCCACCCAGTAACCTCTCTGGGGCTCCATCCAGAATCTTTCCACCTAAGGTGCTAACAAGAATCCACCAGGGAGTTCAAGTATCTCAGGGTCTTGTTCTCGAGTGAGGACATACATGAGCAACATTGTGACATAAAGGGAGCTTAGCCAGAAGGCAAAGCTCTCGATCTATTTTTCAGTCTTCGTTCCTACTCTCACCTATGGTCATGAAGGGTGGGTCATGACTGAAAGAACAAGATCGGGGATTCAAATGGCCAAAATGAGTTTTCCCAGGAGGGTGGCTGGCATCTGCCTTAGGAACAGGGTGAGAAGCTCAGTCATCTGTGAGGAACTTGGAGTAGAGTCGCTGCTCCTTTGCGTAGAAAAGAGCCAGTTTAGGTGGTTCGGGCAACTTGTGAGGATGCCACCTGGTCGCCTCCCTAGGGAGGTGCTCCAGGCACGTCCAGCTGGGAGGAGGCCACAGGGCAGACCGAGGACTAGGTAGAGGGATTATATCACCACCCTGGTCTGGGAATGCCTCGGGATCCTCCCGTCAGTGCTGACGGGAAAGGGATGTCTGGGGTCCCCTGCTGGAACTGCTACCTCCTCCATGAAGATGGATGGATGGAAGAATCCACCCACGGGGGTCAACCAACTATACAACCAAACTACAACCGAACTATTTTATGTTATGGTACAAAGAATCCTTGATGAAAGAGAAAATAATCTTTCCTTTAAGAAAAAAAGTTCTTAATGGAACCCTTAGTCATACAAAGAACCCTTGACTAAACCCTTCTTCAAAGAAGGGTTCTTCAGAAGCAAATGGTTCTGGGTAGAACCTCAGCCCTTCAGGAAGAACCCTTTTAGAATTACAGGTATAAGAAGCCTTAGGACCTAATTTTTTTACATATGCAGACTTCATCTCACACCATATTAACAAACCAAGTGTTACTGTTGCTAGTAATATGTTTAGTGTAAAAAGGAAGGACAATTTCCATATTTAAAAATCAAATCAGACTACATACAGTCAATAATAGATACAGCAGTAGAGTTAGAGACTGCATTCCAGCTGAAAAAACTTCTCACACAATGCACTGAAATAACTGTCACACTCTTACTTCCGTGTGACAGTGATTTACAGAATAAATCCTCTGTCTTCCCAGAGTTGAAATTAATACACTTGGTGTTGTAATTGTTAATTAAAGCTGTGGGGAAGTGAGGTACGTGTCTGTTCTGTCTCAAAATGCTCAAATGTTCAGTTCACAGTCTCTCTGCAGCATGCACACATTATATTTAACTGCAGCTTTTAACCACAAGAAGTGTTATGTAGCTCCAGGAGATCTGAATATTAAAGCATTTATGAAGGTGTTTTAATATAATTATTGCACAAACACGTCTACTAGTGTCACAACCAAATTTTCAGTAGATTGATTGCTGAGTTGCCTGAGCAAGGATCAGTCTGTCCACCGTGTACATAACAGTATCTTAAAAACACAAACTGGTCCAAAAGCTTGACTTCATTCTAAATGCATGAATTTCAGTGTCGCAGACCTGGAAGCTTATACATACAAATAAAGCTGTCACCTTTACTGCCTTATAGCGCTAACTGTACCTGCTAGTGTTGCCAAGCGTCCATCCAACTGATTTAATCCACAGACTGTCTGGGCCTGACTGTTACTGTCCAAGAAATGGCTTAGTAATGGTTAGAAAACAGACAAATCCCAGCAGATACTGTACTATCAGGGGCTGCGTGAGTTATTTGCATCTTCCTTGGCATTGATATTACAATCACATACTTCACAGCACGTTGTTTGAAATGTTTCTTAGGGAAGCCTGAAGCATAAATATTCTTTGAGCACTAAAGATCAATTGTCTCCAATGATCAAAAACTACAGTGCTGCACTGATTCCCTTTGAAGTTTAAGGCAGTTCTGCTGAAGGCTCCTGATTTCAAACATTGCTGATTCAGTGACATTTCATAACCCCTGCAGTGCATTATCACACTCTAATCTATTTTGAATAATACAGAGAACCACAAGGATGGCATCGTACAAACATTGTGCTGTTTGTTCTCATATGCAATAGTTATATTTTGATGGCACTGATAAAAAATAATGTATGGCTGTGTGGACTGTTTTTTTTTGCATTTTTGCTCTAGTTTTAATCATTCCAACCTTATGGGCAACCCCTGCAGTCTAGCCCCGCTGGTAAAAAGTGTACGTGTGATGCATTTGTGAATATGCAACAACATATATTAGGTATAAGTAGACAAGCTCTTTGCATGCTGCCTCATAACAATCTGTGTCATTCAGATGTCTACATTTTGCACCATGTTTCTGTTAACATTAATATTTTACTCACTCCTGTCTGTTAGCGTCCTTGCATCAAGGAAGACAGACAGCTGATAGACGTGCTTTGGTAGAGAATAGTTCTTAATGAAACTGTCCATAATCAGGTCTGTGCATTATCAGAGGTAACTCTGACATTTCAAAAATCTCAACAAGATATATCTTTCCCCTGAATAAAAAACATTTTTGCTGCCTCCACCCAGCTGCTGTTTGCTCAATTGTGTTGAGGCGACAGCAGATGTCTCTACTGCAGTAACCTTAGGGGATCACACAAAAAGATAACAGGTAAAAAAAAGAGGTAGGAAACATTTGAGACACTGGTGGGTTCATTGGGGGGAGACTGAGGGGAGAAAATGTGATACAATACTCTCTAGGTGAACTGTCATCCTAGTGGAGAAAATGTGATGCAGTGACCTCTGGGTTGCCCTTCTTGTGGAGGGTTACCCTTCCAGTGGACAAATTGAGATGCAGTGACTTCCAGGTTACTCTTCCAGTTGAGAAAATTTGATGCAGTGACCTCTTGGTTGCCCCTCTTGTAGAGGGTTACCTTTCCAGTGGACAAATTGAGATGCAGTGACCTCTTGGTTGCCCTTATGGTGGACAAAATGTGATGCATTGACCTCCAGGTTGCTCTTCCGGTTGATAAAAAGTGATACACTGACCTCTTGGTTGCATTTCTGGTGGAGAAAATGTGATGCAGTGTCCTCTTGGTTGCTCCTCTTGTGGTGGGTTGCCCTTCCAGTGGGCAAAATGTGATGCAGTGACCTCTAGGTTGCCCTTCCAGTGGAGAAAACACAATGCACTTTATGCTAGAAAATTTGTTGGTCCCTACCTGCTGCTAAATGGTTGAATACTTAATAGTTCACTGTTATTGCAGAAGTATAGTACTTTTAAATCTTTAAACCTCAGTTACATAATGCCATAAATTTATTTTTAACCAGGGTTTTGAACTATTTCACCATAAATGCATCATGACTTCCTGCACACTTGTGCCCCACTGCATGCAGCTGGTGCCCTTTTAATTTTTTTCTCCCTGAGTCCACCGCTGACTGCAGATAACTATGTAAAATATGTTTTTTGTATTTTGGGTGAGAAGATCCTTCAAATGACGCCTTGTCTCAAGGGATACTTTTGATGTAGCCTTTTTCATAGTTTGTGTGACTGGGAGCCGAAGAATGACAATGTCAGCATTTCAGTTTGTAACACTCATTATACTGAGTTTCAACTTAGTGTGTTATCTGTGACTGAGTTGGCAGGCCAGCTCAAGGTCACCAAATGGGGAAATTACACACTCAGCCATTTTAAAAAGTAGGATAAGACAGTACAGTACAGTGTGAAATATGGTTTACTCAGGCTTTAAGTCTGAGTAGTGTTTTGTAATAATCTATACCAAACTGAGTCCAAGTGTTAAATTGCAGCACCCGTCATCTTTAACATGGTCCCTCTCTTTGGATGCTCATCAGACCCTCCATGCAGCAATATATGTGACCTTTACATGATGAACCATGTGGGGCCACAGTTCTGACATATCGTTTTATCTTGGGAGTCTTTGGCAAAGAGGCTCAACTCTCCTCAGTGCAAGAATCCATGACAGAGTTCTGGGGTTTTTGAAAGGCCACTATCCATTTTCAGAACATTTAACAAGCAGCTAGGACACACTGTATTTGCTTGGCCCCATGAATCACACCTGTCAACTCATATCATCCCCCTTTATTTGCTCTAATGTGTTCTTACTTTGGAAAAAAAAAAAATCTTTATCTCTGTGCTTGGTTCCAGCATTTTTGCCTGCACCCTCACTCTAACGTGGTTGTTCTGTTAAAACACTATGTTTCTTAATTCCTTGTAGCGTTGGGGAAGATGAGCCTTACTCTGTTGTTGCACTCTCTGAACACTGGGAGGCCGTGGGCAAAATGTAAATGTAATTTTGAGAGTGAAACAAAAAAAAAAAAAAAAAAAATATATATATTGTAGTTTCTCCATGTGTATGTGTGCCAATAGTCAATGTAACATTTTACGGCTGGGTCTATGTAGACTAGCATGCAAGAAACATAGCTGAGTGTCAGGGTCCTGCAATGGTATTTGCACTCGGGGTGTAAAAAGTCACCGCATGGCAGCAACAAAGCATGTTCTTTTCCGACCTTAATCGAATAGTTTTGTTGCCTCAACCTAACGACCTAATGAAATCTGAAAATAATGATTAAAAAACAGAATATAATTAGTCAAATCAGTGTTAACACTGACTTTCAGTCTCACACTCAAAAAGGCTCAGAAGTCTCTCAGATTGGGAGTCTTCTGCAGGGGAGGCCTGTGCTTAGCCCACTCATCCAATCCTTATAATCTGATTTTGTTGCTCTTTATAGCTTAACTATGGGAACCTGGTGTGAAAAGCTGAATAACTGCTGTTTCCCTGTTTCATCCAGGTGCAATGTGCAATCTTTGTAATGGAAAAAATACATACATATATAGACAAGTTGTGGTTTTATGGGGGTGGGGGGTGGGGTGGACTACTTCTCAGGTAGTTTCTGTTATGGAATCATCTAAAATTAAAAGAAATCCTACTGGGCATGACAGCCTGCATAATGCAAGAAAGTCCCACATTCACACAATCATATTCATAACCTATTTTTTGTCCTTATTGTTTCCTTATCTTATTTTTTCTATTTCTCTTACACATGACCGAACATTTCTTCAAAGACTGAAGAAATTCTTGCTGGAAATTCCACCTACAGCAGTACACGAATGCACCGGTAGAAGAAGGTACTTAAAAAATCCATGCCTTTATCTGCATCACTATGATATGATAATGCAACTTTGACAAAAGGTAAAGTCAGACTTTGACAAAAACAAGAACCTTCAAGCTCAAATTATTCTCTTAAAGTTTAGTTTCATACTAACTTTAACTGAGACCACTGCCTGTCTGAAAAGTAGGAAAAACAAACCTTACATACCATGAAATCTTTGGAAAATAGTTGACAGTAATAACAATTATGTGATTTGTACTTCATTGACCTAAAACAGGCAAACACTCCCGTGCAGTCCTTGAATTTTGAAGTGCCATCAGAACGTTCGTCTGTTCTGATTCTTGCTGCCAACTGCAGCACACAAGTCATTTATTTTGAGTGAGAGAAAAACACATTCGGAAAAACTTCAGCTTCAGCTCCTTGAAGAAGTGCGGAAGCGTTGGCGTGTCTCAAAGAAAAAGACATTCACTTCAAAGTCGAATGATGATCTCGGTCTGTGTCAAAGCACCAGCAGAACTTCAAGAAACAGACATAAAAAAAAAAAAAAAAAAAAAATCAGCAGCAAATGGAATTGCACATACTTGTTCTTGACACTTTTGTGGTAAGTCATCACTCTACACTTACAGATAGCACAGGAAGTGGAAATGTATTCAAAATCCACACAAGTGTGATGGTAACATTATAATAATCTTTTTCACAGTCTCAAGAGAATCCAGTGCAACACCGCAGCTCTACAGTGGGATGTTTTCTGCCCTTTTCTACTCTGCAGTTCAGAAGGGTCTCTTGTAATTGTTTGGCTATTCACTGTAACTGAACACATCCTACATGAGTGATCACAGTCTAAACTTTGAGTCTTTTCATCACCTTCTCTGAAGATAAAACTGTACCAGTGTCCGAATCTTACCGCCCTTAATATATAACATAATTAATATGGTTTTCTTGCTCTTTGTATATTAATCAAGGTCGTTAAACTGAATTGGTTCAGACTGAATATTGTTGATAGACCAGTTTTAATGATTCAGTAGTCAAACAACTTTGATGCCGCAAGACACAAAGGCTGACAATTCCAGTGGAGCTCACTGAAAGTCCCAGTTATGTCAGCAAACATTAATAATCCTCTTACATTTTGAACCCGTGTAGTGCAACTTGTCATGCATTTCAGATTGATTCCTTTGTTGCCCTCCTATAGCTTTGGAGTGTCTCTGCCAACCAAAAGCCATTAAGCTGTACCCATTTTACAGGCCGACAGAGCAGATGAGCCTAGTTACGTCTTTTACCTTTTTTCTACGATTCGGAGGGTGAAGTCATTCAGATGTAAATTACTGTACTGCCACAAGAAGAGAACAGTTCTGAGCTAAATGTTCAGTGAGTGATTTTCTCTAATTTAGCAAGAAGATGACAGCCCGGTAGAGTGTTGTTTTAAAGGCGCATTAACACACCATTTTCAGCTGTTGTCTCTCCTAGCACGTCCGTTCTGAAAGATGTCAAAGTGAGCCGTGTGTCTATGATGACGGATTGCCCATCTTCTCGTTGGGGTGGTGATAATTCCCAGACAACAGAAACATTTGACATTACCAAAGGTAAAATGTCTCCCATGAAATCAATGATTGTGTTGTGACCGGAAATGTAACACAGTGGAAAATTCCAGGCAGTCCAGCCGAGGCAGGACTTCATTTATAAAAAACAGAGCCTACACACTGAATTCAGCTCTTTAGAAACCATGCACCAGATCTATGTTGACAGTTCAAAATGTAATTTATTGTTGCTTCACTCTTTAAATCTAAGTTTCTCTAAGTTCTCTCTCTTTTTAAAATTGGCTTCAGTATAACAGCTCCCCAATGATCTTAAATGAGTCTCAACTTCCCAACTTCAGCAGCTTTTAAATCTAAATTAAAAACTCTGTGCCTTGGATGAATTAATTTAAGACTTTTCTTGATTAAAGTTGGGGATTTTTTTTTTTACTTCGCTCAAACTGTCTACAATTATCTTTTCTTTGTGTGTTATTCACTGACCTTTTCTTGTGTTCAATATATATATTTCCTTGTATCGTCTAAATGTCTTGTATAAAACATATTTAAAAACATCTTTTGGCTGGTAGCATGAGTGTCCACCAGAGTATCCACTAATTGCTCCTTGCTTAAATGATAATCACCTGTAAAACAGCACAGTGGCATTTTTACAATTAAAAATAAATACAGATTAAAGAGATAGTTCACCCCCAAATCAAAAATATGCATTTTTCCTCTTACCTGTAGTGGTATTTATCCATCTAGATTGGTGTGAGGTGCAGAGTTATGGAGATATCAGCCATAGAGACGACTGCCTTTTCTCAAATATAATGGGAATAAAAGGCACTCGGCTTGTGGTGCTCAAAGCTCCACATCTGAAAAACTCAACAGTAATGTCTCTTTACAGAAATCATGACCCAGTTACTTCAGATAACCCACACGGACTTTGTTGTGAGCAGTTTCATGTAGGAGCTATTTTCTTTCTAGTAGAAAGAAAGTAATTCTGGTAGATTCTACTGTAAAAAGAAAATAGTTACTGCATGAAACTGCTCACAACCAGGTCTGTGGATTATCTTCAGTAACCGGTTCATGATTTCTGGAAAGAGATGCTGGTTTAGAATTTTTGAGCAGCACAAGCTGAGTGCCATTTAGTCCCATTATATTGGGGATAAGACAGACATCTAAGGCTGATATCTCACAAATTTTGTAACCAACAGACATACTAACTGGATGGATAAATTGCACTACAGGTAAGCAGAAAAATAAGCATCTTTGATTTGAGGGTGATCTGTCCCTTTAAAGAGACTTTATATAATGTTCTGTGCCAACTTTGGTTGTACAAATGTTTTTCTGAGGTTTCCAACAGATTTCATGGTATAAAATAACACCAATAAATCTATTTCCATCTACTCTCACTATAATAACATTATCTTTTATAGTTTGTACATGTGTATTTATTTCATGATTTCCAAATAAAATGAGTTTTTAATGATAATTTGTTTGATTCAAACCACACTCCACAGGTAACGTGTAATCGCATTTCTCCACAAATTGTTTCATATATTGGCTTTTAGCCAGTTCAGTCCCACCTCTCTTTCTACATCTTTTAATTTTATTTATGTGTGCCATTACAGGTGGCTAGGTGCTAGATAGGCGCCTCATTGGGCCGTCCCAGCTCCACCCACTCTCCACCTCTTTGCCCATTTTTGGATCAGCGGGGCAACAGCCTGAGCCACCACGCCGAGAGCTCCACAATGGCTCTTCGGAAACCTAAAGGTGATGTCACAGCGACTATGTCCATGTTTTATAGAGTCTATGCTAAAGACTTGTAGACTCCAACAGTAATAGAGGAGTAGTCACGCAGAGAGCTGGCTGGAGAGCAGCAAATATCTTAAAATATTTAATATGTGGGTTGAGGGTTGAGGGCTGTGAGGGGAGAAACTAAAAGACAAGAGAAGGAGTCAGACTGATACCGACAGAATGAGCCCATTTTCTCTGAAAGCATGAAAGTAATGACACAATGGAAATGCTTTGATAAGTCACATTACACCAAACCAGAGCCAGTGTGATTGCAAAGAGCTTCGCTATAATCTATGATAATTTCCCTCTGAGAATCTATCCCAGGCATGCAGGCAGAAGCAATCTCTGTGGCTTTTTTTTTTCTGATTATTGTCTCCTGTTCTCCAAAGGAAGGCCATTAGTTCCACAATTACAAAGAGTTATATTCAAGAATGATTCACCATTTTTTTTCCAAAATGCCTACACATTAAGGGTCAATGAGGCATTATATCAACAGAGCACGTCCTCCATCCATGTTTACGGCACTGATGGCATTTTATTCACACCCTGAAAACAATCATGACAGCTTTATGGTTCCATTTCATTAGAGATGCCTTCATAAATCTCAACCTTACATTAATAATTACGTCTGAATAAGCAATACAAATGTGCGGTATCGATCAAAAAGCCAAACAGAAGCATTAGTCTTGTAATACACAGACTGAGAGGAGTTAAATACTGTAAGTCTCTGCAGAGCTTTTGATATCATGTGTCCACAGTGGCTCAAGAACAGACAGAGATAATGAACACAAAATCTGTCCTTTTAATCAGGAAGCAGGAAACAGCAGCACCTCTATGTGTCTGACAGCTCAGTCACTCCTACTAATGGCATTCAGAGTACCTGCTTACTTTCTCTTTTTTTCACCCATTTGTAGTTTAAGTGAACTCTTGGTGTTGTTCAGAGTGAAGTGCTATTCATTTTCAACACCTGCTGGGATTTTGAAAGTTCCTCGATCTGTGTGCTCGAGCTGCTTATAGCTGAGGCCGGGGGCTCTGGGGTTTGGCATGAATGACAAAAGTGGTGAAAGTTAGGATAAGTGCTGGTCATTTGGCAGAGCTCCTCATTGTGTTTTGCTTCTCTCAACATGCCGTTGGGCACATTCCCTCCGTTGAATAAGGACTTAATTATCTAAGTTACAGGCTCAGACTGACTGCATTTATCAGGTGTCCTGGAGAGGGTGTCTGTTATCACTGCAGACCCCTTCTTTTCCTCTGGGGGTCCCCTGGGCACAGTCCTGTACATGGAATTGACTTTCTCTCTGATCCCACATTTAAATGGAAGGCAGTGGGCAGAGCGCAGTCCGCTGCCAACACTTGCAAAGCTGCAGCCTCCATAAAAGTTTGTTTATCATTTGTCTTCCAGTTTTATTTTATAACAGAATAGCATCTGAATATAATGCTGTTTAGCAGATGCCTTGGGAGATGGAGGTATTACAGCACTGGGAAGCTTTTGTGAAAACAAAACAAAAAAAAAAATCATCTAATTGGCATATCTTATAGTTCATTTACTATGGGGTTAAATCAAATCCACATCTGTTTGAAACTTAAAGGAGCAATATGACTATTCATCTCAAATGCATCTCAAATAGCGAGTTGGAGCCATAGACTGTCTATTAAATTCGGTTGAAATCCAATTTAATATACAGTTGCCGCCCCCTCCTCTCAAGACTCAAGGAAGCTCAGGCATTGTAAGTTGATCAGCTGTAAAGTTAAGCCTGTCATCCTGAAAACACTGAAAACTGCTCTGAAAATAAACACTCTTTAACTTCAGTCACCGCCTGCCTTAATACCTGCCAGACTCCACTGACAAATTGCTAAATTTAACCGCTATACACATCTACTCCTTCTAAAAGATTATTAAAAATTTCTTATGACTCATAAAGAGACACGTATTCTTTTGGCAAACATTCGGCATTAATTTGAACTCTAATTAAGTGAAAGTGGAAATTTCACAGGAGGACGCCATGGCTGTAGAGTTGTAGTCAGAGTAGCAAGTATTTCCCTAATTTCTGACATGTTGTGGTAATTTTATGCTTTATTTCAGTAAATATGTTACAGATTTCTCCTTTAACAGTTCAACCTTTTTCGGAAACATGCTCTTTTGCTTTCTCGCGGAGAGTTACGCTGGAGATATACTTGCTGTTTAACCACACCTTTGCATTCGCGTTTGTGTACAACCATTGCTCCAAATGGATGCAGGATATGTGAGGCAGCTATGATGTGTGAGGGTGCATGTGGGAAAATGTATGTTTTGCATCACGGTTGTGTCTACCCAGTAAATGAGGCTATGAAGCTATACAGCCAGCAGTTGGCTAACTTAGCTTAGCATAAGACTTATTAATTTGTTTGGGGTGCCTAGGTAGCTCAGTTGGTGGCTTAAAAATAGAAAAAAGTTTGTTTAGGAAAATTATGCACCTGACTTTTTCTTGGCTGGGGCCAGTAAGATCCTGGATTGCCTTCCTACAGCCAAGAAATACAGACGTTTGGCACCTGACACAGGCATGTGGGTGGTATCAATTTTCTTATCGAAGGACTTTTGCTTTAATGAAATGCAAGCTGGTAAAATGACAACACATTAAATCACTGCACAGACAAAATTTTGTACTTACAATTTCTGGCTTCATTTCCAGTCCATGATAACAATAAATTCATGTACTGAATTTTCATCATTAAAACTGTCTTTAATGATTGTGTTTGCAAAGAGGAATATTAATTAGAAGTCATCTTCTTTTTTTTTTTTTTTATCACACAGCTGCTTTCTTTCCTGCCATGGTATGGAATTCATTTATATCTGCATGAGAACAATCTAATGCAAATCCCTACCTTGCTTGCATGTGAAACAATACGTTACCCCTGAGGGTGGCTACCAACCGCTGCGGCATCCCAGGAGCTGGTATGCATCTTCCACCAGTGCTGCTTAATTAGTTGACTGTGTGCCTGGAGACCCATTCTGCACTTGACCTTTGTGAAGGTAAGGCAAGCAGCACATGTTCAGCAGACCAGAGGAAATGAGGTGAGGGGAAAGGTTTTCACATTGGTTAGGTGTGTGTGTGTGTGTGTTCATACAATAGTTGTGCCATGTGTGACCGTATTATTCAATTTTTTTCCCCCAAGAATGCACAGCTTCTTTAATGTGAATCTTGTCATTAGTGTGACACTGAGCTCGTCAGTTGTATTACATCAAGCGTGAAGCAGCTTTGCAGAGACACATTCTGGAAAAAAATACCAACATGCATCTGCAGAGGATGTAAATCCATTTTTTTTGGTACATCTTTTAATTTAGAGGAACAGCTTGAAGTATGATACGCGGGGATAGGACATGTTCCTGGAGAAACCTCAGGGAATGATGACATATTCAAAAGGTGCAATGATGCAGGTTGAGGTTAGCTCACTTGCCATTTTAGTATTTAATGAGATTTCCTCTGGAGGGGTTTCTGCCTGCCAAGTTCCAAATCATCTAAGGCGAAACCTGCTCTTCTCATTGTCCATTGGAAAAAAGGAACATCCTCATTATTCTCCATTGCTTTGGCTCATTAGGGGGGACAAGGAGATGTCTCGATATAAATACTTTAACACGGTCCCCCACATGGAAGAAGTTGGAGAAACTGCACATTCTAGTGAAAAACAAGCTATATATTTGTATTATATTTCCAGTGACACCAGAAAACAAATAGCAGCAAACTCGGTACATTATGTACAAGATGCCAACAAATACAACAAATTCTCAACCTTTTTCTATAATTTTTAATGTTACTGATGCACTTTTTGAAACAGCTTGCAGTTGCAGTGCTTTCTGGGACACAGCACATATGCAAGTGTTTTTCTTTAGATGTCATCCCCACAATACAGAGATTACAGACACAAGTTTGTAAAGTGTGTGAAGTTTCAGGGTTGGAGCCTCAGTAGAATTTCAATAGATTTTCAAGACAGGAGTTATAAAAGACCTTTACAGCTCTGGAGTCCCTAAGAGGCGCCGCAAAACACATATTTGAATGCTGCCTCATTATTTCTCTTTATTTAATAAGAAGGAAAATAAATAGACTCCACGTTAATTGATTTTATTGTGCACTGTTAGACATTTCTGATGAGTGGCAGAGGTGTATTTTACCTCAGAGTCTTTCAAAGTTCATGACATTTACAACAGCTTCTTTGGTATTTACGATGAAGGTTAGAATGGTCAGTCAGAGAGTTTTTAGTTACCTAGAACACTTTGTTCTTTCATAATGAGAAGTTAATACATTATACACATCAATGAACACTGTGTTTTCATCAGCACGATGACTGCATGTGTGACACTGCAGGTGTAGGATGCCTTCGATACTGCAAGAAAGCATGAAAATTAAATGAATACAAGCAATCGAGAGGAACAGACGTTTGAAAGCTGCCATTTTCTGTTCTGTAACATGTCTTGCATTCTGTTAAGGAGGCATGAATATTCCCCAAAAAAAGTTCATCTAATATTCTTCAACCAAAGTCACATGGACAGTAGCCATATGCAGCGGTGATAACACATCAAAGTATTCACTGGGTATCATACGGTGACAGCGGTGTGGGAGTTTTTTCCCTGTGCCATGTCATCAAGCCCTAAGCATTCTTGGGGAAAAGTTATAATTAACTGAGTTGAGATAAAGTTGAGCTTATTGCTTAACTGGCGTGTCTGCTGATGGCTCGCTAAGTAGCAGGCAGCTGCAGACGGCATTGGCAGGTTAATCAAAAAATAATGGAGAATATCACAAATGACAGTTTAAATACTGCTGTTGGCCAATGCACATGCACTGGAGGAGGAATGCAAGTGAATATATAATTTCCTTAATTTGAAAGGTCACATTGTCACATTTGCACATTAGTCTAAGTGTGACTCAATAGAGCTGCTCGATTCACAGCCCTGCAGTGGGGGATTAAACAAAGAAAGTGTAACACCTATGGAAGAAGTCACAAGTATTTTTCATGCCCCAAATACCGTTTCATCATTACTAAAGCAGCTTAACTTGGCTGTTTCAGCAGGGTGCTTTGCTCCAATTATCATATTATCTTATTTTAAAAAAATCATTAAATATCCTGTTAGAACAATGAATTACAAGTGAATGCTTTTGTAAAATCTCTTGAATTCAGGAGGTACATTATCTCTAACAGCTGCTGTGTTGTATTTCATTCCATCAACGCTTTGAAACATCATAAAGACAAGTAAATTATGATGTTAATAATACCTATTCTTTCACTCGCAGGTTTGTGTTCACAGTACTTTTGAACAAAAATAGCATATGAAGCAAATAATTATTCGGATTTACCATTAATTGTGTGTTTAATTACAGTCAAGGGTGGATATCTTAAGTTACAGCAGGTGTGGGCTGGGAGGATTGTAAGAGACTTGGTTCGCTAACGCCGAACGTGAACAAAACAAATCAGTTGCTTCTTGTGATCACTACAAAGTGCAACTACAGTTTGTTCTCACCACTCACTACATTTTTCTCCTGTATTGTTTCACTCTGTATGTTGCAAAGTGTCAGAGCGACAGAGACAGTGTCTCTGTAAGCACAGGAAAATAAAGTCAATTTCTTGCCTGCCTCATGAGCACAATGCAAGGGGAGATGGAGAGACACTGTGCTGCTGCCATAGCAGCCACTGACTAAGATTATGGAATTCATGGGAATAAATTACAGTAAAAGTTAATTATTATTTGTGTGTATTTCTCTCTTTCCCCCTGATGGCCTGAATACCTGGTAAGATTTAATTAATTAATATATTAAATATTTTGATGCCAAAAGGAGACCCTTGGCTACAGGTAGGCAGTGGACAAAACAACTGCACGGCACATGACGCAATATTTCAAAACGTAAAAACTCTTGTTTTGCATAATTAGCACAGGAGCTTTGTCAAAATACCGAAGACAGACAACAGTGATTGCATTTGAATTCAGTAGTCCCTAAAATTGAAAAACCTCAATTTTCCCTGCTGTTGTTTTCCTTTTGCAAACAAATACATTTTCCACAAACAAAAATTACAAAGAGGTATAAGTCAGTCAGTACCACCAACAGTTCAGTGGACTGATATAAGGAGAATGTCAACATCCCAGACTAATTAAGCTTGATAAGTGAATGTTAAACCAAGAAGCAACATGCCAGCGCTTGCAGTTTCAGCACTGTTGGAAGGTCATGGTGTAGTCAGTTCACAGTGAAAGTTAAATTAAGCCGCTGTCATACGGGACATAAATATCACCTGGGGATGTCTTTTGAAATAATTGCAGAGGTCGTCTGTGTTCTTAATCCTGTTCTGGTCGGACATCTGTAATCTGTGCAATAAAAAGTCCACTGTGCATTTGCTACCGTATTACACAACACAGATACATCCAGCATACATTTGCATATAATTAATTTGGGCTCCCATTGTATTATTATTACTTTTTGCATGTTTTCCTCGGTCCTTCTGCACTTTTCTTCCTCCTTTGTGTCAAGAATTTTGGAGGCTTCGGTGGAAATTATTCAGGACAACTCTGATTGGCTTCGGGGTGCAAATTCAGGAGGTTAATCTAGCTGCTTCGCACGGAGACCTGTTCAGAGAGAGCAAAATCAAATCCATCAAAAGAGGAATCTTGAAAGTTAATGAGATCAATGACATGCACGGCAGCATTTGGCAAAGGATGTTTTATCTTTCAACAGGCTCAATACAAATATCTTTATACCGGTATGTAAGATATGTTCCTTGAAATTTGGCCAGGAGGTGAGAGTTAATGTCATGTTCAAATGCAGATGAATTCCTAAAGTGTGTCTATGATTGTAGTCCTGCGTGAAAAGTTGAGGCAAGTTGCAAGTTTTAATTTAAACAACTTTAGTTTGACTCATCAGGTTACAAATGAACTACCTGAATGCCACAGAAACGGGCATCTGGTTTGATTTGGAAACCTCAAAATTAGTGTGCTGCACTTATATATTATACGTTAGATTCTGATCAATATTAGCCAAGAATACACCACATATGATTGTATACCAGGAACCATAAGAAAAAAAAAATACTGCTTACTTTTAATCACTTCTGGGCAAGAAGAACAGAAAATATCTCAAGTAAATACTTTAAGACTTTTGCCTTTTATTTCAATGATCACGACAAAAATACTGACACAAAGTGCTGAAGTAGAGTTCAACAAACGATAAACCTTTATCCTCATCTGTCTTAATATAGCTGTTATTTTTTTCTTCTTAGTTACAGTACATTTATTCAGCAAATTTATCACTGTTGCCTTTGAATTTTTGTCAACAATAAGGAGATAAATTTCATTAAATTGCAGAATAACTGACAGGCTGATTTTATTATTCATTTGACATTTTGCTGCAACTTCATGTTGAGAGCTCATTTTAACAGTGAAGCCGGTGGTTCAATTTGAGCAGATATGATGAATAAATAAGCAATCTGGGCTATGAATATTCAAGCACTGTGATTAATGTAGGTCTGGTGTGGCTAAATGACAAGACAGGAAGGCATTGGAATGATGGCTGGTAAATGAATTAATGCTGGTTGCCTGTTCAGTAATTCATATATCATGTATGTGATAAGAAACTTGTTCATTCTATATATATATTTTTTTTAAAGAAATGGCACTTGTTATCAGAAAACCCAACCCAGAACCCAGCATGATGTGAAACCATTTATATGATTATATTTTAATGTCTGAGTTGTATATTATTCTATATCAATTTATACATAGCTCAATAAACTTGTCATTTAAACATTTTGTTGAAGATACTCTCATTTATATTTCTTCCAGTGGCAGCCATTTTGAAAACAGCACTGATTCTGGATGCCACTCTCAATCCCACTTGAAGTCTTGTCCCACAGTTTCATAGAATTTGATATTAAATGGCCTATAAAACTCCTGCAGCTGCTCTATGACCTCCCGTTCGATCTGTACATGAGTCCTGCCCTTGGATTTGCCGAGGCAGCGTGGCTGGCTGCTGCTCTCCGGCTTCTTGAGACAGGGGAAGCCTTTGGTTCGATTAAAGTAGAAGTGCTTGTCTGTGATTATTCGTTTCAGTCCTAAAAAGTCCTGAACTCTGCCCATTTCCCCTGCTGGATCCGTGATCAGCCGCTCCCCACTCACAAAATGCATCTGCGACAGACGGAAGTACTGCAGCCAGTTCTCCAGGTGCAAAATATACATCCCGATCCGAATGGCGTTCCAGGAAGAGTCGACAAGACCCAGACTCCTGTTCTTAAAGGCCAGCTCTTCAAACGTGGGGATGTCGGGCTTCTTAGAAAGAGTCTGTGTGTAGTCGGAGATCGCTCTTGTGACCGGGTTACGCACCACAACAATCAGCTTGGTCTCGTGGGACATGCTGGAGATGCGTCGGGGCGCCTCTCTGGTGACAAAGTAGCTGGGAGTCTTCTCTAATGTGATCTGGCTGTCTAGAGTTCGTGGCATTAGTCCCCTTGGGAGAAAAACAAAAGAATAAAACACACATGGATGAGTCAGCAAGAGTTGTTATTTGGCTGTCTCAGAGCATTTCCACATGTCTGTTTGATGGATGAGTTCAGGAAAGCAAAGATGAATCCCTACTTGTATTAAAAACAACCTTAGTATTAAAATGTTTTGTGATAAAAACACATTTACTATACATTACACTGTGTGGCGTTCAGGGTCTAAATTAAGGATAAAGAAAAAAATACTGAACAGGTTACGTGTTTGACACTCATAACCGGTCCAGTGTTTTGGTTCAGCAGAAATCTTGATATTACAGAAGCAAGCAGACACAGTTTTATAACATTTCAAAATAAAGGGCAAACTGTAGGTGTAGGTGAAGTATTGAATAGTGGAAAACATGTTTAGATCCATTACTTAAAGCTGCAAGAAAAAACGTTCATATTTTGTTGATTTGTTGTTGACTGAGGCCCCTGTGGACAAAAGTGGTAGAATTTCCATTGCAATAACCACAAAATACACTGTTGAAAACAGAATTATGCTTCTTTTTCACTGGCTGACGTTCTATTCACTGTAACTTTGGTTGAAAAAATGCAAAAACAGGTAATCTGATTTCACTGAAAATCTGACCTGGTAGCAACCGTTAAGAACAATTATACAGAAATAGCCAGTTTTCTCGCGGATGGTCTTGTTAACATATGTCAGTCATACAGGCACCAGTATTAATCTCTGCCTGTATCAAAGACAGTTACAACCTTCTTGTGTCAAGTCAAAGTATAATTATTTTACTTTATATTTATATAAAGCAAGTATATTATTTATTGTATATATTTATTATTTGTTGTTTTATTTAGCTGGGACAATGCACATTAATAAACATAGCTGTAAATGAGTTTGCCATGAGGCTAGTTTTCATCTGTAGTCCCTGGACAGATGTTACAAAGTCACCCTAAAAAAACAGAATGTAAGATTGAAATCACAAAGTTATTATCATCTATCATTCATAAACATGCGGAACAATAACAAAAAAGAGAATATTAATGTTAAAAGAAACATCATTCAGCACACCCTAATACTATATTGTCGGGTCCTGTTTAAACATGCAACACAGGCTCATAATATAAGACATGACAAACAAATAAATTAAGGATGTTAATGTTTATAGAAACATTGACTAAAGACATCAGTGTGCTGCATTAACTAAAACATGCAACTGAACACTAGAATATAAAAATGCATCTTTATGTGTTAGTTGTCCTGCATTCAAAACTTAACGTAAGCAAAATTACAAAAGTATTATCAGCAAATTGTACTTAAAGTATTAAAAGCAAAATACTCATAACACAGCAGATTGAATCCTGTCATTGTTGTGTTATCTATGTTGTTGGATCACTGTTACTAAGGTGATTAAACTGGTGATAACTGTAACTATTTTATCAAGTATTGGGTAGTTTAATGAAGTGGTTCTCAACCTTTTCAAGTCACAACCCCCAGAAAAATCAGGTAGTGACTCTGCCCACATCTGTCTGAGACTGTTCAGGGATTACACGACAGCTACCAAACTCACACAGGAAGATCATTGTTTTGACTCTCACATACAGACTCAATAAAATACATATAAAAGGCAAATTAATGTAAAAACCATCCCCCAGTTTAAAATATGGCCCTCAATTCCCATCACACTTGCTGGACTGAGAATGTTACTTCTTGTCAGTGTTTCTGTCTGTTCAGGTGTTTTATTCTGGTAGTTGTCATTTTTGGTCTGGTTTTGCTGTTTGCCACAATATGTTATTTTATTTTGTTTTCTGCCACCATCTGGCGACCCCTGAAAATGATCTCGCTACACCCTTGGGGTTAAGAAACACTGCTTTAATGTACTGCTAAACAATTTACCATGTTTTATGCTTGCATTATAGTTCTGAAATCTTAATTTGCAAAGTAACTTGTAACTAAAGCCACCAAATAAAAGTTGTGCAGTAAAAAGAACAATATTTCTCTCTGAAGTGCAGTGGATAAGTTTGAAGTAGCAGAAAATGCAAATAAAGTAAAGTAAAATGTCTTAGAACTGTTCTCAGGTACACTACTGAATGTCTTTAGTTATTCTCCACCACTAGAAATAAGAAAGGCTAAAATACACCAGCACTGGCTTTGTCACAAGTAGTGTCAAATCTATAGAAATATTCACATTATGGAAACTAGAAAATACATTTGTGGCATTTAAAAGGAGTTAGAAGGCAAACAGTGTATTATTTCCAACACAGAGTGTCAAATAATGGTATACAAAACCCAAATAAACACAAATGTGAATATATTTGTCGATATTCACTGATGGCAGGACAGCTTGTACAATCAAAACATGCATCATAATTATCATCATCATGCTGCCAAGATAATGGCTTTGCAAACTACAGGCAAATGTTTCTATTTGTCATATTTGTCATGTGAGTTTTCCTTCCCAGTGTAATATGTCATTCTGCTTTGGCACTTTGGTTCAATAAACGCTGATTAATGAGCGTCTGATGCTGGCTGTAGTGACAATGAATGCCTCAATCACAATTCGGAGATCATCCACACTTTGTTCCCTGTTTCCTCCAAAGAGAAAAAGGACCATGCTGTGGTGTCTGCACAATAACTCTGCAGTTTGGTGAGAATAATTACAACATAGTACTATTAAACTGCTCCTTAACTTGTATGATTACAGAAGATATAGTGCCTGAATTTCTCTATTTCACAGCATGTGAATCAGTTTCTGGATTTCAAGTGTGTTACCGCACAGTTCTGATGACTAAATACCACACTTTCTTTATTATTGCAGCGGGAAGGCTTCGATTAAAACCTAACCTTTCTCAAAGTTTTCTCTCTCAAGGTAGGGGTAGCCATAGGTTACCTCTGAAGTCTTGGAAATATTGATCCATTTAGCTTTATTTATGAATCCTGAGTTGTTGGCTTGGGTGCCTCAGGGCCACTAGGCAACTATTAATCTTTTATGAGAACAGCACCTTTTCAAGCAAACAGCTTTGCTACACACTAACAAACTTGCAGCCATTTTCCAGGAGGTGCAGAATCTAAACAGATCTTTGGTTGTGCGCTGAGGAAACTGTCTTCGTTATCTGGCCTGTCAGTTCCTCACATTTTTACCATCCTCAGAGATGAAGATTGTATAGATGAGAGGATCCCATATGTGCCAGTTCAAAACTGGGCTGGCAATGTGAACACTTCCAGTGAAAGGTCACAGATGGTTGTGCTTAAAATAGTGTATAGACAGCACTGTTTTCTTGACAATATGTTTCCACAGACAGCATGTGTTACAGGGTGTTCACAAAAAGAAAATTATGTTAAATCAAGATGAGATTTCACACTGAAGTTTTTCCTCTCGCACTGGTTGTGTTTGTTTGGATCCAGTGAGCCCGTCCATCAGAGGAAGTTACAACATGTGCTACCTTACCTTGAGTTATTGATTTCCACTGCTGTTCTGTTTGTTTACTCCCAGTGAGTCTCAGCACCGGATAACTTACATGACTGTTACACAGAAGTCAGACAGCACTGAGGGGACTGATATAGAAAAGGTGGAAATAGGAGTGTTAAAAAAAGCTGAGAAACAAGCTGCACCGTATTTGAGATAAAATACCAAAGTGAAAAGATGGGTGATAATAACATTAAGGTGCTATTTTTCCTTCGACAGACAGTCGAGGGAAAGTTTCTGTCCAGATTTGCTCTGTGTTGATGCTGTTTTGGCTTGAAAGTAGAGCCTGACCGATATATCTGTTGGCCGATATTATCAGCCAGATATTAGCCTCTCACAGCTGTATCGGTCGATGCTGGTATTGGCATATATGTTGTCTGATAAGGACCTATATGAAAACTTTTTTGAAACATATCATAATGGGGATTGTTTTTATTTGTTAGCTTTATTGGCATCATTTATTTATATATTTCCTTTTATTTCCCATTTATCCTGTTTTTCCTTGATTACATGCCAAATGCTCTTTTACATGTTCTTGAAATGTTCTTTTATCAACATTATATCTGCCCCATATATGAGTATGTTTCATCATACAGTATATGAAACCATATCTCATATTGTATGAGGTTCCCTCCTTCACTTAAATTTTTACAAGCTTTTTATGAACTTAATTATTTTACCCATTTTTTTCTTATGTGAGTATATGAACTTATTTCTTCCTTTTGCACTTGGTCTATGTACAGGATGCTGGATTATGTGCTCTAATGTTTTAATACAGTTTCTGGTTTTAATCTGGAAATCACTTTTTTGCTTCATTTTGAAAAGTGCTATAAATAAAATTATCATTATTATTATTATTATTATTATTATTATTATTATTATTATTATTATTAGGATTAAGGTTTTACATACAATGATTATATTATTTTTTTTGATTTATAGTTATTTATACTTATTTAAAATGTTCTGTGAAAAGTTTACTGTTTCAGTGGCCTGATATCATTTTGGACAAAATGAAGTTTATTGCTAAACTGCCTCCACTACATATAACTGTTACCAGTGTTACAGTCTTTTGAGGGATCATTGAAAAATGCTGTTTATGTGTAAATTCTATTCTTCTCTTCTGTATATTATTTTCTGTGTTAAGGATATCAGCCATTATATCAATATCAGATTTTTTTTTTTTTTTTGATCCCTAATATTGGCCCCAAAAATCCAGTATCTGTTGGGCCCTACTTGAAAATAAATGTAACTTTTGAATGCACATACCACAGTCAGCCCCAGCTAAGACTTTATTTACATACAGGTATTATTAAGATGTGATCTTGACCTGGATATCAATGTGAAACACATGTCTTTGCAGTAAATGCACAGAGACAGAATGCACAGAACATATTGCAATCAAAATGCATCTGGGTCACTTCTGCAGGTGGTCTGACTTGCACTGTGATTGAATGTCAGCCAAGTGTAAGTGCAATCAGTACAGTTTGGGTGGGTGAATTCTTAAGAAGAAAAAGCCGCCCAATATGTTCAAAGTCACCTGACTCCACCTGGTCTATCTCAAGCTGTGCTGCAGATACACATAAGCCCCCTTAGCAACGCAAAATAAGTGGTGCCACCAACCCCCCCAGCAAAAGGCGCAAAAAGCATTTTCCCCATGGACGACCATTAGAAAAATATAATAATTATTATTTATTGAATTCACTGGTGTAGACTTGGCTAGCACAAGTTATAAACATGCACGCTCTCAACTGGCTGAACTGGAAATGAACTCTTGTGCTCTATGGGCCTAAAACACTGAAGTGTGAGGAAGCCTGCAGCTTTTTTGGTGTATGCACCTAAGTGAGCAACTTCAACAGGACTGAAAAAGTCCCCTATCAGCAGGACAACATCATTTGTCTGTGCCTTTGAAAATGCAAATTTGACAATGCTATGGTTAAAGGAGCAATTTGTACCAACTGAGTGTCAAAAATGAATGCTGCAAGTCCAAATAACAAGTTGGAGCCACAGTATATATTAAATAGGCTGAATCCTATTTAATATATGATCTATGGTTGAAGCGATTTGTTTCCCCCCTGCCCCTTCCTCCCCAGACTTGAGGAAGCTCAGGCAGGTTACAGGAATACTACAGGAGTGCAGCATTGTAATTTGACAATAAAAAGTGACAAGTCCCCCCCACTGCTCTGAAAATACAGGATCTGGAGTTTTAGTTCAGCGACTGCCGGCATTAATTTTAACTCTAATCGTCATGAAATGAGCAAATAATAACACAAGTTACCGGCTGGAATAGAAATTTCAAAGGACACCGTTGCTGTAGTGTTGTTGTCAGAGAAGCGAGTATTTCAACCTAACATGTTTTCTTAATCTGTGAGGACATATCATGGTCATTTTATGATTTATTACAGTAAATATATTACAGATTTATCCTTTAAGGTTTGGTTAGGTTTGGGCACAGGGACGACTTAGTTAGGTTTAGGGAAAGATCATGGTTTGGGTTAAAATAAGTACTTTGGTTAAGGTTTGGGGACCTTCGTCATGATGGTTACAGGAATACACACTTGGTAAAGGTTGAAGGAGAATGAATGTGGCCATGATTAAAAGAAGCCGCTGCTGACTGTTGGTTGGAAACAGAAAACGAACAGCAGTCTACCTTGTTAAAGTCTGACTGGAGACGACTGATTTGATCTTTTTTCTTTTGTCTGCATCTCCTAGCAGTCCCTCAGGAGTATCCTGCATCGCTTCTCTTGCACTGGGATGCTTCAGCCTAACTAACTGAGTGTTAACAACCACTCACAATGCGGCCAGAATAGAGACAAAAAGAATGTACCTGTAGCCACTGCTTGTCTATTCAAAGGATTGTTTAACTAGTTGCAACTCCACCAAAGAGAATAAGATGTAATTCAGTCATTAAAGGATATTTGTGTTTATTTTTATTTAACTCAGGGACATTCATAAAGCATGCTTTCATGTCGCGGAAGCAGCGATGGACCAACAAGTTCCAAGTCGGCTGTCTTGCAGTGATGTTAATGAGGAACACTGGGTCTGTAATATCTGCTAACACTGTTTTGATCTAGTATTTTGTAGTCGGGGCTCATGTTCATGTTCATTTATCTTGTTAAAATTAGCATCAATTCAAAAATAATTTAAATGATGAGCAGATATTTACAGTTTTTGAAAACTCATTTTCTTCTCACTCAAAGACATGGCAGCAGCAGCAGCAGCACCTCATTTTCAGTTCGTTATTGAGATAGCAGGAATCAGACCAGAAGGAGAACATGTGATACCTGAGGCAGGTGTATGAACCAAGCATCAGGATTTTTCTCGCACCCGTGCCCCCAGAAAGGACCGGCAGTGTACACGGAATCTGAAATTAGAAGATAAAATGCAGGGTCTTTGGGTTCTGGTGTGCTTTTAGTAAAAGCTGCTCAGTCCTTGCTTGGTAATGATTATTCACAGTTAGAAAATCGACATAATTGTAATTCCAATGTAGATGCTTCAAGGGTAATCACTAATGTTTCTGAAAACCTAACATCTCTATCATATGCAGAAACAAACTTTAAAATGATGCACTTTAATGTGAACATCTGGCTTTGTGGGCGCGACACGTGTAAACACAACACACACCAGCACAGACACAGGAACACACACACACACATGCACACACGTTAATTAACTGACATTTGAGTGAAGTGCTCTGATTGATTACACCTTCTCACTCAAGAGTCAAGACTAAATTCTTGGGCAAATTTTTCAGTCTCCTTCCCATTCCTTGGTGAAACTTTAAGTCAGGATGCATTACAGGCTTGGCAGTGACATTTTAATCACTCTGGGAAAATGAACTCAGGTGTGAAAGATCTTTACAGATACTGTAAATGAAACCTGGTCGAATAGGTTGAAAGCTAATTTGTTCTGGATGCTTCAGCATTGCATTTGATGCTGTAAAAAAGCATTCTTTAATTTAGTATGTTTGAATAAAACAATGTGAATTTAATTTATTATAAATTGCTTGTATGTACTGTATTGTAAATATTGAAACAATTCAATATTTTTGACAGACTCACACAATAGAAAGGGGCCTGGCTTCTTAATATTAATAGCACCATTAATATATAAACTTAAAATATCATTTTTACTTCTGTGATGATTATTTCAATATATATAAACTGTGACATAACTGAGACATTAATGTATAAAGCATGTAGAGGATGAATTCAGCCTTCAACTACATACCTGTGAAGTTCTGACTGCAAATTGTATTGAATAAATGGACATACACAAAAACTTGAGTTCCAGACATATATATGTATATATATATTTTTTTTTTCATTAAACATCTCAAAACATTTTCACTGCAAATAAAATGTATTTTTACATTACATTCTGTTTTCTCCTGCCATGTCCGCCACAAATGGAGCACTTATCTAAGAAACCCTGTGCATCAGACACACTTTTCATTAGTAAACAGATCACTGGTTATCATAATTTTTTTTTATTTCCATATTTTAATTATGTAAATCATAAATGCAATCAAGTAATCCTTGACAATGATTAATCTAATTACACATTATCTTTTCAAATTTAATCTGGACTGATTATTACTTATTTTTTGTAATTTGTTTACATAATCCCAATTACATGTAATCCATTACTACCCAACCTTGCTGGTAAGTTCAGAAAAATACATCAGTTTACTGTAGTGAAGCCTTTAACTAGAGACAACACTTGCCACATCACAATATAACGATATCCAGAATCTAGAAGATATCTAGTATTGTATCACAGTATCAGTATACTATCGTTATATTACCCAGGCCCAGTAGGTGACACCAGGACCACATTTTGCCATGATGACACACATACACACTCACAAGGTGAAAACAATGCCAACCATACGCTGTAGCGGCTGGTAAAAACACACTGCGCCATCTGTTCAAACACATGAGGGAAATGACAGCAACAAATGACTGTAAGGCAGCCATTAATGTGTGTGTGTGTGAGTGTGTGTGTGTGTGTGTGTATTCTGTTTATTGTTTTTAAGTTTTTGATTTGGGTCCCTTCACAAAAGGAAGCCTTTGCAGGATATTGCAGTGTGTGTTTTACAGTTTCAGTGTGTTGTACTGTAGAATTATGCCCTCTGTGCAAAATAATGAAGCAAACACTAAAATTAAACAGACTTATTTAGAAGTTGCTGTTGTGCTTCGTAGAGCTAAATTTGGCTATTAGTGATAATTAATGATCGCTGAGGACGATTATTAATTATTAAAATAGAAAATAGATTTATTAATCAAAATTAATAAATGAACGGGGCACCACCGGGAAAAACCCGGACCAATAACCAAATTGATCTCAGTCTCAAGAAAACAGTTCACCTGAAGTGTCAATATCTGGGAGATATTGGCATAACAGGATGAACAGAGAAGGTGTGTGTTCGAGCACTGACTGTTCTCAACCAGCAGTTATTACGATACCTATGCACAGAAGACCAGACCACTTCTCTTTAAATGCAAATAGAATTTATTTACAAGAGAACTATGAACAAGAAATTATTTTACAGGCTAGCGAACATGTGTGTGTGTGTGTGTGTGTGTGAAGGAGAGGAGA
Organism: Lutjanus argentimaculatus; assembly: GCA_034769285.1. Lineage (NCBI taxonomy): Eukaryota > Metazoa > Chordata > Actinopteri > Lutjaniformes > Lutjanidae > Lutjanus > Lutjanus argentimaculatus. The sequence continues at coordinate 13,484,958 of JAWZSL010000022.1, forward strand.
GAGAGAGAGAGAAGGAAGGAGGAGGGGCAGGAAGTTGGTCGTACCACGTGAGGGGAGTGATATGTTCTGGTTCCGGCCACGAGGAGTGACCGCGTGATTTAAAAGGTATGTGGCTGATGGCCTAAGCTCACATGCTCTTAGAAAAGGGAAGAGAGATAAAATGGTAGCACTACACTAGGGGGGTTGGCTCACCACCTATGGGGAGCGAATGTGTAGTTAAACGTGTATGGGTGTGTAGGTGTGTGTGGTCGGTAGGAGGACAGAGGGAAAGAGAGAAAGGAGAGCGGTGGCGGACACGGAGATCGTCTTTGATCACACAGAGACGCGGGAAACGGATTGGGGTCCGTCTGCCGTGGTCGCTGGCTTTTACAGATGAAAGACGATCCGCCGGTTTACACCCCACGACCGACTATCACCGGAGCGGTCCCGTGAAGTGGGTCAAACAAACTCTTTCACACTGGCACGGCGACCAGACACAGAAACAAGTTACCAACACAGAGTAAAGTAGAGAAACAATAACACTGAGATAACTTCCAAGCAGCACACAATAATCAAGGCACTTTAACAACACAGACAACTAAAACTAGCTCTGCCCAGACACTAAGCCTCTTACTTGGCTCGCTTCGTCAAGCGGACGGGCGTCTTCTCGTCGTTATGAGGTTCGGCTCGGCTCCTTGCGGCTCGAACAACGACGGGTCCGTACCAGCTGGCGTACGGTGGCTGATCCTCGGCGGGGATGCGGGGAGGATTCTGATCCTTCACTTCTGCAGGTAACTGCGGGCTGTGTTGCGCAGCGTCCTCGGCGTGGATCCGAAAGTGAAACGTTCAGTTGCACAAAAAGAAAAAGGTAAATCCCTGAGCTCGTCCAGCGAGGTAGAGAACACGTGGCCTTGTTGCCAAAAGAGAGTTAAGGTACCGTTACCCGCTTCCTATCGGCAACGCAGCGTTGCATGGAAGGGCTGCGCCGCACGGAAGGGCGAACGTCGCACGGGAGGGCGAGCGTTGCAGGGAAGAGCGAGCGTTGCAGAAGAGAGCGAACTTCGGGCGTCTCTGGTTGATATAGCAACGGTGACGTCATGGCCGGAAGGCGGGGCGTCACGTGGGTTCCAGGGACTCTCATCCAATGAGAGCCCAGGGTTGGACTCCACCGGATTTCACACCTGGGTGTGAAAACCGCAATGATTGTTGGGAAAAGGAGTTTTCTTAGGACTCCCTTTGTTTGAGCTCTGTGGGGTTTAGGCTGTCATAAATCCATGTAGGCCCCAACTGTCGTAGGCCCAACATATCCCCCCTTTGGTCTGAAGAATGGGGTGCTGGCCTCAGTGTTCAGAGCAACTCTTAGGGCCGACGAGTCTCTGTGGACAAAGCATCAGTGAACCAGTTCATATTCCCGGGGAGCAGGAAAGGGTGGAAACAGTCCATATTCCTGGGAACCAGGAAGGTTAGACAGTCCATACAGTTTGTAGAGTCTTTGGAGTTGAGGGTTTGCAGAGGCTTTTGTGTCTGGGCAGATTAGAGGCAACGTCTGGGCAGACACTTCTAACTTATCTAACTGCTTTTAACAGGTACACAAAATTGAGGAAAATCATCAACATAGCTCATTCTTTGCTGCTTGGAAAGGAAAGAAATGAAAACGATGTTGAAAGGAATGGAGATGGAACAAAGAGAGGAAGAAGAGAAGAGAGAGGAAAGGGAAAGGTTAGAGGTGGGCAGGCTTACGCCTGCTAAGGAGGGATTCCATTCTGAAACGGCACAGACTGATGTTTGAAGCGTGTTTAACACTAAGGAGGTGTTCAGTCTGGCCGGTGTATACCTGTGTGATGTAGGGCAGGTGTTTGGTGTATGAAGCTATGGGACTACAGCATGTGCTCCTGAAGGCAGGTGTGGTTATCACCTGCTTTAGTGCCGCCTCCTTCTCCTTGTGACCGGCTCAGGGCTGTTAAGCTCCGGGTGGCCAGAAGTAAGGAGACAGTCGAAGATGCTTTCCCTGTCACTATACTCAGAGATGCTGTGATCATCGCCTGAGTAATCGGTAGGTGGGTCACAATGCTGGGCCATAATCTCAGAGTATGGCCTCCTAAAGCTTCTGTTCTGTGGGTGTTGTCGAAGCTGATGAACATGGCGGTTACGCTGCGTGCTTCTATGCTGCCTTTTGTCACCCCCCTTGGCTCTGTTGTGAGGGTGAACTTTTGAGGCAGCAGGTCTGTGTGACACCTTGATGCTGGGACTGGCAGGCTCGGTGAGTTTCCACTTGGGGAGGCCAACAGTTTCCCAAGCCATCTGTGTCACTTTCCTTACCTCACCCATTGACATCTTCCCCTGTTGTGTCATGAGAACAACGTGAGTGCGTATGCATGGATGCAGGTTTTTCAAGAACAACGACTTAAAAGTGGGGTTCTCTTCTAACCCTGGTGCATTCTTGCCCTGAAAGTATGCATGCCTCAAACGTTGGTAATAATCCTTGGGATTCTCACGACGGGAATGTCTAATCTGGAGGGCTGCAACCATCCCTGAGATCTCGTCCGCAGTAGAAGCGAATTCTTCTACAAGGGCCTGACGGAGCTCTTCATAGTCATCTCTGACGCTGGGAGGTTGTGACTGTATGAATTTCTTGACCGTTTTAGAACTGGTCTTCCACACAAGTCTAATCTTTTCACTTTGGGTTGCCTGAGGTAAGTCAACTAGGGTACGCTCTAGTTCCCTGAAGTAGTCCTCAATGTGACGATGACAATTGTCTGGGTCAAATGGCTCAATGTCCTTAGCTAGAAACTCAAGCACTTCAAGGCGGGGACTCCGTGAGGTTCCCTCATGTGAAGGCGAGGCTAGGCTAATGTTGCATGCTACAGCTTTCCCTATCACCTTTCCGGAGGGGTGAGCATGGATGAATTTGTCCTGCATCGGTGACTGAGACGGACAGGGGGCAGCGTATCTTCCTAAGGAAGGGCTGCATGTCTCCTCAGGGTCTGTGTCACAGAGGTGGGAAGTCAGACAATTGTTGCTGTTGCTCAGCAGTGGTTGAGGAGCTGACTTCAATTCCAAATCTCTGACTGGGGAAGGTGTGAATCTACCTTCAGTGGAGGAGTGTGACTCTGCGTAGCCAGAGTCGCAGCGGCTGAATGCCTGTGGGGGTGCAAGGCCCTCTGCTCTAAGCTTTAATAACTGCTCTTTGTGTAAACAGAGGTCTAACTCTGCAGAATGCAGGTTCTCTAAATAGCGCATGGCTTTCTTGTTAGCTACCTCAACTTCCTGGAGGAGATAAGCATTTTGCGCTCTAAGGAAGTCTACTTCCTTCTCTAGGGCAATTTGGCTTCCTAGGGGCTGGCTGCAGCTTGTCTCTAGGAGGGGGCTTGCCCTGGGATCAGCGGCTAGGTTGCGTGCTGACTGTGTGGCTTTTGGCATGGAGGGTACCTGATTGACCCGAATTTCTGTGTGGCAGTGCTCTGTCTGCTGCTGGGACTCTCGGTGCAGGTCAAGGTGGTGCTGTAGGACCGTCTTGCCTTGCCAGCTGTCTTGCAGTTGAGTTCGGTGGCAGTACACCAGGAGCATGCCAAGCAGGTCTGGAATGGTGAGTGGCACCTTCCCGGTTGGGTTGCTTATGTGGCCAACCATTTCCTGTAAAAGCTCATCACATGTTTCAACACTAAAATTGCTAATGTTACGTTCCTCTTCTTGAGAGAGAGAGAGGAAGGATACAATGGCTTTCTGTAGGTCTGACTCGTTAAACCTACGAGGAGTCTCAGCTCCAGTCACTAAGTGAGACTTGCGGCTCATTTTACTTGCCAAGTAATGCAAAAAGTGACTTAGGGTTTGCCTTAAGTTGCACAGGGATCAGATTTTGCACAGGGGGCACCCGTGTCTTACAAAATTTCTAAAATTGCACAGAAACCTGTGGCTTACACAATAACACTACTGCTTGTGTAGGGTTATTTGACTCTGCAGTGTGGCTGCTACTAGGCTAAGCTCTTGATATGCTAATTTGCCTTTAGCAGGGGAGGACTTGGCTTGTGGCAGGGGTTGCCATGAAAATGCAAAATAGGTGCAGTAACACTTAGGTGTGATGTCTTCCTTGAGAGAGAGGAAGAGGTAAAGGGGGAGCAAATCTTAAAGATTAAAGTTAGCAAATTTGTGAAAATTGCTATTCTGTCAGAAATTTAACTCACCACTGTCTACACACTGTGAGCAAGATCACACGCCTTTAATGTGTCGGACTAGCAAGAAAAAGAAGAAAGGTTGGTTCAAAAATTTAAATTTGAACACTAGTTTTCAAAGTTCATAAATTCTGGACCATTGTACATCAATATTGCAATAAAGCTGGTTTATTGATCAGCCTCACACGGGGCACCATTTTGTTGTGCTTCGTAGGAGCTAAATTTGGCTATTAGTGATAATTAATGATCGCTGAGGACGATTATTAATTATTAAAATAGAAAATAGATTTATTAATCAAAATTAATAAATGAACGGGGCACCACCGGGAAAAACCCGGACCAATAACCAAATTGATCTCAGTCTCAAGAAAACAGTTCACCTGAAGTGTCAATATCTGGGAGATATTGGCATAACAGGATGAACAGAGAAGGTGTGTGTTCGAGCACTGACTGTTCTCAACCAGCAGTTATTACGATACCTATGCACAGAAGACCAGACCACTTCTCTTTAAATGCAAATAGAATTTATTTACAAGAGAACTATGAACAAGAAATTATTTTACAGGCTAGCGAACATGTGTGTGTGTGTGTGTGTGTGTGAAGGAGAGGAGAGAGAGAGAGAGAAGGAAGGAGGAGGGGCAGGAAGTTGGTCGTACCACGTGAGGGGAGTGATATGTTCTGGTTCCGGCCACGAGGAGTGACCGCGTGATTTAAAAGGTATGTGGCTGATGGCCTAAGCTCACATGCTCTTAGAAAAGGGAAGAGAGATAAAATGGTAGCACTACACTAGGGGGTTGGCTCACCACCTATGGGGAGCGAATGTGTAGTTAAACGTGTATGGGTGTGTAGGTGTGTGTGGTCGGTAGGAGGACAGAGGGAAAGAGAGAAAGGAGAGCGGTGGCGGACACGGAGATCGTCTTTGATCACACAGAGACGCGGGAAACGGATTGGGGTCCGTCTGCCGTGGTCGCTGGCTTTTACAGATGAAAGACGATCCGCCGGTTTACACCCCACGACCGACTATCACCGGAGCGGTCCCGTGAAGTGGGTCAAACAAACTCTTTCACACTGGCACGGCGACCAGACACAGAAACAAGTTACCAACACAGAGTAAAGTAGAGAAACAATAACACTGAGATAACTTCCAAGCAGCACACAATAATCAAGGCACTTTAACAACACAGACAACTAAAACTAGCTCTGCCCAGACACTAAGCCTCTTACTTGGCTCGCTTCGTCAAGCGGACGGGCGTCTTCTCGTCGTTATGAGGTTCGGCTCGGCTCCTTGCGGCTCGAACAACGACGGGTCCGTACCAGCTGGCGTACGGTGGCTGATCCTCGGCGGGGATGCGGGGAGGATTCTGATCCTTCACTTCTGCAGGTAACTGCGGGCTGTGTTGCGCAGCGTCCTCGGCGTGGATCCGAAAGTGAAACGTTCAGTTGCACAAAAAGAAAAAGGTAAATCCCTGAGCTCGTCCAGCGAGGTAGAGAACACGTGGCCTTGTTGCCAAAAGAGAGTTAAGGTACCGTTACCCGCTTCCTATCGGCAACGCAGCGTTGCATGGAAGGGCTGCGCCGCACGGAAGGGCGAACGTCGCACGGGAGGGCGAGCGTTGCAGGGAAGAGCGAGCGTTGCAGAAGAGAGCGAACTTCGGGCGTCTCTGGTTGATATAGCAACGGTGACGTCATGGCCGGAAGGCGGGGCGTCACGTGGGTTCCAGGGACTCTCATCCAATGAGAGCCCAGGGTTGGACTCCACCGGATTTCACACCTGGGTGTGAAAACCGCAATGATTGTTGGGAAAAGGAGTTTTCTTAGGACTCCCTTTGTTTGAGCTCTGTGGGGTTTAGGCTGTCATAAATCCATGTAGGCCCCAACTGTCGTAGGCCCAACATTGCTTTAGAATTGCCTGTATGCATTATTAAATAATTTTTAAACTGGAATTTGGGCTTTGAAATAAAACATAAGTTAACCACTTTCTAAAATTTAACTATACTTTTTTTTTGGTTTTGGTCTATAATGATTTGTTGAGATGTTTTATGTTATCTTTATTTGAACAGTTTGAGCATCTTTCTAAAGGTGTTACGTTCAGGTAGTTAGGGTCAACACTGGAGAGCATGGCTGTCATTGCCACTCATTAATGAGCTGCAATGTGCTGAAAGCTGGTCTGCATACTGTAGTGACCCTGAAAGAACCTGCTGGCTATCTCGCTGAACAATTTATCTCTGTTGGCGCAGTGGAGGCAGGAGGTCTGGAGTTCACACTTAGTTCCCTCTGGACGCAGCTATATCATTATGGTGGAATAAGCCACAAACATAGGATGTCTTTATTTCAAAGTACCAAGGACTCCCTATTAAACCCAGATGTACCATTCTCCTGCAGTGAAGAGCTCCACTGGGAGAACATGCTACACTTTCTACAGCAGTAGGGCAATGCAAGACAACAATTAGACTGCTACAGGCCAATCAACAGTCAAGTTCAACACAACAACACTTGCGTTGTTCATCTGAAAATGAAAGTATGTATGCAACATACCTACAGCAATTCATCAGGAAAGGATTTATAGCTGTAAACTATTCCCTGTAATGATTTATTTGACTTTTGACAGCCAGTTAATATCTGTAAATTGCCCCGTATTTCCATTTCACTCAGGTTTCGACTTCTCATGGGGCTGTAAATGTTTGGCCATTCATCTGTGGTGTTCAACAAACTGAACATTTGAATCTTTTTGTATGTGCTGAATGAGTCGGGATGAGCGCTTTCAACCCTACAGGGTCTGCCCTCACCGACAGCCAATTCTCCATCTCGTCAAGTTCACACAGGACTGGAGAAAACCTCATCAAAAACAGGATTCACAGTCCTCTGGGAGATATTCATTTTCTGTGAGTATGAGTAGTGAAATCCATTGTGTAGCTGACTTTTGTGCTTAAATTAGACACTGATCAACATTGGCAGTAAAAGAGAACAGTAACAGTAAAAGAGATCAGTTAAGCTGGCCTAAAACATACAAGAAAAGGTGGACTAACACTAGCACTTTATAGTAAAGGTATTAATTCATACTGCTTCAATTAGAAAATGATCAACACTGGCATTAACTTGACCTCTGCTCTATGTTTTTCAGTGATAGCACTATCAGAGGACTGTATTAGACTGATAATCAGTCACCATTTACCTTAAAGCCACTCACAAATCATATAGCTTGAAAGGACATATTATTGTGGTATGTCAGAAACAAGGCCATCAATGCTAGAGACCCAAAGGACTACAGGGAATTATACAGTGTCCAAACTAGAAAGGCTTCCTCTTCTGGAGAGAATGAATCTGCTCAGTAAGGTTCATGGCAACTTGAACATTTACATTTTGATATTTCTTCCACAGAAAATTAAATTTTGGGCCTGTTGATGGTGCTCAAGTAAACATTAAGGGTCAGCAAATATAAGCTCAGAGCCAGCCCAAGGCATAAGCAAACCAAATGCCTCCTTAGAGTCCCAGTGGCCCCAAGACCACCTGCTATGTTCCACAAGAGAGCTATATATTAGGCCAGTAATAATCATATAAAACCACTTTTTTTTTTTTTTAAAGTTATTTTTTTTGGCCATTTTTGCCTTTATTTGATAGTACAGCTGAAGTGGAGACAGGAAAGGGGGCAGACAGAGAGGGAATGACATGCAGCAAAGGGCCGAAGGCGGGAGTCGAACCAGCGGCCGCTGCAGAGGACTAACAGCCTCCATACATGGGTTGGACGCTCTACCCACTGAGCTAAACGTCCGCCCCAATGTTAATGTATTTTGATGCAAGCACATTCAAGTCAGACAGGTAACAGACCTCCTCTCCTCTGCTTCAGTGCACACCTCTGCTCCGGCTCAGAGGCTGGCATGTCAATGGATAGATCGTGTCAGTGGATGGATTTGACTGACAGGTGCTGCAGCAAATGTCAATTATTGTGCTGCAATAACTACGATATGATGACGTTAAAAAAACACAAGTCCAACATGACAACGCCTCCAAAACACAAGAAGGCTATTCCCCCACCGCTGCCCAAAGATAAATGAAGAAAATGAAGACAGAGTGCAGAAGTCAGCGTTCAGGTATCCCAAACTCACAAGAGGAGACAAATAATTGGGACTTTGTCATAGGCAACGTTTCACAAAGTTGAGGAAGCTTCCTCTCGCCCAACAACTCACAAAACTGTTAGTTTCTCTGTGGGCAACAAAAAATCAAATTGCAGTTACTGTTTTTGCAAAGTTTGGCAATTTTACTGTAATTTAACATTTGACTTCCTTCAGAAAATAGTGTAAATGGTGAGATCAGTTGAAACCGTGTTCAGCCTCACAAATATCTTGGCATGTAATGCACAAACACAGAGGAACTAAAAATGCCATTACAGCAACATACCAGGACAAACTAAGGCTATTTTACACACAAACAAAAGGAATAATTTAGTGAACTGTTGAATTCACCAAGAAGGGACAAGTGATTAAGAATTTGATATAGACAGCAGTTTATAATGGTTCGCCTGTCTCAACAACTCAGAAAACTCTAAGATTTTTTAAGGGAGTCTGGTACTTTCTCCTGGGTGACAGAGCACTTACTCTACTCTTTAGATTTTGCCTCTGTTTCCTTTGTAGTGCGATATTACAGCAAATAACACAGTATACAGTCTTTCTCTATCTGGCTGTCTCTCTTTCTGTCTCTTGTATCAACAGTGTCCATACATGTCCATTAATCATGGGTGCTGCTTTTATGTCTTATTGTTGTTGAAGACATGTAAATTACAAATCTGTTATATGCATTAATATCATGCAAGGATTGTAATGTAGTGAGTCTATAGGAATTACTTAATGCTGCACAGTAATCAGAGACTGAGCATGTGCGCCTACAGTAGTAGTGTTTACGGAGGCTGCAGTGTATGTATGTTCCCTGTATGTCTCCTATTAAAGCTTCAAAACCGAAAATACTCCTGGAGACTGATTATTGAACATTACATGGATAATGACCACTTTGTAGATGGAATGTTATTGGGACGTACAATATCAAAGGGTTGTCATGTTGTCTTAAAAAAACAAAAATAGTTTTATGAAGTTATATATAGCATATAGTTTTATGCTCTTTATAGCTGTATTTGACTTTAGGAATTACTTTGGGCTGCATTTCATGTGTGAAAGATGCTATATAAATAAAATGTATTATTACTATTTAAAAGTTTTTGGCTTCAGGCAAAGTAGGAGGGCCCCCAAAGAAAATCTTTGTTTCGGACCCCCTGTTGTCTTGGGCCAGGCCTGTAAAAGATTTGTTCAGAGGGCATTTATATCGATTTAAAATTTTAGGGCAATAGCCAATATCACTCAAAATCTCCTTCTGCCTTAAACACAGATAACAACTGACAAATGAACAGGCCCTCCTTAAATCCCATGACTGCCAGAACAAAAACTAAACTTTTTTCCGAGAAGAGATATGAAATCAGTTCATCCCAAAATGCAATCCAGTGTAACAGTAAAATCCAGACGATAACCACTGAGTACAATGAAATCCCCTGACACACAAACGACACAAAGATTGGACATTAAAAGCAATTTGATGCAGGGCTGCTGTATACAGACTGATCCAACCCCCCCTCCCCCGTATGTGACACTGAATACATATAAATAAAAAAGCTGCAAATTGCTGCATCACCTTCACTGTGTGCATGATACCTTTCATAGCGTGGAGACGAACGATGAAGTGAAACACTGAACTGCTCGCTTCCAGGCAAGTGTGTCTTTTTGAACAACTTAAACTTCTAAAGAGCATCGCAGGTTCATCAGGGATGCAGACCGTCAGAACAAGTAAAGGTCAGCCTTGAATCATCTCCTTGTGAACGATCAATGAACTCAGAATTTATTACTGTCATTTCACTGTGGTTTGAACTTAAAACAGAATGTTGCATATTGTCAGTTCTGGACGGGCTCTCAGTAAATGTTTGCAGTGCAAATATAAAATTGTCATGCAACAAAGCCACACATGCAAAATGCAAGTCCCTCAAAAAACAACGAAAAAAAGAAGAAAAACCAGTGGACATACCTCAAACAACTTTTGTGTTGAGATAACCAATCATTCTGTTCACATAAACATTATGCACATGTGCTTTTTACATGTTAGATGTGACATGCAGGCATCATACATGAATCATCTCCCCTGTCACTCATAATTAATCAAAGTGGGAACAGACTTATGCTAATAAAAGAGTTTAATGAGTTGGAGGATTTCAGGCAAACACTGATCTGATTGGGGTTTAACTTAGAAACCATTAATCACGATGTGAAGTGTTTCCGCAGGGGCCAGGGCAGAGAGATTTAGAGAATGGCCTTTACCTCCCGCCGGACAACAAATATTTGTCATTACAAGGACTAATAATGAACCCTGCCCATTAAACAATATGCAGACCCACGGGCTGGACATGGAGGGGCCTGAATCAAAGTATCCATTACATGCTGTGTTTGTTCGGTCTCTGGAGTAATTTAACAACAAAACAGTTACCCAGTAAATTATCAGAAAAAGTCTCCTGGGCTCTCATTGCCAGTGTGTTATCACAGTAAGCAGCATGCAGAGCAGCGATGGTCACAGTCCTTTATGCACAAAGAACTTTGGTTTAGAAACAAAAACGTGATATTTTCTATAAGAAGTAGTTAAAAGCTTTTATCAGAGCTGCTGCAAAGTCGAATAATATCCAACACACAATCAAAAATAATTAAATCCATAGCTCTGTGTTTGTGTTGTTATCTTCATACTGAATTAAAGCTACACAAAGACCAGCAACAGTGCAATCAAGAGTAATAAAAGGGAACAGCAAAGTAATACACACATACATACACACACACACACACACACACACACACACACACACACACACACACAACACACGCACAAACACACACACGCACACACAATACAATGCAAATATTATACAAACATTATCTAATATGCAAAAGAATTTTTGGTCACAGTAATTTTCAATCTGAGCATTCAAACAGGCCTACAGGCAATAAAACAATAGTGATATGTATTGGCAGTAGATACTTCATCAATAGAAATAATAAAATTGTTCAACAAAATGTCCAACTGTTTCACTTAAGAGCATTACATGCAAACCACAATGAAAGTATGTAACAAATATGCCATAAACAGGCACATAAACAGCCTGTCATACCCCTCAGTAATGGAGGGTGTTCTACGAGTGACGCACAAACAGCCAGTCGTTCAACAGGTGTGTTGTTCAATGTGATGGCTGCTGGATCATAAAAATACCTGAACAGAGAAGAAGAGATCTGCTCACCATAAGGCTCTCATTTAAAGTATTTATTTGCGTAACATTTTGCGTTTCACCATCGGTATGTGACACAACAACAGAAACAGTGTGGAGTGAGAAAATGAGTGTAGATGGTGAGGAAATTGCCAATTAAAACAGGTCAACAGTATGGCAGTTTTTTCTTAAAGTCTATTCATTAATTAAAGTCTATTATTATTATTATTATTATTATTATTATTGATCTGATTATCTGACTTGATAAATTAAGTGATTAAATGGTTAAATTCAAAATAAAGTGGTTAAATTTTTTTCTCCTGATTTTTATTAATAACAGGTCATTAAATATTAGGTTAGGTTAGGTTAGGTTTCTTTAGGTTAGGTTTCTTTATTGTCCCCTCAGGGAAACTTGTTGTGCAGCAAGAGTTTACATAAAAACACGATACAAAAGGGCCACATCATCAACAACAGCAACAACAATAAATACAAACCATGAGATTAGAATTATATCATAATTGCTATAGACTAAAATTAAACATTTCACTGTTCACTGTTTTTTTAGCAGTGTTGCCCAGCTTAACATTCAAATATTTTAATATTTATGATTTTCAAGAGCCAATGTTTGGTTTGTCCATTCTGGGCTACTGTAGAGACATGGTGATGCAACATGATGGACGCCATGGAAGAGGACTTCGTCCCTTCATAGATACAAATGTCTCATTTTAAGGCAACAAACACGTACTTGTCTTTATCTGGATGCTCTTCCTGATACAACCCTCACCATTTATCCTTGAGACTACAATTTTGGGAAGGCACAAGCTTTTGCACCCCCAGTGGCTGGAGAACCAGGGTACAGTGTCAGTTCCAAAGACACGTCGACATGTAGCCAGGGGAAGGTGGGGATCAATTGATCCCGTGATCTGCAGCTGAACTAAGCCAGCTGCCCCAATTAAGGTAAAAAAAACAAAAAAACAAACATAGTTCTGATATTCAGGTGATTATACACTAATATAAACATGCTTATGAATATTATATTCCATTCTTGCCATTTTCTGCCAGTAAATCCCTACACACTGGACCTTTAATATTATTTTTTATATTTAAAATCATGAGTCAAGCACTGCTTTGTGAGTTTTCAGATATTTTTTGGAAACTTTCTTTCTATACTTTTAGAAACCAACTTGGGGAAATTGTGGTTCATACAAACCATTTGTCCTTAAATGTCCTGAAAAGCCAATAGCACACACAGACGTGCTTCCCTGCTGTCGAAACCCATTAACAGTTTGTATTACTCAGGTAGACTGTGCAGAGAAAATGTTCTTATGCTGCGTGATTCTCATAATGTCTGTGCCACAGCACTTCCTAAAAATGGCATCTTCCTCTTTTGATATGACAGTATAGATCCAGTCTACACTGGAGAGGCTGCTCCATTATTAAAGTATCACTCACTTAGATTACAGCTGTGATGACATCTGATCATTAATCACCAGCAACAGAGGCCTGCCGCCTTGAAAGTCTATTAAGAGTTAACAAAGAGCAGTCCACACGAATACAGCAATCCTGTGGCCAATTCAGCGAGGTGAGGAACAGAGGTGAATAACAATTTGGAGCTGTGAGAATCAAGCATCTATTTTTCTAATTTAATTGAAGACAAATTGGTTGAAAATCCAGACTTGACCGAGCCACATGTCTCGCAGTCGAGGATCTTCCTAACATCAGGCCTGTCCTCAGCCGCATAATAGAATCAAAATAGATTCATAGCAGGACAATACAGTCCTGCAAAACTGCAAGAAAGAAAACGCATAATGTATTTGACCCTGAACCAAAACCTATTTAATCGCTGTCATTTCAACACTCGGCTCTTGTTTTTCTTGAAATAACAATTATTCATGGTTTATTCTGCGGAGGGAAATGACTGACACTTGCTCTCCTTGAACAATAACACGTTGAATTGAGCTGAGCTACGAGCTGTCACATTAACATGTGGCACGGGAAAGTGTCCGTGGACACTGAAATAAAGACACTCAGATGGATGGGAAAGCCTCTGAAACCCTAAACTGCACATTCTCAGATGAGGGATGCTGCTTATTCTGCCTATTTTGCGTATTTTTCTGATGGATTTACAGATGTAGGTCTGATGATTTCAACTGATGAACACAATAAATCAAGTCTGTAAAGGATTTTTGTGATGCTGAAGTATCATCTGGGTGGCAGCTAAAATAAAAATATTTTATAACGCGTCTTGATGATTGTGACACTGTGAAAGTCTCTATCAGTCATCACACATATCTGCTTCTTCCCCATTTAAAAACAATATGAACCAGATCTACTAAACAAAAGCCAAAATTATAACAGTAGATGAATATTCGTCTATAGGCGACTGTACAGACTTAATGTAATAGTGTAGGCAGATAATTTGGTTTGATCAAAGAAGGAGGCAGGTTGTAATGTGTCCCTAATGCCCTCTAATAACCTCTGATAAGGGTCTTATAGTCGGATATAATACACTTTTGTTTACAGTTTTGTTGTAATGTGTCCCTAATTACCCTCAAATAAAATCAAATAAGGGTCTAATAAATGGTCCAATATTGCATAATAAAGAACATATTGTTTCTAGTTTTTGTCTAATTTAATACAAAGTACAGCTTGTTAAGCGTTATTGGTGTACTGTGCAATAAAGTGCGACCCTGTTTTTGTGAATCTTCTTTGCTTCAGTATCAAATGAAATCGACGGTACACCTTTCTGAAGAAGAACAGCTGCAGATGAACACGTCACATCAAGTCTGTAAAGGCTCGTTGTAATGCTGGAGCATCATCTATGTGGCAGCTAGAATAAAAATGTTTTATAACCCTTCATAATGATAACATTGTGACAATGTGATGGGCAGATTATGTCCTGTCTCTGCACTCCACTCTTATTAATCGCCTATTTGTGAAGCCTTACAGCAGCACCTTAGCTGACATACGTGGAGATTTCTTGAATTTTCATCAACACTGGAGCTCTTAGAAGTTCTTCCTGGGTTTACAGTATCGCCTCCAGCAATGTGACAGTCAAGGATATTTATAAATGGAGAGCGGACAGTCCACATACCTCTTTAGTAGTTTTACTCTTCACTTAGATGGTGGGAAAGTACAAAAGGACACAGAATAGGGGAGACACGCAGGAGGGAGAGCTCAGACAGGATTTGATCCCTGGTCAGTGGGGAGGGGGGTGGAGTTAATAAGCCAGCAATCTCTAAGAGTGAGCGAAGGATTGCTGGCTGCTGGATATTTCCAGAATCACAATGTCCTAAGAATGACAGAGTTATTTTGATGGTGATTTTGATCGATCTGAACTATTGAAGCCCAAATTAAATTAGATTTTCACTATTTTTAAGACACATGAAGTGAAAAACCAGATAGAAGTCAGCACTCATTTATTGCTTGACCTACAGCAAATACTGCTTCTAGCACAAATTACATAATTGACAACTCTGTTCCCTAAAACCTACATCTATACACTGCCTAATGATGAATATAATGATGCCTCCATTATGGCCTGGGAACCAGATGAATCTGTGAGCTCTTGTTTCATTTATTCTGGCAGATATGTCTGCTCCCCCTCCTGTTTAGATTGCACCTGTCCAGGATCTTTTTGGGACAATCACATCTGTTTATCTAATGACCGTGCAGAGGAGTGCAACCTTATTGGCTGTTAAGGTATTTCTGTAAACAACCAAGATAGCTGCTGCTGATGCGGAACTGTTTCTGTCAAACCCACTACTGCATCAGTCTTAAATAAATTGAATGAGATATTTTCTTTAAAAGAAGAAGGAACAACTGCACATAAAGCTGTTGATGTGTACACTATGTCACACGTTTTGGTGTAGATCTAACCATTTGTATACAGACACATAGTCTGCGCACACTGAATATCAAAAATGAACTCAGAGATCTGAGTCTGGAATCTCTCAGTCAGTCTTGACTTTTCTTATTATTCTACAGTTAAATTAAATATGGTGGCAGTGAGTTCTTTGTTTACTGTGAACATTTTGCAAACCTATTCTTATTTAATAAAAAAAAAAAAAATAGAATAGCATGCATTTACACAAATCAGGAAATGATCTAGTGCATTTAACCCATTCAAACTGTGATAGTAGCAGTGGTTGGTATGTTATCAATGTGCAAATTGGGTTTATAGATGCCATGTGGAGTCACTATGATCCACAAAACAGGGACCCACTCATAAGAAATTGCTCCATAGCGCTGAAAGACTTTGCAGGGAACCATTCAAAGACGGTTATAAACAAGACTCTTAGGCTAACACTTAGGCTATGTTAACACTGTGGCCCAAATCTGATTTTTTTGCTCTTCTGTGACATACATCTTTTTCATGACAGTGTGATCAGCACAAAGTACATGAAATCTGATCTTTTCAATTCTGATACGAGCCACTTTCACATGTGGTCAGGTACAGATCAGATTTTTCACAATGTGACCTTATTATGAACAGTCCTATCTGAATCATTTCATTTGACTTTTAGGTCTGAAGTGTCTTGGCGCAAAACTGTTGTGGAGAGACGCTGACAGATTTAGTTAAGTAGCTCCTTGACATGTTGAACTTTTGGATGAAATCTGTTTCTTTGAAGCTGATCATGTCACAGTGCCACCACTCTCACACCACTGACTGATTCCTCATCCACACACACCTCCAAACAGAAGTAGGAACCATTGCTCCACAAAAAGTCATAATTAAAAGTCTTGTTCTCTTTCTCCTTGTCCTCATTATGATCTGCTTATGAATTTACTGACTTCCATTGTATCAGTTTATAAATGAAGCCATAAATGCTGACTTCAGTGGCCTCCATATTTAATTTCATATGACAATGTGCTACGTTTGAAGTCTTTGTTATTCTTCTTTTGTGCATGTGGATCATTTCAGGACCATGTCTGGTTCACACAGCAACATCAACCTTTGACAAGAGTCTGCAGCTAGCATGCTAGCAGCTCTGTGAGGCTGTACTTTGAGCTGTGACACTAATATGCTTACATTTACAGTAAACAGGCATGTTTACCATGTTGAATGTCTTGGTTTAGCATGTTAGCATGCTACTTAGCACTTATCACAAAGCATCAGCTGGGGCTAAGGGGAAGGGAACGTCACTGACCTGTTGATGATGCAACAGGAAAAGTTGAGAGATCACCGCAATTTTAGAGCTATTTCATTCAGAACACAAATGTGAACCTCACGGTGGTCCTTGAGGAAAAGTCAGGAGATCACTAAAGTTATTATGAGAAAAGTTGTTGAGATATTTCATATTCACCAAGCTGACACAATTGGTTGTTTAATTGCATACACTAGAGCCTTGACATATGTTTCCATAATGTATGCATGATTACATTATTTCCTGAGTTATTCTATTAAAGGAATAAAAAGCATCTCTCTGCGTTTCAGATCGGTCTCACTGGGGAAACGTCTCAGAAAGACTTGTTTTGTAATTAATGTTAACCACTGCATGTCTCTGAGCTGCACTGAAATGAAGACAGCTCATTAATAATGCAGAGTTACGCCTTACCATCCCTCGCTTTATAATGCGCAGTTTTCTGTGTTAAATGAGAACCATCTAACTTTCTGTCCTCATCAACCTTTCTGATGATACTGTTCCAGAGCTCCCTGCCTCCCTGAGCCAATTAATGTGGACCTGGAGAATATTTGTAGCTGCAGCCTCTCATACAATTTCAACCCTTCTCAGGGAATCTACTGGAAGTGCTTCTGACTCCTGTGAAATCAATAGAGCTGAGATGCCCTTTTAAGTCTTGATGGTGTATAGCGACGTGTTTTTGTTTGATCTTTATGATTCTGTGGAGGATGGAAAAAGTGGTGAGAGAAGTGCGAAGAAATTGGTGGCAGTGAAATGTCTGTTTTATCGGGTCCCGTATGGTTATGTGAATGCCCTCGCACAAAATAAATGAGGCCACGTGTGTGTTCTGTTCAGGAGGCACGGTAATGAACACTGCACCATTTTTCTTCTGAGGCTAAATGATCTGTCACACGCTTAATGTAACAGGACAGACTGGCAGAACAACTGGCCAGTACACTGAAACTGACGAGAGTTAATTTGGTGTCACATGTTGTATTTCTGTCTGTTCAACAGATATTAGCCACTGAGATTCAATTGAAATAAAAACAAGGTGAAAGTGATTTTTACAGAGAGATTAGTGCTGAAAACAAGTCAATGGTTTAGTTTCTCCGTTCCTACTTCACTGATGATGATGAGATGTCGTTGAAGATTTGAAAAAGCTTGTAAGTGGACCTTGTGTTGACATTTTTTTGTCACTGATCCCAAGGTCAAGAGAGCATGTCTGTACCAAAATTAATTAGTCATGTTAAAATTAATTAATTGCAGATTTAATAATCAGTTAACCATTGGAGTCATTAATCAAGGCATTAATGCTCATTACACAGTAGAAAATAAAATTGTTGGATGGATAAAATGCATCGAATGATTAGTTTGCTACAAAGTAGAACTTTCAGATACCATTAT
The DNA here is from genome assembly GCA_034769285.1 of Lutjanus argentimaculatus. Taxonomy (NCBI): domain Eukaryota; kingdom Metazoa; phylum Chordata; class Actinopteri; order Lutjaniformes; family Lutjanidae; genus Lutjanus; species Lutjanus argentimaculatus. The sequence goes on from JAWZSL010000022.1 coordinate 13,502,912, forward strand.
TTTGTCAGACTGATGTCCCCAAACTCACTTATGTGCTCAAACTTAACTATTTTTATTCCCTTATGACTGCATTTTAGCAGGTAACAGCTAAAAGAGTTACCATGTTTAATGCTAATGTTCATATGCTATGAGGGTATTAATGGCAAAGTCAAGGAATAAACAAAGTAATCAGGATTCCTCCTCTGGGGACTGTGAATAACTGTATATGCACCAGATTTAAGAACATTCCAGCCATTATTGAGGCATTTAGCTTCCCAGTGAGCGTTAACTGGGATTTCCACATCGATATCTTGTTGAAAACTGGTTGATTTTCAGTTTGACCGCTTTTTAAACTCTTTTCAACCAGCTGAAACGTGGTTACAAAAAACAAATGGTTTAATCTAATAATTTGCTCAGCTATCAGTTGAAAGAGATGGGCTATTGATTATTCTGAGGCACTTCACCAAAGTCATATTTCACTGGCAGGTGAAACAAAGACAAAGGAAGGATCATTTAGATGTGGTGGCTGAGTGGGTTGGACATAGGTCTTTCATTCAGGCAACTGGGTTTCAACTCCTGTCTGAGGATTTTTTTTTTCTGGTATCTTTTTCTGAGAAATTTGACGATAAGCTATTTGCACATTGTGGGGGATGAAAAATGTCCCAGTTGCAAATTCCACTGAAAAATGGTTGAAATGTGAACATTCAATCAATGTCTTCAAATAGCTGGTGAAAAAACTTTCACTTTGAACCAATTCCGAATGTTTTTTTCATGGAAACCTTTACCAAAATTATTTTGCAAATGTCTTTTCAACTAAAAAATGCTCAGGCAGTTTTAGACTGATTAGACCGATGTACCGGATGTAGACTGTGGGTGTAAGCCCGTCATAGGCCCTATTTCAAGAAGCATCCGCTATCTGCATCTTACTGTTTACAAAATACCTGTTGCTATGGGAAATGACAACAATGTCAACATTGCAACCTACACACTAAAAATAGCTAGTTACCATGTGGTCGCTAATTTTACAAATGTAAACATGCTATCAGCTTTTACCTTTTCTTTTGTGGTGATCTAGCCATTTTAATGTCAGGGCTCACCTTCAAACATGCAAATTTTCCACCAAAACAAGTTCCACCCTGACACAGGAGCACCGTCGCTACATCCTGGGCTTTGCATCACACAAGATGTTTGTGATTGTTTTAAAGAAATACAAATGCTGACTGGCATCCACAGAGCTGCTAATATGGCTAAAATACATTTAAAGCTTTTTAAATACCAATATTTGTTTGATTTTCTGTGTTATACAGGGATATGCGATATGGAGTTTTTTCAGCGTATGCAATGATAGCCAGTAATTACTTGCTTCTCATGGCTGATACCAATAAGATAATTGACAATTTCACAAAACCTGTGTTTTATGCACACCTGAAGGTGCTTTATTTTTTCTAGTACAGTTCATCAAAAAACTCGAATACACGAATATACTTTGGCTTTTATACAGCATTTTATCTTATTTAAATGCTTTGACATATCTGTCAAATCAGAATCATATTTATCAGTTAATATACACGGATATCGATATATACCGATATAGCTGCAATAGGCCAATATTGGCTGATAATTTATCAGCCCTGATATTTATTGTGCATCTTTAGTTTTATGGTTAGAAATTGCATATTTTGTTTTTGACTTATTATATAACAAACAATTAGACATTGGTTGTTTTTCTGACAACTTTGTGGAGGCATTAATCATTAATTTTACCTTTATTTTCATGTTCTGGCTAAATTGTTTTGATTCTAGTGTGCCTAAATAAATGATTTTCTTTCTGCCCATGTCCCCCATTTAAACTAACTATTGATGAATGTTATTTTTTTACTCCATGTTCAGGTTTCCATTGTATTAGAGGTGGAGCTATATTTCATGTTTCATTTATGTCTGTGTTTTAAAAATGATTGAGGGAGGTGTTTGTGATTTGATTGCTTGTTTGATTGGTTATTACAGCCTGTAGGATGAATTTTTAATTTAATGCCTGACAAAGATTGAAATGTTGCTTTGAATTATTAATTTAAAAGATAAATGATTGATTAATTCATAATAAAAAATAAGTGTTATTTGCAACCCATTGATAGGCAGACAGATGGCCCAGCTGACAACTTGTGCACAAAGCAGAGCGACACATGTGGAACGTGCAAACACATTGTGTTACTTGCTATAAAGACAAATGTGACAGTTAATCAAAATGGAGAGATACTTTATGTGACGTGCTGCCAACAACCCAAACATTGTGACAGATAATCACTGAGGGCCAGTCTAATACAATGAACATCACTCAGTCACTCATCAAGTTGAATAAGAGCCGCTTCAGTCTGAGTTAAACCAGCCTGTGTCCACGGTGTTGTTAAAGTATTTATCTTGAAACTATGAACTGTCAGCTTGTGACAAGTGTGCAATATTCCAGCTTTGTAATTTTCCACAAGTGACATCTTATCAGTGTGGGACCTCCACTGATTTTTGCTAAAAATTTAAAGTGACATAGAAAAAACAAGATTGAAACTTATAAAGCACAAACCTCTGGTCCAATAGTTTGCTTACTGATGAAGAAAACTTTTGCTACAGCATCATTAAGCTGCATTAAGATGGTAGATTTATGTGATGGAGGCTTGCTGGTGCAGTGAATGGTCTCAATGTTTGGGGCAGGAAATGTCTGTTGTGATGATGTCTGATAGAAAAATGCATCATGGCTACTTCTCTCTGCATACAACTGGTGTTTGGCTAACTTCTGTAGTGTGTTGATGCTTCATAATTAAGAGAAGCCCATGACTGTAGACACATTGCACAGTGTCTATATTTGGCCTTGTGTGTGCCTGTGTAAATGAATCTTTTTTTTTTTTTTGCTTTTAGTGTTTAAAAAACAAGACTCCTTCCTGTGCATGCAAATAAAATGACATCACAGTCTAAGCTGGATAACCAAGTATAATACATAGAAAATTAAGATTAATATCAGTAGCTCCAATTTAAAAAAGACCTCAATAAACATGCAAATTATTGAGCAAGTGTTTACTTTTTAACTTGCGACCAGGGTACTCTGGAGTGTTTTATGTCTTACATAAATGCATTTTTGTAAAATTATAGCCTCTGGTTCATTAGTCTGAAGATGAAAAGGACTGATTCTCTTTTCAGGAGTACAGATCATCTTTTTAGATAACTATTGTACAGCCAGCCTTTGTGTGGATGTGTGGATGTGTGTTTGCGTGTGGTGGATTGTCTTGCATGAGTAAATTTCTTTAATACTGCATTTTCATTTTGTTTTGTACATTAGTTTTCACTGTGAAATTAACTGTCTGAAAGGACAAGACTGTCTATAAAGCTGGAGTTTAAACAATTTTCTATGTGTAAGTCGCAAATCAAAAGAATGAACAAATCCAAGCTTGTAGGAGCAATATGTAAGACAGTTCAAAATTGAGTAGTGGGGTTCAAATAGTGAGTTGAAGCCACACTGGAGCCTATTTAATATACCATGCTACCATACTATGGTTGAGGTGAGTTGTTCTCCCTCGCTCCCATTCCTGAGACTCAAAGCTCAGGCTGACTGCCTGAAGGCTGCAGGGACACTGAGCATGAGAGCAAGACGAGCACAACATTATAATTGGACAACAAGCGACGATGAGTAAGTTGATCAGCTGTTTAGAACTGTCAGTTGTCTGTTGATGTAAAGCTAAGCTTGCTATCCAGAAAACAAAAGCCCACTGCTGTGAAAATACACAGTCTGGATTTGGAAATCAATGACTGCCTGCTTTACTTCCTGCCAGACTCCATTAACATACTGCTCAATTTAACCATTAACATCTACTCCTTCTAAAAGGTTATTACAATTCATAAACAGACACCAGAGAAGCCGGTATTATAACTAAGCATGTCTGAGGACATATCATGGTAATTTTATGATTTAGTACAATGAATAAATTACATGTAAAACATTCTTCATTGCAGAAATGTGGTCTATAATTGCTACGTGTCAAGTGTAAAAAATATAGTTGGTATTATTGCAGGTGTGACAAATTTCCATCAGGTTATATTTACTCCAAAATTCAGCTGGAGACAGAGCTTACCTGCCAATTGAGTAATACAGTAAAAGAGATCAGTCTCAAAATAAACTGTCTCTGAATTTTAATTTAATCACGCACATCCTGTAATTAAATAGCTAAGAGTTATTGCAAAAGCTGAAAAGGCTGCTCAAAGCCAAGGTAAAGCACAAAACCAAACTGAGTGCATGTCTGACGAGATGTGAGCAAACTATGAGCTGAGACGTGATGGGCAGGTACTCATATACATGATAATTTGATGCTGCCTCTGCTGTTTGTTCCTGCAGTGCAGCCTGAGAACAGACTTCACCACTTGCTCCATGTTCTTGGAAGCACCGCTCTGTGGTCTGTTCCTGCCACACTGGTGGCACTGTGGGCATGTGAGTGGAAAGCTGTGGGCAGCTCCAACAGTCAGACATAATATAACACAAACACCATCCAGCCTATTTGGAGGGCTTTTGCAGCCTTGAATGCACCGTTTTTAGTCAAGGTGTACTCATGTTTGGGAGTTTGAGTGGAACCTTGAACTTTCTCCTTCGGTTTATGACATCCAAAAGGTTAGAAACTAAAAATATAAACTATAAAGACATCGCACCTGCAGATTAGATTCAACAGGGGCCATATGAAGAAGTGACAGAGGAAGATAAGAGGCACAGAGGAGGGTGGGGGGTGATGTTCTGGCAAACAACCAATGTAAGAACATTTTGTGCCCTGGTTTGAAGCCAGCTGGTAACCTGCAGGCTGCCTGTGTCTGATTGTTTGTGTGAAGTGATCCTACATGAACCTCATGGAGCTGTCTGTTCAGCACCATGGAGCTCTACTGACAACAAACATCTGCAGCGCTGAGAAAAACAACATTGTACACAGTAAAAAGTAGAATCAAACTTGTGATCTTAGTGGTACACTACAGAGGTGGTGTATATCAACATCATGATATGTGACGAGATATCATCTTAGATTTTGTATATCGTTCTATCATGATATGGCATCAGTGTTGTCTCTCCCTGGTTTTAAAGGCTGCATTACAGAAAAGTGATGCAATTTTCTGAATTTACCAGACTGTTCGAGCTGTTCTATTATTTGCCTTTACCCGCTTGGTCCTGCTAAATGTGTTAATATTTTTCAAAAGCACCAACAGTCGTTCCTATAATATTGTCTAAAATGAATATCAAGGTATTTGCTCAAAAATGTTGTGGCTTTTGATTTTGTCCATACTGCTCAGCCCTAACACCACTACAAGTAAAAGTTCAGCATTCTTAAACCTTAATAAAAAATATTTGGGCTGCAACGATAAATTGGTTAATTGATTATTAATTGTTTATTAAATTAATTGCAAACTATTTTGATAATTGACATTTTGAAACAAGCCACCATCAATTAATTGAGAAAAATAATAACAGACTATGAAAATAATCGTTAGTTGTAGCCCTAAAAAGTATTTATTATAGGAAAATTTACTTAAAGTGATAATTCTGCAGTAAAATGGATCCTGTCAGTGTGTCACTCGCTGTCCAGTGAAAACCACTTATCTCCAAAATGTCAACTTCTCAAAAACAGCCATGTTTTCAGTTTTGTGCTCATGAATTTTTCAGATGATCCAGTGGCTTTGTAAATGGTTTGTCTGGCTTAAGAAATAGAAGAATTGTCTCAACCCATAAAGGAGCCCTCCCTCCTTCAGTTTTATGTAAAAATTCAGAATCACCAAATCTGGACATAAGTGGTTTTCACAGTACAGCAGTGATATGATGTTTTTAGACTGATATTACTACTGCATTATGAGCAGGCTATGTTGCATTTTAAAACTGTAGATAAACTACTTTATATACTCTTGATTAGTAAATTAAATATTATTATTAATATTATATAAATTATTTATAAGTCATATCGCCCAGCCCTAATATATAGGTGTGTTTGCATGTGTGTGTGTGGTAGCCCCATCAGCAGACATGAAGCCTCTGGGTGTAAACACTGCAGCCAAACGTCCCCCTTAAAATGAATTACAGGCCACTGAGAAATTGTAAAAGATGTATGTGACTGAGAAGTGTCTTAGATTATAACCTCGCAGCGATGCTGGTGAGAAAACTTGTGCAATGAGCCTTTGGATATGGAAGTGTGCACATCAGGACCTCACAGGAGTCCCTGCCCAGCAGAGCAGAGGGGTGACCACGCTACACTCGGTGACAGGAGTGAAAACATCTGTGCAAAAAATGTGTCATAACAAAGCATCTATCGCAGAAAAAAATACAGATGAATGATTAAATGTTTGCTTCATTTTTTCCTCACCTGTACCAGTCCAGCCCTCTGTCATAGTTTCTGTCGAAAAAGTGCGGCTCTGTTCCGAGAGCGCGCACATCTGGATGTATCCGGATGAACTCCAGCACCGCCCGGGTGCCTCCTTTCTTTACACCCACTATTAACGCATTAGGCAGCTTCTTATTCCCATATTTCTGCGCAACACTCATGTTTCTCAACTTCATGTCAGCCCAGTGACTCCCAGACGAGGCAGGGGCTTTACTTTGGTCGCGGACATCACTCGCTCCTCGTTGGGCAGCAGACTCATCCAGAGCGGACCTGACTTCCAGCGAAGCGCAATTGTCCAATTTTCCAAGAAGTTTCTTCCCTCCTGCGTTCTTGCTCGGCGGGCATCTTTTCCCCTCGTAACCCTGGTTTGTCATGATTGTGCTGCGACAGAAGAGAATACTATAGCATAAATATGTGCAGGACAGTGATACAGTGAATATGAAGGCGAATCTGGCGCTGAATCTGTTCGTAGATGAGAGGAACCTATGTGCCATGTCTCCATGGGTTCAAAGTGCTGCATGGTTTTCCATCGGAGTCCTCCTCCTCCTCTCTTGGTCTGCGGTTGGAGTCTGGCAATAATATAGGTTCTAAAGTCAGACAGACTGGCATATGAGGATAGGGGTGGCTTCTCGAAAGGCATCAACTGCGCGTAAGTCGCGTTATTTCTTTTCATAGGCTGTTGAACTGTGCGAGAAAACTTGGGAGCAGAATATGATTACAGCAGCTTCCAGGAGGCAAAATGGGTCAGTCCTCCTTCAAACAAGTTGCTCATAAGTAGTTTGAAGTGAGACATTTGGCTCACAATACTGATGCCACTGTCTTTAAAGGAATCCCACGGGAACTGGACGCCCATCTTTCTCCTCCTTCCCCTTGTTGTGTGCCGACTGTGAGAAAAAAGAGAAAGTCCAACGCGTCCTCAGTGTCCCTAAAACTCTCACCAGCGCGATTGTTCTGCTCGCCTCCGAGGGGATTTCGATGCTCAACCCACCTTTCCCTTTCATAATGAAGTTGTGAAGATATATGCACTTAGACTACCGGCTATAAATATTTAATCAACCCTCTGACGTCATGCACATGATCATAATTCTATATGCGTTTTTTTCCTTTAAAGGAACATCCCGAATATTTAAGGTCAAATCATATTTGTAGATTTAAAGATGCAACATAAAGATGCAAGTAATCTTTAATCTTTAGCTCCATTACATCAGGATGTCAGAGCTGCACTGTTCGCATCAACAGAGCCTTCTGCAGTTTCATAAAGTTTGTTTATTATTTAAATCAAACTCAAACTCAGTTTCATCCTGGGCCACATCAGAATTAGGGTTACCCTCAAAGGGTCAGTTGTAAATATGAGACTATATAAATGTGTCTACTTGTTATCATATTACATAATTGCATCTGCATTTGATTGATTTTAATCATAACTTAATAATTAATAACTAATATACAGTAAGTATATTAATTAAGAGTCAAAATTAACAATAAGGGTTGTTTCAGTCTATGTTGCCTACAACAAAGTTTAAAATCCAAAATGTACATTTGTTTAAAAATTGAATGGCAGCATTTTGCTAAGCTGCTACTATCAACATTATGAGCTACAACCACTTGGCTATTGGAACATTATCTAGCAAACTGACATCTAGTGGCTGGACACCTTCAATGTGTGAATAACCAGGGTTGGAAGTAACTAATTACAAATACTCAAGTTACTGTAATTAAGTAGTTTTTTTTGGGAGTACTTGTACTTTTATGAGTAAATTTTTAAGTCTCTACTTTTACTTGTACTTAAATATTCATCACACCATTTAATCTACTTAGTTACTGTCAAAATTCTGATTGAATACTGAGTACAAGTTTAATTAATATCCAAACCTTTCATCTGCATTTTTATAGCCAATAAAAATATCTGACTACTAACAAGTGAATGATATCCAAGACAGAAGCACAGGTTTGGAGTAAGGATATTAATGATTTATTGATTAATCAGCATCAAGAATTTAACCAATTAAAACTAAACTAAACTAAACTAAACTAAAACTTAAAATGAGAACAAAATCACAAAACGAAACAGAAAATGAAAAAAGTTACGTCAAAGAAAATTAGAAAAAAAGTTTAAAAACAACGTGTTTTGTGTCTTATACATTATTAATCATTAATTGATTGTTAGCATTTTCAACTATCTGAAAAGAAGAATTTGGACTGAAGACTTGGAGAGACACAAAAAACCTTCATTGAATGTCTGCTGTTTGTAATGTATTAAACATTAACAGTTAAATGTAACTAATACTCTGAGTAGTTTTTGAGACAAATACTTTGTACTTTGTTCTACCACCAGTACTTTTACTTGTAATTGAGTATTATTTTACTAATGTAACGGTACTTGTACTTGAGTACAGATTTTCAGGATTCTTTTCACCACTGTGGATAACAAAATACCAACTGGGACTTGTAGTTTAAGGACACCAAACTTCTGTAATGCAGTATAGAATTGTTTTGCGCAAATTATATTCTTTGCAAGCTCTCATGGGCCACATAAAATGAGGTACTGGTCCAGATTTGGCCCCCGGGCCATGAGTTAGACCCATGTGGTTTTAATGGATCCTCATTAGTTGCTACCAGCAGCTATTTTTCCTGGGATTCACACCACACAATAATGTCCATAATGTATTAACCTTAATCCCACTTGTACCCACAGACCCCATATATATTGTATAGGTTTCTCCTTGTAATATCTGTGAGGTGCTTTATTCTATTAGAAGAATTTTTCATGACTCTCTCAATCAATTTGTTCCTAATGACCAGTAGTGGAAGAAGTCCTGCAACTCAAGTGGAAGTACAATTACTGAAATATTACTCAGCTACTGGTGTTAAAAAAACTTAAAGGTCCAGTGTGTAGGATTTAGCAGCATCTAACTGTGAGCTTGCCTACATTTCCTTGCATGTTGGAGAACCTACGGTGGCCGCTAAAGTCACAAAAGGCCATATCTACATTCAGTGGTTGGTTTGTCTATTCTGGGCTATTTGTTCAATCCCTGCTAATACCTTTAATTACTTTTATTGCAATGATCAAAAGTTCATTAATCCAGACAATTGTTTCTTTCATGTACACTTCCATGTTTGCCATGGGTCCTAATTTAAAGTATCAGACAAAAATTCAGCAGACAGATTTCCTCATGTCGTTGTAAACAATATACAAATTAACTGTAAATTTCCTAAACCAATAATCATCTGATGTGATTATTTACATAACTAATAATGCTTTGGGAAGTAATAATTTAATATTTTACTGTGATGTTTGTTTTTTACAGTAGTTGTTCTTGGGTTTCCCCAGGGAGCCCACTCTGTGTAGTTAAATATGTTAAGATGATGGTTGATAATATGTCTAATTTCAGAGGAATCCATCACAACACCTTGGTTTTGAAAGCAGCTATCAACAGTTTTGTAATCATTTTTCTGCTGCTTTGCAACATGTTTGCTTTTCACTTGAAACAGAATGATTCATCAAGGCAGAGCTTTCTCTACGTGTTGAGCATTTTCTTTAAAACACACACACACACACACACACACACACACACACACACACACCCTGGGCATTAGCGGCCTCTGAAAGTCAAGATCACACTTAATCCTCTGTGTTGCCATGATGCAAGCTGGATGCAGGAATGCAAAGTATTCAGCTCTTTCAATGTCATGGTTAAAGTTTTTTCATTATGGGGGAGTGAACATCTTATGCAGTGTCTGGACAAACAGCAGCTGCATATTTCACTTTCTTCTCCAGAGACATCCGACGTACACTGAGAACATTCCATTTAAATTATTTCAGGGCCATAAGTCAGTTGTAAAAAGAATGAATCTGTACAATGAATCTACCTTAAGACTAGAACTTCTTTTCAGTGGTGAAATCCATTTGAGTCTAATAATAATTTTTGAAAATATTCAGCACTTATTAAACAACCTCATAGATTTAGTTTAAACCAGATAATTACAATAAGTAAATTACCATTAGGCTAACATTTAGATACGTGTTTTTTTGTTTTTTTTTTGAGGTTTTTTTTTTTTGATAACACTTTATCTGAAGGGGTGCATAACACTATGATAACCATGTCATGACACCCGTAATGAACATGAAGGAGTCTTTATGAATGGTTATGACTATTGTCATTCAGTCAGTTATTTCATTTCCAATGCAAAGTTAACATGGTTTGAAATGTCTTTGTTATGACAACTTGATTATTGTCTTGATTAATGTAGTTGTAGTTGTAGTTAATAAAGTTGTCATAACAAAGACATCTCAAATCATGCCAGCTTTGCATTTAAGATGACATTATTGACAGAATGACACTTGACTGTTGTGAACATTCATAAAGACTCATGTTCATGACATGTGTCATGACATGGTTATGACAATGTCATGAAAGTCCCTTCAAATTAAGTGTTGACATTTTTTGTTTTTTCCCTCAGTCCTTATTGTCCCACTGATCAGTAACCGCTCAGTTTATAAACTGTGTCCAGATGGGGCCACTGAAATTGGTTGGTTTCTTATTTTACAGTTAATGTTACTAATTATCTGATGTGCACTAATAGTTGTACAGTTAAACTTTTGGGTTCCATAACATTCCTGTTATAATGTGTTATGTATCATGTGTAAGGCAGTTCACTGTCATTCAGATTGGTTGATTGTCCTTTTATTTAAAAAGACACATACATATATAGCTGCCAATTATGGGTGTTATCAAGTGTTATGAACAATATTAATTACTGATTTATTTCATCTTACTTTATTATTTTATTTTATTTTACTTGGGAAGGGTCAGTGCACATTAATTAACACGAGCACTTAAGTCCATCGTGTAAATGTACTACATTTAGCTATGCAGGCTAATTTTCATCTGCAGTCCCTGGCAGGTTGATGGTATATGAAAAAACATTAAAAGATACTCACAAAAGCACATAAGCATGAACAACAAAGAATTACAAATAGTAATATATTAATGATGACACAACCATATATAAAAACATTAAAGAAAACAAAAGAAAACTACTCCAGGCTACTACCTTATGTAAAATATCGTATATGAGCATATAAAGCACACAGAAGCATATTATGCATATGCGACTCGTTAGGAGGGACAAGTGGGACCAGCAATTGTATCAGGATGGTTAGGCCCCCCTTTAGCAGCACCACTGATGTCCATATTCCACAGAATAATCTGCAACTACTGTCCAACAAGAGTAGGCGTCTCAAACACCTGTGGAGGTGGCCAGGGTCTACCGTATTATGCTGGTGCCAGTGCAGTGACTAGGTGTGAGGCCCCACCACATGATGAACAGGCTGACCTAATGATTCATATGTCAGAGTCATATCCAGTAGTGACAGTTTCAGTGACGGAGTCTCCTTTTCCGAACTCCTCTGCTTCAGCTCAAAGTTCAAGCTGATGTACCAGGAGTAATTGGACATGCAGCATTTTGCTCTCCAGGCTGCTGCTGGTGGTGTCTTGGTCTATGAGGTCAGTTACGTATGTTACTCCTCATCTGATCTTTCTGAGTCCTCAGATGGTTTATTTGTTTCAGTCTGCTTGTGTGTCTTTCTTAGTTGAATATGAGGTTTGTATCCTCCCACGGGGCCTCTGGCTTGTCCCTCAGGTACATTATAAGAAACTGACATGTGTTTTCCAGTTAGGCCGGACCTGATCTGAACTGTTTCTCCCCTTTTAAGAAACCACAACATGTACTTAATCTTTCCAATATGAGTGTGATTTTCCAGGTCCTCTGCACTCTGACGTATTCTTCACAAGGACCTGGACTTCTTGATGGTTTTGGACACGGCTTCATTCATTTGCTGAAGCCACATTTGAGCATATTCCTGGTGGGAGTTACATCCTTTGGGCCAAAGGTTGAATCAATTGGCAAATTTTCTCCCAAACAACAAATAAAAAGGAGAGTAACATGTTGCTTCAATGGTTGTGAAGTTCTTAAAATGCACAGCTTTATTCACTTTTTCACTCCAATTTCCCCTTTTCTTGTCACCCAAGGTCCACTGCATTAAAAACAAGGTGAGATTACTTTTTCAGTTGAGTTTCCTTGTGAAGGGAATTTGCAATGCCAGTGTATTTTTGCAGCAGCTGTCTGAATAACAGGTTCTCAAACTCTTTGCCTTGAACCTGGTGTATTTTGGCAGGAAAACCAAATTTCAAGGCGTTTTCTCTTCTGCTATTTTGCCTATTTTATTTTGGGTTGGACAGGCAAACTTAGTGAAGTTGTCTGTCACTAAAATATTTTCATATGCTCCCATGCTTTTGCTTTTCAGCCTAATTCCCCAGGCTTTCTGACGTGTGACAACAGATCTCGCATCCTCAATATGCTGTGTGAATGTTGTGCCTGAGACTAAGAAATCATATGGAATGCATATTTTATCACTGAGACCTTCAAGGCTCTCTGCCATGCTACGCTAGATAGCTGAGGGTGTGTTTCTGAGGCCAAATGATATTCTGTTCCTTTCGCACAGACCCAACAGGGTTGTGAAGGCTGCATTGCTTGGAGTATTTGCTGGTGCTACTTGGCGATGGGTTCTGAGACTGCATTTCAGCCAATTCGTTCCGCCTCTTTTGCACTCCGCACAAACTTGTTTACCTGCATGCAACCAAAGCCCACTCAGGCGTGATTGGTCAGTACTACTGGGACTACAAATGGATTACAAATGGACTACAAATGGAAACGAGAATAACTCCTACATCTTGTCCCTTGCTTTTACAGATTCTGCGCTCATATGCAGAAATCTGTTTATAGAGATAAGCTGGTAAGTGGCCCCAGCCCCCCAAGACCCTCTTAGGATTAGCAGGTATAGCTATTTGATATATGGAGATAATTTTGAGTCGCTCATCCGATAAAGGTTTCACTTCAGGTTCAAAACGCATTTCAGGTGTCATTTTGGGATATGTTTTGACAGGGCAGCTAATGCACTTTTTTTTGTCCTCCTGGGAGTATTTTTTACTGGATAAGTAACAGTATCATCAGTAGCATTCTGAGTTAGGTTTAAAAGCTTAGCAGTAATTTCTGAGAGGAGCTTCTCTGTCATTGGGCTGAAGCTAGTCCTCCCTATCTCTCATCATCTCCTTAGCAGCCCTATTGACCCCCTCTATGTTGACTGATTGAACATTTTGCCATTTTTTTTAAGATAATCTTTTTGGCTTTTGTTGCTATTTTTGATAGAGACAGCTGAAGACATGACAGGAAGCGGGGCAGAGAGAGAGGGGACAACATGCAGCAGATGGGCTGCAGGTGGGAGTCGAACCGGTGGCCAGTGCAGAGGACTGATAGCCTCAGTACAGAGGGTGCATGGTCCACCATCTGAGCCACAGGGGCACCCCAACATTTTGACATTTGTTGTGGGCAGGGCTTTGGTGGGGGCTGAAAAATTCCCCAGACATGTTAGCTAGGGCTGGGTATCATTTAATTAAAAAATTTAAAAAATACCAATACCAGTACCCTTATATGAATGAGGTACTTCATAGCTTTCCTAGATCTGGGTACCAAAGGATTGGATGCAGGTATTGTTTGATTAGAGAAGTTTCAATACCACTTGGCACAGGATTGTTTCAACTGATACCTTAAAAGGTATGAAGCACCAATACATAATCCGAACGTTAGCAAACACTAGCAAGTTCTGCTTATTGTTTAACAGTGGCTCAAGAAAATCATACTTCTTCTGAATATGTGCAGTCACTCACTCTCCAGGACTGCAAGTGTTACCTGAAAAAGTTCACATTAATAAATGGGACCAGACTGGATGATCCATTCACACTCACTCAATGGATGGACAAGATTTCTACAATTGCCATTGGGTTGGGCAATTGAGGCCTTTGCCAGTTGTTTGTCTGTTTGTTTTTGGGTGATTTTAGTTGTTTTATTTTGCTAATTTAATGGTCTCCAGAGTGACAGGCACTGCTCAGCGCTGCTCTGGCTCGGGATGCTGCTGTTGGCCAGTGGACCCTCACTGAGCCGGGAGGATGAGTGAGAGGAAAACAGCCTGTAGAGCCAGACTGTTTTCACATCTAACACAGTGAATTAAGGATTTATTTCGACCAAACCAGAGCTGGTGGTTGCTGAACAGTGGACAGACTGGACAAGACAGTTCTGGTGAGTTTCATGTTGTTTCTGTCTGTTGAATTTATATGAGGTGTGTTTTACAGAGCCAACAACGCAATTAAAGCTTGTCTTAGTTTGGTTCATCTTATTGTGTTTGACTGTAGCTGTTTTCATTTTTTTTGACTGGCAGTGCCAGCTGGTATGTGATAAAACTTAAATTTGGAGCCATTTCTACTTGATTCTGGCATCCAACAACACAGCAAGATCACACTTGTTAAGCTTGTTTATGTGACCTACTACTCTGTGTTTGTGTTTAGTTTTTCCTCCATTTTGCCCTAATTTTATGCCACATCATGATGTAATTGTGACATCCACCCAAAAATGATCTATTATGGGTCTTTGCACTATGTCCTTGCTCATCAGTTCTGGAAGTAGTATCTCATCAGACCCTGTTGTTTTAGCTTTGGATCATACAGACTTAGACTAACTTCAACCCAGCACTGAAGGGGATTTCTGAGCCGCTGGCACCTCTTAAATCCGGCAGTTTATCATCACTTAACAGGTCACTGATGGGATTGATTTTTACATCAGGTAAGTTTTGGCCTGCCATGCCTCACTCATGACAGATACTTGTGCTTCTGTGTCCAACAGGGCTTGACCCTTAATGCAATTCATTGTGCACCAGACAAGACACTTTCTGCCTCCCAGCTCTGCAACTTGTTTGCATTTTGTATGAGAGCTGTACGGGTGAGAGGGCTCGTCTTTATGTTTCAAAATGTGCTGAGGGGGGTGAGTTGGCAGTTTTTTCTTTCTCACCTGCTTTGTGTGCAGGTTTGTATTTGCAGCAGTGTGTTTCACTACCACTACTATCCCGTGTCCACACTATCAACTCCAACTAACCATCCTCTTTGGATTGCAGTCTTGTGCCACAGACAGCTGATTCTTCCGTCAACTAGTGAGTGCAATAAGGAGTGTATAACTCTGTAAATGTTAAAGTATATTATTAAACAAAGTGTTCTATTAAAGGAATTGTACAGGTATTTAAAAATGATAATTTTACACGTACCCTGAATCTTCCTGTTTGCTTCAAACCGTCTTTTTCATGGTGTTTTGCTGTGGTTGTGTGTTGTATGGACGTCCTTTGAAGCACCGACTCAGCAACAACAACGATGTGAAGCATTTCGAAGTGGAAAAATTCAGAGCGAAGTTATGTGGCAGGATACACTTGCTGCTTCAAGGCAAACAGTTCTTAAAAAAGGATGAAGCGCAAAAGTGAAAGAAGTTGGTTTTCTAAAGGATTATAATGATGAAAGTGTGCTTATACTTTATTAGCTGAAAAGTGAAAAAAAAAAAAACAGAAGAGGCGCGAGGAGGTGAAGGTGAAACCACTCTTAAATAGAAAAAGCAGATACTCAATAACCAGCCTCTGCTTCCTCTTCTTCTTCTTTATTATTTCAGTTCACCTGCTCTCAGTACTCATAAAAGTCACATTTGACATTAAAACAACAGAAGCTTGCAGAAAACACCTAAAATCAAAGAAAACATTCAATGAAACAAAACATTCAAGGTTTGGTGCCTGTTATCATTCCCTTTCATTGCGGTATTTACTGAGCAAACCCAACAAAGACCATGGAGCTGATCAAGTGTAGAGGGTTTATTTAAGGTAAACACATGGGGGATAAGAGGCTATCAGAATGAGGCTGGAGCAGGCAGCAGCTTGGCAGGTGAGACAGGCAGGCAGGCTGGCGATGATCCTGAGGCACGGGATACAAACACATTCATCACAGGCATAAACCAGGCACGAGGAATTGTTGTTAGAATATACAGAAGACCAGAGAAGTAAAATAGTAGACAATGGGGTGGCAGTGAGTGGAACAAAAGCTGGGCTTGATACACTGCGAGGCCGGTGAGCTGATGAAAGGCAGGTGAGCAAACTAGAGGAGGTGACGAGCAGATCAGTGATAGGTGTGTATGATGAGCAGAGGCGAGAACCAGGAGAGTGAGGAGCCAAGACCACTTCACCTTCACTTCCCTTCAATCCTTGGTATGAAGTAGCAGCATATGTCACACGGAAACCACTTGTAGAGCAGCTGCTTGTTTACTTTGAGCCCAAACTATCATGGATCAACCACCACTTAGCACTATACTTCTTTATACAAATCATCAGAAATACCTGAAGACTCATCTCAAGGAGGCAAAAGCATCTTCCGCCATCTGTTTGTGATCTGTATCATGATTATCATAATTCACATAGGACATAAACTCTAACCCCTCCATGTTAGCAGATTGACATGGGCCAAACTAAAACATCAAAGTACAAATACATTTTTCCCACAGATGGTTTCTGTCATTTTAGGTAGTTAACGCTGATGTTTGTTCAAGTGTGAATCTTAAGCAATGCATCCACTAGAGGGCGCTTCTGCGAGTCAAAAGTTACTCTAAAGAAGAAGAAGAAGAGTCAAAAGTTTCTGATTACAACAAACATGGTGATGCTGCAGGAGGCTGTAATATTGTTCCTCTTGAGAAAGACGCAAATGCAGAGGCAGCATCGTAGACGGCGATCTTACACTTAGCATAAATGAGCCTCGAGACAGACAGTCTGTAGTGCTGTTTGCAAGTGATCAGATCAGATTTTTGTTTCCAGCTTTCCTGCATGGATTGCTGTGGTAATGACACAGGTACCAGTAACTAGGTGTGCTGGCGACATGGCTTTCTAACACTCAAGCATCAGAAATAAAGAAAGCTTGTATAGAAACCTCCTTCCAAAGTGCCAGTGGATAATTTATGTCAGTGTTTTTCCACTATTATTCTCTGTGTTGTCCTCCAAACTGCTCTTGTGCACTTCCGTCATTCTAGATTTGACGTTGTCATTGTGTGTTGAATTGCAAGTGAGGCAAAAGATAAAAGAAATCTGATTTGAGCGGACAGAGTGGCTGGAAGGGATGCATTGCTAGAAATCCAATCACAATTGCATTATACACTACCTAAAAATTTTGCCTATATTTGCAAATATCGCTTTGAGCACTTTGAGACACATGGAAAATGGAAAACATAAGGAAACACAAAGAAAAACACTGGGGCACTGACGTGGCACCT
Organism: Lutjanus argentimaculatus; assembly: GCA_034769285.1. Classification (NCBI taxonomy): domain Eukaryota; kingdom Metazoa; phylum Chordata; class Actinopteri; order Lutjaniformes; family Lutjanidae; genus Lutjanus; species Lutjanus argentimaculatus. The sequence goes on from JAWZSL010000022.1 coordinate 13,520,458, forward strand.
TTCTTGATTAACTTTTATTATTATAAGTTGAAGAAGGATGTAAAACAGTTATATATATCTGAGATTCAGTGCTTCTTAGACAGCAGTCTGTGCTCTCTGGGGTTCAACGCCACACTGCTGCACTGGACTCCAGGACATAAACAAGTGGCTTTTTATGAAGTCATCTGTCAGGGCTCTTGAGCTGACCACCAGACAGCATCATTTCACCTGTAGATCATGTTGAAGGATGACAGAAAATGTAACCAGCTCCAAAAAGTTTGATTTGGACTTGGACACAAGCAGTTCCTTTCTCGGTCTGTCGTTTTTCACTTCAGAGTGTTAGAAATAAAAATAAAATATGATTAGATAACCACATCCCTCAACCCCATGCACCAATACATCCTGCTGTGAGAAAACAAGCAGTGAAATGAGACAGAATTCTTAATTACTGAGGTTTCAACATCTTTTGTGGCTCTCAGCTCCTGCCATGTAGCATACCAAGCTATTGAATCAGTCTTCAGTGAAATATAATGAGCAATCATGTGATCACCTGAGCCCATTATGGACAAAATAGCTCAAATATAACACAAATATACTGGGGCTCAAAATGTTTTACAACTCAAAGGAATAGTGAGACGCCTGAAACAGAAACTGCAATACAGCTCTAACACTTTCCCACTGTATCGTTTTGGAGTGTCACTAACACTGTACATAAGAGATTGGCCTTGGACTGCAAGGACACTCATATGTAGCTCTTGTGAAGGAATATGAAGTCATTACTGTTATTCAAGGACAACAAAAGGAGAGATTTTTAAAAAAATCTCTATATTTCTTCCTTTACTTTAAATCTCTTCCTGACTCTCTGTCTAATTTTTGAAAACCTTTTTTGCTTTTTTGCTTTTTGCCTTATAATCTGTCAGCATTCGTGGGTGAGAGGTTCACTTTTTTGCCATTTTCACCGAGGCCTCGGTCTCACGGACTTCAGAAGCAATAGAATTAATTTGTAGTCAATGATTAAAGTTTCATAAATTGCCAGTCAATCCTGTTAAGTGACTCTTTGCTTTTACAATGACCTCACATAGTGATTTTACTGCTGTACCAGTACTAAAGCTTTCACTCTCCACTCCACACACACACACACACACACACACACACTTCAGAAAAACTCCCTCACCTACTTAAAGTCTGCTCACATGGACAGCAGGTACTGAAAGGGCCTTTCCAAAACTTGCTAGAACACTTATACTTGTGGACAACACTGAACTTGTCTGCCCTCATATCCTTCACACAGTCGAAGATGAACTCCTTCCCCAGAAACAGCATCTCAGGACAGTGAACTGTAAAAGGATTCAGTACAGGAGTTTTTGTGATTGTTCTTTCTCATGATGTTTATTCTGAGCTCAAAGACATTGTCCAAACACCTCCCCAGCCTGTTCTCACTCCCTGTGCATTAAGTACTGAAGCTTGGGCAGTGCCAGTCAGTGTCATCTCCGGAGGCGCACCTCCAGCATTGGTGATGGATGTAAAAAGGGCCAGAAAGGATGGATGGGGCAAACTGTGTGACACCAACAGTCAATGTTGTCTCTACGTAACATAACTAAGAATGTGATATAACTTACTGCATGATTCCACCAGGCACGGCTGCGTCATGTTCTGAATGCAGCCATTCTATTCAATGCCTCTGTGTCCACCAAAATCACCGCAGCACAGACACGGTGTAATTAAGGCATCACACAACTTCAGTTAGGAGAGCAAGAAGCTGTGATAGAGCGGGTCATCCACTAATCAGAAGATTGGCCGTTTGACCCCTGACTCCCTCAAGTCTGCATGTTTAAGTATCCTTGGGCAAATCACTGAAGCCCAAATACTTCCTGTAGACACAGCAATTTGTGTGAGAATGAGTTAGTTTCTGAGGAGCAGAGGCACCTTGCATTAGTGCATGGGCAAATGTGACATGTAGTGTAAAGTGCTCTGAGTGGTCGGAAGTGCAATATTAATGCAAGTCCATTACGATGTGTACATTAATTTACATAACATACTTTTTAAAATCATGATCTTTTCCTAAACCTAACCAACTAGTTTTTGTGCATTCATTTTGAGAGTCCACCCAGACAGTTCATTAGGCCCTAACTAAGAATGTTTTAGTTAAATCAGATTTGGCTGCATATGAATATTCAACGATATTTTTTTGTTTTTAAAGTTTAGTGCACAACACTAAAATCCAATATCAGCCTACTAGTATGTGTGACCAGTAAAAGTCATGTTTTAACGTCTTTCTTCATCATCTGTGAGGTGAAAACATCAGATTTTCACACAGAGAAAGTAAAAGTGTGCGTCCTCCTGTTCAGTCAGTGCACTGCAAAGCTTCTCTCCCCAGGCTGCAGCAGGGTTTCAGGCTCCTTCATGCCGTGAAATAAGGGCTTTGTTTCTCTTAAGTCTGAAGGAAGTTAATGATGATGATGCAGTTCACAGTTTTGCAAAGGGAGTCTGGTTAGTTTGGCAATTGCAATAAAACAGCGCATGCTGTCGCAAGGATTTTTGATAAGTGTACTAGCTATTATAAAAATATAATTCTCCTTATTTATAATTCCTCAATGAAATGTTCTCCCAGTAAGCTTGAATCTGTTTTATCCATATAGTAAGTTACACAAGGGAAAAAAACAACCGTTTGACCTGAAAGAAATGAGGGATCTCCAACTGATGATTTGAATGTTCGACTTTCAGGGGGCAGCCTGCATATTTATTGTTGCTAACTGGACCGCGGCCCTCTACACATGCCAAACTGGGCTTAGAGGGGTGGGGCCACTGAATAGCCTGCTGTACTTGACAAGTTTATTCCCCTCCCAGCTATGTGTGTGTGTGTATTGTTTACATGTACCCTGAATCACACACACACACACACCACACACACACACACACACACACACACACGCACGCACACACACACACACACACACACACACACACACACACACACACACCACAACACACAACAGACACACACAATACCAAGACAGACAGAGGGAAGAAGCCAGAGTTACTTAGAGCTCACACTCAGAGGGGAGAACCTCAGGTTTTAATGATAGACTGGAATTGCTTGTGCACTGTATACCATTAAATTCTCAGAATATTTGAAAATACATCTGTATGCTTGCAGTCCCACCTGGGAGAACTATGATGAAGCTGAACTCTGAAAACTTTTTTGTATTCTGTGCAAATGTATGCAATTCCAATGAGTAACAGAGCAGAATAATATAAAACTCTTGTTTGATGTGTGCAGGTATCCCAGAAATTGCTCCTAAATTACAAGCTTCTGCAATATGTGATAGTTTGTCATGCAGCAAGTTTTCATAAAATATGACATTTGTAGGGCACCATCCTGACTTTCATGCTGTGCCTTCTGTACTTCTGTTCATAGGGATCCTGCATCACAGGAAGCACAAACACAGCCCAATCACATACAGTAATTTTCTGCCAGTACCTAATCTTTTCATGTTAAATTAATATTATATCAACACAGCAATCAAAATCAACACCTTCAAAAAAGCCTTTTTTCCTGTTGACTTGTGTTGACCACTTGCTGCTATATGCCAATTAACCTCACATAGTATCTCTTTGCTGCTATACTACTGCTGCTAAACTGCCAGCTGTGCCCTGGCTGAAGCTTGCGTTTCCAGCAGAGAATATTGTCCCCGGGGATTCAAGTAATCTTTCCCTTTTAAGTTGATATAAACCACTGAGAATAAGCAACCTTGCCAAGCTTCGGCACAGCAGCGCAGCAGAGCACCCTGTGGTAATGAAACACCTTCCCTTTCTTCCTGCCATCGTCCTATAATTCCAAGGATATCAGGATATCTCACTTTTTCATTTAGTTTCTTGCTATTCAGAGATTATAGGATCACAGTCTCAGTATGATATCAGGACTTGACAGCATTAAGTTATTCCACCCACTCTATGTGGAAAGCCTGACATTATACAGCTAAATTATGTGGCACACTCACTGTTGGCTGCAGTTTTGTAGATAAACTTGAAAAAGATGCCAGCGTAAGGACAATGACTATTGTTTCTTTTTAAAAAAAAAAAAGTTTGACAGCGATGATGAGTTTCAGAATTGGTTATACAGTAAAATGTGTCATCTTTATTTGTGGTGAACACCCACTCAGTGTTTCCTACAGATTTCTGTCTGTCTGGTGGCAAATCAGATTGAGAGTCAACATGAGTTTGTGTCTTCACAATCCTCCTTCAACATAAAAAACAAAAATCCACCGGAGACAGAGGTAGTCATTATCTCCAAAATATACCACAAGTGCTGCAAAAGCCAAGAATGGTTGGCTGAAATCTAAAATTTAAAGTTACTCTCGCTGTGTCACAAATATGTACTGAAACTCTTGTCTGTGATCTGTTTATTTCACATTACTTAAAACAAAGACACTTAATAGTCACATATAAGACACATTTAAAGGGATAGTTCAGATTATTTCAAGTGGGATTGAATGAGGTACTTATCAATATTTAGTGGATTACCTTCAGTAGACGCCGGAGGAATAACAGCACAGAAAGCCAAGATATGTACTGATGTGGACAGAGTCAGCAACAGAATGCATTTCAGCCACTTAAAAAAAAAAAAAAAGCCCACCCAAAAAAGTGATATTAACTTAAGTGCAAATTATATTTTTTCACTTTACTTTATTGTCAGTCAGCCTTTTCCAACAGGAAACTGCCATTATCCAGCCCTCCATCTTCAACCGCTTATCTGAAATCGGGTCGCAGAGGTAACAGTTCTAGCAGGGGACCCCAGACATCCCTTACCTCGGCTACATTAGCCAACTCTGACTGGGGGATCCCGAGGCATTCCCTGGCCAGGGCACATATATAATCCCTTTTATGTGGCTAACATTTTGCTGCTGACCCTGTCCACGACAGTTCATTGCTTAGTTTCTGTGCTGGTACTCCTGTCTGCTTCTCCAGACTGGGCTTGTGTCATCTGGCCCACTCCCCACTACTGACCTCATACAGCCCCATGTCAAATAATCCAAACTCTCTGTCCAAGTTAAGAAATAAACCATCTGCAGAACTCTGAACGGCTCTTTGATTGGACCAGTTAGGAAATGATCGTTCAGGGAGAAGAGCGGGGGACAAGAGGCACTGAGGGAACCGTGGGAGCTACAGTAATGCTTTGTTGCTTTGAGACTGCACTAATGTTTTCTTTGAGAACAAACATAAGTATCCTGGATGTTTATTCCACTCCACTGAATTCATAAGACAGTGTTATACAACTGCTGAACAAACCCAGTTCATAGAAATGCCCAAGCTGTGATATAAATGTGGGCTGCTGTAAATCAGTTGAGTGAGGTGCTCTTTCTGCTTTAGTTTTAGGGACCTGTCTTTTTGTGCCGTCTTTCACTTCTGCACATTTCAAGTCATAAACTGGACCCAGGAACCTAAAGGGCAGTAAAATAAAGCACTTTTCACACCAACACGCCTCTTTTACTACACTGTGCCATCAAAATTAATTTCAGAAGGACATATACAGGTTAATTTTTAGCATGTAGGTGTTTCAGGACTGAAATATGAGAATTAACCTGTCAACACACTTTATGATAATCATTGTTGGATTTATTGGAGGTTTCACTCTACTCAGCAACTGTGCTGAAGCGTTCTCTGTGCTTGGTAGGAGGAGAACGTGTGTGAATAAAGGAGACATTCACAAATTGTCAAGTCTGTCTTAAAGGAGCAATATGCAACAACTGTGTGTCCAAAAATGAGCACTGCAGTCCAAGAAACAATATATGATATACAGTCTATGGTGAAGCGAGTTATTTCTCCCCGCCCTCTCCTGCTCAGATTTGAGGAAGCTCAGGCAGGCTGCAGGAACACTGCAGGAACACAAGACGAATGCAACATGGTTATTTGACAATAACAAGCAACGATAAGTCCTACACTGTATGTTGATCAGCTGTTTTTATCTGTCAGTTGTCTATCAATGTAAAGCTAAACATGTTACCCTGAAAACCAAGGCCTGGTGCTCTTAATATACACACTCTGGAGTTCAGTGACTGCCTGTCTCACTGCCTGCCAGACTCCATTAACATCTCATTAACAGTTCAATTTAACTGTTATAAACATTTACTCCCTTATAAATAAATATTAATTATTTCTCAGGACTTATAAACAGACTTCCTTAAAGGCTGAAAACAGAGCTAAGATGAGGTGCAGATATCTAGTTCTGTCTCAGACCACCTGATTTACAACATGCTGAAAGGTTAGTATGGAGTTATTTCTCAGTGATACCAAAAAATGTTGCCTACCCTAGCTTTAATTTCTGATTATATATTATGGTCATTTTCTGATTTATATTGTATATATTACAGATTCCCTCTATAAACAATACTTACAGGCCCATATGTACTTTGAAATAGTTTTAGCTGGCTGTAATCATTCTCCTGGTTTCTGATCCATTCCTAATATGCTTCCCCTGTAAATGATGGGTGACAAAATCCACAGTCTTCATTCCGAGCAAAAATGTTTTCCAGAGCTTATCTGAAGTTAATATGAAGCTTCAGCAGTCAGAGTTAATCAAACCAAAAGGGGATCTTCCAAATTTACTGTTTCTTTAGTACAAAACGAGGGGATAGTGACAGAGGAAATTTGGTACTAAAATGGCCGTAACTTTGGAAAATACTCACTTGATTTGTCTAACTGAGACTGCTGAAGCCTCATATAAGCAGATAGAGTTTGGAAAGGATTTTTGCACAGAACGAAGAGGGATTTTGTCCCCCATGACTTACACTGGAAACATAGGAAGAAGGGATCTCTTAATGGCCAGTATGAACAGGAGGAATGAGCTAGCAAAACAGCTTCAATGACAACTCGGCACCTGAATATGTCAATCTATCCTTTATCATGAAATCAATCAATTCTACCAAACGGCCTGGAGTGCAGGACTCTGAGCTCTCTGCACTGCCTAAATATATCATGATAAAATGTTTGGTGTATGAGAAGCTCAGCATTTTCTGTAAAAATACAAGGATACAAGGTGATTTATTTTATCATCATTTATAACAAGGTAGGAAAACGAGATTTTGTTGTAGTTCCCTCTTTGATTGATTGAGTAGAATTGATTGTAGAGATAAATAAAAAATCTAGAATTAACTCATTTATATGGTGGAGTTCTGAGGATGAATTGTGCATCTTCACAGCCTGAGGGAAGAAGCTGCTCTTCAGTCTGGTGGTACTAGGGATGTTCCTGGTGACTAATTTCCCAGTTGATTAAACACAAAATTTAATTCAGACTAATTGACTAGTTTAACAGTAAGAAAACACTCAGTAAGCAGTTAAAATTGAGCACAAATTATTGATTGATAATGTTAAACACTGTCCAAAAAAATATTTTGTATCGACAGAACCATTTGAATCAATCACAGTCTACATTCACCAAATTGTATTTTTAATGCCACTGAAATGCGTGTCACTTTGTGCTGTGCAATACAAACATTACACATTCATTTACAAAACATGACAACAACTCACTAAATGCTTTAGCAGTACCTTTTCAGAATGAAGAGGATCACGGTGTCTGTGGGTAAATGACCGGGAGCTGATGTTAGCTGCTAGTCTGTCACCAGTGTGGATAACTTAGCAGTGTAGCAGCAGCAGCTGCTCTGCTTGCAGGTTAATGTCCGTGTTTATGCTTAATGTGGTCATATGTTGCTTCAGTTGAGTGGTTATACACCAATGTATTTCTCTCACAGCCTACATTCAACATTATCTCCATTTTCTAGATTAAAACACTGCCAAACTGCGCTGGTTATACGAGCTGTCATCTGTCCGACTTTGCTAATATAAACATCCAGGTTTGCGAGGCCATCGGGGCATACATGCTTATGGAGTACGGTGAGAGGGGCTGCTGTCTGATGGGGCTGCAGGGGTTCGACTAAATGCACACATCCTCGGTGGTACAGCTCGCGGACAGTTTGGATGCATCTCCTGCCTGATGGCAGCAGGGTGAAGTCCTATGGCTGGGTGGGCGCTGTCTTTTAGCATCCCTTGGGCTCTGTGCAGGCACCTTCTTTCCTTGATATCACTGATGTTCAGTAGATGACACCAGTGAAGTTCTGGGTGGTTATAATGACCCGCTGTAGAGTTTTCCAGTCCAGGGCCACGCATATCCCATGCCAGTTTGTAATGTTTCAAGTCAGAATGCTTTCAATTGCTCCTCTATAGAAGTTATCAAGAACATTCGTTCGTCATACCACAGGTAGGCAATTTCACCTCATTCCCTGGCAGCCCTCAAGCAGTTCTTTTTGCTTCTGTCGAACAGCTTCGGGAAAACCCTCATTAATTAAAATGTCTACAAGCACTCCAGTCCTAAGGGCCCGTTCCAATTCAGTTTTGTGACGGCCAATTTGTACGTCTCAGATAGCAGCCTCTTTAATTTGTCCTCAGACCATTTTTTATTGACTGATTCATTAATGCCATCAATGACAATATTCTTGCGTCTGGAGTCTGTTGTCTTTAAAGTCAAGAACAACCCTTTGAGTGAATTCCAGACTGGCCTTGAGGTCAAAGACTTGTCTCAGCAGCTCCCTCTTTTGTTGGAGGACTCAATGACTATTTCAGTGCACAATTTAAAATTTCTTTCCTGTTGTTCGAGAAGAGTTTTATAGAAGTTCTGTAGCTGCTCAAGTAATTCATGCACCTGGGCCATGCAGATGGTCTCCTCTGAATTGTTGCTGGAGCTTGAGTGACATGGCACTGAAATTTTGCCATCTTATTTTCCTTAAAATATGGGTTGTTTCTGAGCTTTCTTTACCAGGGTGGAGATGTGTGATGCATTGACAGGTTCTCTGTGATGCTGATTCCCTGTGTACCTGCAGCCACCTCAGCTCCATTGATGTAGACCGGGTGTGAGTCTTTGCCTCTTTTGTCTGAAAATCAACAATCAGCTCCTTGGTTTTGCTGACACTGAGCAGTAGGTTGTTTTCTGTGCACCACTCTGCATGACTCTTGATTTCCTCCGATATGAAGTCATCATTCATGTGTTATGAATTCACAGGTGTGGTGGCTGTCATGGGTGTACAGTGTGAACAGGAGGGGGCTGAGTAACAGCCCTGGGGGGCTCTGGTGTTGAGCACTAGAGTGGAAGGAGGTAGAGATCACTGATCTGAGCTGTCTGGGGTCTGTTTGTGAGGAAGTCCAATATCCAGTTGCAGAGTGTGGTGTAGTTTCCAGTTTACCAGTTAGCCAAAATGAGGGGGAAAAAAATCCGATCGGGCACATGCTGAGGTTTTTAAATAAAAAAGGCTTTGACTATGAAACCTGTAGCGTGATGAACTCCAGTTAAGAAAATCAGCATCACCTTTTTTTTTTAAACAGCTCATTTTTAAATAAATATCAGGCTGCAGCTAATTATTTTTTGCCTTTTTCTTCATGTTCCTATGCACTTTCTTCTTCTTTCTGCATATTTGTTGCTGAGGTACTGAGAAAAGACAACAAGGACAAAGGCCAAGCACCGACGAAAGGCCATTGAACAGCAGGTTACCTCTCTCCTCGCCAACCACGGTGTCAGCTAATTGCTGCTGACATTTTGCCTTGTTGTTGTTTCAATCAAAACTATTCTGATGCATTGCTTTCCTTTGTTTCAGCTCAAAAAGGGGACATGGTTTAGAAATGCCATCCTCTCTGAGCATCTCGATATTCGACAAAATCGTCTAATTATCGCACAGTTTGCTTTGACAGTACTCAGCAGTTTCCTGAATGCAGTAATATGTCTGGTCCCTTGCGTGGAGGGTAAAAGTCAACACCCACAGATCTGACAGCCACCAGGTAAAAAAGACTCTTTAACTGTCAAGATTCAAATTAGTTACAACTTTAGCAAAAATACGACAAACACAGGAGCCTGAGTACTGTGATCCCTCATCTCACTAATGGGATAGGACACTGCTGCACAGTTATTTGGGATAATAAGCACAGGTTCTGAGCATCTGTAGCTCTCCATTTAAATGATTTTTATTTTTAAATGATTGCAGGTTTTTGCCATCATTCCAGTGCCTTTATGTGATGCAGAGGCTGCCTGTTTTTATATAATCATGTGTCCCTGCATAATTAAAATATTCTAACACCTCTGTCACTGACTGATTTCCATGTGCTCCATTTTGATGTACACTCTTAGAAATAAAAGTGCAAACTAAAACCATAAAGGGTTCTTCAGCTTGTCCCATAACAGAAACATTTTGGTTCCTCGAAGAACCTTTTATAAAGGTTCCACTTGGAACCCATCCAGAGAGTTCCACCGAGAACCAACATAAAGGGTTATACCTAGAACTATCTGTGTAAGGTTTCACTCACAGCTCTCTCTGGGTTCTATCCAGAACCTCCCATCAAGGGTGCTAACAAGAAAACACCCACGGGTTCTCTGAGAACCTTTTTATATTCTAAGGGTTTTATCTGGAAACCCACCCAGGGGGCTTCCTAAAGAACTCTTTTATATTCTGACCGTTTTATTTACAACCCATCCAGGGTTTTATCTAGAACTCACCCAGGAGTTCTACCAAGAACCTTTTAAAATTTCACAGTTTTTATCTGGAAAACACTTAAGGCGTTCTACACGGACCTTCTGCCTTTTTATATTTCAGGAATTTTATTTTTATTATATATATGTATTTATTTAACCTTTATTTTACCAGACAAGTCATTAAGAAACAATTCTTTATCTAAAACCCATCCACAGGGTTCTACTGAGAGTTCTTCAAGGATCAGGATCGAGGATTTCAACAATCCTTGAAGAACTCTTTCTTCCAAAAAGGGTTCTTTGGATGGAAATGGTTCTTAATGCACCCCGTAGTCTTACAGAGAACGCTTGACAAACCTTTTCTTCGAAAAAATGTTCTTCAGAAGCAAATGGCTCTGGGTGGAACTTCGGCCCTTCAGGGGGAACACTTTGGAACCCTTATTTCTAAGAATTTAGCTCTGTTATGATGGACAGCTGCCATCAAAAGGACATGAGCAGCTGCTAAGAATAAAGCCATTTATTTGCTCCGAGCGTTTCTGAACAGGACTTCTTATTGATTGAGACAGACAAACCACACAGCTGATGGATTTCATGCATTTTATTTGGGTTTCAGTGACACAGACAAAGAGGTGCTTCAGCAAGTGATTGATCACTGCACATAGAAGGCTACACCCCTGTTTCTGTTGCCTAAATGCAACAAGAGTCAATTGATGGCTGTGAAGTGGATTCCGATGTCCTTTCGGTGGCTCTCAGATTTGTTTTCTTTGATTGCATCTCCAAAGATTCTTTCATTCTGGATGGCCGGTGCCCTGTGAAAAGCACATACACAGGGAGTACCTAATCTCTGAAGCTCAACAATCCTAAATCCAAACAAAATGAGAACTGTCCCTCAGTGGGACCCTGCATCACAGATTACCCTCAGACCGGGAAATAGGAAAAAGCACTGATAATGACATTGACATGATGAGAGTCTCTGTGCAAACAAACTTGTTGTTATCACTTGGTGAGGAGAACCAATTTTTAGCTTCTCTGAGCTAATAAAAAATTCAATCAGTTGGTATTTTAATTTAACCCAATCAATATGTAATCTTGAACTCCTCAATGTCAAAGTCAAGAACCAGTGTAGCCACAAAAACATCAAATTTGGTTCAGTAAAAGTAACTGTGTAACTTTAGATGTCACTTGTTGCTAACATCCCACTTTTCAGTTTGAGTTGTCTCATTTATGGCCTCCAGAGATAATTAGCGGTGACAAATATTGATTGGAATGTCCTGCGGCATATTATGTCTGACAGAGATGAGAATATTTAATTTGGTGATATTCCGCTTCAAGCAAAACTGTAGAGTGTTTAATTTTCACACAGGCTGATGTGACCGCATGCACAGAATATTATGTGGAGCATTTATAAGTTCTTCACTCTTTTCAATCAAGCAGGCTCCCGAATGAGCATACTGAACAGGAAAAACAGGAAAAAATATATTGGTCTGCATATACTAATAAAACCTACATGCAGGTGAGAATTTATGCAAAATATTCCAGATCATGAAGCTTATTTCTGAAGAACAAGAGTCAGAAATGCAACATATTTGGTCTGTGCCACCCTTTAACACATGAAGATGGATTCTGTGGCTCCACTTCCTCCCATTGTACAAAACTGAAGCCAAAATATATGAGCTCTGCCATCTTCTTTCTGCTGGTGATGCCATTTAGAGCCATTTAGAGCGTAGTAGTGACCAGCGTTGGAGCCATGGTTTTGAGTTCCCACCCACACAGCCGGGCGACTCAATCACGAGCAGAGATCAGTTGTCATTCATGGCAAGAAATATCCTTTTTTACAGGATCAAAAAACTAATAACAAACAAACTAATGAGACAAATGAACTATCTAAGAAGAGGTCTTTAGTTCTTGCATGTAAACATATACAGTTGCAGATGCTGCACCAAAATATTTACATTTCTCAACTAACTTCAGAGTCATTTTTATATATTTTCCACTCCAGTAAGTTAGAATAAAAGCACTAATTCTCCATGTAGATCATAGACCCTTGAATATAACCATTAGGCTTGGAAATATGGTTGAGAATATGTTTTAAATTTACATTTTAATTACAAAAGAACAACAATTTACAGACAGAATATATAAATATGAATATACTTTCTTTCTTTCTTAGGAAATTGTTTCGTCATGCAGGGCTGAGGCTGCCATTTCATCACCAAACATTCTTGACTTACAATAGACCATTCAACTTAAAATGTTCAGGTTTCTACATTACACTGGCTTTATATCTTAAACAAACAAAACACTTCTTAAACTAAATGTCTGGTTTTTATATGTAGTCTTTTTTAAGTGTCCATGATCCATCTAAACTGTCTCTGTAGTGTCCCAGCAGAGCTGAGGCTGCACGTCATTATCACTTCTATATAAACCTTTAGCCAGTAATTCAAACAAAATCTATTTGGTTTTCAAACATTCCAGTTAACTAAAATGCTCCCTTTCACTGTAAAAAAAAAGCCAGTTTAATCTTGCTTTGTATGTCTGCAGATTTCAATCCATCCACTCCTTGTAAACACACCTCTGGCATAGTAATACATCCTTATTTAATATTGGACATAGCATATTTTTGACTCCCTCACAAAATTTGGTTGATGAATGTGAATATTGCAGTGATTTTTAACCAGAAAACAAAATGATGTTAATGGGCCAAAGCCTCTGTGTATTTTATGTCTATAGTCTTGCAGGTAACTGGCGGGTCTGTCACTTGAGTTGATTCTGAGTGTACAAAATATATGTAATCAACATGTGCACAATCGACATAAGAAATCTGAAAAGTCTTCTGCGATTAGACTCCATCCTGACATCATCATGTATAAACGGGTGTGAAGCTATGATTAGTAAAGGAAACCCCCGATGGAGTGACACTGGTGGTGGTGGAGGTGAAGGGATGGCTGAATATCTGGATGTGATAAGGACTGGACATCTGATGAGCTCAGCCTGGGCACTAGATTAGAAGACCTGGAGGAGAATGAGGGTGAGGAGGGTTTCAACAATTCTGTGCTGAAATGACAGCTGAAAGCGGCAGAGAGGAGATCAGCTCAGATCAGACGTTTTGACAAAACACGATTGGCTGATGGAGATTGTGGCTTAAACTGGTTGGTTGACTTAAAGAGTGAATTCCCATAGATAGCTGATTGAGAATAAATGGATAAAGAGAGAGGGGGAGAGAAAGACAGGATGAATGAGGCATAAAGATAGTCTTCCTGATTTAACTTGCGTGGAGCCTCATTTGGGATCTACAAAACCTTCCATCACATTTCCTGTAAGAAGACTCTTTCCATGCACAGTGTTTTGGTTTCTTTATCTTCTGCTCCCTAACATTTCCACCCCACATCCACACACACGTACAACACTTCCCTTCTGGCATTTTAAGTTTGTTGCTGTTTGGCATACAAAACTGATAAACATTTCAGCATTTTTGATGCCTCTCCCATTTTTTTGCAATGGTCGGAAGCCATTCATGAAACTATCAATAAAGAAAGAAAAACAAAGTTATTACTTTTTGGCAGCGCTGAATGCAGCTCATCTCTTTGTTCAAACTTAACTGGGTTTGGCTGTGTTGCAGGCAAATTACTGGTCATGTTGGCTGTTGAAGAGAAGGAAGGGAATAATTCCTGAACTGGCTGTTGATGAGAACGCATTCGGACACTCTTTGATCTAGAACGTCAAAAACAAGTATTTGCTCCTCCATGTTCTTCTGTGCTTTTTTTTTTTCTTTTTTTTGTCTTAATCTTATTGGAGGTTTTGTCAGTGCAGCAGCTGATGTTGTGCGGAGAAAACAATCATGTTCTTTAATTTTATCTCTAGTTTTGAATCAGATAGCCTTTCATCACAGAAAGATGGCTGCAATAGTTATTTTACAAACTAGTGGATCATCGGCTCCTCCATTCTCACTTCTGTTCCTCTGGACCTAAACCCAGTAAAATGATAAATGAAATTAAAAGATTCCTTCACAATAAGATATTTTAGTGGGCAGGATTATAAACTGGTGGTGTGCATTATAGCTGCTGTACATATAAAACATGAGTGTGTGCTTAAAGGAGCAATGTGTAACAACTACGCATCCAAAAATGAGTTACTGCAGTTCAAATAGCTAGTCAGAGCCACAGACAGTATAGCAAATAGCTTGAAATCCTATTTAATATACAATTTATGGTTGAAGCGAGCTGTTTCCCCCTGTCTTCTCCTTCCCAGACTCAAGGGAGCTCAGGCAAGCTGCAGGAACTCTGCAGGAGCACAAAGCAACATTATACAGTATTTTGACAATAACAAGTGACGAGGAGCCCTACACCGGAACTTGATCAGCTGTTTACAACTGTCAAATGTCTCTCAATTTAAAGCTAAGTGCGTTATCCTGAAAACAAAAGCCCACTGCTCTGAAAATAAACACTCTGAAAATGAGTTTGAGTTCAATGACTGCCTGCCAGACTCCATTAACATATTGCTCAATTTAACTATCATAAACACTTATTCCTTCTAGAAGATTAATAATAATTTCTTATGACTCATAAACAGATACTTACTCATTTGGCGAACATTTGGCATTAATCTGATCTCTAATTAACATTAACAGGCAAACAATAACAGTCATTCCAGCCCAGAATAAGGAGAATGTGGTTGCTGGTGTCAGAGAAGCAAGTATTTCAACTTATAATGTTTCTTAATTTCTGATGACATATTATGGTCATTTTATGATTTATTACAATAAATATATTACAGATTTTTCCTCCAGAAGTGATTTCTAGATGCGTCCCTGCACAGAATCAGCTCCCATACAAAATTCCGAACATTTCATTTGTAGTGACCGAGACGACTGAGGTGGGCAGAGCACCTATCTGCCTGTATTCACGGATTAATTTTTAAAGATACCTGATACCGACTCCCCCGCCGGCATGCTCCTCCTTGAACTGTAATTTTTGATTTTCCCGAGGAGCCTCACAGTGAACATATGAGTGCTGTCAGTGCAGGAGTAAGCAGCACTGCTCTGCACAGCATCCCACTGAGAAAACACAAGTGAGACCTCAGCTTTCAGCATCTTTGAGAAGGTGTTTGTAAAAAGTAACTCCATATGTTACTGTAAATCACAGATGTCTAAATCCAGCACAGAGACGTAACACGCAGTGCAGTTCCATTCAACAGGAGCTGTGCTGTGTTGTCTGATTTTTTTTAGATGCCATCATTCCTTCTCCAATCATGCAGAGGCTTTGCACTTGAATATGTTTGACCCCTTCACATACAAAATAGGTGAGAGAGAGAGTCTTTAATTAGTAATTAAATGTTTACGGTCTCAAACAATACTAAAAAGGCAAAGATTCAAAATCAAATACAGTGTCATGAGTTTAATTTCACTTAACAAGAAAAGCCAGAACAATATTGGAAATCTCATGCGCCTCATGTAAAAGGGAACAGAGATTATTTGGCATTACACTCGCAAACACCAGTGTATTAATGCAGATCCCATATGGATCGGCAGAGCACTAAACCATATCTATTATTGAAGCGTGAGGGAGAATTTTTAGAGCGCTCTGAATTTCTGCCATATTCATAATTTATATTTAAATCCTTCTTGGTCCCCTCTACATATTCAGATCTCATTTACTGTCATCCATGCAGACTCGAGGCCTTTATCCTCCAGGAATCTGGTCTCAATTAATGTTCTTATCGAGATTTGGGAGAGGATTTGAAAGGAAAGGTGCTTGGCAGTGACCATGGAAACGCGCACAAGAAGCAATCTGTGTGTTCTTACAGATATTGGAATAATTTAATTGTGTGGCAGTGCTTTTTGCTAAATTTTTGCGATCACACAACATTCACCATGTTGCCTAGCAAAGCACTGTATGTTGTATCAGAGCTTGGTTAGAGATGGCACCACATGCACGGTCTACAGAGGACTTTATCCACAGGAAGCTTTGGGATCGGTGCATAAATATTTCATTTAAACAAATTGATTGTTGCAAATACTGATGGAGGTGTTCAATTTTCTGCCTAGTTTGTCTTTCACAGAGGGCTGACTCTGCATCCATACCATCCCTGCACTGCTGAGGGGAAACTCCACACACAGCCAGTGTCTGTCAGAGGAGATAGTGTTGCCGCCATATAGAAGAATGAAAAAAAGGAGGGAAAAAGCTTCAATCATTCATCACCTCTCCCTGCACCAGTGTCACAGGGGTGGAGATTCAAAATTCAAAGAACAAGGTTCTGCAGAAACACAAGGGGATGTTTTTGGTGATTTGTCATACTTTTTGCATGGTAGGCAGAACTGTAAAGTGCCACAATTTGGCTCTGCTGAAAGATTCCACGACCGCAAGATCAGAAGTGTCAGATTTATTTTCCATTTCTGTGTTTGTTGTATTTGTTTTGCTCTTGAAAGTGCTGGTTCTGTTGCCATAACAATAATCATGGCCATAAGCACAGAAGAAACGACAAAGCACAACCAATAAAAGCAATATGACGGAGGAAAACGAAATAAAAGTCATGTCAGGCATGTTTCCCCCATCAATTTTATTGCAACTAAACAAAATGAAGTTCCATATAATTTATTATGGAAAACAACAATTTGCTAGCATATCAGATGGCCAGCTAATTAAGAGGCTATTAAACAGGGAAATGTTGTCCCCTATATTACCGTTTTTAAATTTGATTTAGACTGACAAAAATCCTATTAAAGAAAGTGTAGCTGAATGCACAATCACCAACATTGTGACTAATAAATCTTCAGCTTTCAGTTTAATGTGGTCATAAAAACTCAGTCTGAAGCTAATTTTCATTAAAATGTCTTTGTTTGGAACAAATGTAGCTTGTTGTGTGTAAGCCATAACAGTTTGCTCTTCCCCTTGTCTGCTATTTGTTAGCGGATGTAGGGCACATCTGCAGTATGAATTAATTATTTAACATAAGCAAATGTTATACAGTAGATTTAATTATGAATTGAAGGAGATGCATATTTGATTTGTCCTTTTTTTCTATAGTTTACACCTCTGGGCTTTGCTAAACAAAGAAATCTCTGCAAGCAAAGGTAGTGATGCAGGCTAGCACTCAGGACACTCCTGAAGTGACCAGTCATGCCTATCATACAGTAACATTGTGAGATGTATTAGTTCAGCAAACAAAACCTAAAGACAAACTGAATAGTAGTCTTCTGCTTGTGGCTGATAAAACAAACCTGCAACAGTGCCTCCTCCACCCCCCCACCCCACCCCAGCTCTAAAAGAAGCAGAGTTTACACCCCCTGAACACAACTGCCAGGACACATCAACTCTTAAAACTCAGACAGCAGCTCAGGGAAAGTCCATAGAGAAGAGAAACAATATATATTTGTGTTTGATATGTGGCAGAGGTATGAAATATGTTGATTTTTATTTCATTGTTTATATCAGAGAGCAACGCAATACAGCCATTGCACCAGCTATAGCTAAAAGCTGTTTTCCACAGAGAGAAGTCCTGAAAATTAAAAAATAATAAGAAACTGTAAAGTATTTTCTTTTTGTGAATTGTGCAGTATGGCTTAAGGAGACAAAAATGAGTGAGCCTGCATTTATTTGTGTTGTGAACAATAAAGAAGAGGGACTATATATACATCTGTAACATAAAGCAGTGTCAGCACTGACATTGCCTTTCAAGGATATCAGAAGCAGGACAGACGGTTAACCTACTCAAAGGGATACAGCCCCTTTGTTTTCATAAACACAGAATAAACCGGGGACTAATAGCAAGGTTGTACTGTATTACCCACAATGCTCCCAACTTAGTAAAAGCCTGCAGGGACCTTCTCCAGGAAGGAGATTTGAGAGCACTGCACTTGAGAGGTTAACTTGAGGATATTTATCAATCGACGGCTTTTGGGATTTGTGCTAAGTGGAATTACCATATATGCTCTGGAGGCAGTGAAATAAAGTTTGCTCTCATATTGCAGATAGTACGATAAAAACTGTAGTATAAAGTGTCTAAAAATCACTCTGATATGAAAGTACAGCTCAGTATGTTATAAATTATCCTACTGAAAATTAAATTAATTTTTTTTTGTAAAATGATATTCAACAAGGAGATTAATTCTGTACTCAAGTAGTTCCCAAAATGACCTGGGATGTTTCGTTTGTTTTTGTTTCTGCAACTTCCCTAGATGTTAAAATGGCAATGTTTTTTTTTGACTTGGAACTCATGTTAGTTAGCTTTCCAGAATGTTCTTGGAAGGTTAGTTGAATGTTAGAAATACCTGGTAAAGATTAGCATTTAGGAGCTAAAGACAAAGATTTCTCAGGAGTCAATAGGGACCAAAAACTGAGCTACAAGAGTGAATTTTGGACTTATACTCGATTTGTGGACAGAAACGTTTCTCCAAATAAAAGATAATATTGCTCACTAACTTAAAAGATGATTATTTTTTGATTTTGTGTTCACAGTTTGTTTCTGTTTAATGCAGGTTTGAACTAAACAGGAATATTTTTTTTTGTCTTCAAATGACCCAAAAATAAGGTCTCACAGCCATGTCTGTTAAACATAGGTTGCAGTTTTAATAGTCACCAAAATCATTAGAACTTAGCCTCAAGCCAGTCTTCTCCCAGACAAGCTCAAGAAATGCTGGTTGCTCCAAATAAGGTCCAACTTGTCTATCAAATGTCTCAAGGGGGTCTAACCAGTAAAACAATAGTCGACACATTGCTTTGCACAAAGTTACAGCTTGTACTCACTTTTAGTGCAAATATCAGTTTACTAATACAGTATTGTCAGTTTTGGAGCACATGCTGTAATGCACTCTGGCCTGTAATGTATATTTTACTCTTCACTCTCTGGGAATGATTATCTGCATGCAGTTGTTTTCTCCTCAAAAGTAAAGTCAAGTGTATGTGAATAAAGTTTCATATACAAACCTCAAAATGAGCACGCTTCATGCCCTAATGCACAGACTGAAATACAGTTCTCTCTTCCCTATCTTAGTCAAGCTCAACACATCCTATTTGAAGAAGATGACAACTAAGAGGCTCCAGATGATGGAGCTGACACATCCAGAGAGTGCAGGCTGTGATGTCCCTGTACTGAAGCTTGAATTTTTGCCACACTATCAGTGTAAGACTGCGTTTGAAGTGAGTTGAAAGAACTTAAATCCAATGACGACTGGGTGCACTTCCTCATCTGTGACCAAATTCTGAGAGAACAGCACAGCAAACCTAATGAGGATGCTAATGTTTCACTTTTCCTCCAAACAGCCTTTAGACAGATCATTATATTTTCACAATATGTTCCTAAATTGAATATTATTTAATGAAAAGCATTGATCTTAAATGCAACTCTGAGTCATACAAAGAGAAGAAAAAATATGAAATAAAATGTTCAAATAACAGTCTAACAATGTATTTAACCACCCCATATAGGCTTCTTTTGAAAGACTTTTGGATAAGTTTGAAAAAGTCCTCATACCTAAAAGACAGAAAAGGTTTTTTGCCAGTGACTTCAAAATAAATAGGCATATATGACCAGTGGGGAGTACAGGTGTAGTGGACCTTAAAGTCTTTCTGAAGGAAAAAAGGGAGTTTTTCTTCTAAACCATTAAAAATTCTGTGTTCAGGATCTTTTAGGTGGGCCTGAAATATGGCTCACCAGCTTTGTGTGCCTCACATCCCAGCTGTGTCTGATCAGTATTAACATGAACTCCCCGTGTTTATTTGAACTTCAAGTCTATTTTTTCAACAACAAAGGTAAATGCGAGGCTGGTGCCCAGTAAAAGGGCACTGAAAATGTATTTTTAATCTAAGTGAAGCAGATTGTGCTCTGTAGAGTCAGAGAGCAGCTTACTCTGCTTCATTTGAATCCTGCACACTCTCCCTTCACTTTACTCAGCAGCAGGATACTGGAACTTCTTGAATTTATTCTGCAGTGTTTTCATGGGTAAACTGTACATTTACTGCCACTAGACAACTTCACTGCTAAACTCTAATGCCTCTGCTCTGATTGCCAAAGCCTCCAGCACTCGCTTTTCTTTATTTTTCTCTTTTTTTGCTCATCCACACCCACTGCACACACACATACACACTCCAATGCTTATGCATAATGGAAAAATAGATCAGGAATATTCACACCTTCTGAAGGAAAACTGCACAAAGTTTGGCTGTACATTTGGTGATGGACACTTTTGAAATGCGCAGACAATACAGACACTAAGTATGGCATGAACAAGGTCATCATGAGAGCATGATGCTGATGTGACATATGCTGACAAATATTTTCACATCCTCATACTATACTCTTCATCTCTATTTTTCTTTCTCTCTTTTTCTTTTTCTTTTTAACTAAACTAAACTCTGAACTGAACCCAACCACCACTGACCCTATTTAACTGGGAGACATGAACAATAAGACACTGAAATAAATGTTTTATAAATTGAAAAAAAAAAGTTTTGCATTGAAAATAGGTAGGAAGTGTTTACACTAAAGATATAAAAACATCCCTCAGTTGAAGAGAATAATCTTAAATTGCATTGATGCTGCCTTCAAGTTTCTTGATGTGTTGATCTTATCGCAGTTCACAGACCTAGAATATTATAGAAATATATAGGAATATTATAATATATAATAATAGTATTATAGTATTGAAATTAAGTCCAAGTAAAAATGTACTTCAATAAAAGTAAAAAATAACATTTTTGTGTTACATTTTGGAAATGATTTTTCCCAGAATAATAATAAGAATCTTCAGGTAGAACAAATAAAAAACTTACATTATTTGTGCTTTTGAATAACATATTCAGATTCAGGTGTATCCTTGGAGGGAAGGGATGTAATGTGACAGGCAACATTTCAAGCTTGTCAAAGGTTCCCAGGTGCAGGATTCATGTGTTGAAATAATGACAATCCTCAGCATGTTGGTCCGTCAGTGAACACAGATAAAAAAAAAAAAAAAGACAGGTGGTGTGAAGTGAAAAGAACAGAACTGTAACATCACTCTGACCTGAGAGACAGAAGCTAATCACACACACACACTACTGATGAGGAAATGGAAGTTGGCCTGATCTTCATCAAATCACACCACCTTGCTAGCTCCTTGTTTTTCAGTACACGCTATATTTGTACATTTTCATTCAAGAAGCCAGTTATTTTCTCATTCAAAATGCACATTCATTCCACCCCCGTTCTTCTTTGCTTAGCTTTTATCTTACATCTGTGACCTCTGTCTGTGATCTCTGTCTTTGTAAAAGAGTTGTTCATGCTCATAAGTATTAACTGGACTGTCCTTGACTGTAGGAAGGCCAAACAGTGTGTGCTTCATATTTAAACAGGCTGATTTCAGCAAACAAAGCTTGCCATTGGGGTTACACACCACCACAGAGACACGAACCTTGAAAAGTGACTCATGACAAAAATCCATAGAAAAAATCTTTTGAAAGATTCTCATCATTCAAATTACATTGATTTTTTATTTTTTATTTTTTTACCTTACCTCAATTATACTTACAGATATTTTCACATCTTGAAATAGGAAAGCTAAATGTACTTAACATAAACTGTTCCTAGATTGCTCAGCTTTGTAGCAACATTGCTCCAAATTAAATCTGTCAGTCTACATTTTTACCTGAATATCATTTTGTAACTCCACGTCCAAAGCAATGACTATTAAGACAGCTTAGACTTTCGGTGTCCCAAATATTTAATTCTCCCAAACAGCGTGTCTCTTAGGTAAATGACATGCTGCTTTGTATTGCAGGGTGTAGAAGACGAGAGAAGATGGAGGGCAAAGGAGCAAAGAAGGAGTCTGGAAGGCAGAGTGCAGGAGCAGAACCATAGACAGCTGAGAGTCAGTGGTGCTAATGTGGGGTCTGAGTGTGTAACCTCACTCTCAGTGCGCTCTGATTAAAGAATGATTTATAGGCCTGCTGGAGAGCCCGCTCAGCAATCCGTCTCCTCAATGAGATTTTTTTCCCTTTCGAGGGGTTTGGTAAATCAAGCCATCTTGGAGAGGATCTCGGGTGGACAATGTCAATGTGTTACTGAGAGGGAGCCATTAAATGCTATAATCACAAAGCATTGGGGGGGGGGGGGGGGTGTTCACAGGTGCATACAGACACTTATTTGTCACATACAGTGTTGGTCCTGACTCCTTCAGTGGAATAAATCAGCGTATGGAGACATTCACACATCTATCATTCCCACAGACTGATCATCAGACTAATCTTAGTCTCTCGCCTTTAGAGCTCATTTGCATGTGAAGATTTGAGATGTGTCTGATAATGAGTGTGTTGGAGTATAACATGTCT
Organism: Lutjanus argentimaculatus; assembly: GCA_034769285.1. Classification (NCBI taxonomy): domain Eukaryota; kingdom Metazoa; phylum Chordata; class Actinopteri; order Lutjaniformes; family Lutjanidae; genus Lutjanus; species Lutjanus argentimaculatus. Next base: position 13,543,246 of record JAWZSL010000022.1, read on the forward strand.
TTCTCCTTCCTTGAGATTCATGCTATAATGTCGAGTTTATACAGCGTTCACTGATTGTTCAGACCTGAATGCATAACCTGTAAATGGTATGAACACTGCAAAAAATACTCCTTATCAAGTTTTTTTTTTTGTCTTTTATTGAGATCTAAAAATCTTGTCAGCCATGCTAATGTGAGCATGCTAACATTCTCATATAAAGACAATGTTAACGTGCTGATGTTAAAGGAGAAATCTGTAATATATTTACTGTAAAAATCATGAAATGACTATGATATGTCTCGAGAAGTCCAGCTTGTAACTTGTGTTAGGTTATTTGCCCATTTCACATTAATTAGAGTTCAGATTGATGCTGATGTTTGTTGGATGTGTTAGTTTCTGTTTATGAGTCCTAAGAAATCATTAATAATGTTTTAGAAGGAGTAGATGTTTATAACGGTTAAATTGAGGAATGTGTAGTTATGTAATCAATGAACTTACAATTTTTAAGAACATTAAGTTATTGGAAAATATTTGTGAAAAATCTTAGAATATCCTAAATAAAGTTACCCAAGATAAAACAAAATATAAAGCTGACTCTCAGTGTCTGTTAACAAAAATTGCACTTTATATTTAATTTATATTAATCATTTGGCACAGGGGTGTATAGACAGTCATTTATTTCTTAACAGGCAACATAGTTGTATTATCACTTTTCAAAACCAATGTTTTTTAACAAAGTCAACATACCAGCTTGTTCACCTTAATGGGCTCATCTCTTATTTGGCTTAAACCCAAAATGTTCCCTCACTGGTGCTGTGCAGAGTGACTTTGAAACAAAATCCCTTTGGACTTATTCTTCCAAACTTTCTAGCTGCATTGATGCAGTCATCAGGAAAAAAACAAAAAACAAAAAAACACCTAGCCTTGAGTAACTCGTTATCTTTACTCCACCTGGTTCACTGTTGCTGTGTGTGCGTGTGTGTGTATGTGTGTGTGTGGAGGAGCTGTCTGAGCCCCGCCCATAACAAAAGCAATGCTAGCTGAAATGCCAGAAATGTTTCTCGGCATAGTTTTTTCCTGTTCATTTGGATCAGGCACTGTGAAAAGACACGTAGGCACCACTCTACTGCTATGAAGAAAGGAGCAGAAATGTAGTGTATTTGTCTGTTGATGTTAATAACAGCTTAATAGATGTTTCCTCCAGGAGTATGAATTTGTAAGTTCCAGAGAAGCATCAAAATAATGCATTTTATTACATTTTAGTTGACTAGACTAAATCTACTGCAGATTTAGATGAGTAAAATTATGATATTTAGTTTAATCTAGACTAAAACTTAAGTAATTAGATGACTATAATATGACTTAAACTAAATGACGTTTTAGTTACAAGACTAAACTAAAGAGTGTTGTCAAAATTAACACTGGTTGCGAGATTATTTCAACCTGTTTTCAAGAAAAAATCACCTGTTTCTCTCACTTTGTAAAAATGAGTGTCACCATCTTGAAAGAAGACAATAACTTGGCTGCACTGTAATCACGAAAAATGGCACTTCATTTAATTTGATTTGTACTGGAAACAAACTCTCTTTGTACTGTTTTAGAAGAGAATAAAGACTCAATATTAGCCAAAATTGTTTGACAAGGGATGGAAATTTCCCGTCTGGTCAGAGGACTTCAACACAACAGCAGAACAATGGCAGCGCTTATGATGGGAAGTCACTGCGGAGTGCTCTGACACACCCATCAATCATTAACAAATGCTCTGCAGACTGAATCCTATCTATCATACAGTGTCACGATACCATTTGTCCAAGGCGTGCTGCATGACACTGTGGTCTGAATCACGAGTGCAACAGTTATTACAACAATGAATAGCTTTTCATTTCTATATCATCTCCAAAGTGTGCAGATGTGTTTGAATTTGGGTCACAAAATGAAATTTCAGGTACTTTGCTTATGATTATGCTGCATCCAAGTTTGCATTCCTTGACTGTGACCTTTTTATTAACCAAAGCACACAACCGCTCTGTGTTATGTTTCCCAATTATCTCTTCCTGTTTACCCCATTACATTAATTAGAATGCACTGTATTTACATAACCCAGAACAAATAAGCCATTGAGCTAAACCTATTATTAAGCTTCTGTGAAAATAATTACTCCACCTACTGTTGCTATTGTTATAATGTAGCTACATTCAGGAACAAACTGTCACAGACAAGCCTGCTTATTGACATTTAAATAAAAAAGTGTCTGGGTTTGATATTTTTATTATTAAATCATGTTCTCTCATAATTAAAGCTCAACGTGGCAAAGCCAAGTGAAATGAAAACATGGTATTTATCAGTGATGAAAGACGCAGTCATGATCTTTTACTAAAATAGAATTCCTGATGTAGTAGTAAAAATACTCCATTCCAAGGAAAAGAAGCATCAAAAGTATGTTGCACATTATGGTTAATGTGGTCGAGGTTTTAATACCTATTTTATATACATAATTTAGTCCATTGGTTCCTAACCAAAGGTTCAGCCCCCTAACCAAGGTCCCAAGTTAAATCTGGGGCTAATGGGAGGAAATGTGAAAAAAGGTCTGCTACAAAGGTGATCATAAACCAAAAACATGGCAATGTAATATTTTTAATTTTTTAATTAAATCAAAAATTGATTGTAATGAGCTTTCAGTTTTGATAATCAAAATCAAAGGCAGAATCAGCAATTCCGCCTGTATTCTTTTTTCCCTCCACCCTGCCTACTTGCGTTGCTGACACGTCTTCGAAAGAAGAAACAACATAGCTTACCAGCCGTTATATCAAGCTTGATACTATATACTCCTGCTGATCTTTACAAAATCTAGACTCTGTTGATGGCGTATCTACCGTCAGTACAAAAAAGAAATGTTTAAATCGAATAATTGAATTAAATAATAACCTTAAAATCAAAGTCAAATTGAATCGTGGATTAGGAGTATCATGACATCCCTGATATATAGTGATATATGTTGCAATACAACTTTTCCCCTGAAATATAGCAGTAGAAATACAGTATAAAGGAGGGTAGAATGGAAATACTCAAGCAAATTACAAGTACTGTGAAGTGCAGGATCCAGTGTACAGGATTTAGTGGCATCTAGTGGTGAGCTTGCAGATTGCAAAAACACCCTCACCCTCCCCTTCCAAGTGTGTAGGAGAACCTATGAAAAATACCCCAAAAACGTGAAAAACCATATCAAGAGCAAATGTTCTCTGTAAAACTTTTACCACTACTACTACTACTAGTTGTACTATCACTTTGTTGAAGGAATTTAATCATAAGAATTTAGAAGAAAATCTGTAAAATAAACAGCGTTTCTCTGTAAAATCTTCATGGAAAAGTTTTTGCACTTTATTGGAATCAGGATATTTTACTTGTATTTTATGATTTTTGTTTGGCAAATGTTGCTGCTACTCATTTGACCATTTTTCTTTTTCTTTTTTCTTTTTTTTTTTTCAGTGCTGGGCTGCTGCTGTAGAAATATGGTGGTGCCACATGGAGCCTCCCTGGATTGGACCAGCGCCCTCTTCCACACAATAAAAACAAACTCATGTTTTCAGGTGATTATACACTAATGAAAACTCTGCCAATAAATCCCCATAAATCTTACACAACGGACCTTTATGTACAGTGCTTAAAAAGTACTTGGTTAACTTTCACCACAGGTACTTTTTATGAGTTGAGCTCTGCAGGTAAAACACAATGTATATATACAGTGTGGCTACAGTATCTTATATGTCCTTCAGCTCTTTTTGTTATTCTATCACAACTCTTTCAGTGGCATCAATGCAAAACTGTCTGTCCTTCAATAAAAGACTGAGACGTTCCAATGTGACAAAGCCTTTGATCCATGTCAATAACAGCGTAAACAAAGCCGGCACAGGGTGCACAAAGATGTTTCTGCTGGGCGCTTCACTCTATATTTTCAGATTTGGCCTTTAACAATGTAGCCCACGTACAAAACTAACCTGCCTGAATAACAGTGATTAAATTGGGCAGACAGCTTGCTCATCATTATGGCACAAGGAGAGGGCAGTCAGAGAATACTTGAAGGTGCTTAACGGCCACAGAACACAATATTTTTCTCTGCTGATTAGCTTATATAGAGCAGAAGAGCATGGGTGATGATTATTCCTGAAGATGATGGAGGCGACATGTTGGAGCTGTGCTGGCTCCTTAAATGTCGGGCAAGGCGTAGCGATTTGATGTTTTTAGCACCATTTCCCCCTGTTGCATAGTTCAGCTTAAGTGAATTCACTTCTCAGCTGAAAACATCCTATCCTTGACTGTTATACAGAATAAAGAGTAGCCTTGGCAAAGACACAAAGGCACCTCTCAGAATGCTAACGCTCAGTGCTAGCTTATTCTGTTGGTCACATCACTGCATTGTGTCTGTGTGATTAACCAGGTAGTCCATCTCGTATGGATATGACAGGCCTGCAAACATTACGTCCTGAATATGTAATAGATTTTTCTGGAGCTAGTGTAGTGCAGCTCTTTGCAACAGAGCTGTCTCCCTGGAAAAAGTGCCAATTATAATATTAAAGCTGTCTCTACCAGTGACCTTTTTGCATTTGCTCTGTATGCTATTACACTCAATCAAGAAAGGTCAGTGGTGGACGTGGGTCCCATGCAAAAACTATTTTTTTTCCATCTTGTGTTCGCTGTTTGTACAATTGGATTTCATCACTCCAGTGCACAAACATATGACATATCCACCATGTGACTTTGCATCAGATTTGGTGTTTGCATAGAAACACACACACTGATATGACTTGAATAGTAACATGTCTTGTATGTTTGAGTTTTCCAGAGCAAATGTGTAGCTTCTTTTCTCACCAGCTCTCTTTGCAGAAATAAAGGGCTGATTGTAATTTAACTGCTGTGTCATGTTTTTCATCTTTCACGTAACAGATAGTAGTTATTTTGGATTTATCTATTTAGTTTTACAATAGATTTTTGGTATTTTTACATGGTCAGTTTCATAGAATCCATGAGTAATGCATTTTTAATATAAATAACAGCTGTTGGTTGAGCCATTTACGACAACATGAAAAGAGACTTTATTTGAGTTTGATGTTACTTCAGAAATTAAATGATCAATAAACATTTCTTTTAACTCAGATTTTGCCAGTTTTGACTCAATAACTCATTAACATGCACTATTTTTGTTTTGATATGACCATTAAATCAGTAAACCTTTTATATATACAGTACAGTGATGATGATGGTTTTCCTATGAACATCCGGCACACTGTGGCTGAACAGCTCCACCTGCTTTGCATAGTCATATCAGTGTTTGAGAAGGGAGCCACTTGGTGGGCAAACTCTGAATTTCTCTCTGAATCTTCCTGTCAAATAAAATGAACAGCGCTATAAATGGACAATGCTTCTCTTCGTCTTTTATCTTTAACAACTGTCAGATAGTATAAACATTCACTGATGATGTATTGATGGTACGGTATTTCAGGAAAAAAACAACTTATTCAGATGTTGCATCATACATTGCAGTTGGCATCCAGTATCTGATGATTTTACCCCGTTTTTGTGTTTTGTGTCAAGCATGAATGTGAAGAAGAGAGAAATCTTAACTGTGGTTAAAAACATAATCTTACAAATACAGCGTTGATTGACCATTTGGATTGTCCAAAGTGGCTACAAATAGAACAAGGCCAATCTCATGTCCAATTTTAGGTGCACAGTGTGGGCTTCTCATAATTCAAAAGACTTTATTACCTCTGACCAGAACAAGAATGACGAGGATGAGTTTTCAAGTGAGTTCAGTTCTCACCCTCCACTGCCCTGTGAGGGCATCACTGTCAGGCTGCAACACACACATATGCAATGCAATGCAATTTATATGAGTATGTAGATTCATCTTTTTGTTGACATAAACAAAAACATGGTATTTTTTTTTATGAATGCACTTACAGAACAAACACGTTTGCCTCACATCCTCACAACAGAAGCAGCATACCAAAATTTACACTGTCAAAAATGATTTTTGGGAGTTGGTACCTGATTTTACACACTGATTTTCGCGTTTTGTTGACTCTCTGTTTAAGATTTTACGCTTCTTAACACTAACAGTGTTAAAGGGATAGTAGCATTATTTTTAAGTGGGGTTGTATGAGCTACAAATAGCCCCTAAGTACCGTGATTGCAGTAGAAGACTCTCCACACTCCTCCCGTTAGCAACGCCAGCCCATAGTCCTGCTCAGAGATTTCCAACATACAGTGTTGTGAACGGTCCAAAAAAACGGCCTATTTTCGTGGCCTAAAAGAGGTTTTACCGGAAAAAAATACACAGTTCCATTGTTCGCTATAATAGAATTATGCTCAGCCCCTCAAAGTGCAGGAAAAACGCAGTTTTTATTTGGACCTAACCAACTCATGTATCCCTCCGACCCAGGGTTAGCGCCCGCTGATCAGCTGTTTACACAGTGTACTACGCAGAGCGCTGTAGTGCTCCGCCGATCAGCTGTTTTGAGTCATTGTTGATTGCGATTTCGAGGACGGAAGATGGTGAAACCTCTTCAAACATTTGAAAATGGTTCGTGTGTGTTGCTATCCAGGATTGCAATAACAAAGCTGTGTCCATAGCCCTTACAGCTTTCACCGCATTCCTTTGCGTGATATTGGCCTTCGGACAGCTAGTTCCTCTAAACTTGGATGTCAACATGCCACCGGCATCACTAAAGGATCTCCGTGTTTGCAGTCACCATTTCGCTGAAGAGGATTTTGTGCGAACACTTTCACTTTGAAAAGCACTGCTGTGCCCATCCATCTGGTAAGACAAGTGAAACACTGTGAAAGAGTGTAATGTACCTATCACTGCAGTGCAAATTTATCACATAGGTGAAAACTGAGATGTTGTGCTGTAACATGAAAATGAATTTGGCTGATTCTTGAATTACCTTACACCGATGTTTCCCCTCTCTCTCTCTCTGGCCCGTTCAGTTTCCATCTGCAGCAGCTCTTCTTCATGTGTACTCCGTTCATACAGATATCTGTTGCTTCCAAAGTGAATGGCACTTCATTCTCGCTGTCACTGTCAAAATCACTCATTTTTAAAAAGTATATTATATCTCTACTCTTCCTCAAAAAGCCAAGACACTGACCAAACAGCTGATCGGTTGAGCACTACAGCGCTCTGCGTAGTACACTGTGTAGTAGGCTGATCAGCGGCGCTAATCCCTGCACTTTGAGGGCTGAGAATAATTCTATTATAGCGAACAATGGAACTGTGTATTTTTTTTCCGGTTAAAACCTCTTTTAGGCCGCGAAAATAGGCCGTTTTTTGGGACCGTTCACAACACTGTATGTTGAATCAATTTGAGCAGACTATGGGCTGGCGTCGCTTAACGGGAGGAGTGTGGAGAGTCTTTCTACTGCAATCACGGTACTTAGGGGCTATTTGTAGCTCATACACCCCACTTAAAAATAATGCTACTATCCCTTTAACAACACTTGTACTTGGTATTAGACATAAACAATATTACATTGTTAACTTTAATTTTAAAAGATGAGCACCATGTCAACACTTTTAAAACACTTTTTAAAAACACATAACAGTATGGAACACTGTATGATCTATCATCTTATTACAATATTGCTATGGGACTAAAGTAAGTGAGCTGGTCAATGCAAAACACACCATACAGTATGCAGTTCACACCTGAAAACACTGCTTAAGTTAGTATTAGCATGTTAGCTTAGCTGTAGGCTCAGTAAGGGAAACTGTGATGTCTTCTATTTCAACTTCAATCAGTGATGAAGAACATGGCCATGAACATGGTCTGCAGACTACAGACAGCCTGCAGGTGATCTAACAGGATTTTAGTGTGTCTTCCTGTATGTTCTCTGAAGTCTCCCAGAAACTGTCCGACCTGAGAGCAGGTTTTTGTCACCGCCTCCTGCTGCGGCCACCAGATTTCGTCTACTCTCCAGGCAAGGCGCAGTTCAGCTCGAACGAACCTATTAGCAGACAGTACTTTCACTTACTTAATCAAACAGCGAACTGAAAAGCAGACAAATGCAGCAGTGGGCACATTTAATGCAAGACACGCTAGCATCAGGAGGTGAGGGGTGTGTGTGTGTGTGTATTTGAGGTGTTACATCCAGGTTATTTAGGAGTTATGCTTAAGTAGTTCAGAGTTAATGTTACTACAGTGACACTTAGAGATCTGATTTAAGGACACTATGTTTTGACACATGGTTAATGTTAGGGATTTGATCTATCCAGCATATAATTTTCTCTCTCTTTGCTCAAATTTCACCACCAAAAATGTATCTCTTTTCAATTTGCTTTGTTTCAGTATGTTTTTGGAATCAACAGTAGTTTATGTTCTCTAGTGCTCAGGTTGGCATATGAAACATGATAATATGTAGCTAATCAAACTGTTCATATACTGTAAAGACTTTATGAAGTACTCTTATTTAAACAAATATACAAATATGTATTTCAAAAGTGAGCAACAGGATATTAAGTGAGCAGCCAAAAATATGCCCCTCTTGATTTTTCTGACTCAGGTTTCATCAGATCAGCTCCTCATATTTTTGGCACAAATACTGGTTGGAAAATAAGTTCAGAGGGCGGCATGATACTGTAGCTCACTGATTAATATTATTTTCTTCCCACTACGAGAGTCTGAATTTGATTCCTGGCCCAGGCATTGTAGTTACTTCTCATTCACTTCAGTGCTATCACTGAGTTGGCCGCCTGCGCCGTAAGTGCCACTGAATGAAAATGCAGCTATTGAACAACTTTCATCTGAGGACATTTGGGCTCGACCCCTCCATTTGTGGCTCGCAGCTATGCTATATTTCTCTCTTTTGAGAATACATTTTGTTGGTGAGTGCAGCTTTCTGCTAGCAGGACACTTGCTTACTGTGTGACTGTTAAATTTTGATTCATCATTTCTTGTGGGCGGAGAACTGTCCACCGCCAAACAGAGAATTCCATTTGAATAAAAAGGGTGAATCTGTTGATCCCAGTGGGAAAGAGATATTCTGCATTACAGGGATATTTTGTGAGTTAGGCCACTAACACAAGAACAAGTTTGAAAAATCATCTCTCTCAAATAGAGAGTTTGTTCAATAATAAACGGGAAACAAAACTAATTCTTGAGAGGCCACTGGATCAGAGAGGTGTGGTTTATCTGACTTTGTAAAAAGTGAAAATTAAATATTTGATCACTTCTCTGTGGGCTCTCAGCTGAGAGATGAAGTATGTGACAGAATTAATTTTAACTCTGTGCTTGACACCAAGACAGAGTGAGGAAATTGATATCTTTTACAAATTACAATAAATTAATCCTACACTGCAGTGGATGAGGGGTCAAGGAGGCTTTCTTCTATTAAAACGATTCTTTTCCTTTTAATTAACCATTTTAATTTTTATCAGTTTTGTATGGTTTTGAACATTTAAATTCCTTGATGAACAAAGGGGGATACATTAAATTATCATTTTAGAAAAAGTCTTTATTATAAAATGTAATAGAAAAACATTTCTACAAATTGTTTTATTTCATAAAAATAACCTTCCATCATCTAAAACCAATTCAACTCTCTTTTATTAATTATAGAAATATGCATAACTATAAAACTGTCTGACTTGAAATTTAGCGTCTAGTTCTCAAGCTACAGCATATTTGTTCTGTGCAAATTTTTGACCACTTTCTATGTAAAAATGTATAGATTTTTATTTCTTTGAGAATTAAGTGATATATAAAGGAGCAATATGTAACAAATGCGCTTCTAAAAATGAGTACAGCAGTCCAAATAGTGAGTCGGAGCCACAGACTGTATATTAAATATGTTGAAATCCTTAGATAGGATTTCAACACATGTATTTAATATCCAGTTTGAAGTGAGTTGTTGAAGTGAGTTGTTTCCCTCCACCCCCTCCTCCCCAGACTCAAGGAGGCTCAGGCAGGCCCTAGGAATGCTGCAGGAGTGCAAGATGAGCTCAACATTATAATTTGACAATAACAAGCAACAACATTCCATTAACATACTGCTTAATGTAACCATTATAAACACCTATGGCTTCTAAAATTTAGTAATGATTTCTTACAACTCATAAATAGATACTCATTCGTCGAACATTTGGCAAAAGGATTCTATTCAGCTCAATATGTTTTATTGACATTAATGTTTTATAAACCATATTGCCAAAGCACTGATGATACAACACACACTGACATACATACGGTACACTCACATTAACTCAGAGCTTTGACCGTACAGAGTAACACTCATGAATACCAAATGGAATAATCATCCTTGATTAGCTGAACTACACACATAAAACATGCCCTCTGAGGTACTTCATGATACTGGACCATTATCAGTGTTTCTACAATCTATTACTGGAGCCTTTTCTTCATCCCATTAAACTGTTAATTACATTACTTTCAGGCTGCCTGTGTTCATTAGATATGCTTTTAAATGAGCATATTCAATATACACGTTTAATTTCAGCTAGAATATGATTATTATTGAAAGATTTTAAAATGTCGGGGAGAAACATTACATCTTGGGTTTTAATTTCAGTCCAACAGCCTTTCTCATATTAATGGAAGGAGGGTCCCATGCACATGAGCGAGGTCTATTGTTAGAAACGTGGGTGAGAGTGATGGGCTGGAAGTGGGAGCTCAATTGTCCTCTTGTTGATTTCAATGACCTCTGCAGGGGTTCATTCACGGCTAATCAATTCACCGATCAGACCAAGCTGAGCTCAGAATAACCCCTGCAATCTCATCCCAGGCCCTCACATTCTTTCATACAGTTGCCAATATAAATAAATGCTCACTGAGATCTCTCCCCACTTCAGTGTATTAGACTGCTGCCATAACTGTGTGACACTTATACTGTGAACAAGGAGTACTTCATGCTACAGCTATGTTGCAAAAGACATATAATCTATAAAACGAAGAACATGTCCAAACTGGATACCTACAAAATAAAACATTGATACAGTATTAATAAAATTCTTTATGTTGACATAACATGCAGTATACATTAAAGACAAACAGAAAGAAAAGAAGGAAGACCGGGGAGTGTTGTAACATTGGGTTAGTGGTAACACAGGGTTAGTTTGCCCAATTAGAGAAGTGTTGCAGTGATGTCAACAGTATTTTATACTCCCATTTCCTCAAGCTCACAGGAGAATCATCAAGCAATCAAGCATCTATGACTCATCTTAAAGTGTATTAGAGACACACAGCAAGTTTTCATCATATGTTTTTCCAAACAATAAAAAAATTAAAAAAAAAGTGCATGTGGTTTGTGATCATTTTCTCTGATTTATTAATGAATTGAATTGTACAGTATTCATTCTAATCATTTCAAGTCAAAAGACTTAAAAAGAAGAAGAAGTTAAAAGAACTCATTTTGGAGTTCTGAAGTGTTCAGTTCTACATTTACTTGAACAAATAAAACTTGTGTATCTATGTGAAGTTACTGAGAAAAGATTAGTTAATTCCACTAAATTCCTGTATGATTTTTTCACAGTGTGGAACACTTTAAAAAATCACGGCAAAAGGAAGTGTAAGTCAAATGTGTATGTTGTCAGTTCTGGGTCCTGAAAGCCTCATCCCAGAGGTAGCATCTATATTTGCCACAGTTGTGACAGGGACTCAACCCTTATGTGACACAGACAACACAGGAATACAGTCCACACACACACACTTAAGTGTTTTCTGTCACTTCAAATAATTCACTTTATTCAAAACTGTTTATTCCTTAATAAAGTTATTTTTATAAATTGGATAATGTGGAACTTAAATTAGCAATTCACCTCTCATTGCTCCATCTATCCCCAGCTAGTAGGCTAGGTTGTAACAACAGAACTCTTTGTATTTGACATCAACTAACATAATCTACAACTGTGTACTATACGTCCAAGTTTTATTTCTAATAGACAAATATGGGTATCATGTCTCAAAGTTTGTGAGATCCAGCGCCAACAAGCACTGAGTTACTAATGCTCAAACAAAAAGTGTTACTACCATCCCCTGTGGCCCCTATTGATGTTACAACATAATATTTAATATGTTTTATGTTATATATTGACATTCTTTTGTCATTTGCTCTATGGTCAGATACAGAACAGCTTGTTTGAGTTTAGGATCTGGCTCAACATAGCTTCTTTCTGAAACTGGGCTTGAACACAAGAAATGACTAATTCTGCTCCCAAAAAACTTTAGATCCTAATGAAGGTTTATAAAAGACTAAACATCAAGCATGCTTTGAACCGTTAGACATTTAAATTATGGGATAGGAAGTGGCTTAATGGAGTGTTTGATGGATTTTAATGAGCTCCCATACAACACACTTCATCAACACAGTTCCTGCAAACACATATGATGGTAAACACTATAATATGCTGCAATGAGAGGCTGCAAGTATAAAAACAGCTGTATATTAATGTGAATGCGTGTGGTGAAGTAAGGTCAGAATATTCTGTCATCCGTGCTTGCAGGCAGGACTTTTCCTCTCTGTTGATGTTGATGATGTAGTGCCACCCATAGACAGGTCAATATATTACATCTTCATCCTCTGTGTGAGTGGAGATGGTAATCACATAGATACCAGACTGACGAATTAGCAGCAGCAGTGTGTTTGCAAGCTGTTTATAAGGTGACTGCAGTCGTCATTCTGCGTGCGACAGAAATGAACCAAATCCAATGCATTTTACTGACAAGGGGCTCAGATGGAAGTGGTAATGCTCTCTAAAAATTTATTTGACCAAATTAATAAAAAACCAAAAAATCTTTAAAACAAATGAAAAAAAAAAGCCTGTTATGATAGTGTATGCATCATTAAAGGGTGGGATGCTAATGCAAATTTCACCAGATTTAGTCAAAAACTACAGTATAAGAAATAAAATGTCAAACTGAGGCCACCATATTTCGAGTTTTTATTTTAGTTGAGTGCCGTATTGTGTTCATAAAATGCAGCACACCCCTAAAATCTAGCAGTTTTCTTTTCATCAAACAAAATATGAGTGCAGTGTCTTCATTTTATCTGTTCCCAAGCATCACTTGGGAACAAAAGAATAAACAGTGTGTGAATTATACCAGGGCTTTCTGGGGAGCTCCCTGTTTTAAAGGTTATTTATTTATTTTACAGTTAATGACCACATCAAACCTCCACACAGCTTTCAAAAGCAAACATTACAGGTATGATATCTGATGTGATGTATGATAAGCTAGATGATATGCTGACAACAAAACAGTGATATGGATAATGGTGATTCAGCATGTGGAGTGAGTGAGGCTACGGAAATTTGTTTTCTGATCTTTGAATTAAAGTGAGTGAAGTTTATGATATTGCACTGCCACGCTTCAGTGGTGATGGCAAGAATAGCATGCATGCCAGTATCTTTATTAAAGTGAATTAGAGATGAATCACCCTCATGCATGAATCATACATCTATAATAACCTAATTTTACACATGATCCATGATGATGAAGATGCAGAAAAATAGAAATGTTGGCAAAAATAGCATAATTTTAATATTTTAGAGACCCCCCTCCAATTTCACAAATCATGTTTTCAGGGGAGTTCTTGTCTAATTAAGAGGAGCCGAGCTCCCCCTGGCTCCACTGTAGTTTGCACCCTGAGAATAAACACACTGTGAACTAGTGAATCAAAAGAGAAGGATATTCTCATCCATCAGATGGGCTAGTACTCCAGTAACACTTTACAATAAGCCACACTCATTTTTGAGCAGTTACCAAGGAACAAATGAGGAACTAATCGTTGATGAACCATTAAGTAATGACTACCTCCTAATCAAATCTTAGAGAGCTGCTGATAGTAATGATTAGTTAATTAAGAAACGCGTGAAGAACGAATCAGGAACAACTTGATCATTAATAGTACTACCCTAATAATTCCTGATGGAGAACTATATAGTAGATAATGATGCATTGCTAGTGAAGAGACTATGTTAATGATTCATTAGGTAATAATTAGTTCATGAATATCTTTGAATCTATCACACTGGCCAGTTTCTTTATAAAATGCTTCCGAGATTAACACATCAGCACAAAATTCGTAATAACTCATTAATTACTAATTACTTAAACATTGCTTACTCTTTTTGTGTCTCCTGAAGTGAAGTGATACATAATAGTTACTAAGTAGTCCCTCGCGTCATAGTTATCTGATGATTATTTACCCTATTTGTGTAGTTAATGAGTACTGAATGGTTACTTTATCATTACTTGTACATTAGATACCCCTTTTGTGTCCCTTCAATTGAAGTTGTGCCTAATTCTGAGTAGTTACTGAGTACTGAATCATAACTTTATATTTACCTGTCCATTAACTACCCTTTTTGTTTCCCTTGAAACCTGCAAAGTGATGAACTCCTACCTTGGTAAGTTGTGGTAAAAATAAATGAATGAATGTTGTGCCACAAGGTGCTAACGTTAGGTTAAGCTAGCCAGTTCAAGTGAATAGGCTTGAGCAAACAAATTTTAGCTTAAAAGTCATTTATTTTCATGTCTTTCCCAAATAATTCCTGACTTGTTTTTTGATGAAATTATTAATTAATCGTTATAAAATTTGATCAGGAACTACTCATAACTAATGCTTCACTAGCAGTTAGTGCCTCATTCGTTCTATGGTAACTACTCAAAATGTTGTTTACTTTATTGTAAAGTGTTACCAGTATTCCTTTAAACTTTACAGAATTTAAGAGCTGAACGGTGTCAGGCAAATCATCAGTTATTGGTTAGTCGTGCTTGTGGAATACCAGAGAATTCCTGCTAAGATTCTTACACCAGTGACCTCAGGAGAAGCATGTTCCCAGACACATCATGTTTGATCAGAGGATAGTGTCTGTTTACCATGTATTGTGTTGGACAACATAACTAAACAAATATCCACCAGACAGTATGGCTTCCTAAAATCATACATATTTATAGTCAATTGTCTGCACTCCCTCCACAGTGGCTGTAGATTGATCTGTTCCTGCTGTAATAGGGGGTGGGGGGAGGCAGTCACTGTCAGCCTGCAGCCTGTCTGTGGGTTCCACCACATTGGTTTTGCTTGATGGTAGATGTCAGCGAGACCATGGAACAAAATAGTTTTGAACGAATGCTGGCAAATTGAATTCCTTCCCCATTTGTTGGATGCCGCTGTAAATGGATGCTTATTGACAGCCGTACTGTGGAGGCCAAGATGACCAACCCTCAACATCACAGATCGATAACATTAACTGAGACGTCCCTGCAACGAGTCTGTCTGAGTAAACAAAAGGAGGACACGGCAAATATGAACAAAAAATACACGTAATATGATTATTTAAGAGCCCATTTCACTGCGTTACAGGGTAATCTTCCATATGGACTCCATTGACCAGTCGTGGTTCTGTAACCTTGTTTAATAAGAACTCTTATTTCACCTATTTGTCTTTGTCATCTCAGCGACATTGTCCATCGATCAATAACCACGGAGCAAAGTAGTCAACATGAATAATGTGCTAAATTAAGATCTTTAGCAGTTATTGATTATGAATTTGTCCCTGCCCTTGAACCCCTCACAGCACTTAACTGGTTTATATGCAAAGAGAGCTTTATGTCCTTTTATCACAACATGAGAAACGTACAGTATAGGTCAGGCTCAACGGCGTTCCATCTATTTTCGGTATTGCAGATTGTGTGCATGTCTTCACAGTGAGGCATCCTTAAGCACTGCCCTTTAAAAATGGGGAGGCGAGTAAAGCATACAAAGCTGCAGTGATTATCTCCATCCTTTACCCTGGTGGTGTATGTGCTACAGCGTGCCAAAGAGAAAGGCCTGATCAGCCCAGAACATTTTGTAGAAAACCGGCTCTGCAGCAATCATGGCATGAAGCTCCAGCAAAATGTGGCCAGAGACATGCAGTCAGAAATTATGTCTCTGTCTCCACAGGGTAAACAAGCCAGCACACATTCATTAAAGAGCTCTCAACTGGACCTCAAATGTGTATTGACCAGCTGGGGACAAATGGGAACCATTTCCCTCTATGAATTGAAGCCATTTGTTACAGTTTAGGATTGATTCTTTGTCATAGCAACCACCAGTGTATGGTCAGGAAACACAAAATTGCATTATCTCAACTGAAATTGATTCAAGCTAAAAGAAAATGGTTGCATTTTGACAGAGTGAATGGCCTAATAAAGATGTGTCCACGATACATGAAGGTATGTGTCTGCGTGTCAAAAAGTGAGTAAATGTTGACATTATCACTCATTTCAAAGGGGCATCATCCATCCCGAACCTGCAGTTATTTTCCACTTATTTTCTACCAAATGCTGTATTCACCCTAGTATTATAAATATTTGACTATTCCCGAAAATGGCATATTTTAGAAGGCTTAATAATAGCGAATGGCACAATTTGCTCAAGCGCATCTATATTGGCTAGTTTGGGTCAATATAACTCCACTACATTACCCACTTTGACCCAGTTTTAGACACAACAGGCTCAATGTTCATCTGAAATTAGGACTGTAAATGCAGATTAAACTCAGTTTATTTTGCAGACAGTCCATACTATTACAATATTTATTCCCATCCACAGTCATCTATTGAGGGGAATCTTTTTAATAGTGATTTTAAAATAAAACTAAAGTATTTATAAGGTTACCTGATGTACAGTAGATGTATGACAACACACTGGATGTTTCTGATTTTTTTTTTTACCCAAGAGTGCATTAATCCCAATATTTGCTGGAAATAGGCACATTTCAATGTGACAGACACCTTGATGTCAGATTAAAATAGTTCTGTCATATCACCCATCCATACATGAATGCTTTAACAGAACCCAGTGAAGCTGTAAATGCATAAATATGCATGTCAGGTTTGGTGTTTTCATGGAAGATGTGACAAAAAACAGATGTTCCCAGCCCCATTGCCATCTTACTGGAACGGGCCAAACACAAGGAGCCTAAATCCATGTTAAATTTTAGCAATAAGGGTGAGTGCTTATTTTAGAGGGGATGCGTGGGATGCCGTGAACACCCCGTTTCCCCAGAATTTTCAAAGACAAAACCTGTGCAACCCATCAGGAGAGGATACTGGTGAGGAGGTATTTATGACAAAGTGCCAAAATCTAATCCCTGTGAAGAACCAGTCTAAATATAACCAACCTCTCCTCTGTCAGTTTTCATGTGTTCTGGAATGACAATGAACGCATCCTTGTCATCATCCTCATCCTTTTTTGTTTTTGCCTTTACGTTTATGTTTGATGCTACACGTGAAATAATTGTCGGAAAATACTATTTTTATTCTAAATTTGGTGTTTATTGAACTTTAGAAGAAAAAAATGGATTTTTAAATGCATATTTTTTATTTGTCAATTTAAAATTCTATTTTGAATATATTGTATATTATTGATGTACTGTATATTTGAAGTACAATTATATTGCACACATTAAGCTGAGCCAGGAGGAGATCATGTGACGGGTTGTGTATGTGCACATGTGCATGACCAACAGGGCTGGAGCTTGTCTGCAGCTAATCTCTCATACTACTCCACTGGACCCATCAGCCGAAAATTTTGTTGTTCTGGTGATTCACAATTTTTTTTAAAAATCTTGAAAAACCTATATAAAACCTATATATAACCTAAACTGACAGCTGATTCCTCACTCCTCTTAACTAGCTAGGACGGGCCCAAAGTCATCAACAACTGCTAGGCTAAAAACAAGGCTTACTAGCAGCATTATTACATGTAACTAATTACACATAATAAGATGACAAAATAAATGTAATGTAATGTGTTATAATTACTGAGACAAAAATATGTCATTAAATTACAAATATTAATCAAAATGTTGCTGATTACAAAGGGGTTAAATCCAAATATTCATTTCAGGGTGCCTGGTGGAGATCTGCACTCTACTGAGGGCATTTTTTTTTTCTTTCATTAGTGTATTTAACTTATATAACTATATATTTTTAAAATCATATACTATTATATCTGTCACTATCCCACATTACTCATGAATATGGGTAAACTACTCTATGGTTAAAATCTGTTTTTTTAGAATATGTCAAGCCTATTATACTAATGCACACACTAATATAGATTTCATTGATTGTATTGTTTTAGTCATTCTTTACTTCCCCATACTTTTTGTATCTGCATTGTTTTCTAAAGTGATTTAAAACTCTTTCACTCCCTGTGCTCATGTTCTTGCTCTACAAGTGTCAAACTTTTTCTCCACCTTTACTTTTTTCTTTTCACCTCTTACTTTTCCACCGCTGATTCTTGGGAAAATTGCTGTTGTGTGAGACAGAGAACACTATATATAAGAAGCTACATAGAAATAACGAATTTCCACTCCAAAAGTGATCTTAATCTTTAATTGGTTTCATCAAGTTAAATAAAAGTGTGAATGGCATGAACCAAACCATAAAAACTTAATTATTGTGATGAGTATGAAAAGCAAAACAATGATGATTTAATGATTCTTAAAACAAAATACCTAAATTGCCCTCTGTATCATATTTAATACACAGATTTTTAGTTTTATTATGACAAAATAAAGTTAAACTTAAACTTATAGTAGTCATGTACTGCTTCACAGCATAAAAGTTCATCTTACAATA
Organism: Lutjanus argentimaculatus; assembly: GCA_034769285.1. Taxonomy (NCBI): domain Eukaryota; kingdom Metazoa; phylum Chordata; class Actinopteri; order Lutjaniformes; family Lutjanidae; genus Lutjanus; species Lutjanus argentimaculatus. The sequence continues at coordinate 13,561,869 of JAWZSL010000022.1, forward strand.
TTAGTAAAAATATCACATTTAATTTTACCACAACTCTCTCAAAATTAGCTAATTGAAGGAGGCAGCCATCTTGAATTTGAATTTCCTGCATTGCACTGATGAACCACTAGGGGGCAGTTAACACGTGCCGGATGGTGTACAATAGGGGTAACTATTGATCAAATGCGCACAAATTGCATTATACCTCAAAATTATGCTGTTGTTAGCATTTGGCATTAATAAACCAAAACACATAACATGCTGTGATGAAAAGTACTCTGTAACATGCCCTCAGCAATAAAAAAAAAATTGCAGTAGACATTTGTTCTTTCTTGTGATTCATTAGGCTATTCTCTACTCTTTTATGTTTCTGATGTGGTCCACTACTGAAGCTAAGGGATCATTTTTGGGACCCCGTTGATCCAAAATCAAGGCGATCTCAGCTGGTGCCCTAAAGGCAACGCGTGCAGCGGTCTCCTCGTTCAATACCCCGGACAGAGTTATCCAACAAAGCAACAGTGACACGGAATCAGTATTACATTTAACTGTGGTTTGAGAAGCCATTACCTTGGCACAGACTAGACAGCTTTATTTAATCTACAAGCTGCCAGCTCTGTCCCCTTCCCAGACTGGCACAGCAGGTGCTTGTTCATTCAATCTGTAGGAGCTGGCATGAGTCGGGGAATTTGATTATATCTGGAGGCCTGAAAAACCTGGCAAGAAGCAAAGTTCAAACCGATGCCTATCTGCACAAGTACTCTGTAATCAGTGTTTTGGTTCTCTGCTGCACTGCATAAATTATACTGTATGTGTAGACATTTGTGCTAAGAGGTGAGGAATTTTAACCTGGCAATATTTGAGGTTAATGTTTCATTCAGGCCAGAAGGAAAGAAAAAGACACACTCACAATTCTTCATTGTATTTTTTCTCCCTTGCTTTATTTATTCCCTCTGCACCTCCTCTCCCTATCAAGTTGTGCAGATGCCAGAAATATGTAGGTTATTCCACCGCTGACAGGCCTCCACAGCCAATGAATAACATAGATCGTATCTCTGCAATCCACCAGTCACATCTGACCGTTCACCTTGCGGATACAAGTGGCATTTTTATTTTCAGATTTAAACAGGTGTAAAATGTGAAGATGTCAGAAAGCCTGTGTACAACATGTATGGTGGGTCAGAGGTCAGTAAGCTGTGTGTTCAGTGCCTGGATTCGGGGATAAGGGAGCACATCCAGGCTTGGGGGTTTAAATCCCAACAAAAAGAGGTGCCAGAAATGCAGCGTTGGGAGTCAGACGGCAGGCTGCACTACAGATTAGATGGGATTGTGGTCGTGCTGACCTGCTCTTTCAACCCAACCGTGTACACATACAAGGATTAAACCCACACAGGCTTACATTTTTGTACAGCAGGGGGGTTATTCCACTGGTTTTAAGTGATACTCAAAAGCACACAAGCTATTAAATATTTTAATGAGCCTTAATTCTCCCAAAAAAGCTGCTGCCCTATTTGTTTCCTGAACTCATTCATATTCTAAGTGCAGGAAGGTTAAGGGTTTTACTATTGTATTAACAGCATCAAGCTGAGGCATCAAGGTCACTAAGTAGTCTGAATTTTAAGTGGGAATTTTGGCAATAAGCGGAGAATTTGCTCTTCAGTTAGCAAGCAGGCTTGGGGAGCGACAGATTACATGTAACAGGATAATGTAATTTGGATACAAAAACGTAACTGTATTCCATTAAAGTTATGGATAAAAAAAGATACATTTAGTAAAATGAGGATTATTAGGGGGATTACAATTCAAATACATTTTTAAAACAAAGTTAGATATTATCCAAGGGCTTGATATCTAATTAAAAAAACATTTACAGATGAGACCAGCTGCTAGACCAACCGCTAACGTTGGCAAGACTATGTTGTAAATCCAATTAGCTTCTAAACTGTTAATACTACTACTTCTACTACCACTAGTACTTGTAGTACTACTACTGAGGAATGTTTTGAGGCTATAGGTGGTGATGTCAGTGACCAGGATGTTGTCTGAGTAAAAACACAAGATTTTAAGGCAGTTTACTTGAAGATTGAATGTGACGTATGCATAATTATCTAAAAGTGCATTTGTGCATAATGGAAGGAACAACTAAAACAATTAATAAACCAAAAACATAAAAACATTATATCAGGATAAAAAAATTCACCATATTTAGTATGGACAAAATTTAAAAGTAACGGAAATTAATCAAGTTACATTACTTTAATATTCTGATTGGACAGGATTAGGTTAGTGACTGCATTTTTTGCAGGTAACTTGTAACTCTGTCAGAATATATTTTTACAGTAACCCTCCCAACCCTGTTAGTGAGTTAGTGTCCCATTTAGACAAACACACACAGTCACACACACATTCAAAGACACGTTCAAAGACACATTCAAAGACAAACACGATGAATATTTGCAGACACTTTTTAGTTTTATACAGCCAGATATTCTGATTCATGTGTCCTCACAGCATTGCCACTGTGGTCCCATTTCTGTGATAGACAGAATATAAATTGAAAATTTATATTGTCTTCTCCTTTAGATCCTGATTTGTGAAAAGAGACATTTCTTGTGACTCTTGAAAAAGAAAGAAAGAAAAAAAAAGAAGAAGAAGAAGATGTGCCGGTGTCATTTGCAGTGCGAGTTTTTGATTTTTTCCCCCCGAATAAACATCTTTAGTGCCCCGCTGCTCAGCATTTGTTCGAGGATTTTAGCAGGTGTGAGGCAGCAAAGTCGATGCCCAATGAGTTGCCCTTCTTACGCCATTACAGGTCATGTCTCTTCTCATTCTGTTCACACTAACAAATTACACCGGCCTGACACAGTAAATAGACATAATAAGGGTTGTTTGTTTTTCAGCGTCCTCCTCCAGACAAAGTCATGGCTGCTAAATGTTTGTTGTAGCTATAAGGTATTCCTCTGCAGACTATGCCTGAGGTCTGCTTAGTTTGGGCTGTAATTACTCTGTTCTATATTTCATGCCTGTTGGTTCTGCATACAATAGACGCTAATCACTGAGCCACTGCATTTCCTAGAGCTGTAATTGAATAGTGAAAGGGAGAAGCAGAGAGGCGGCTGTGAGCGTAATGTACTGCAGATGGCAGTAGTTGAACAGGCATACACAGGTGAGCTGTGCTCTGCTTTTTTGTCTCCAATGTTAACTCCTCCACAGGTGACAGATGAGAACATAGAGCTTCCCCAACAGTGTAGTAGTACTTTTAATCTAGTTCAGATTTATGATGTCAACAGAGGGAAAATTCTCCCTCGCTGCTTGTCTGAGATGAAATGGAATGCTGTGCGCAGACATTAAATAAAGAGGAGGGTGTTTTGGTGGGTGATAGAAAAAAGTGGGTTTGCCTCATATTCACCGAAGTGAATGCCCTGTGTGATTCATCCCGCAACCTTTTAGAAGTCTGACTGGGGGAAGGCATGAGGTGAACTGATAACCAAGCACTACATCAGGCAGGAAGGAATTGAAAGACAAAGTGTAAATTGCAGCAACTCTAGGAGAGATGAAAGGCAGAGCTGAAGAAAGTTCAAATTGGAACTTAAAACAGGGCAGAAAAAAAAAAGATGATGAACAGCCAATATAGATTGACTCTATCTAGTGCCTCATTCAACATGTACACCCTGTGGCTGGGTTCCTCATTTCCATAAAAGTCTAGGCCTTCATCTGACAAGAGGAGAGAGAGAGAGAGAGAGAAAAAAAAACACTTGCTGCTGCTTCAAGAGAACACAAAGCATGAAGAATATTGCATCATGCCCTTATCCTGCAGACACTCCTATGTGGTTACACATGACATATCCATTCACGCATTAATGTGCTGTATAAAGCATCTAACCACATGCAGTAAATCACAGTCCGGCTGCAGCGCGAGGAAAAGCCAATTAAGTGCATATTTCTAAGGAAGAAACGAGGAGCCAATCAGCCAAGTCAACGCCGGCCACAAATGAGGGGTCAACCTAAATAAAAAGACACGTTCTTAAAAGCAACGGAGGAGCCGGAGCATGAAAGATTTATACGAGGGACCGAGCCGAAGATTTACAGTCTTGTCTTGACTCAAAGTTTGTCCATCTTGTCAAACGCCGCACAGCTAAATCAGTCACGGTGAAACATCGCCATATCATACTGCCAGGACCAATTGTTTGTTGCGTCTCGAAGATCAGAGCATGACCTTAATGATCTGTGCAACATTGAGTGTTGGATTACCGAGTTACTTGAGTCAGCCGCTGAGAGGCATGCTGCATGTTATATTTTGATTGTGTGGGCAGGAGCTGATACCCCCTCTGCCCTCCCCTCGTGGAACCTGACGCCAGCAGCAGGACACTCTGGGGAGGCTTCAGCAGGACGAGGCATTCAGCCAAATAGCAGCGCCACAGAGCTCTGCAATTTGTCTTCCTCCTCCTCTGGACACACCTCATGAAAACAAATGAACTCTCACCTTTGTTGCTACAGCCAGGAAGCATGCAACATTGTTAGAGGCTACAATTCATTGTAGGATGCCGGGGTTGTTATGGGTTCTTGAGCACCTCTCCCTTAGGGGGCGGATCCAGACTTCTATACGCTTGTGATTGGATTCCACTAAAATTGGATGAGGTGAAGAAAAAAAAAAAAAAAAGAAAAGTGAATGATACTTAGTGACCTCTGATGTTCAGTGATGTGAGGCCTGGAGGGTTTGTGGACTACATAAAAGACAGTAACAGAAAGCAAGTGTTGGAAATTCACTTGAGGGTCAGAGGCCAGATGCTGCATAAGCACTCCTGCTGCACAAAGATCATAAAGCACTGGGTGGCCTATTGATTTCACAGTCTTTATCAGTGTTTCCATGTGGCCGGTGGACGCAACACTGTGGGATGGACATGTCTGTCATCTTTATGTGAACGTTTATAGCGCCCAAGAGAAACAATGAGTGTTGGAGCCTCATATATCTGCTTCTGTCAACGGAGTAAAAATGTGTCATTCTTGTTTGTGTTTCCCTCATTTTCAACAGTGATTTAGACGAGCTTTTTCTCCATGTTCACCAGCTGCTCAATATAGTGGAATCAATATGCTGCGGTTGCATTGCTGTAAGTCAGTTTTCAGCATACTGACATGAGAAGAGAATAAAGCTACGAAAGTATTGTCATGTAAAAAGATAATTCCAGTTTATTACAACTTGGGTCTTATAACTGTAACTGCGCCATCATTTCTGTCACTTATCACAAAGATAATATTGTGCTCACCAAAGCGATTGCTGAGGTCTGAGGATATAGCGACATACATGTGATCAAGCATACAGTCGCACAGGTTGTAAACAACACAGCAGCTTATCTGAACCTGTTGCTGTTTTGCTGATTAAATGCCCATCAGAGTCTGATTTTATTCCAGTACACTGACTGAGTCACTAGCTTAGCTTGTAGCCAGAACAGCCCACGGTAAGAAGGGGAAGAATAAGGCAAAGGTAGCTTGTCGAGTTCCCTGCAAAACTCAAAACACTGCAAAAATGAGCAGTCTATTAAACTGCTACTGGCACAGAGACGCTGGTTACCATTAATGCAAACTGCTTAGCATCCATGTAAATGCTGCAGCCAGAATCTCCTTCAATTGTCGTTCACTTTCTGTTATTTTTTTCTGCTTTATTGCCAAAACACGTGTTACTGTACCTTTGACAGAGATACACTCGTAGGCACTGGAAAAGGAAGCCTAGGGTTAGGATTAAAGAGCACCACACCATGAGACGATCAACAATGCAGGCGGCATCTGTCAAAGGTGAAGCCAGATCAGCTGTACGCAGCTCTGCATTTGTAACTGTGAGGCAATTTTCTGCATCTATGTTGAGCTGTTGTTTTTTCAAGCTTATAATGTGTGACTTTTTTCATATGGTTAACAACTCTGAAGTTACTGAAGGGTCAACGTGAGGCTTAGTGTGTCAATAACATCCATCCAGAGACCAACCAGAAACTGTTGTGCCACATCCTACACAGACCTGCCGCACAACATCCTGGATCAGGGTGTTACACTTGACAGGCAGATCGTACTGACTGAGCTGACACAAGAGAACAGCAGGACGAGGGGAGGAAGACTGTGTTTAAGATGATGATTCTTCGTGCTTACACACAAACTTGATGGACAATGTTGAACTTTAATGTGAAGATGTCGACCATATTATCATCACCATCTTTTTGCTGCATTCAGTCTATAAAAAATTGTAAAACTGTACATATTGTTTTATTTTATTTTGTTTTATATTTTGTCCCAGTCCACTCTAAATTTAATTAAACGTCTTTATATATGCTGTATTTGTGTGTAGTGTAAAGGAACTACAACTCCTATTTCATTGCACAAGCCTGTGCTGTGCAATGATAATAAATGACCTTGATACTTTGCATCCTCACTGCTTACTACTGTAGCTGCAGACACTTTAATTTTAGTTTAAATTTGTAACAATGTAACCTTTCCTGCAGAATAATAGTAAATGTGAAAACTGCAACAGAAGCTCAGAAAGAGATAAGTGTAGAACTGGCTCAACAATGTCCATTACACAACAATATTCATACAAAGTTTGACAACATTAACCACTTCAAGCAATGGCTCAGATGACGTAAGACTGCAGCATCAACATCCCTGAATTTATTGAATTGGGAAAGGGTGTTTTGTTTTAATAAACATTTTAATATTTAAGAGGAATAATGTGATATTCCTTTTTGCATTTCAGTTACTAACTTTTCTGTAATGACTGCCACAACAGCTGGACAACAGACACGTTGGCATGTTAGTCCCCCCAATACAAAAAAATACAAAAATCTTTTTTTTTTAAAGCACCATAAGTTTATTTAGTAAGTGAGTAAGTTAGTTAGAAAAAAAAAACTTGACTCACTTGAATAGAAACATACTTTGTCTAACTTTGGCCAAACCCATGACAATAAACTATAATAAACATCCTTCAACATGTGTATTTGTAACTGCTGGGCCATATTCTGCATCTACATTGATCTGTTGTATTCAAAGTTACAATAGCTGTTTCAAGCTTATAATGCTGGCTTTTTGGCCATATATGGTCAACAATTCTGAAGTTATTGAAGGGTCAATGTGGGGCTCAGCGTGTCAATATTTCCATCCAGATTTCTAGATTGAATTCTGAGATAGATTTCTATCAGGAAGTCAGTTCACTGAGAGGCCTGAGCTTATCTCCGTACTGTCTGAAACTGAATGAGTTCAATAACCCAAGTTCATATTCAGGTTAATTATGTCTGCGTCTGTAAATAAATGCAGGTAGTAGCCTCTGTAACCTGCAGCTGCTGCACCTACTCACTGTGATTGACTTCTCTGTAGGCTTCGGGGATTAGGTTGACCTGGTGGACGAGCTGCTACTGTGTACTTCAGTGGTGTAATTACGGGGTGAACATCACAGCTCAATTTATTGAATACCTGAGTGTTGTCATAATTTTATGCAGCAATTAAATGTCCTGACTTCTTTTCTCTCATGCAGCCTTACAATCAAATCCTGTTTTGTACTACCAAATTACAATGTCGTCGCCATTTTCCACCGACCAAACACAACCACTGTATTATAATTTCTTTTCAATATACACACCACCAAAGGGTTTATCAATGCAATACATAGACACGCTGTTATAGTGGGTATGTTTACTGTATAAATCCACTCAGAGCAGTTTATGCACTGTAACAATTTACAGCAAGCTCACTTCTTAGGCTCTTCAAGCAAAGGAAGTCAGTAAATCTGCCAGTATAATAAGTCAGTATCACTTTGTATCTTACGGTGAATACACTGAAGGTGAATTTCTGAGTAAAAGTGCACCACAGCAAAATAATTTTGTGGTTTCTATAGATTCATTACACAGATCTTTCTGATAGTTGTCTCCTTGACCCTTTCGCAATTCTATATGAGTAATGGATACGCTCTCAATCCCATTAAGACGGTAGATAAGGTACTTAAAGGCCACTAAGTGTCGACTGCTATCAGATTTTAATCCTCTGCTCCACTTATTGTAAGGTAGCTACACGCCCGGCGTACTAACAGGAGAGAAAAGATTAAAAGAGTCAAAATAGACAGTAAGTACTTCACACTTTGAATCTCTGATGTGCTGTATTATTGTCTCCTTGTAATTTTTTTTTTTTTTTTTGTATTTCTAACAATCCCATTTTAACAGATGTATTTTATTTCTGATGAAATATGATCATGTCAAAAGATTCATAACGAAACAAATCTTGTCTTTCATATGCTCATTAAAGAGTGGAAGGAGGAATAGATGATTCACTAAGAGATTGTTCAGAGGACAGGAAGAGGTCAGAAAAAACACCTCACTCATGCTATACACAAAATAAAGGGAAAAAAAACACACTTTGTTTTGTCTCTTCTTATTATAGAAGTCGAAAAGGAAGTTGGGTGGACTAAAGCCCTTTTTATGAATCCTAAAAAGAGGCAGGAGGAGTGTTTGTTTTTCCCCTTGAAACCTCTAAAATAGACTCAGTTAACAATGAGTCAATACACACGTCTCCACCATCAACAATGTTGCTACTTTATTAAATTTCTTTTTCAAATTTCCTTTAAAGGTAAAAAAGAAAACACAATGCATAGGCTCATACCAAAATAACCCTTCTCTATCATCACCCACAGCCCCCCAGAAGTATGTGGTGGTGCCTGCATCTGCCGGACCCTGGCCTCCGCTTCTTATTTTCTCATTATTTTGTTGTACTCAGGACGTTTAATGCTTGCCCCATACGACAGGAGTCGTTTTCCTCAGATTCATCCCTCCCTCTTTGGATTTACTCCATGTGGTGATGTGTGTGATGCAGATAGAATGTAGATAGAAATGCCGACACAACATTATTAATTAGTTGTCATGACAGCAAAAACTTGAGAAAAACAAGGGAAAAATAAAATAAAAACAAGAAAAAGACTTGTAGGCTCCCTGCGTGTACATTAGTGTATAGCCTTGATTGTAGAAATAGATATCTTGCAGTGTTGTCTTGTCTTTAACCCTGTGGTTTAATCAGCATATTGACTGAAAAGATGTTATTTAAGTTTCTGAGATTTACGAGTAAACACCACCTCGCAGTGAATGTGCATTTTAAACAGCCCTGACAAAAACAATGGAACAATTTGGTTTGAGAGAAAAAAAAATCTGCATTTGTGACTAAAGGCGTGTAAAGAGATCCTACAGTAAACACATTCAAATATTTAGCTTCGCTCCATCTCATCCCCTCGCCGCGGAGAATGAATGGGATTGAACACGGAGGAGTGGAAGGTCAGTGGTAGTGAGTGTGCAGGTGTGCACGTGTCAGAAGTTAATAGAGGCAACGGTGGCTCTGTAACAGATTACAGCAGCTCTGTCAAAGGAAGACGGGAGGCAAGGCCTGCAGCCCATTCATCACCAGCCCTGTCTTCTCCTCAGCCTCAGTCTCCTTAAGCCATGTGATAAAGGTGCATGTCAGCTCCTCTCTGCTGCTCAACTGCATCCAGTCCCTGCAGAATCCATACACAGAGGATCAGGTGCCTTCACAGCTCCACACTGTAGCCATAGCAATACCAACACCGCTGCCTGCCTGCTAATGTTATGTATATATGGAACAGGATGGGGGTTTAACTCTCCAAAGTACTTTACTTATTTAAATACCTTGAAGTTCCTGCAAATCTACAGACTTATTTATACACTACCTACTGTGTAACTCAGCAATCTTTATCTTGCTATAGGAGATTATATATGCCGTGAGTTTAAAGTGAAGAAAATCCCCAATCAGCTTGACTGCTCGGAGGACTCTGGTATTAATCTTGCTGGAAATAGACAGACACTGTCTTACTCTGTGGTGTTCTTATGGCATTAAAACCAGAATGATAACTTCATTCAGGCTAACAACCACTTCGAAGTCATTTCTGTTTGACCTAGATTACAACATCAGGGGATATTTTTCCCCCATTAGTGACACAGGCTTATGTTTGCTCTCGATTGGATGTGTAGGTGGCTGTTGGTTGAGTCATTTCTGTGAAGGATAAGCCATTCAATCACACCACGTTTCAGAGTTGCATTTCTACATATTAAGCAAAGACAAATCGCAGAATCATGACGATACTTCTTTGAAAGATTGAGTCACCCCTTTTGACAAGAAATCAAACGTGTATAATCGTATAAATAATACAAATCATTACATAAATCAGTAACTTCAGTTGTGCGTTCGCTCTGGGGATCACTCCTTCTCACACGGGCCCAATTTGATTTCACCACGTGCAGCACGAGTCCCTCGACCTCCCTGTGATCACTTGGAACAAAGCAGTTGCAAATCTGCTCGCTGCATTCAAACTGCACATCTTTTGAAAAAGCTTCAAAATAAAACACAAACGTGAACAAATAAACTACTAAGGTTAGTCTACGGATGGTTAGTGCTTGAACAAATATTAGGTCAGTCAGAGAGTTCAGGGTATTCACTGCTGCACTGATAGCTGTTTAAAAGCCCTGCACAATAACTGCTCACAGCTGTTTTATAATCCGACACTTTCTCATTTGTAAAGGCCTTCACATTAATTAGAGAGTTCAGGGTGTTTTAGATGTCTAGCTATGATTGATAATACTGGGAAAACATCAAAACGTTATTCAGTACATCAAACATCCATATATGTGGTTATTTCAAAAACCATGATTTCTAAAACTCACAGTTTTATTCTTTGTACTGGGACAAGATTATATTCTGTTTATTCACTTTAATATTAGTGTTCACAATACTCTCCTTTATTCTGTGTATTCTAATGAAAGATTTGATTGAACTTGTGTTGCATTCTACTTATTTATCCATATGACTGGTGGTTATGTATAGCATTTAATTTTGTGCCAGTATGAAAGATATATTGTTGTTTAACTTTAACTAAAACCTTAATAATCTGACTAATGTCTAAATCATGTGGCTTTAGATTTGTGCACTCATTTTAAGAAACTGGCCAGTGTATACATTGACTCATTACAGATAGGGATGCACAATGTTATCAGCAGTCATTGCAGTCAGCAGATTTCTGCCAATATGATTCCGCTTTAATTATGCACAGTTGTTTAGATGATCCAGAACGGATATTAAAGCCAATAATCGCTTAGCGTTGGTCATGTGATTCACAAAATTGTTAAGAATAACGAGAATAATAACTGTGAGAAGTAGCTTTGTTATTTTGTCCACAATGTGTACATTGACAAAAAAGCATTGTGTTTTATTTCTGCATCTGAGCCATCATACTGAGAGCAGACATAATAATATGCTGATTCCACTACAAGTAAGCTTTAACGTTCTCTGCAATTAGGTGGAATTTTTTTTTTTTTTTTGCATATATCAGATTCAGCAATCAGCCAGAATGAGTTGGAAAATATCAGCATATTGGACATCTGCAAAAATCCAATATCGTGCATCTCTAATTTAAGATAACAATTCATGAGTTAACAACCTCAACTAAAATAATACAAACTATAACGATTATTGGGAAAGTAATACATAGTTAATTTTTTACTACTCCATTACACAAGTACACTAAATATAAATTTATTTGCTAGATACAGAAGATAACAGTGTTATTTTGTGTAGAACACACAGCATCACAGCTTTTCAAGCTTTGAATATGTTAAGAAAATTTTCATTGTCAACTGTTAGCACCTTTCTTTCTGAACAAAATTACATATTTGTGTTTGTAGAGATGAGCGACTGATTTTTCACTTTGCTCTTGTGATGATGAAATTTAATACTCTTTTAGGGCAAGCCACTTGGCTGTTGGGTTGCCACTTTTCATATTTTATCTCCTATTTGATATGTTGCAAACAAACGAAAATAAAAACTGGTTGCGACCAGAAAATATTGATGACTGACTATGATAAACATGAATATGTTTGGCACTGCATTAAGTCCACGGTCATAACAAGGTCAAGACATATTGGAATATATGATATAACCGGCTGAATAATATTCGTCCACAAGAATATTAATGGTCATTGATTAGCGCATAGCTCCCTACTTATCAGACCTCCCTAAAGATGCACATATACTGCGGTTAAACATGTTGCCAGACAGTTTAAATTCCTTTGTGCTTTGATTAAGTGCGTGCATGGCACACCAATCAATATCGTTACGCTTTGCTGTTTAAAAAATTGAGATCACCCAATCTGACACATAATTTCCTCTGTTGTTTATAGACCTCTGCCTGAAATTATTGCCAGATGACCAATATGCTGTAGACCTAATTTGGACTGTTTAATAAATGCACCTATTTTTTTTAATCCTTTATCACTGCCTTTGTGTAATGTCTTTCCATTAAGCCTGAGAAACATGGACATTAAGCTTGCTGCATTTCAGTAGCAAGAACTGACACGTGTCAGCTGTTATGGCCATAAATAAATAGCACGGAATTGATTAACATAAAATAATGAAGCTGCTATCCTTTTAGCAAGACAAAGAGATTGATTCTCTCACAATATCATAGAGACAGGAATAGAAGTATGATCTAATATTACAGAGGAACGGCAGTGTCTGGCTGCAACATGATGCTCACACCTCATAATGAAACTTTACTTTTCATTCTACAGTCCATTTCATCTTCACCCCTCTACAATGTCCCAGGTCCTTGAGTTGCGCTAGATGAAACGTTCCCCCAGAGTGAATAAATGTCGTGCAGAAAGCTGGTTAGGCCTGCGTTCATTTTGCAGTCAGTTCCCTTCTGTGCCTCCAACACAAGAAGAGTACTTCTGTTAACAACCCTGCCAGCTAAAATCTAATCCAGCTACTTGAGGTCTGCTCTGAAATGATATCCCCTCCTCCACCTGACAACACATGGTCTTAAAAATGCACCACATATCAAAGTAGTGAGTGCAATTGAGACATTAGAGAGGAGACGAGGTGTACTGTCCTCCAGAGACAGCAGTTATTTGATTTATAAAATTATTTAATTTTGGACTGATGGGCATTAAGCTGGAGGAAACTATTTCTATGATGATGGGGATCAAACAGATCACATGAATTATTAATCACGGGCATTTTGTCCCTGATACCCCGAGGAAAAAGCAACTACTGCTAACACAATCCACATCTCATTTATTTTATGGAAAGTTATTAAAGTATATACTTGAAATCAAACTGTTGGTGCAAAGAGGAAAACAGGAAAATAATGAATGTCGTAGCCCCGGTATCAGAGAAAAAGGCTCTCAATCAGAAAACAGAGATTTACTGCTAACCTAAGGACAAAATAAAAAAAAAAAAAGGATTTGTTCACCTATTTTACTGAGAACAGTTTCATCTGTACAGTAGGTTCATACAAGGACTCTTGGTCCATTCCTGAAATATACCACAGACAGCAGAGGAAAACAGAGCACTCAAACCTCTACAGTATATTAAAACATAACAATACGAATGCGTCATCTATTGTCACAGATGCTACTACGAGTCTCCTAATAATATAGTCTACAGCCATGCTAGCAGTTCTAGTATTTCAAGCTAAATGCTGTCATCAAGATGCTGATGTTAATTAACCTTGACATTCACTATATATATATATCATCTTAGTTCTGCATTTTAGCTTTTGCTAATTAGAATAAGCACAAAGCACAGCTTAGGCTCATAAGAATGATATTAGTTTTGTAGGTATCCTGTGGTCACAAATCAAAATATTGGACAAACAGAAATTTTGACCTGATAATGACAATACAGGGATCATAGAATCTACCACATTTCATTCTGCTGGGGGTTTCAATGTCAGAACCAAATTTCTTGGCAATTCATCCACTCACGACATTAAACCCCAAACCAAAAATGTTGACCTCATGGTGCTGCTAAAGTCAGGGTCATCATCTTGGAGACATGTACCAAATTTTGTGCCAGTGCATCTAGAAGATGTTGATATTTTTCACATAATTGTCTTGAAGAATTTACATGGCAAGACAAACAAGAAAAGGTGATTCATCTAAATCTTAGCAAGGACTACTAACTTCCTTCTCGATACTGATTCTGATATGCTATTTTGGAACAACCCTAATCTTTGCAACTCTAAAAAAAAAAAAGAAAAGAAAATAATAATAAATTTAAAAATAGGTTGTCGAACTATAACTACTTTCAAAACGTAGTTCAACTACATGCAAAATACATCACAGAAAATAATCACAATCTGAGTCTGGAATCTCATACTGTTACACAGAGATACAACTGAACCAACCACTGAATAAAGTGTGGGTGTGTTTGATTTAGGGACTAGGGAGATCCACAGTATTCATTCACAGACATCTTGGTAGCAAACCTCATGAGATTTTAATCAAATGGCAAATGTGTGATTAAATGACAATCATGGCCAATGAACTGTGGTATTGAGTTATATGACAAAAAGATCCTGAAAACACTATGAATATGTAGTTTGTATATAACCACATAACTACATGACCCATATGAGATTTAAATGTGGTTAAACGATGATGCAACTAGTGCAAATTGTAGTTAAACTAGTAATTGAATGTTTAAATATAAATGGTGGCACTAGAGGCAAACACTAAAGTCAGTGGGCTTCAGCGTCCAGGGTGATGAATGCAGTGCTGTAGTCTACATGATATGGCCACGAAGAAAGCTAAAGGATTTGGTCCAATTTAAAATGTACTGGGATACAAACGATATAATTTGTGAACAGTACAGTAATGCACTAAAATCAAGGATGCTGTCTTATGAGTTAAAGTTAGTATTATTTTTATTTCTTAATGGATATTTGTATAGGGACAAGTACGCAGGATAAACCAGTCCCACAAGCCACAGCATTTATAGCCTAAGCTAATTTGCAGCGGCCTTTAAAAATACAAAAGACTCAGCAACAAAGACACAGAAGACAGTAGGAAAAAACAAACAACAAGAAAATACAGACCAGAACAATACAAGACCCCAAGTATACAATAAAGCACCATAAAATAAGAAGCACCAAATTATCATGACGACATGACAGATCCCTCTTCAAAAACTGTTTTGGTTTAAGTTTAAAATGATCTAAATCTGGATCATATTTTATTCTGTAGGAAAGGAATTCCACATGTTAATTCCCGAGACGGAAAAAGCTTTTTATCCAAGTGAGGATTTTTGTAGGAAATCTGTTACTGAGCCTGAAGCTCTGAGTGGAACCACATGGTCACTGAGCCTGTACCTTGTACCGTATTAGTGCATAGTTAAAAAGGTTGCATCTACCTACCCTACTTATCATTTACTAATTTAATGCACCACCCACGTAGCATGTTAAGTGGCACAAATTAAACACACCCTATGTTGCGTGACCAGCAGGCGCATGCTGGGTTTGGCAAAACATCAAATGCTCACGGTGAATCTCCCAGCAGTGAGAAGTGGACACAATGGGACAGAAAGGCTGGATGGACTGGTTATAATATGCACTGACAATGGTCAAGCAAAGAGGCTGAACCATGAGCAGATTGTTGAGGACTTCGTGGTGCATTAGGCTCAGAGAATAACGTTCAGACAGGTGAGTACAACCACTGCATTGCCTAGCAACGTAGTGGTTGTGTCTGCGTGCTACATGATGTGTAAAACATTTGCAGCTTTCTTTGTTTTAATATCAACACTCGTGTCTGCACCCGCTGTAGAGTTTATATTGTTCATATATTGTATTTCAGTGTTGTTATTCTGCAGGTTGAAGTGACATTATTACGTTTCTGTATTCTCAATATTGTTGCAGTGTCCACAGCTCGTCCTTGTGTTTAATTGACTGATATATTTTCTTTTCTCTTTTCCTTTTCTGGTTAATTCTAGCAAGGATATACAGAGAGGGTGTTTATATATATATATATATATACACACATATATATATACATATATATATATATACATATATGATGTATGTATGTATACACTTGATAATGATAATTGTGTTAATTCGATAATCAGATGTTCACACAGGCTCCCAAATCTTTCTTTAGCCTTCAGGAATTTTGGAATTTGCTGTTTGGACATGAGGACTTGGTATAGTGTGATGTTGTTCCACTGGTGCTGTTGGATTGAGATTTAATACAATTGTAGCCTGCAGGTGTTTTTAAATTTAACATCATATATCACCAGCTGTTCCCCACAATATTTTAAAAAAATGTAACATTTAGTAGCCTGCATTTAAACTTATCTTATGTACATCTTTACACAAGTACTTTTACTTTTACTCAAGCAAATTTTGTTTAAAATAACAGTACTTCTACTTAATTCCAATATAGTAGTGCACAGGACTCATCTCTGCATATCTTTATGCTGATTTATGATATCTCAGTCTTAACACACAGCTGATTTGTTGTGAATTTCTATCTGAGGGGGTTTTAGTCACCTCAATAAACCCACTTCAGACTAAACTTTTTTTCTGGTGACCCACTTTTTAAAAATGGCAAACCATCACGACCCAACTTTACAACAGGTCTGATCAATAGCAGGAGTTAATTTATGCATAGAGAAATGCTGCTCACCATTACCTTGTATTATCTTGAAATGTGCTATTAAAACACGTTAAATACTTTATTAATGAGAAATGAATGCATTTAAGCTGAGTTAACAGATCATCTCATTGTTGTTATTTCCTGTCTTGAGTAAAATAATGTGTGATTTTTAGCCTATTCATAAATGAGACAAAATAAGCCATTTAAGCAGAATTAACAGGCTCTCGTTTTTCACTCTCATCAGTAAAACTATATACACATTTTAAATGCTTTATACTGCAGATATGAATCTTAAATTTGCAGAATTTCCTCCACAGACTTTTATTTATTTGGTGACCCAAATAAAATCCTCTGTGATGCCCCAGTCCCTGGGAATGCCTGTACTAGAGTGCGCCACCAGACAAATGTGTGTAGTATATTTTATGACAATCCATCCCTTTGAGAACTTCTCTCTGGACCAAAGTGGTGGACTGACTGACTCACATCTCTAGAGTCCCAACACCTAGACTGACAGAAACTTGAACAGGGAAATGAATCTACACACCAACAAAAAGACGAAGCAGGTGACCTCACACACTTTCAATCTGCCTCTGATGTTACAGATGTTACAGCTACTCAGAAAATCTCTCTTGAGAAATGGTGCTGTTTTCAGTAATTTTACTGATGCTGTTATTACTGCACTTTATCTAGATACACACATTTTTATTGTGAAAAAAAAAAAAAAATAATAATAATAAAATAAAATAACCCAAAGCATGTGAGTAAACCTTCAGTGCATCATGGAGTGCTGGAGAACATCTCTGAAAACCATTAAATCAAATTGCTGCTGTCTTGCTGAATTAACGTCAGCCTGCATGTAGAACTACATACAGTATAGCCTGTGTTTTTCTTCCATATTCATTAATATAATAGCCTTGAGAAAAATATTAATGTGAACCAAACATCCAATCATAGTGGCCCAGCCTGCTTATGTTGATAAAAGCCTGTGCCACATTACAGTGTGATGTAAACTCACTGCAATCAAATTTTGTTTTGCTACATCAACGCCGGGG
The DNA here is from genome assembly GCA_034769285.1 of Lutjanus argentimaculatus. NCBI lineage: Eukaryota > Metazoa > Chordata > Actinopteri > Lutjaniformes > Lutjanidae > Lutjanus > Lutjanus argentimaculatus. The sequence goes on from JAWZSL010000022.1 coordinate 13,579,354, forward strand.
GCACTTGGGCCTAAATTTTGCCAAGGAAACATCACTACAATTCAAAGCTTTGCACTCCAGAGGATAGAGCTGTTTTCTGTCAGCAAGAGAGTTTGGTGCTCCAGGATGCGGATGGCGCCCTCAGCACTCGTCTGTGATGGGGAGAGCTGATGAAGAAGTACAATGCCATGGCCAGCGGTCAGCAGTGTTTATGAGGAGTGTCATCATGGCTGACAGCCTTCCCACTCTATGATTTATACACTTCCAATCGCAACAGGCACCTGCCGAGAAGTAACAACTCGCCCGCGGAGGAGTGTAGAATTGTTTTAAGCGAGAGGTGTCCTTGATGCCAGCAGACGTAATGACACTGTTTGATGTCTGAAATTCAACAGCTGGAATAGTGTGCAAACATTTCCCGGGGATGCATTTCAGACATGTCTATCATCTGATAAAGAAGCTGTCCTATTTACAACTGTTCATTCATTCTCACTGTACACTCCAGTCACTCTTTATTGAAGTCACAGTGCCATCACTGTCATGAAAACATTTACCATCAGACTGAATATTTAGTTCAGATGGACCTTGATATTACCAGCTATGATGGCATGCAGAATATATGGTTACAATCTTACATTTCATCGTACATTTCTGCTGGGGTTAAAGGAGCAATATATAGCAACTACACATTCAAAAATGAGTACTGCAGTCTGAATAGTGAGTTAGAGCCATAGATGATTTATTAAATAGGTTGAAAGTGAGTAGTGTCCCCCTGCCCCCTCTTTCCCAGACGTGAGGAAGCTCAGGCAGGCTGCAGGAACACTGCAGGAGAGCAAGATGATTGCATTACAATTTGAGAAGAACAAATGACGACGAGTTTTACACTGTAAGTTGATCAGCTGTTTGTAACTGTCAATGTAAGGTTAAGCCTGTAACCTTGAAAACAGTTTTCCCTGAAAACAAATTTCTGTTCTGGCCCAGAATAGAAATTTCAAAGGGTGACACTGTGGCTGTAGTGTTGTTAGTGAAGCAGGTATTTCAAGGTAGCCTGTTTCCCTAATTTCTGATGATATATTGTCATTTTATGACTTATTACAGTAAATGTATAACTGAGTTCTCCTTTAAACTGAAAGAAAATCAGTCAAACTAAAAAAAAATCCTCTCTAAATTGTTGTGTTGCCCATTAGGAGGTTGATTCATCTCAGCATTTCACTCATATGACTTTCTCCTGCAGTTCGATGCACCATTAAGGATTAAATAACACACCTACTGGCTGTGTAACACTGTGTCTATAAGACAGACCGGTACAATTTTCCTTCATCAAAGCCATCTTTAATTGAAATCTTCGTTTGTCATTGTGGACACAATCACCAGCAGCACCCCATAAAACAGGCCTTGACACAAGCCGAGCTTTGAAATGATTATATAATTAGGTCTTAAGTTGGTGATATATTCTGTTCTTGATTCTTTGGACAGTTACATTCAAACATTTCTATCACATTTTTCTATTAACTGACACATTTTTGTTCTTGCAAAGCACAGATAAGACTAATTGGACAGTTGAGAGGCTCATGAATTGATGGTATAGCTCGAGTTGCTTTTCATTCAAAACGTGGCGTGAATTAGTAAAGGTGCCTCTGCAGCTTCTGTGGCGAGTTCCCTGTGACCTTCACTGAACTTCACACCACTGTTTTTGTTTTGCTTCTTCTAGTTCCTTTTAATTTGTCGGCCATTCAGAAAACTGTTCAGTACGCTTCACTCACACATGCTACTATTTTCCATTACAATATTATCATATAGTATATTCTGTTGCTACCTCATGGCTGTGGGTGTTTTTATGGAGAGAAATTCAGTAGTATTTAGTTGGATTTTATTACAGGATGTAAGAAATGTTTATCTCATCATCATCAGGATATAGGAACAAGTTTTCAATATCAGGACCAATATCAAAATTATGCCTGAAAATATAAAGCTGCATAAGAGTTTTTCTATTTATTTTTGTTTAGTTTTGTTTTGAACCAAATACCAGCTAATTTAGAGTTTTTAACTTTGTGCATTTCTAAAACCATTTGTGATGATTAAAATGAACAGATTTCCAAATTTAAGCCCAACTGTTGCTTTCTTACAGGGAGGCTTTTAAGGCTCAACCTGCCACAAAAAATATATGAGAAGCACATTTAAATATATTAAACAATTATATGAAGATCTTACACATTTCTTCACATTTAAATTGAAGTAATTTGTGCTCATTAACTTCTGTGAGTGCAGGCACTTAGAAAATAAATCAGTAGAGGTACAAATAAAGTAATGTTTTCTAGATGCTTGTATCTGCCACAATTATAGTGCAGATCTGACTGCTAGGAGACACTGGTGGTATTGCAATAAAAGGGAAATAAAATAAGATAATAAAATTGCCTAAAATGACCGTGGAAAATAGCACTTGTCAGAATTTGGCAACAATCGTACTTTTGCTTTTTTTAATCCTAAAATACTACGTCAATATGACCGGAGTTGGACAATAACCAACACAATATAAAATCACAACTGCTCTGCTTTAGAGTGCAACAACCGACAACTTTCGGCTCTCTGTTTTTCCACCATGTCACACTTAAGTGATAAGAACTCGGTGTATCCTGGAAGAAATGGAAAAACCAAACCAGAATCTTTATCTCTCGACATAGTGGATAAACTTAACCTCTGTCTGGCTGTTATCAAACTCCAGTGAGCAGGACCATATTTCTTGTCCATGTGAACATTTACCCTCTGGTCTTCTCTGAATGGAGAGGAACTGTATATCCTGAATCTCACATCTGGACAAATGTTCCCTTTGCACCCAGCATGTCCTGCCTATAATAAATCCTTTAAATTACTCCATGCTTGTTCACAGGAAGAAACATAACATTCTTTCTCACAGTACTGCCAGCACACGGTAAAGAAATATAACTTGGAATGAAAAAACAGCGGTGCAAACATGTCCCCAAAACAGCAAGGCGCATCCCATTCGATTTACAAAAAACATTTACAGAAAGGTTCACTTTTTACTCGTCAAAATTTAAAATTTAGATGTTCTAATGTGGCATTCAAGTCAAGAAACTTAAACGTCACCACATTACATGAAGGAAAGGACACTGGATTCCAAATGCCAACAGCATAATTAAGATGTAAGGGTTGAAACTCATGTGGTTAAAAGCTTATAAAGGTACATCAGGGAAAAAAAGAACATGTCAGACACAGTGAAAAGCGAATGAATTAGAACAGGGTTTAGGAACAGTTTAACCATTGGCTGATCTGATACTTTGGGGACGGCTTTTCTACAACACAGTCTCAGGGCTGCCACAGTTAAAGCTTCATCAGTCTTAACCAGTACGTTGAAAGAAAACAGAATACGGAGCTTTGCGCTTTCAACCCTAATTAACATAAGTTGAGGTGGGCCAGATGTGAACAGAGAAGGTATGTCTTAACTTTGTGTATTTCATGCTCAACACCACTGTATTACATAGAGGAACGGCTGTGGAGAGCAGGAGGTGTTGAGGAAGATAAGATTCAGGTTAGGCGATGGAGGCACCCAAGGGGAGACTTGAATGTGAATTTTTTTTTTTTTTTTTTTTTTTCTGATGCCTGCAATAAACACTGACCCTCTTGCTTTTCTGACATCTGATGCAATGTGTGAAACTAAATCCCAGCCCAGCAGAGCAGAACAATTGTGGAAACCCGCTCTGCATGTCAGTTATTGGTAAATCAGGTGGAGAATCAGAGACAGCTGCCTCCACTATTCTTTCTGTGCATGAAAATGTGCAGCGCTCCTCACAGCTGATCTGGGCCTCTGTCTCTCAGAAAACACTGTCATGCACACATTTAGACAGATTTATTCTGGAGACGTGTCATTTCTTTTTCAGTTGCACCCTGATTATTGAACTATGTAAGCAGACATTAAACTGTGGATTGTCATTATTCATATAATGATAATCCACATTATCATCATTATAATTTATTATGTTTTTTATTGTTTACCAATACTTTATCTGAAAAAGTAAAGTTCTCATCCCGGGTTGAGTTATTTTTTTGAGAAAAAAGTCAAAAATGATTCCAGCTTCTTAAATGTAAAAATCTTCTGGTTTCTTTTCTTCTTCATGACAGACCAAACAGCTAATCATCCTTTGTAGAATCTACATGATTGAAGTCACATGGTCCACATAACATTATGTATGTTTTGTTAGAACAGGAATGAACATGAACCTCGGCATCCTGGGTTAAAGTCCCGTGTTTGTTTGAGCTGTCCACCCACCAAACCTCCTCCATATGTGGACTTTCTTTCATTTCTGGGAATGAGAACAGGGTGGACGTGCATGAAACAAACGACTGAAAATGTGTCGAGGATGGGAATATCAAAAGGCAAAATTAGAATTTATATGGTGGGGAACATAAATGTCTGTGCTAAATGTTTTTCACAGTCCATGTGACTCTGGGAACAATGAACGTCTGCAGTAAATGTAAATCAGCAGACTGGTATTGCCAAGCCAAAATATCTTCAGAGCATATTTAGCATGCTAGCAAAAATGTGTAATCTAAAAACAGCCTTGTATATATCTAATGTGTATTCTAACCAGCTGGGTGCTAAACTGTGATAACATAGGATGCTAGGCAGTTAAGAAAATGATTATCCTAAGGTTAAGAGTCCTCACACCTAAACCATTGTAAGAAATGACTGTTCGTACAGTAATACAGTACACTAGAAGCATTTTATAAGCAGCTGCTGATTCAACCAGTGCACACTGCACCTGTTCCCAGCAGAAAGCATATTACCATTGTACTTTACAAGCTGGCTGTGTGCTGAATACTGGGCTAGAAGGAATATTATATGGAGTGAGCAGAATGCACAGTGTTCATCTGTGTTGCTATAAAACCAGAGCTATAAGTCGAAATTGGTTGCAACTGGGAACCACTGTATAACCAGGCAGAGGTTTTACCCCTCATTTAATAGTTTTTTTTAATTATTATTGACACAGTAATGTAAACCAAGCTGAGTGGATTTTTTATAAGAAGGTCAATTATGAGCAATGGTTCCAGCCTCTATGAAGCTATGGCTTGCCAGTGGCTGGCAGCAGTGATACTGACCACAGCCAAACTGATCTCACTGTGTAAAGAAATTTGACTTAACAGCATCTTTCAAAAACTCTTATTTGCACATTAATAATTGCAAGGGTTATTGGCCAAGTTGCCTGGCCCTACCTACAAATCATCACTATGTGGAGGGGGGAAAAAAGACATTTACATATGCATGACCAGCAGAATGCAGATGCATTTCTCTGCCAGCACTATTAGGGGTGTTCTCCATTCACTGCACATGGCTCGTGAACAGTATGGCATTCTAATTTGGTCACTTCAGAGGTATGGTGCGCACTCTATGCAGCTCAAGCCCCCGGGTCAGAGTCTACATGTCTCATCTGCTGCAGGAGTTGAGGGCTCGGGAGTGATTTGTTTGTGAAACCATTAAAGCCAACTGGAAGTAATGGCCGGGTGAAATTGGTGTCTCTTAGTGGGCCAGTTTATCTTTCAACTCAAAGGAACGATACAAACATATGCCATCATTTCAAGTTGCTGTAATGTAGACCTGAAAATGAAGCAAGGGTCCATTTAGTAAAGAATCACATGCAGATGTCAAGCAGCCCGAATGACTCTGTGGCCTGTTGCAAGTCTACAGATGGTGTCTATTCCTGTAGTATCGTTGCTGTTTGTACTTTCGGGGGGGGGGGGGGGGGGGGGGGGGGGGGGGGGGGGGTGTCATCTGAACACAAACTGCTCAAAAAAACTGTCACATTGTAACAGGCAATACTGATAAAATACATATCATGATCATGTCGGTGAAATGTTATTTTATGTTTTCATAAACATTTCATATTTTAGTGCAACGTTTAGTTGCAGTACAAAAAAATATTGCAAACAGGTTGCCGCTATTTTGTGTGTGGTTTCAAACAGAGACTCCCATAACTCAGATGAAACTGTGAAACTCGAATATGGATCAAGATTATGTTTCTACATCGCTTATTTCTTACTTGTTTTCAGAAACATATTTTAGTGTACTGTTTAGCCATAATACATGACATGTTGTGACCAGGCGGCTGTGATTGTGGTTCTGGTTCCCAACAAAGACTCCTGAAACTCAGATCAAACTAGGCAGCAACTAGGCAGCATGGTTCAAGGTTCTGTTACTGCATCACCTATTTCCAGGGGTGAAAGTAAGCCGGTATGGTCCGGTACTGCATACCACTAAAAGATTCAGTTGCGGTACGCAGTACCAGAAAGATGGGAGAGCAGCTGCCTGCTATAAGGCCCTCATTCAGAACCAGTCACGGCCGCACTCTGGGTTCAGAAAATATGATCCGCTAGCAATATGCAGTCTTGAAAACTACTTTGTCTGTTTAAAAAATTCCTTTAAACTCAATTTCCGAATGTTTCTGAAACTGTCCGTGCATGTGTTTTAGTCCAGCTGGACAGCCTTGGCCGGGCAATCTGCTCTTTCCTCAAGGCTCTTGGCCTGCTTCTCTCCCCCCTCCCCTCGGAGAGAGCCCGGTGGTCTCCTCTGCGCCCAGCCTTCGAAACGTGTACCACACTTTAATGTCTTTACGTTTGTTGCAAAATGTCCCAATTAAAATCAGTAGGAGAGTAAGCAGTTGTGTTTTCGTGTTATTTTGTTCAATTTTAACGATACAGAACAGCTCGGAAAAGAAACTGCTTATGACTAACGCCCGGAGATTTACTCAGCAGTACGTGAGTGCGCATGCGCTTCTACTTCCGAAACACAGTGGTTGCTATGGGGACGGTGCGTTTGATTTAATGCACTGGGACATTTTCCACAACTGGTCCACAGACGTCAAGAAACGCCGCTTGCGCCGGGACAGGACGAACAATAAATTACACCAACAAATTCCACACATTCTTGTGGTTGGCTGAAACACTTTCAACATGATTTAAATATCTGTCAGTTATCATCTACAGACATTTTTTTTTTCAAAGTAATAATGCAGAGAAAAATAACTTCTTTGTTCAAAAGAAAAGACAGGGACACTGAAGATGGGTTACCACAGCGTTTGGGTTTTGACTTTGCTATTTTAAAATGCGTGAAGTGAGAGAGAGATGAGGGTTTTGGTAATAGTACTGGCAAGAATTTAAGACTGCTTTCACCCCTGCCTATTTCTCACCTAAAATGTTTTCAGAAACATATTTTAGTGTACTGTTCAGCTGTACCAGGCCATCATGCTGAAAACAGATGTGGGGAAGACAGAGAGGGACTCAGATGCACAAACATGCATCCGGATGTACATGAATTTCAATTTGCTGCTTCATAATAAAAGCTTGGAATTGAGTAAATCTTGGGGAACTTTATCGTGACAAATTAACAGGAAATGAAAAGTGTTTATCCACTGTTTTACAGCCGCTCGACTCAAGACAAATGTATCATCAGTTAAATAGGCTACACACCTTCAACTGGGTAGCCTTGTTGTATTGGAAACATAAATCCCTGTTGCATTGGACTGACGTGCTGAGTCAAAGTCAGTCAAGCCAAGCCAGCACATGTGCACGTGTATGGGAAGGGTACAAAAGAGTTGCAGAAAGTTACCAACTGAGGTGACAAGCTTTCATTACCTCTGGCGGAAAAGGCGCAAAAACTAATGTGGCGGTGGCGATAAATGACTACTGGAGGGTGATTTGACCCAGGAATGAATGCTGATTGGACCCCTTACCGCTGAAGACAGAAGTTAGTGGGTTTTTGTCCAGTGTAAAGGTGGATTTATTTATTAATTTAATAGAAATGTTTATTGTTTTAAAAGCAGAGTTATATATCAGGTATAATCCTGTTACATTGCTGTACATTGTTTTATTTTCCCAAAGTGTGAAGCAAAGAGCCTTTAAATTTTGTATCTACCTACCTAACAATGTGGACAGATTCCACATGGCACTCACCCATGCACCCACACAGGCACAAAAAAATAAAATAAAATAAAAATGCAAACACACACATACACGAAACCACACACAAACACGCAACCACACAGAGAGGACCTTTTCCAAATGTTGCTGCCAAATCTGATTCAATGTCTTTGTATCATATAGAACACATCCTTCTAATTACATATATATCTTAGTCACAAAATGCAAATGCTTCATATTGAAAGATTTCGTAATACTGGAAGAGGACATTTTGATACAAAGCCAAGAGAGAGAAAAAAAAAACAGTGCTCTCTTGTTCCCTTTTATAAAGTCTCTAGTCATTTTTACGGATCATTCAGATTTTTTAAAAGTACAAGCTGCAAAATGTTACGTTTTATAAGTATTCATGCTGTGCCAAGTTTCTGATGTGCTCTGCTGCGTATTTGTTTATGTCTTGGAGACAGAATATGTGATTTATAGTTAGACTGGTGGGGGTGGCAGCAAGGGAAGCTGTTATGTTCTTCCTTTGCTGCTTGTCGTGCGCCGCTGCTGTTCTCTCCAGCTTGCTGTACGTTCACCCCGATATGCACCCTCAGGCAGTATGCCTTTCATTATTTCTTTTGAAACTTTCATCTGAAGTCTCTGAGGGATTAGCCCTCTTGATTCCTGACACAGTCAATGAAAAACAAGCCTCATATACAGGGAGGCTTACAGCCAGAAAAGCCGTGCTCAGCCCTCCCCTTGCCTCTCAGTGTGAAACTGTATAATGGTTTACACAACAAGTGGAAGCTCCTCTCCTTTTTAGTCATTTTCACATATTCAAATGTGTATTGTGCAGAAAATAATAATAATTTTACATTTTTGATGACGTCTATCTTTGCTCCTGTGGAGGTTGAATGCTGTTTTTGTAAGTCCCTTTGGATAAAAGCATCTACAAAATAAATTAAATGTAATTTTAACCTTTTAACAATATAAACTCAACTCTGCAGCATTGCGCAGGTTTTAGCTGCTTTTATGTTTTGGTTTCCCAGGCCACACATAGACAGTATTGTTCAATCCATATTTATATATAAGCAAACAAAATCAGACACTCAGGGCTCTATCTAATGATGATCTAAAGCACAAGTTAAAAACACAAGGTGCAGTGGATTTAATTTATTCAAGTTGTGTCCAAATAAACCTTTTCTGTCTTGCGCCAGGGGCACAGGGGTATCCTGCCCTGTCCCACCCCGTCTACCAGCAGGGCACAGTGGGATACACCTATCAGCTGTGCCCAAGTGCCTTGATTAACTCACGGGTAAGTTTTGGGCCAAACATGCAATAGACCAGTCAGAAAGTCAGTTCTCATTGCCTTTAAGAAGCAGGTGCACCAAGAGCATGAGCATTGGAGTGATTTATCAGGAGGAAACAAAGAGAAAAGGTTTGCAAGTGAGAAGACAGATCCCCTGATTTGAGAAGTGAAAATGGAAGATCACACAATATGTGGACACAGCAGGGTGCATCCAAAGCAGCTTCACGTGTAAATAGTTTATTTTACGTTAGCACCTGCAAAAAGTAACACAATAAATGCACCATAGAGGTCATGCAGATATGTAACTTGTTGAAGCACCGTGATATTTTGTCGTATTTTATAATTCATTATTATCATCATGATTATTATGCACTTCTGCTGGCTGAAGATCCTGAAGAAGGAGCCAGAGAGCAGGAACGGGTAAGAGGAGAGGCGAGCCGACCCAGACTGACCACGACTGCATTGAAAGCTTGTGCGTTCAACTCTCTGTTAACACAGCATTCAGTTAGCTACCTAGGTAATGTCAATCATCATGTCAAACCTGCGTGCTGTGTTTTTTTTTTTCTCTCACTGCACAAGCGCTTCATCCCAGCGCTCCCCCACAGACACCACCTTTTGCCAGGAAAAAAAAAATGGACACAGGATCTAAATAATATCTCTGCTTTGCATTCATCAGATTAATATATCACATTTCAAACTGTGTCTTTTCAAAGTCGCAGAACATGATTATCAGCAGGATCAATTTTAGCCAAAGCGTGTTTGAATGGTGAAATGTTGCAATCTCAACTCCTTACGCTGTAAAAACTGAGTCATTAAACAGTGTATCTGGGTCCCTCTGGGATTTACATGCTGTGTAATGACGCACTCCCTCCTCGTCCTCCTTTGAGCTTACTTTTGTCAGCAGTTTCATTACTTTGCACTTTGCTACTAAGCAGGTGGAGCTAATCTATCTAGTTTGCCCTTCAGTTATGGTTTACTGTCCGGGGGACTGGACACAAGTGTCTCCAATAATCCCTTAATTAGGCAATGATGGACTATTCATTTAGTATGCAAAGCTGCAAATCTCCCCATCCACTGAGCGGAGCCCTCTGCAGTCATACGGAGGCCAACGCTAATGATCTCAGCAAGTGGCAGCAATCCATTGGAGCGCTGCAGCAAGTGCACATTAATCTTGCGGGTGATCCAGTTGATGAATGACCCTGGCCCAGAAGCCCTGGCAGATCCCACCTTAATTATGCTGAGGGAGCCACACCTGGGAGGCACCGGGGGACATCTTGCTAACTCAGGAACAACGACTCAGGAGAAGGCCTGCGGTCCACAGGCAGTTCGCTCCACGTAGCTCCAGTGCAGACGTGCTGTAACGCCTTGGGAAAAGTGAGCCTTTACAGCAACTCCATGGAGGACATTATAGCTGGGACTGACTTCCAAAGCACAATTTGTGGAAAGGGCAAATGGATGTCATCAATTCAAGACATTTTCCACTGATAGGTCATTAGAGGAAAGTGATTTTTAGGCCAGCTCCAAAAGAAACTCATTCAAGATGTTGCTTTTTCTGTGATGACACTTCCAACAGAACATTTTCACCACTGCTTTAATTCTGCCCCATTATTTGGCTCTGCTCTAACATGTTTGAAGAAAAAAGCACAGCAGCCAAGTGTTGCATCAGTCTAACATCAACACCCCAAAGATAGTACACTGGTACAATGGGGGGATGAGTATAAAAGAAAATGTGATCAAAACACATGAGTAAACAATATGAGGGAAAGGCGAAAAACACTAAATCCTCTGCAAACTGTTTGATTAGACCTTACAAAGAAAGACATCCCCCAAAATACATCTACAGAATCCCTTATCTTTTAGGGAACATTCAAGGACATATTCAAATATTTGGTATCTCCAGATTTAAGACGGGAAGCCTCTAACAGAGCTCATGTCCTTACAGATATTCATACTGCAAAATACTGCACAGTAACAACAGAATTATTTTGGGGTTACCTTTTTTGGCTTGAGAAAAAAGGTGTTTAAGTTGTAATCACTCAGCAGCTGAGAATGTGTGGAGAGTAGTGGATGAGAGGAGGAGATTGGGAGAGTCTTGAAATTAGTTTTTGCTCCAAAAGAGAGTACTGGTCATTTTGTGCTGTTGGAAAAAGAAATCCTGCTTTTTGCCCCTGTGACATATAAACTATTTAGCTTGAAGTCCATCCATTTTTAACTACACTAAACACACATAAAACTTTCAAGATTTACTGTACTTTGATGCAAAGGCGCAGATCTCATTACAACTTAAAACACCAAAGGCCGGAGATATACTTGACCCTGGGTTTGCATAGTGTAAATTTCTGAGGAGGCGCACAACCATCGCTCCAAATGGATGCAGGATGTACGAGGCAACCATGATATATATGGATGTGCTTTACTGGAGAAATACTTGCATTCAAGAATGTGTGCGCACCACTAGTCACACAATAACAGAAACTAAACTAAACGATCATGGCAAGGGTGGACCAGTTAAGTTTTTTCTAAAGGGAGTCTAGTAGCTTAAGAGAGAGAGATATTGTTGGTTAAATGAAAATGATCTTACACTCTTAAGAAGCAATATGTAAAAATGCACAGTCCAAATAGCAAGTTGGAGGGCGTAGACTAGATTGAAATGGGTTGAAATCCTATTTAACATACATATTATGATTGAAGTGAATTATTTCTCCCAGCCCCTTCTCCCCAGACTCGAGGAAGCTCAGGCAGGCAGCAGGAATGCAGCAAGAGTGCAAGACAAGAGCAACATAATAATTTGACAATAACAAACAATGACAAGTCCTATACTGTAAGTAATTATCTGTTAAAAACTGTCTATAAATTGTCTGTCAATGTAAAGCTAAGACTGTTGTGTTGTGATTCTGCCTTTGATTTCAAATTCAATTGGATTTCATTCATGTTGATTTTTGATTTAATATTGAAATTCTGGCACCCTTATTTAGTGCAGTACATTTCTCCCTTAACAAAATAGTCTATCTTTGTGATTCTTTTCATAATGTTGCCAGACAATTAGAATAGCAACCTGAGCCTGTCAATGACAAAAACAAGCACTTCAGTGGACGTTCTTTGATGCAGTTGCCCTCGAGGAGTCATTCAGCTGCCAGCTGAGGTGATGTACTAGAACAATTCCAAAACCTTTTGTAGCTATTTGTCATATGCCAGTTTGAAAAATACCAGATTTACCCTCAAAGGTGTCAGGATGAAGTAAACTGTAAACTTCATTTCAAAAACTCCCTCTTTGTTTAGTATATGCAACAGTTCAGACCACTGAGCAGCACATAGGGGAGACCTTAACAAAACCTGTTAAAAGTAATGTTTTTATCTGTGAATTGTTCACAAGTGGAGCTTCTATTTAAGATATATTTTCAATTACATAAATTATTTAGAAATAATTTATTGGGAAGGGCAACTCAATGTTTTTTCAGAAGCTGGGGGGACTCGTCCCCTCCAACTCCCCCGGGTTCTGCGCTCAAGCTTTGATGGTAAAATAGGCCATATTAAAATATTCTGCAGTTACTTTATAAGGGCATTCTTGTGGCCGCTCACTGATCCTGTTGGGAATATCTGATCCATGTGAACTCAGAGCCACCCTTGATTTAACCCTCTTCATTTTCCCTCCAGTAATGGTCACCTGGTCCTCAGATCCTCATAGCATGCTATTACACATATATGACCCATTCATAGAGGTTATTGGATTCTCTGGCACAACAAACTCCAGTAGGGATAATTTGTCCCCCTTTTTTCAAAGGGAAAATTCATGAAATCTCATTATCTCATGTGTTGAAATGAGAATCAATATACCTTTTGTGATATATATATATATATATATATATATATATATATATATATTTTACACACACACTTATTTATTTATTTATTTATTTATTATTCATTTAATTATTATATATGTAGAGAGAGAGAGAGAGAGAGAGAGAGAGAGAGAGAGAGAGAGAGAGTGTTTTTGTGAATCAATGCAACATAGCCAATTGCTGCATCACAAACATCCAACAAATTGATAGAACTGCATCCACGTACAATAAAGTTAGGATCCAAAAGGTCAGCTGGAAATGGGACAAAGCCCAAAGGAGTTCTCTTAAGGGCCAGCAGAATTTAATACACATCCATCACTTTTTATCATCTAATTAGTCCGCAGTGTGGCAGCCTGGACAACATTGGAGGGAGGCAGAATTATTGATCAAGTAAAGGATAGTATCTATCATTTCACCTCAGCATCGACACTCCAGCCCTTTGAAAACCAGGGAAGACAATATAACCGCAGCAAAGTGCGATGAAAATCATGAATGCCATTCAAAACAGAGGCGATTTGTTTGTTCTCCTCGGTTAGACCATCGACTAATAGACTTGCTGTTCTGACTTTGCAGGGCAACAACTACTGGAAACATAAACCCCACAACTAGAAGTAAAATAGCATTCTGCATTTAGAATCGTAATGTATTTTTGATCTTTACAGGATGTCTAACAGTTGAAGTGCACTGTAGACTAGGTAACTGCTGAGAGATACTAATATATCTTTATAAATGCCTTCGGGCCTACTCATAATTCATATGGATCATAGTTAAACATTAAAAGTCTTGCTCTAACTATCTTTTATACAGAGAGGATCTATATATTTCATTATTACACCCATAAATAAGAGACTTTTCATTATTATATATTACACAGTCTGACAATATTTAAGATAGCAACCCCACGAGAAAACTAGAGTCCACTCAGTAGAGTGCAGATCCCCTCCAGGCAACAGATGGTGAAGCACCGACTGTAATGCCACCACAACTGCCAGATGAAACCAGCAGAGATTTGCAAAGTTACATTAACATTAATATATGTTGTATCTCGCTGAAACAAGATTTCAAACTGAAACAGTTGCTGATCACTTGCAGTCCCCAGTAGCCGGTTAAGAAGAGTGAGAAGTCAGCAGTCAATGGTCGTATAAAACAGAGCAGTCAAAAAATAGAATTACTGCCTCACAGTTGTATGTCTCCATGAGTCAGTCAAGTTACAGTTTACATCCATGTCTGTCCAGGCTCATATAATGTGTGAATGTGTGTGGTGAAGACTACAGAGGGGAGGAATTTAATATGGAACTTACCACCTACCACCTGTGCATGTGTGATTCCAGTGAATAATTTCCAGTGAGAAACATGCTGTCTTCACTTAGAGGCTATGTTTTTACAGATCAGTACAGAGGACTGATAGAGAGCTGAATATTATGATGTCACAGTGAAGATGACCTTTGATCTTTTGGATATAAAATGACATTGCTTCATTATTTTATCCTATTTGATATTTGTGTGTAATTTTGTCAGAATTAGATCATGAATTCTTGAATAAGGGCCAAAAATATGTTTTGTGAGGTCATTGTTGCCTTGGTCTTTAACAATTTGACAAAATTTAAATCAGTTCATCTGTGAGTCTAAGTGAACATTTGTGCCAAGTTTGGAGAAATTTCCTTAAGGTGTTCTTAGATATTGCATCCACAAGAATGAGATTGCCTTAAAACATAATGCTGTCGCCAGTGTTGCCCACTGATCATTCCAGTAGTTCATCATTCCAGTTGAGATTAGGTTTGGACAAGCTGCAGGTCCATTGATTATATAATATAATATATAATAATAATATGAGTACAGTTATTTGGTTTGGTTTATTATTAACATCTGATATAACACCTGGAGTCACCTACAAAGACACTGGCTTAGTTAAATTTCTCTTTTATGACACATGATGGAGGCAAACACTGGACTTAAAATCATGTAAAGTCCACCTGAAGCAATGAAGAAATTTGATGTTGGTCA
The DNA here is from genome assembly GCA_034769285.1 of Lutjanus argentimaculatus. Classification (NCBI taxonomy): domain Eukaryota; kingdom Metazoa; phylum Chordata; class Actinopteri; order Lutjaniformes; family Lutjanidae; genus Lutjanus; species Lutjanus argentimaculatus. The sequence goes on from JAWZSL010000022.1 coordinate 13,594,396, forward strand.
TATTTTTGCCTAATTCATCATTGGGGGGGACATTCACCTGTTCAGTAAACAGGATCTATGGTAAGTGTGCATGTTGCCAAAAGCTAGGGGGAATGCTAAGAAAACAAAAGCAGTGATGAAACAAGAAATGGATGAGTGGGCACGTTATCATAAATATTGACGTGACATGATAAGACACAGAAGCTGTGTCCCAATTCGTAGGCCGACAGAGGCATCCTTTACGAGGCTGAAGGTTTGTGGCTTTTTTTTTTTCATAAATAAGATGGTTCAGTGTCACAGACACCAGAACTGGTGGAACATTTTGGTTGTTCTCATATGTCGACAAAAATAAATCGGGAAATGTCCACATGCTGCTTCCTGACTTTAAAAATGGACTGCCTTGATCCAGTGGTAAACAATAATGGCTGAGGTGCAGTGGATTGCTGCATACTGAGGGCCTCAAATGACATGTCCTTCAAATTCAGCCAAACGAGGCTTCCTTTCTCCGCCAGATTTGGAGTAGCCTTTGAAATTGGACAGGCCTTGTCAACGCGTTATGATGTATTTGGTTTTGGAATTGTGGATCTTGATGCAGACAGCTCCTGAACTGGCACACAGATAGAAACATCCACACTGAGATCTGTAATGTTCAAGCAAACAAATCAATACTGTCAATCCCTGCATCAATTAGTTATTCTGACAGTTGACCCTGCTGAGGTGTACTAACAAGTTCAGTGATACAAAAAAGCTTTCTTCAACAATAACAGGCAAACGTGACAGATAACTTATCTGGTTTCAAACAGCTCACTCAGGAATTCAGAGTTTTTGCAGCTGTGCAAGAACCACAACAAGAGGACGGTGAAACTATCCAGTGTGAGCCCTGAAAATGTGCATGTTGTGCAAAACTGTGCTCCAAAACTGTTTTTATCTAGTGCAGGATCAGGGGATCTGTGAGCGTATGAATGTTTGTAAAGAATGACCAATGAGGACCAGTGCACACATCAGGGGCAAACATCAACACATACTTTTTCTTAATTTACAAAATTATCTCATCAGTACAAATGATTGTTGTTATAAATCACAATCATGTGAAATTGTACATTGCACAGGAACAAGCTTAATAGCTAACTAAATCAATAGCTGTCAGCTCCTACAATTAGCCATAATTTGTTATTACTTTAAATGCCGCCGGTTTCTCCCTGTTTGGCCTTTTAGTTTCTGTGTCACCTCATTCTTTCTGTCCACAAAACGTGCATTACTCACAACAGCAATTCTAAACATTCAGACCTCTCCTGACTGTGAAACAGATCATATGTGGGCTTGATGTGGGTCCTTACAAAAGAGAACATTATTTTTTGACATATTAATTTGCTCTGAAGTGTCTCAAATTTGTCAAAGCAGAGCATTTTTGTCAGAGTCTGGAATATTAAATCTGTTAAACCGACACCAAAAAACATCAGAATTTTGTCTAAACCCACTTTCTTGCCAAACTCCACCATTGTTTAGGAGTTCCAATTACTGTGCAAAGCCTGTTAGTCATAATTTATTGCAACTTGGGATAATAAGTGTCCAGGCATGAAAAACACAGTGGCAACAAACAGTGGCAGGATGTCTAAAGAATCATACAAATGATTTTCTTATTCATTTTTACTTCATTTGCCTCCACAGTAAAATCCGTAATGGAATTTAACTTGTACATCTGGACAGGGGCGGATTTGGTCATTTTAGGGCCTAAAGAAAACAAAGGCATGGGGTCATCTACATCCCTTGTTCTCCCCCTTTTTCAATCCTTGAATAAATAATAAGTCATAAAAAATAAACTTTTATTTGGTGGAGTGCAGAAAGTGGGTTGAGGAGTCTCACAACTTCAGGAAAAGGCTGTCCTGAAGTCTGGTAATAGGGCTGTGGATACTTCTGTATCTCTTGCCAGATGGCAGCACAGTGAACAGACTGGGGCAGGTATTGTCTTTCACTATCCTCGGGCTTCCTCCTTTTTTTCAGCACCACTGGGGTAGTTTTGCACATTTTTCAACAGTCATTGAAGCCATTTGTTTACATGAGTTGGCGATTGTCTTCCTGAATCATTTACGCAGATGTGCAGTAAGGTCGTGGAATACTTCAAGTTAGTGGGGAGGCATTTTGATGTCGCTTTAGTACATGGATTTTTGGCAAGAAATTATCAATTAGCAAAAAGTGCAGGTAAAAAAAAGGAAAAAACCTTTCTTAACCACAAGTTACGGGGGTAGCTTGCCTAAAGCATCTATCTTGAGTTCTACTGATTTTTTTGGTGACTGAATTAAAAATCAATTAACAGGATATTTTCTGCTGACCCTCCTAATTGAATTGTATCTAATTTTTTCTAGGATGGCAAAAAGGAGAAGACATCTTAATAATGTGGTGTCAGAGACCTCTAAGCCAGGTCGTCATTTTTTGTTCCAGCAGGGTGATGACCTGTTGCATACTGCTACATCCAAAGTTGTAGCTTTGAGTTATCAGCTGAAAACACTGTAACTGCAGTCTGCCTCCATTTTATTATCACTCCAGCAATGTTATTGCTTGTTTTTATTTGTTGCAATTTGTCCTCAGCTATGTCAAAAACAAAATACTGTATTTATGTGGAACATGAGACATTTTAGTTGAGATAATACGTTCAGTATTAGTTTTTACAGAACTACTGTATATCTCAAATTTTACTACAAATTTCAAACATTAACACCAAAATATTAATTTTAGCATGTTTGCATGGCCACTTTAAAGCATATGCACAGTTTTAACTGCCTAGCCAAACCCTTTCTTTCAATGCTATCATCCAACAGACTCAAATTCCCATGAACTTGTACAGTGCATACCCACAGTGTGTAGCTGTGAAGTGGAGCACATATTTGCACATTGTGTTTGTGTTTATAGATCCCAGGTATGATTCATATGCACAGCCCCAGGCTTCAGGTTGCCCATCTTGCTGCTTTGCTTGCCTTCATATATGCATTAACCAGATTTCTGATTATATTTGGTATGCTAACGGAAATCAAATGCTTTCCACAGAGGTTTGTGTGATACTGATCCAAATGCATTTTCCGGGCTCAGAAATAAAGCATGGGATTCACATATGCTGAATGTAAAGGTGGTTTGTTGAAAAAAATGTGGCATTCACCCGTTTGGTGTTTCTATAGAAATTCATTTCTTTTGAAGTTATGTGCACCACAGTGTTCTTCTGCATAAAAAAAAAAATCATATAACATCTTTTAACAATCCTTCTACTAATGGCCCCTTACTGTATAAGAAATCTTTGTTTTTCCAATCTTCCTGCAGAGATATTCTTCAAAGACATTCATGAGGAAAATGCCTTCAAGTATCACTCGAAGGCATTTTCCTCATGAATTTTGTTATCTTCATTAAATGCCGACAACAAGGCTGTAGACTCTACGGAACCTGAGCCAGCATGAAAGAATGTACACCGTTTCCCAGGTTCATGTAAGCTGTGTGTGTGTGTGTGTGTGTGTGTGTGTTGTTTTTTTAAAGATATTTCTTTATAAGGCTGTAACACATCTGACTACTTTATTGTGACTTTGTATTCCATGACTCAAATTAGCAGGTCATAAATGGTAATTTACAAACACTCAGTGAGTACTTTTACTCTGAAGGACCATACTACCAAAATGAATAATAAATAAATTAATGAATAAGTACATAAATAAATACATACATTAATATTTGCTTTTTATTTACTTGCCCCATTTCCCCCAATTTAAAATGTATTCATTATTTATTTATGTATTTTTTAATAATTAATTTATTCTAAAATGTATTTATGTTTTTATTTATTATTTCTGTAATATCTCCCCTCCCATTTATTCCTGTATTTGTTATTATTGTTTTTATTATTTATTTCTGTATCTGCATTATACATTTCTTTATGAATTTCCATTTGCTTTTTACTGCACTGGGGAGGACTGTGTTGCCTTTACTGATTTTTTTTTCTTTCTTTTTTTTTGGACAGTCTGTTTTGTTATTGTTTGAATCTGAACTGATGGAGAGATGGTCACTTGTATCCACTCTGTCACCTACTGTCTAATTGCAGCCTGATAAAGCACCTCTGCTGTCAGCCACAGTGGAACAACAGGGTGTGGTAGTGGCCACAGTACTCTGACTTAAATTACACTGAGCACAGTAACAGTCTGGACCTGCCAAAACCTCCCCACAATGGCTGTTCATCTCAGCTCCAGCAGACAGGCTCAGACTGTGGCAGAGTTCAGAATCAGGTCATTTCATATTAGAAGAACCAAATCTCAAGGTGGTGCAGCAGCTCCTGAGCTGCGGCTATATTGAGAAAGTGCCAGGGGCCTGATGTATTTTGCATTGACAGCACAGGAGCTTCATATGTGATGTGTCTTAGAGATTTGGACAGGAATTATCTTACAGTCTTTGGGTTTTTTTTTTCCAGCATAAAACAGAGTCTCTGGGGTCCTTTGCGTTGCACCTTTTGATGATGAATCAGACACTGAAGGAGATCTGTCGCGGCATTAGTTCACCAGAGAAGCAACGGCAGGTGTTGCATAAGGTGCACTTTGGTCCTTAACCTCGTCTGTGCTAACTGCCTTCAGACTGTCCAGACTTCATCACCAGCACATCAACACAGACAACAATGCACTGACAACCAATAACTGGTGTAGAGCTGTCTGGGTTAGATTTTAAAAGCTGTACAAGCCATGAAAAACTCTCATTATCTGCACCTGATACAGCACAGGTTATGAAAAATACCTCTTATTAAAGATAAGTAGTTCTAATATCATCTATTCAGCTGTAGTCCCATTAAATACTGTGGTTTCTTTGTGATACAGAAATATTGAAACAGGGGGAAAAAACATGCTTTAAAACATGGTGGACCATATGTGTATAAAAGGCATACTGCACTAGAATAAAGTAGACTTGGCACTGCAGGCTCCTCTAAAGCCTGTGAGATGATATTTATAACGAATTAGATGAATAATTTTGCATTAACTGTGAGTGGATATTGGCAGGATTGAAAACCATAATTGCAGTGGAGCTGCAGACACATTGGATAGCTGAGACACATTTTTAATTCCAGGTATAAATGCAATATGGATAATTCATATCTGAATACAATCTAGACACGAGGTGAATGTTAATGCGAGCTGCAAAGAGAGCCACTGTGCTTCATGTGGCTCACACTCTCATCGTCAGAGTGTGGGCTAGTAGACTGAGACAAATTCACAGTTTGGTTAGATTACTTTTAAATGTAATCAGTTACTGAATAAAAAATATATGACAATTTTTGTGATTAGTAACATAATCCACTGGATTAAAAAATGTTATCTGATCTGAATGCTTTTGGATTACTTCAGAATCAAACATTAAATATAAAGAAATAAAGAAAAAACAGTAGAGTATATTTAGGATGCTGTTTATTTTGTGTAATTTCTTGTTGCTGCTGTCGAGGCCAAACGAAGGACTTGATCCTTTAACGCAAAAAGAGCACTTACTCAAAATGTTCATCTTCCATTTTCAATGTAAATAAAAAGGAATAACTCCATTATCCATAAATCATCATCAAAAACAAAATATATATATTTATTAAGTCACTGTTAAAAGAAATGGCAACCTGGCAAGGACAGGAATAACTTACTTTGGTGTACAGTAGAGCATGTTTGGCATTTAGAATTGGTCAAATCAAATTGTGCTCACAAAAACATGTTTCATAATTTTGAAAATTCCCATACTTTAATGATGTAATAAAGAAATTTAATTAAGTAATCCTTGACAATGTAACTGAAATCTAATTACAGATTTTGTCAAATGTAATCTGGGCTGAAGTTACTTATTTTTTTGTCATCTGATTACATAATCCCAGTGTAGTTTATTAGTACCCAACCCTTGCCATCTGAGTGAAATGTTGGCTGACTTCTGGCAAAAAGTGATGTTTTAAAACTTTTAACTTTTTTTCCTGTTCAGACTTGTTACCTAGAAGATAGAGAAGGCTCATTTAATGTTGGCCTTGTGACACAACCAGTAAATTCTCCTTTTAACAAAGCAGCTGTCTGGACTTACACTAAACTTTAATAAACTCCATTTTTCCTGAGCGACTGCTTGTTTGTAGATGCAAATAGAGACAATCTGAGCACTCAGTTTCCACAGGGACAGACAATGTCTGAGCGATTTATGAATGGCTCAGATAACAGACACAACAAAGGGGAGATAAAACGGGTCAATATATTTTCTCTTGTGCTCTGATAATAATTTATCATCAGCGGCGGGCAGCCATCTTAATACCACTTCACTTGTGTTGTTAAAGCTGAAACATTCTGCTGCCACTGCTCCATCGACAGAGTGTGTGAGCATGCTCAGAAATCTCTGACGGGGTGACTCTTAGACAGGTAGGAAGTCTGATAACAGTGAGAATTTACAAACGGCGCGGTTCGTGTTAGAGAGCTCTCTGCTTCTCCGAGTGGCAATTTACGAATACAACATTTTCAACAAACCCATTGAGCTCTCCTACGCTCTCTTGACTGCCAAACACCCAGTAACCATTGTGCTCCAAACACTTGTTCACACTTTCCTCCCCCTCACCCAATCACCTGCATTGGTTATGGACAGCTCTAGTTTGTAAATAAATGAATATTTCACATTGGTTGCGACAGAAAATTGGAACTAAAAACGGAAGAATTATGCAACAGTGTTTTGAATCAAGTTTTCACAAAGGGGATATAGAGTACATGGTAACATGGTGATACTGTTTATTAGACCTCTGCATCTCACAGAAATAATGGGTAACACATATTTTAGCTATACAAATTTAAATTACTGACTTGGTTTGTTTATTTAGTGACTAAGATAGTGCACAAAATAACCATAATTGTTCGGAACTATGAGAACAATTCGCAGGGTTATTTGAGAAAAAATGAATTGTTGCATTTCTTTTTGACTCGCAAAATGTGATCTTCTGGCCACTTGGGGGCTGCAAATAACATTGTGAACACAATATTAACATATTATCACCTTTTAAAGTCCAGACAAATAGAGTATTTTATGAGTATCCAGTTTCCGTGTATCCAGGTGTGACATAATGTTGGGTGAATTTAATTTGGATATTGAAAAGCGGCGTGTGATAACCTGAAGTACTGTGTAACTACTAGCTAGGTAACAAATTAATCTCATGTTTGATTGTTTGATGGGTGGATGTCATGATAATGCTGGTTGAAATGGGTTGGCTTAAGCCAACACAAGCTCACATCATATTTTGTTTTGCAGGAAAAAAAGCATGAGATTTTGAGACAAGAATAATTTATTGTATTTATTTTGGCATATAGTGTTAAATAGGTGTTTTTGTCCACTTGATGTATGTAAGTCTTATGTTTGCTCTTTTTTAGCTCCAGATTTGGTCTCTACCAACTCCTGAGGGAAATATCTGGCTTTCTAGCTGCTAAATGCTCAACTATGTTCACCAGCTAGTTGCTAACATTGTCTGTTCGCTGTTCGGTGCTGAGCAAATAGTCTACACTAGATTTTTAGTGCTTATTTGATGAAAATGGCTGCCTACTGCCGCAGAAAATGACACTACGACAGTGGTGAGAGTGAACTAAAACTGTTAAGTTGTGGCTAGACAGCTGAACAATGAGCTGAAACTTGTAAAGTTGAGGGGAGCTGCAGACTTGGGTGAAAATTCTGTTTTTTTTTAAAAATACAAATTTCCACATTTCCACATTATAATTTGACACATTTTTATTATAACAACATTGATAGCTGCTGTAAGCTCAAACATCACCAGCAGCACCTATTGTATATTTCTATTGGGTTCCAAAATCTTGACTATGTGTTAAAGTCAGCATTGTGAAGACATTTTTTCTCTCTGTATTGGTAGCTCTCATTGGATGACAGATTTTCTTCTGTGATTTAGTGGAAATGCACTGCTGAATGTAAAAGAGCTCCCTTTGCTATATTGTTGTCCTTTAGTAACACTGCTGCACTCTACACAACACATAAAATGACTTTGTGTCACCCCTGGTTTGCACGCTGAGCTGGCTGCAGACAGTTAGAGGAGACAAATTTGGTCAAGCAACATATACATACACTTATATATCTTCACACATTTCAAACACATAACTTTAAATATAACAGTGGCTTCCTGTTCTGAGAGAGCGAGGCATTGCAAATTATTTGTGACCCAGTACTTAGTGTGACGCTGGCTCTCCTGGTGTGTTGGAGGTGTGTGATGAATGAGATTTCTGTAATACAGGGAGACATTTCAGTGGCATGCAATTTTAAATCCTCATATTGCGGCAACAAAGTGTACAAGTTAAGGTCTAGTGAATATTCTCATCAGTAATTATAGTCTGCGCCCATGTATAATAAATTCAGTGTATAATACGCCTAAGCAGCAGCATTCTCAGCCTCAGCATAATGCAGAACACAGGATTGTTTTCTGCATGTGCTCTCTTGCATTTAAACATGTAGAGGAGATACACCCTCAGTGACACATCGCTTTAATTCAGAACACAGCATTGCTCATTATCCACTTTGATTCACATAACCTGCTTTTACATTTATCAGGATAAACTTCTTTTTCTGTCCTTTTTTTCCCTTTCTTGTAAATGAACTATGCAATGCTCCACAGAAAACCAGCAGGGTGCAGACATGAGCTTTCTGTAAAATGTAATCTGTATCAAAATAATCTTTAGGAGATGGAGTTTTATGGTGAACTTTATACAGTATGAAACAATCCACAGTGCAATAACGTCTCATGTTTTCCAGCTCTGTAATTCATTTCTGTGCCAGTGGCCACATGCAGGAAGAGAAGCAGCTTTCCACGCTAGTGTTTCAGATAAGGAAATCTGACGTTTAGAGCCCTACTTGTACACGGATAGAGGAAAAAGTGGGTGTACACACTAGTTGTGCTGTGTGGCTCTACGGTGCTTCACTTCAGATGAGCTCACCCAGCCGATGCGCACATCGGAGGATCCTACCAACGTGAGAAGGCGCGAGGACGGCGAGCAGCAGCCTGGTAGTCAGAGGGGAGAGTGGATGCTTTTGTGCACACACAGGCTGCCGACTTTTACTCCAAAAGTAAAGAAGAGACAGAAGCGTAAAGGATTGTTGGGAAGGTTGAGTGGATTTTGGATGTTGCCTGGACGGCTGTATCGCAGACTGGACTGGACTTCGCGCTGAGCTGAGCGGCTGATGAGAAGACTTTAAACACTCTGCTCTTCATTTTCTTTTCTTCTTTTTTTTTTTCGCTCCTTCTTCATAAAATGCCAGGATTTCGTTCATCATACTCTGTCCACTTCAAGCCAGGCTGCTCATTTGGAAGGACGCCAGACCTCCAGCCTCTCAAATCTGCAAGTTCAGTCCAATAAATTGTGACATTGTCTGTCAGCCTTGGAATAAGAAATCGATACTCAAGAAAAGGGACACGATATTCTTCCGGAATTTTAACGATCTATTTCCCCTCTATCCTTATAAATATGCGATTTGCTTGGATTAGGTTGGTTTGGTCCAGCTTCACGCTTTTTTAAGCTGGAGCAGCGCTGATAGTGACTGATTATTGCTGTTGATTTTGTCCATGCAAGACTCGGGGTGGAAACATGTCTGGCCACTTCTTTGAGAGGATCACTGCTATCAGAGATGGCATTTTGGTCCAGCACTTCGGTTTTCACCTCTAAAGTGCCCCGGAAAATCTTATTCATGTTCACCCTCTCCCTCTCTGTCACATACTTGTTCTATAGCTTGATGAGCTGCTACAACTCGCTGCAGTTCCCCCTGCAAGAGAACTACGTGTATCAGGGGAGGCTGGTGACGGAGGAGACAACTTTTGTGACATTGAGGGAGAAACTTTATTCCGCTTCCCAGGGCTTTACCGAATTCACCGAGGCCGAGAGGAGCACCGCGGTCTCCACCGTGAAGGACCATGCCGAGGCCGAACAAAGGACGGTGGAGTGGATTAGGACCCAGGCGGCTCCAACTAAATCTGCGGCGGCGTATCACACCACCGCGCTGGAGAGGGAGCACCAGGAATTCAGCACCACGGACAGCGAACTCAGGGTGAACTGCACCATGGATTACGGAGAAAAGAAACTTCCCCAAGCCATCATCATCGGGGTGAAGAAAGGGGGGACCAGAGCCCTGCTGGAGGCTCTCAGGGTGCACCCGGACGTCAGAGCCGTGGGAAATGAGCCACATTTCTTTGACAGGAACTACGAGAAGGGGCTGGACTGGTACCGGTGAGTTACCATCTCGGCTGTGTTTTTGTTTTAGCCAAATGTAGGACGCAAACTTTAGGCTCCTGTTTATTGGTTTCCAATGAAGATCTATTTTGGGATGCGAGAAAACCAATTTGCAAGAGACTTAAAACTTGATTTAGATCAGTCACGTTTGTAGCGTCTCAGTGCAAACTTTCCAGTCTCTGCGCTTTGAGATACACAAGGAATTTTTTGGATCTGATCAATTATAATGAACTCAACCCTCTCTGGTCACTAGATTGGATACTCCAGCAAATTTCAAGTCTTTGCACGTTGTTTTTTGTATTTACCCTGTAGTGAAATGAAAACCAATGGCTTTGGAAAGTGACTAGTACTAGTGTTAGTATTAGTATTTAAAAAAGGGTGTAACAGTGAATGAATGAAAGGGAGTTTTATACATAGTTGAACATTTTTCGCCTTGTTTCTGAATCTCAAGCTGTGTATTATTATCTACTGAACCCACAGTGGTCTTAAACAGCAGTTCTTCTCAGTAAAGAGACTGTAAGCCTGGGTTGCACCAATGAAAATTAATTTAGTCTGAGATTAGTTGAATAAAACTAGGTGTTTAATGAATAAATCCGGATTTGAAATCAAACAGAGCTCTGTTGCTCAGTTTAGTAAATCCATGTTTTAGCCATGTAAACCGAAATTAAATAGTTAAGTCAATGTGGAGATGCTTGCTCACCCAAATTAAAATAAATAACTAAATAAATTTAAGTTCTGTCAGGATCTAGTAGGTATAAAACTGTTAACTTTAAACTGCCTGTATTCCTTAATGTTACATTGGTTTGCTAGCTGGCTAAAAAGAAAAAAAAAAAAAGAAGAAGAAAAGAAAAGAAAAAAATGTACTTTTTGCTAGTTAGCTAAAAGGTTAAACTATTTCCTAGTTTTCTTTCATACTAAAAAGTAAAAAACACAAAACAAAAACATTGTAGTTTGCTAGCTAGCTAAAAAAAATACAGTTAGCCTAGTTAGCCTACTCATGACGTCTTGGCACAGAGGCTCTAATTTCTCTCAAACTTGTTGCCTGAATTATTATTAAATTGAATCTTTCCTAATTTTAAGCTAGTTTAAAATTTTTGGTGCAACATTACTTAAATTTAAACCATGATTTAACTGGGATTTAAAATGAACCCTTGTTGGTGCATCCCAGTCTAAATGATGTTGTGTCACACAGTTTAGACCTTTAACAGGGTGACACAACATTTGCACACACATATCTCGGCACACAAACATAACCAGAGCTGTGTCACTGTATTGTTTTAGGATTCTGTTTATAAACATTATACAATACTATATACTATAGAGACTATAGTCTCTGTGCACCAAAATCACATTTTATTTTACCTGTTTGATTTAGTTTTGGCAAAGTGTTTTGGCAGAGCTATTTTGCACTTCAGGCTGTTTCCTACATCACTACTGAAAATGAAATACATAGTGAGAAAGTAATCATGTGATCCTCATATTAAATAATTAGTGCAATGCTGATTATTTCTCAATGCTATTTTTGACACTGATAAAGTGAAATTGTCTCATAAATCACTTTGTTGTTCCTCCGCTTTAGTTTCCCTTAAACACACTGACACATACACACATGCACAGTCATGCTCACGGATTTAAACAGAGGGCAAGAGTTCTTTCATATGAGTGCATTTTTATGTATTAGGTGATGGCCTGCATATCACATATCATGTTTTAGATGTAAGTGTTTAAAGGAGAACTAGTAAAGTATTTTTTTTTCCTGATGTTTACTGTGTTTTCACCATAAGTCAGTCAGTATTCTCTCCCCCTCTCAACAGAACATGCAACCCATCAATTACCTAAGCACCTCCTTTATCTAAACTGCCTATAATTAAATGTGATATTGCTGTAAGAGCTGTGTTTTTTTGTTTTTTTTTTCTGCTATACTTTGCAGGTGGTTCTCAAAGGAGCGTGAATTGTTCGTTAGGTGATGTGTGTGATGGTTGACATTCACTTTGAGTCCAGGTTTATTAGCCAGAGGAGTCCCTGTTTATCATGGCCGTGTTTATGGGAGTAAAAATCAATTTGAGGGTTCATTCATGGTCAGTTGGTCATGGCTGGGTTAGGCGTTGTTCTCACATAATGGTGTTTGACCGGGGGAATTCAAGATTTTCTAATGGAGTCAATGAGCTGACGAGAATGACTCTGACTCAAAGTCCCTTCTGTTTTGCCGTAGAAACCTGGGTCTGTTGCGCCGGTGTTTGGGTTGCGGAGCATCTGCTTTCATCTTGCTGCATAGACATGGGAGCTCTCGGCTGTTCATTTAGCCTGTGTTAATGCAAGCTGTTTCATTATGCTTCCGGTGAAAGGCTCATTAGACAGGAGGATGACATGCTTACATAAATAATAATAAGTGTGCTTGTGTGTTTTAGGGCCCCTTAGCCAAAAAATCCCTAAAGGATCCTTAATTCTACATCCGTCATTGTCCTGTGTGGAACGTTCACCTCAGAATGGTGCATTCAGGGAGCCAGCAAACACACAGGCCACATTTAGCTCAAGTTAATGGTTAAATGGGTAAAAATAATCACAAGTTGAGCCACTATATACAAAAATTCATTCAGGCCACGTTTGTTTGTTTGTTTCTAAATGATGCATTATACTGCATCTCTCTTCCCTGTCTGTGACGCTCTGGCTAATGTGCACTTAATGGAAGTGAAATTATGATCAGTTACAGATGTTTGCAACCATTTGACATTGGTGTAGTTGAACGAGACCAGTAATCTCATAAAATGTGATTCATAAATTTGGGCCTGTCTCAGTAACACCTGCTCCACATGTTGATGGATACGATAAACAAACAATGGGGGGATGCAACCCAAAGGCATCTTGTAGGTGCTTACATGTGCTCAAACTGTTCCTTCAGTCTGTTCTCAACATGGTGGATCCAGTAATGTCAGTGTGTTATTGCACTAGAAACTTGTATTGACTGGTGATATGTGTGCTTTACAGTTTATCCTGAACATATTTGATCTTTAAAAAGAATCAGTGTTGTGTGTTTGGGCTGTTGAATCTGCCATGCAAGGAGAATATACAGAGAGTAAAACATTACTTTGATATTAAATAAATCAGACTGTGAACATATGTTTAGGCCATTTGATCATTTAGTTGCCACCTTTTTGCTTCAGACACTTCATTTAAAAAAATGCACCTCTGTCCAGGAGTCACACAGTAAAGGTGTTTTTGTTATCACTTTCCTGTGACTTAGGCAAAGTATCACAAAGAATCCGCTCCACCAAGGATGCTATCATTATCCTGGCAAATGTTTGATATGGCCAAACATCAGTGACAGTGGTGGAAAAAAGGAAATATGTGCTTTTTTATGTAGGCAGCAGCAAACGCCCACTCCTTTTCCACAGCCACTGTGTTCTCTCACTGAAGTAAATACAGACAGCATCCTGTCAGTGCATTGTGTGTAAAGGCTGTGCATGCATTTGTCATATAGAGGTCTAATCCTAATAACTGCACTTCATTGATTTTCAAGTTATTTGATAAATAAATCAATGAATAATAAATATCTAAATAAATAAATTTAAAAAGGGTAATTTGCCATTGATTTTTAACAAAACAGCAACTGAAATAGTCTGTGGTAGGTTTGAATCTCTGTGTTGTTGTGTGAAAGGCTCCACAGTAAATTGTAGACTAAATCACTATATCCTAGATGTTTCCAGCAATATTCAAATCCAGAAAAATCCATAATTTGTACAAGGTAATGGTACATCTCCTGCTAGCTGTTGCTAGCTAGTTGCTAGAACTTCCATGAAAACACGGGACACACCAGATTTGTAACAAAGAGAGTGAGGAAGGAAAAGCAGTCACATTAGTTAGATTTTAATTAGCTCTGGTGTATGGCTACCATGGTGGTCAGTTGCTCGATTGGTTGGGCCTTATGCTCTTATCAGCCCAAATTCTCACTGACCAGACAGCCACTAATGTTACTTTAATGAAGAGAGGATCCATTATTTTTGCGGGCAGGAAGGACGTATGTAGACTAAAGTAGCATACAGTTGCATGATAGGCTACTTACTGAACATTTACTCAACTCCGAACTGTCCAAGTACCAAGACAAATCGCTACATTGACCCCCGGTCTCAGAAGAGCTGAGTGGATAAAAAGTTTATTTTTGATGACAGCGTGCGTGTAGATTTTCGTCCGTTGAAGCGCTTTGTTAACGAGCACAAGACGGTAACAGTAAAAGATCAATGATGGATTGATATCAGCCATCTGTGACCTGACTTCAGACATAACAGTTGTCTTGTTTTATGCTGTTTTGGTGTTGATTCTGTAAGTTATCCTGTTGAGTTTGGTGTTAGCATGCTGCACGGCTATTGTTGCTATTCCCGCAGGCTGAGGTGATGTTGGACTAATGTTGTAATACTGATCGAGGGGCATTTAAGAGACGCCATATTAACATTAAGCCACATTAGAAGAAAACTAAATAACTAGTATTAAGCACTAGGTCAGATGCCGGTATCTGTTGTTATTCATGTTGCTTTTTGTGAAAGTTTATACTGCAGCGTGAGCTGCATTGGCTGTAGTGTTATACAGAAACCAGTCAGTTCTGCTCTGTGATCCTTGTCGCCAGTGTGTGTGTGTGTGTGTGTGTCTGTGTTTGTGTGTGCGTTGCTGCTGTCTGTAAATTTACCTGATAGACATACCCTGAAGGTAATGACACAGCTTTGTGTGAAAAACAAATGGTCAAACTGCAGGAATTCACTTTCTTGGCAACACTGAGTAACTTTCATTAGCACCCATCTATGCTGCAGGTAGAGTCACTCTGTGGCTGATTTAATTGTCCGGTGATACCGTGCATTTTTTCCCCCATTGACCAATTAATTGGTTATGGAGTAGGTAGAGTTTCAGTCGACCAAGATTTTCTTTGGTTGAATACACCTCCCATGATCCCACGCTATTTCGCAGCATCATCAGACTACGTGTTTTTTATTGTTTTAATGTGAGAGAGACCCCAAGTGGCAGAACTTACATATTGTACATTGAGAATAGGTCGGGTTAAAAGAACTAATATTCAAACGTTTGTACTGCTGTAGTGTCTAGATCTTGATCGTGCTTGTGTGATTCTGCTGTTTCGCTCGCTAATGTTTTTCTGTACCTTCAAAACAATCATATAATGTATTTAATTTGCAATGTTATCTGCTGTACAATAAAAAAAAACATATACTGATGTCCTTCTTTTACCTGATTTAATTTGCATACAATAGCGCTTCAAAAATAGCACAATGTTGTTTTTAGTGTTATGTTGTTCTCTTACACACCACGGCGATAGCAGCTGGAGGAATTTAGCTAAATGAGCAAAACTAACTAAGCAGTTTTCCCATTCCTGAAGAGGATGCAGATGGAAAACAACGCTTTCAGACCTTTTGTATTTTAGTTTTGTCTACTTGGTAGTTGGAGTTTTTTAATTCAGTCTGTAAAGTATTTCTTCTAGTGATCACTTCAGGATGTGGCACAAAGATGGTTTTAGCCTCCCGTATAAACACAGAGTTCCATATCCATTTAAAATTCTGCACAAATCCAGCACATATCTAATATTCACATCAGGATTACAAAGTTTATTGTGGGTCTGGTATGAACCTCCAAAGACGGGCCCAGATTGGTGATTGGTGCTGCTTTCCCGTTTTTAGCACTCTTGGACAGTTTCTCCAGTGTGTTTTGGGCTTACTTGAACAAGCAATTAGCAATGTAGTGCCATCATTACCGTACACAGAGGACTTTCAACAGCCAATTGGCGCTTCTAATGTTGCCTCTATTTCTGAGTAAAGAGGATGAGCCACCACCGCGAGGATTTAACTTATCTGTTCTCTTGAGCATGCCTCAACCTGGAATAGGAAATGTTTGATGCATGATGACCAATACAGCAAATGTTACTTCAACTCTGTGCCAGCGTTTGCATACTTTAGTGGGAAGATAATGTGCCTCATAAATTGTGCTAAAGAATGTCATTGATTATCGATCATACATGAAGATTTATGCCTGCTGTGGCTGAGCATTCTTAGCAGGAATTCACACTAGTTAGGGACTGGCCTAATGAGGGCTTATTAGTGAGGTTGACTGCTTGGTATTTTTGCAAAATGCCAAACAAATAACATTTAAATGAGTGTTAACAAATATGGTTTGAAAGGAGCAACTGCCAGAGAGAGAATCTAGAAAGAATAAAAATAATCAGAAAAAAATGTTGCTGTCTGAGGAAGAAAAACATGGTATGATCGGTTACAGTGGAATCTTGTTGACAGAGCAGTTATTTTTCTGATTTGAAGAAAAGTATTACATTACAAAATATGAAAGTATAAAATTTTTGAGCTCTTGACATTTGAGTTAACTTGCAGATTAACAGTGGCAGACTCAGCCTATCAGGTTGTAAAAAAAATAACAGCGTTCTGAAAAGTGTCAGATTGTCCATTTTAGATTAATTCCAGTTGAAGAGCATGTGTGACCCGATCAAATAATACAGCACAAGGCATGAGGTTTCTCATCTACTGAGGCTCAATGGAATTTTGCTCTGCATTGATGTGTGAAGTGGACAGTCAGCAAAGTGTCATATCAGTCTTTTCACAACGAGTAAGAATTGCTTTCTTCACGCTGAAATAACCTGGTATTGAGCAATTGTGATGAGAAATGTGCTCTGGTAATAATGGGATTGTGTAATAAATGTGTAATTATGCAATATTAAATATTGAAGCTTGAATGTGTCTTCAAACATCTCTGTAATTTATGAGCAAAAGCTGAGATTCATGGTAAAGCAAAGTGCATTTCGTACTATATGTGCCGGTATTCTAACTTTGAGCTTTGGTATGATCAGTATCTGCTTCTGCCAGAGGTGCAAAGTTGAACTGATACTTATCGGAAAATCGATACAAGAGTCAGAGATACAGCCACACCGACACAGGACCACAGGTCCGAACTCCGGCATGATGTGTGAAATTTATCAAAAATCAATACGGCTGTGAAACACAGATCTTAAAATTTCAAGTAACTGTGTCTCTGTCCTTGTGCCTCTGGTATGTATGTGTCTGAGTGTGTGTCTGTGTGCAACCCACCCTTCTTGTGCGAAAGGATGGTTTGTAACATTCAGTGCCTGCTGTAAGACATCCACTTCCTGAAAATGATTCCACATGGAAGTAAGTCAGACTTCACCATGTACAACACTGACTGTAATTTCAATTAAAAAATATATATATCCCGTACAAAATGTGCAACACAAATGCAGGGGTGGCACACTGATTTTTTTCACAAATTTAACAAGGTTGCAAAATGACATAGTTAATTCCTCTTAAATCAGGCTTGAATCACAATGAAATCTATTAGATTGTAGACCGTTTAGCTAAATACTAGCCAGTACTCACTCTCAATGCGTCAATCCGAAAGATCGGTCAGTGCTCCTCTGCTTTAACTATGACCGTAACACTGTAGATACCCTTCTAGCATCATCATAATGTGCCATCAAAGTCAGGTGATGTAGCATAAAGAGTGAGACGGTGTGTGTCTAGAGGAGGTGGGGTTGATGTCAGACAAACATCACACTTTCACCCAGGTGTTCGTGCCCCATGTGAAACCAATAGTCAGCATTTGAATCTTTTAATTTATGTTACTTAACCACGTAACTTGTATTTATGTATGTCAGCTTGGGTAAATTACATTACGTGTGTTAAGTTATGTAACTCATACTTATTTAGCTCAACCATGATCTTTTCCTAAACCCATCCAAGTAGTTTTTGTGCCCTTATTTTGAAGGTCTATAATTCTATGTGGTACCTACTATGTGTGTCACAATTTCAATATCAAATTGGAAATCAAATGAAACTTCAAGAATCTAATCAAAAGGCAGAATCAGTGATACCAGTATTTTTTTCCTCTCCACTCCCACCTAACAGCAGCATCCAATGTCGAAAGAGAAAAAGACAACACTCCAAAGACAACACAGAGTAGCCTAACAGCAATTATATCACACATGATACCATATAGCCCCGACAGCTGTCAGGGCAGTATGGCTTTATCTTTAAGAATATGAAAATGTAAATTACAGACTTCAGGACATAAAACCAATGATCTGTTGATCTTTACAAGTCAAAACTTGATAGTCTAACAATAGCATGACCGCCAGAGTGAAATAAAATCAAAGTTTATATCAAAACATGACATTGAATCGTGGCCTTCAATTGAAAGTCGAATCAAATCGTGGATTTGGAGAATTGTGACACCCCAATTGTCTACACAGTTTGAAGCGTAGGGCCACTGACCAAGCTGCCATTTTTGACAAGGTGGGAGTGACAACATGTTGTTAAATACATAATAAATCATCTGAGGGGGCTACATACACACCCTTAATATCTACTCCATATAAAATATGGGAAAAAAAAACACATTTTGTGCTACAATAAGGCCAACTGATTTTCAAATATACTAAAATGAGTCGAAATACAATCCAGTAAAATGAGTTGTCTGTTCATTTAAACTGTGTATATGAACAAGCCTGTATATAGTTTTACACTCACGTTCAGGCCCACAATAACTCACCAAAGCCATAAATTATACCTCTCTCATAAATTTTCTCAGTAAAAGACTTAAAAGGATATAAAATCGATTTATATACTGTACTTCATCAAATAACTGCCACTAAGAGTATATAGGGATGGTAAGAGCTAAGAGAACAGACCAGACAGCCATGTATGAGAAGCATTTGTCGCTGTCTGTTAATGGGAGTGTAGATCCTGCATATGAAAGCACAAGTAGCCACCCCGAATAACTTATCGCTCTGTCGGCTTACTGCTAACACATTACAGCTGCCACCTCCTCTAACACCACAGTTTCACCACACACTCTGTGGATTTGACCCAGCGTTAAAGGATTTATTGCCAAGCTTACCTGTTTATGAGGTGAATACATCATCTATCAAAATCACAGCTGCACAGTCAGGACCTGGCAGCGCTAAATTAAAAACATATTTTAAGGAGAAAAAGACGAAGCAACAGCAGGTCATAGTATAAACAGCTTTAGTTTTTGAAGGAGTTTCATGACTTTCACTGATTTACCAGCATTAATGAATAAAAACAGTTTAAAAACTGCAGTAAAAGCTAATCCAAAAAGATTATGACACCTGAAATTTAGATGTCTCTGGTCAACATGTGAGAAAATCACCAGTCCTGCAATGGTCTGCATGTGCACAATGTTTTTTTTTCTCTATCCTTTGTCTCTTCTGGAATGTATTTATACAAAAAATAAATCAGCTAACTGTGAAACAGAACCAAAGTTTTACTGAGGTTTGCAAGCTCTAATATCTCTGTGTTATTAAAATGACACTTTAACCCCCTCTGCAATAAAAGTTGAGGGGAAGTGCCTATAAATCTTTAGAGCTGTGTTCTTATTCTTTCAGCACCACATCCCTGTGCTGAGAAACGAGTCAGCGATAGCTTCCAGCTCCGTGGTGATTAGTCCCAGTAGACATTGTTTTTATGCCAGCACACTCTGAAACTATTTCACTTCCGCTGCCGACTTTTTTCAATCATCTTTTCTTGATGCTTCATAAGATGTGGCCTTTTAAAAGGATGTAACTGAATGAGCCTTGCCATTTCCAAGGACTTTTTTTCTGTGTGAGTTGTAATGTGCTCTAATCAATAGATCCTACACAGCTACAAAACTTTTAGCTCAGCCAAGGTCACACAATAGAGTGCGTTCACTCCTCACCTTATCAAAGAAACAGATCCTTTCTTTGCTGTGTATTGTGAAGAATTCACATTAAAAAAAAAATATTAGAGTCTATTCATGGAGACAGTGTTAGTGTATCATGTCTGATTCAGCCTCTGCGGGACTTTGAAGGAACAGCGTGTACTGCAGCACAGGCTTTAGTGTACCTGCAACCTCCGGTCGTAAGACAGGACCTGGCGACAGGAGGTGTGTAATGGAGACATGGATCCACTGTCGCGCCCAGCAGCAGAAAGCCTAAATCCAGCGTTTATCCCTTGTTTAGCCCTGCTTTCCCTCTCTCAGCTGCTCCATGGGCAGCTTAGCCCCTGACTCTTGCCACCTGACTGGGAGCCCGTGACTCCACTCTGTGGGGAGATTGGAAGGAGCAAGGTGGGCCAGATCCCGGAGTAGGCAGGATGCCATCCCCTCCAGCTGGGCCCGTGTGCTGCTGCAGTGCCTCCCTGTCCCGCGCCTTCCCCAACATGGCAGAATCTGCCTACGCCTGATAAGACGGCGCCAAGACTCACAAGGACGCACCTCTGAGTGCTCCGTTGCCAGTGCTGCAGTTGTGGAATTAAACTTTTTAATTAGCAGCATACCCCTGCGCTGTCAAGAGAGTGGACCGCTTCAGTACAGTCTTTCTCATTGCCCGCCCTCTTTCCACTTGATTAAACTCCCAAGCATCATGGAGCTCTGAGGTTCCAGCTACCACAGGAGCAATCATGTTTATTCCTTGTTTGAGCATCTCTTTAGATGCAGCATAGCACAAGAAAATTACTCATTATATCATACAGCTCACGCATACACACGGTTCTTTATAAATCACTATATTGAACAGCAAGCCTCCTGTTGAATCAATGTGGTGATGAAGTCATCCTCATCTCCATGAGTCAGAAGTGACTTCTTATTGTAAAACAACTCTCCGTCCTCAGTGATGATCAAACCTGCAGCTGATTGTCGAGTGTAATGGTGGAGCACCACTGAGTGCCTGTTCAATCTCCAAACTAAGAAACTGCACATCCACTTATTTTACTATATAATTCTGGGCAATAATTCAGCTGTGCAGCATGACTTGAAATTATAATAATTTGTGCAATAACGTACCTCTGCAATACACACAGCATTCTTATTTATGCTGTTCTATATAATTGTAGGATGATACACATTTTTGTATTTCATATTTTGTTATTTCTATTTTTTAAATATATTTCTCTCTAATTCGTTTTTATATTCATATATTTCTGTTATGTATTGTAGAATAAGTCACCCATTTTTTACACACTTCTCACTGTATTTATTTTGTTATATTATTGTTATATTTTCTCTGATATATATTGTAGAAGAATTTACAGATTTTTACATACTTATTATTTTCTATTTCTTCTAATTTCTCTATGCTTACATATTTTTGTATTCTCGACTGGAGGCATCTGTAACTCAATAACGTATTTCTGATTTAGATTACACTTAATATAATTCTTGTTACATTATAAATGGAACAATATATACAGTACATGATTGCATCAAGTGACATGAATCATTAATGGCATACACTGCATGTATGGTGTTCATGTATTTATGTGTTTATTTATTCAGTGAGAGTTTGTTCTAAGCCCAAGGCCAGACATCCAATGGAAACCCCGAGATGATTTGTCTTTTTAAAAAATGTATAACAATTACATTAATTTTGAAATATTCTATAACTGCTGTCCAATCTTGCAACTGTTATGTCTTGATTTCAGTCATATTTGGGATAAGATATAAATAGCAATTCATATTCTGGTATGATACAGTCTTATGGATGTCCATTACATTTTATGATCCAATAATCCAATGAGATCTATTTTTGCCAGTTTGGTCCCACACTGTCGGCCTGCAGTCATTTTAGGAAATATGCTTATTTGCTTTCCTGCCGAGAGTTAGATGAGAAGATCAATACCACTTTTATGTTTGTATAAAGCTACAGCCAGCAGCCAGTTCACCGTAGCTTAACACAAAGACTGGAAACAGGAGGCAACAGCTAGCTCATCTCTGTCTAAAGGTATAAAATCCGCCTACAAAAGATCACATCACATCTTGATGTGTTAATCCCTACAAAAACACAACAAATCACGAGGTTATGTAGCAGACTATTTCTTTCCTTTGGTTTTTGTATGAATTTAACAAGCAAGATATAACGTGTTGCTTGATCATGCTTTTTGATGATGTATCATTCTCAGAAACTCTGTATTGATTTTTAATTAATAGTTTGCATGCAAAGATTCATGACAGTGATTCATTTTGGCCACTAGAAAGCCTCTATCTGTGGATCCCTGTCAGCTGAAACATGTTTGCATGCAAAAGTTATAACTGAGCTCAACTCATGCAACCAAAATAAGTCAGTCAGTACTTCCATTTGTAAAGATATGCACCCTCACAGTGTTGTAGTGAGTAAATGTAGTAAGTGTTAATTTGTTTGCTCAGATTGCACAAAAAATAGTGCCGTGATGTTGGATATTACGGGAACTGTGATAAACACAATAGAGTGTCTATTTGTACCGGGCTACAAATAGGCACACATCAGCTATTGGCTATTCACACCCAACTTATTTTAGCAATATGACGGAGTTAAGTGCAAGGCTTTGCTGAGCAAGTGCTCAAGTCCCACTTGACAATAGAGGGAAATTACATTCCAGTGGTTGCTGTTATTTACAATATCTTTTTCAAAATAATTATTTTCAGTTTTCAGTTGCAGTTTGGTTAGGTTTGGGCAGAAAAACTACTTGGTTAGATTTTGGCAATAAAACTGCTTGGTTAGGTATAGGAAAAGATCATGGTTTGTGTCTGCAATTTGGGTGTAAATAGTCAATGTGGCTATTTACACCCCAGGTGCAAATTGCACTGTTGCCCATGGGCACCTGGGTGCTTATCTCTGCTATGCTAGGCAATATAGACCCGGTGTAAAGAACCACAGCCAACCACCACTCGTGCAAATAGCCACATTGGCTATTCCAAAATGGGTGCAAATAGCATCTACCTAAATACAAATGCAAAAATAAACTTATTTTACCCAGATTTTATGTATATGGTGTATGTTCTTACCAGTTTTCCAACAACAAGATGAAATCGCCTTGTGTACAGTAGTACAGTAGTAATATGCTGAATTGTAACCACTGTATCATGATACTTTTCATATCGACAGATTATTGCTAATAACCCTGTCTCAAGCCTTTATTGTAAACTTGTTAACAAGTATCTGGCTCCAGCTCCATATTTAGCATACAGACACAAGAGTTTTATCGATCATCTCATCTAACTTGCAGAAAGAATGCATATTAGGTATATTTCAAAAAAGGTAAAACTGTTCCTTTAAAGTTAGGGTAAGTCTCGGTCTAGGCTGGAGAAATGGCTAAAGACGGTTTTGGCTAAATACTACAGAAGTAAACACATAGTGTCTCGTGATTTAATTCAGTGTTGTCTTTTCCGATTTCCGAGGCAACAAACATAAATCATGTTGTATAGCTGCAACAAGTGGGGACGCTGTTGGATGAAAATGACATGCATGGTTAGTTACATGCAGTGTGAACATTTTGCCAGTTGTGCCATTGAAAACATTTCCTCATTATGTACTCAAAAACATTATTCAGCCTGGTGTATAAATGCTTTTGATGTTGCAAATGAGTAGTATAAATGTAATTTGCAGGCGACGGTTGCACTGGGAACACTTCCCCAGCTGAATACGTTTGTCTGCAGATGGACCAGAACATCATCGGGTTTTGAATTATTGAAATCTCAGGTGAAGTTTTCCTTTTGTACACTCATACATTGTAGATTTGAATTTCAACAAGTACAGCCACGGAGCTGTAACTATTTCAGTACAGCTAATTAGTACAACCATTACAACACTGTTCTCCAGGTTTCATATTTTCCACAGCAGATATCCTAATATGGTGGATCAACACATACTGTACAGAGCATGGTGCTGAATTACCTTTCAGGAGGTTTTTCCTTTCAGTGCTGTTTTGTTTTGGCTGAATAGAGGCTCCTTTTTTTCATTTCATTCCAGGATTACAGATAGGTTTGATCTTATTCTAGCGATCTCTATTGTAACATGGGAATTATGGAAGAAGTAATACCGCTCCATCCTTTTTGCATACGGAGAAAAAAAACCTCTTGAGCAGTTAATGGGTATAGCCAATTTCATCCTGCCTTTGGTCCTGTTCAGAATTCATGTGCATTCCTCCTCTCTCACACACACATTCATCTCTTTCTCTTGCCCTGCTGTAGCTACACTCCGATGCTTTCAAGTGGAAGTCTATTTTACTTATGGTTAGAATTTAATTTTTTTTTTCCCCTTCCATTGCGATGAAGTGGCCGTGGGTTATGGTTCACCATCAAGGCTCATATCCACTTTATTTTTGTGTCCATCAAAAGAGGCAGATAAAATTCAGAGCAGCCTTCTACTGCGTTGTTGCTAGAATAGAAGGGAGGACTTAGGCTTGTGTTTTTGTTCCGCGACATGGACAGATTGTCTGAAAATGAAAGACATAGCTTCATCTGTTAAATTATTTATTTTGGACCCAAAATAAAGTATAAGCTGAAGTCATTTTATGCTCAAAGGGATTCGTCTCTCCCAAAAGATTATTTGCATGCAACAGAATTGCCATGATGTGCTTCTAGTCTGGAGGAACAATGATTCTGTTCTGCAGAATGCTGCTTTACAGACGTCTTTAAATCTCTGCAAATAAGACTACCTTGGGACAAATACGCATGTCAATCATACTTGTCAAGATTCCAATTTTCTTTCCACATCTCCTGGAGCACTTGCGCTGCTCGTGCTCCTTATTGGCTGCGAGGGATGTGGTCTCATGACACAAGCTGATGCATTTGTTCAGTCAAAGGGAAAACCCTGACAGGAATGGTCATGAAGCCAAGATACGGGGACTGCTGGGAGTATGTTTCAAATGTGTGTCCATGAGCTGATAGGTGCCTCTGTAGTGTGTTATGCTGAGAGATGGGGGAATGAAAATGTTGGCTTCTCCCACTAGTATAGGCAACATTATCATATGACCATTACGCAGATGACATATGCAACAATATGCAGCATATGGCTTTTTTTTTGAAGAAGAAGAAAACCTTGGCCATTTTGTGAAAGCAGAGAAACTAGCATCTAACGCTCCACTGTAAAACCTTTATCTGAATATTTACAGTAATTAACTGGCAGCAGCTTTACCAGCAAAGTGCTACATTTTTACAGCTTCTTACTGTATTTTATAATTATAGTGTTTTACTAGAAATAAATGTGCAATTCATTACTGTAGTCCTGCAAATGTACAACATAGTACTGCTCACAGTTTTGTATATTTACAGCATGTATTTGAATCTACACTGATATCCTGTATTTATTGATAATTAAAGAATGTTAATAGAACATGACTACTTCTAATGATAATGACAATAAGAAAAAGAATGAAAAAATGACAAAGGTAAAATATTCATAAACCTCAACTCTCTGCCTCCCTACTCATCATCCATCAATGCTTTGTCTGTATCTTAGTAGAAAGCAGAGTAGAAACACAACAGTTAGTGTAATAGAAATGGCAAAATAATAGTAATGATCTATATCTTGTGTTTGATTATGTTATGTATGACAACAAATGCTAGTCGGTTACTTAAAATTTGAGTGCGACAACATGAAAAAGAACATGTTTTCTCAGGAGCATTGCTTCAGTGAGACAATACAACAGTTGCTCTTTAAGACAGAGAGGTTAAACTTACTATCTCATTATTAAATCATCTTCTAGGAAAAGCAACAGTGTTGTTTTAATGTTAATGTCAACTGAGTCAAAAGGCTGACATGGGCTAGTTTTAGCTCACTAGAACATTGCAAATATGCAACAGCACAGTTGTAACTTAAATGGCTAGAGAAAGCTTCACAATTATTTTCAAAATTTCCTTGATAAGGACAGTGGTATGCTATTTCCTAACATTTTGATTCTTTGAGGCAGAATAAAATTGGTTAGGCTGCCTTACCAATACAGCCCATATGACAAAAGGCTGAGCGGGCTGTAGTATGGCTGTTTTTGTGGTGACAAAGGCTGACTGGCAGATGTCCTCTGAAGCTGACTGGTTAGTTTTTAAAATTCCCTTCACTTTTCTTTCGAAATTCCCAAGATGCTCAGCTGTTTACAGTAAAGTTTATTGCAAATTCCTGCAAGTAATGGTATTCAATTAAAGTGCTGTAGTCATGTTTCTCCCAGATTGCATTTCAGTTTACAGTATTACACTGTATGACATTAATAAAGCAGAATACTGTTCAGATTTTACTGTAAATTTAGATTAAAGATTTACAGCGAGGCTGCTAAACATAGATGCATTTTCAGCTGTTTTCCACCATTCTCATCACCTCTTTGTTAAAAGATTTGATGAAAATGAAAAATTCGGACCACTTACTGAGGTGATCTTTGGAGTCAAATGCATCTCGTGCTCTTCACAGCATCTACAGTTCAGCAACAACCTGACAGACTTAATTCAATTATGGCTGTGTGATGTGTTGAGACTCCGGAGGTGCGAGCTAATTCCTCTGTTTACACCCCTGAGTCACTGTCACAAACAAAGACAAACACATTCATTGGCTTCCAGGATCTTGTTTGCTGTGATTGTCCCATCGCCTTTGAAGTTTCTCATCGCTTTATGTTGTTTACTTATTCATGCTCTTTCTTTCCCTCAAATCACCATGGGGTATTCCGTTGGAATAATTTTAGCACAGTGTGAAACAATGTATGAGCTGAGTATTAGATGTGTAAACTGCACTCAACACACTTCTTACATGCAGCAGAGACGCTGCCGTGCTTGATTGAGTGGCGTTTTTTTTTTTTTTTTTGAAGAGGAACATTTTTGATCAGTTTCACAACTCTGTCATGAAACATATTGCTGACGTCTCTGCCACCAGCGCTCTCAGTGTGTTCGGTAT
This sequence comes from Lutjanus argentimaculatus, assembly GCA_034769285.1. Taxonomy (NCBI): domain Eukaryota; kingdom Metazoa; phylum Chordata; class Actinopteri; order Lutjaniformes; family Lutjanidae; genus Lutjanus; species Lutjanus argentimaculatus. The sequence continues at coordinate 13,621,294 of JAWZSL010000022.1, forward strand.
GTTGGAAGTCATTAACACAAGCTGTGCCATGTGCCAAACTCCACTGAGACTTGGATTAAGCCAATGAAATTCAAAAGGACGCTTTTAGGTATTATGCTAATTGCTAATGGTTGTATCGGGAGGTGATTGTTTTCCCTGGATAATTTAGATTATTGGCGTTTGAGATTTAGGAGAGAGTCGACGTGTTCTGCCTTTCTAATAAGGTTGTTACCTGCTCTCAACCATGAAGCCAACTCCTCCCTTGTGGGGCCTTTTGATATGGGTGATATATTGTCTTCTAAGCATAATGTACCGCACAACCACACACAATAAAATCAGCAATGAATTGTGATTCAGACAAAGAGAGAAACTGGTAACACTTTAGTTAAAATGGTGCTCATAATACAGCGTTAGTGCGGCCCCAGGGCTGATGGAGAGAATTTAGAGAGGCCTTCATAGACTCTGTTCGTTCTGTTGTTGTACAGCCAACATTCACACACCATGTTTACATACACTGACTCATAAATGTTTTAAAAATAGAATAAGTCAATTCTAATCATATCATATTAACCACTAATGGTATTTTTTTCATATTGTGCTAAAAGCTTTATTTGCTGCCAAGAGAGGGCCTTCTTAAATCCTGTGGAGCACCTGGTGGAAGCGTCATGATTCAGAAATCAAAGCCCTCCGTCCATGTGTTAACACATGGCTGCAATTAGATGCATTTTCTCTTTATAGAAATAGATTTTTCCTCAATGTTTATGTAGAATATATGTCATGTTTAGAAACCATATGGTATCAAATTCAGGGCTGTATATCCACAGGCAGAAGCTCGATATTATTAATGCAGCTTGGTGCAGATTTGCCAACATGTAAGTTTAGAAGATAAAAACAGGCTCAGGTGAAGTCCACCGCGGACTGACTGAGTATGGAACATTTAGAATCATGGAATTTTAAAGTTTCCTAACTTATTCTGAAGATAACAACATGTGGCATGCCTCGTTGGCACACGTAGTGGACATAAGCGACTCGCCAGAGAAACATCAGATTGGTTTGATCAGTGCACCGTGGGCACTTAGGTTTAAAAACACATTCTAAGACAGCTGTGCATGTTAGAATTAAACTGATTGTTAGACAGTGTTTCATAGCTGTGCCATGGGCGAGGGTGTCAGATTGGAAAAATCTACTTTGAGTTGTTTTGTAATGCCACTAATGAACAACCTATTTTGCCATTTAGGTATGAGGACTTAATCAGACAATATGTGCATATTTTATGGAGGATAATAAACAAGTCTGCTGCTGACTTTCTTTTATTCTGTCGGTGGTTTGTAAATTAGGATTTAAAGGTGCATTACATGACAAACTGCCAATACTAATTAGCTTCTGCTGAGTTGAACATGTAAATGACATATGAATAAATAGCATCTGGCAGTGGTGAAATAAGTGATGATGAAATAAGTCATAAGGGTCAGTCCTTTTACTCAGAATGTCAGACACTCTGAGGGAGGAGTTAAAGAGTTTGATGGCTACAGGCAGGAATGATCTCATGCGACGCTCTGTGGTGCGTCTTGGTGGAATTAACAAAGTTGTAACCACAGTGGCATTATGCCAAAATCGGTGAGATTGTATTGATCGCTGTCTGCGATGGCCTCTCTACTCACTCTCAGTAAAATAAATGATTGAAAACTCTCTTTAAAACTTTTATAACCTTTAACCTTCGTCTTCATCACTAATAATCTAAAAAAAAACATGAGCCAAAATTCAACAGTATTTTATTTGAGGAGTCTGTCAGAGAGAAAACTATAAAACTGCAGCTTGCTTTCAAGCTGTTGCAGATTAGGATCCTTGACTCCTTTCTGGTTCTTTTTTCATAGGGAAGTTCATGTGAACTGCGCTCGGTTAGTCATTCCATGCATTTTAAGTACGCCCATGCTGAATCTCCCAACAGTCGCTCTCTACTCTAATCGACCTCTAGTTTGTTTCATGTCTACAAGACAGGAGGAGGCAGAATCCTAAGTATGAATTGATTTTTGAATGAGCATACATTTACTTTTAAACACCTGCAGAACACACGGGGGCTGTGCTGTGCAGCAAACAGGCTGTCTTAATTGATTTGAGTAATGAACAAGGAGAACATGCTCTCTGTCTCACAGACTCAAGGTCACTTTGCCATCACAGTCTTAAGCTGTGTCCTCTGGTCTTTATAAAGGACCAACTTACCATGAAAGTGTATCTGGGCCGAGGTGAGAAGGTAGCTGCTGTAACTAATGGGTTTATTTAATTCAATTTATTGCTTCAGCCGCTGCATCATATGAGACATGCTGGTCACTGTAAGATTGAGGTTTCTTCATGAAAGAAAGAGAGATTAACCCCTTTTTCAAAAGGGCAGAATACACTCTCATGTCATGCTGGATTTTTGTGCCTAGATAGCTGGATGTATAAATCTGCAGAACTAAATGAATATAGGTTTGTGGTGAAATGGGGCTCTCAAGCTTATTTCGTACAAGTCTTCTAATCAGCGTCACGCTGGGGCTACGCTCGCCGGGCTGGGAATCTGTAATAAATGAGGGCTTTGTCAACATGTCCACTGTTGGATGCAGGGAAGCAGTGTCTTTTGATTTCAACATGTCAGCCGAAAGGCACTCCGGCACATTTGTCCAAGCAAATGTTTAGCATTCATTGCTATCTTTGTAATCTATTATGTAGTTCTATGGATTGAGAATGGCATTCTGTTTTCACCCTCAGCATACTGTAATAATTAATTCATCCTTAATACTATTATGTTGGCTACATGTCAGACCATATCTGCCTCTTAACACATTGTCTCCAATTAACATTTTCTAAATTTCTGATGCAATCTGCAGAATACAAATGAAGCCGTCCCAGCAGCTGCTGGCTCTGTGTTGTCTCAGCTCAGAGCGAATTACTTTCTCTTAAATTTGTTTTGTAATACACCTCATTTTTACAGGAATAAACACGTACGCTCTGCACATTGGGTAAACTCAGCAAAGGCTTCAGGGTTTGGAAAATTAATGTGCCACGATAATTAGTTAAGCAATGCCCGAGGAAGGAATTTCACACCTTGAGTTTAATAATATATAGTGTAATTTGCCTTGGTTGTAATGTGCATATGTTTCTTCATGTTATTTTCATGGTCCTGGTGTTGTATTGTCATGTCTGAACAGATGGATCATCACATACTGGTACAATGCCAGCTACTTATTTCAAAACAACTTTATTTGCGAGGATATATTAGTCTACATGTGTATGTTCATATGGATTTCTCATGTATAGTATGGGAGTTACTGGTAGAGATTCTCATTTTAAAGGAGCAATATGTAGAAATTGCTCCTGCAAAAATAAGTACAGCAGTCCAAATAGACTTTAGATTAAATAGGCTAAAATCCTATTTAATACATGATCTATGGTTAAAGCAAGTTGTTGTCATTGTTTTCCCCTGCCCCCTCTTCCCCAGACTCGGGGCAGCTCAGGCAGGAACACTGCAGGAGTGCAAGACGAGTGCAGCATTAATGTAGTTGATTGGATCCAAGAAGGACACTGTGGCTGTAGTGTTGTTGTCAGAGGATCGAGTATTTCAACTTAACATGTTTCCTTGATCTCTGATGGTATATTGTTGTCATTTTATGATTTGTTAAACATAAAGCAAATATATCACAGATTTCTTCTTTAAGTGATTAATAGAATGTTTGCGCTTGTCCCAGATTGTACTTTCACACTTTTCTTGTGTATAATTTGAAGAGCGTAGAGTATCCTTATGTATCATTTTGTAAATGAAGGGTGATGGCTGCCAGACGCCAGCACACCAGAATGCATTAATGCCATCTGAGATCCCTCAAGAACAACTCCAAATATGAAAATATAGCCGCAAGTTGCGATGAACGGGGTCCAAGCAGATTGCAAATATTTGGATGCTTGTAAAAAACAGGTATTGATAAGACACACAGCACACACAGTCATGCAGAAGCTGTCAAATTGTTGGCAAGTAGGAGTTGATCACGTGTGGATTCGAACTCTTGACCTTTGGATCCTTAGAGAAAGTACCTTACAGACGGGGGAGATGTGGTTTTCACACAGTCACATCAGATGTGCAAAACTGGTGCCTTTTCATTTGTTTAAACTTAAAACACTTATGAAAGTCAAAATCTTGGATATAAAATTCTGAAAAAAATCACACATCATTCTGCTGGTTTCAGGTTGTTTTCAAATATTCTGGTGATGTTTCATCAAACATTGAGCACAAAAGAAAATGATGTGTGAGAAATTTCAGCTCAGTAGGACAAACAGCTGGTTTTTTGAAGTTCAGATTTTGAAATGTCAATAAATTTAGATTTCTTGTAATAAATCATGCCACCTTAAATCAGTTATTACCAAAATTCAAGCATCAGCTGAGTCATGTAAAACGATTTTTGCATGAAACCACGCAGCCAATAAGAGATATAAACTTTTCGCATTTGTGGTGCCCCCTTAGTGATGAAACACAATGTGCCTTGAGGCTTTATTTTAATGAACAGTCCAGAACACACAAGTATTCACGCTGATATCTCATTGTGTTTGTGAGTTATTACACATTTTAGAAAATTAGCTATTTCAATAAAAAATGATTTGCTAATAAAATCCAAAAGGATTGACGAACCAAAATTCCTTTGATAACTTTAGATCAGCAAAGTCTGAGGATGATGCTGACTCATATTTTTGCTGATTGGCCCAATGATCTGGGAGGAGTTTGCAAAAGTAGACTTTTGATAAAAGTGAGGAAAAAACTCATAAAAGTTGACATTTTGAAAGCAAAAGACTAATTGAAAAAAGATGCAGATGACCAAAGCAATTATGACGGTGAAAGAATTTTGAGTCTAGGCTGAGCTGTTTTCAAGGTGATTGCAAAAATGTTAACTTGATTGTTACAGCATCAGCTTTGAGGTCAGCGAGTTTTTTATTGCCTCGTCGTGGGTGGAATTTGCAATCCACCTGCCAATTTTGGTAAAATTTCATCTTAAAGTTTTTTCTGCATGAACACTTTTAGCAGAGAAGGAGAAGAAGAAGAAGAAGAAGAAAGAAAGAAAGAAAAAAAAAAAACAATAGGCGTCTGCAGTGAGCCATGCTGCTTGGACTCCTAAATATGATGTTATAAACAGGCTGTTCAACGCATCACTATTTTTATTGTAAAAACCGTTTGCTGCTTTGGTCTTGAGGGCCTGGAGCACTGCTTCCTTTTACCCTGCCAGCTAGTTGATTGCAGGTAATTGCCTTCACCTGGCGTCCCAGGTGTAAAACCACTTCCTGATTACATGTTCAGAGTGAAAACCAGCAGGCATTTAGGTCCAGAGGGTTTGGATTGAGAACTACTGCCTTAAACACTCATCTACTTCCAAACCAATCTACTCTAATTGCTCTCCAGCAATTCAGCAAACGTTCTCTTTTAAAAACATGATTTAGTATTACATTCTTCATAAATGCAGCCAGAACAATGTCAACAAAAGATACATATTTTAAAAAATTTCTAAAGGCTTGCCATTCTTGGGTTCACAGAGGAATGTCAGCAGAGGTGCGGTGGCAAATTATTCTGACTTATAATGAGACAGTGGGTTGCACAGACACTTTGACATCAGAGAGGCTATGCCCCCTGCCCTGGATAAGTGCTAACCCACAGAGTCAGACATGGTTCTTTTTATCCATGACTTCATTGCTTTTTGTCTCCTAAGCCATTTTTTAGACTCCCGAAAACTCAAAATCTAAAAAGCACAACAATGTCCACCGCACGTTCTGTCAATTTCTGAAAGTCACCAGAGGAATCGTGCAGTGAAAATTAATGTAATGATTCAGCCTCCTGTGGTTTTGAGGCAATTACAAAAAAGAATGTCAGGTCTTGGAGCCATGAGCATATAAAACAGGGAAATATCCCTCTCCAGCAAATACTGTACAGTACATGATAGGATATCAGTAACTGGAGAACATTTAGGGGTAAGAGGCATTGTGTGAGGCATTCTTTTATGAACCCAGATGTGATACATAAAGAAATTGTATCCAACATTTATGCATTTAAATGTAGTTGTAGGAAACCTCACTGTTCTGTACACCACTCAGTTGAATAACCTGTTCTGCTGTGGGCATATAGGGTTCATGTGATAACATCACATTAGAGGACAAACACACTGCATTTGGAATATCAATACCATGGTGGATCAAATGATTATTGACTCTCCTTTTTTTAACTTTTGGTTAGACATGGGACTGATCAGATATAATGTTGGTATTGGGGCCCGATATTGATGTAGTGCATATATCAGGTATGGGACTCCTGTCACCGATCCACCTTCCAATCTAAATTCCACAATGCCACCATATATAATACTATACTATGTAAAGTGAGAGTTGAATAACACTTTCCATGTTGATCTCTTTACATGTAATATAAAGTGAATGCAATCTAAACTGATCTGTTGACATACAGCTGGAGTGAAGAAAAACAATTACCACCAAAAGTCCACAAACCACTATGTTCTGAACAAACACATTATAAACAAACACTGACAAAAACTAACTAAATGTCAAAGTTGCATTTTGGACCATAAACTAGCAACTTAAACTGTCAGCAATGCATCATGGGAAATTATGCAAATGAGAGCCATCTCTCAGCCTGCACATGTGAATGTCACAAGCCACAACCACAACTATAGTGCCCAACAATGGTTAAATGATGCCATTACACAAGTTTCATTACACAAACTACACAAGCTTTCCAGTTGAATGGATGTGGATCAGCATCAACTGACACAAAACTAAAGGTCTGTTTCAGCCTCATGTAATCCTCCTCCTCCTACTACTACTTATAACAACAACAACAACAACAACAACAACAACAACAAATAATCAAAAAAGAGCACTGGTATTGGTATAGTATCTGTATCAGCAGATGTCCAAATTCAGATTTCAGAATTGGAAATTTTAAAAAGTGGATTGGTACATCTCTGCTTTTGGTGTGTTAATAGCCTGTATTATATTTAAATGTAGTTTGGCCTAACATTCTTTGATTTACGTAAGGAAAATAAAGAGTTTGATGATGCCATCATGCTGATCTGTATTTCAGAAAGTTTGGGAACCACTGGCATAGACGGTGAGTCCACATTTAGTCTGTTTCCGCCGCTCAGCCAAAGTCACATTTCATTCTTGTCATAGAAAATTGACTGCATTTTCACTGAGTTTTGCATTCATTATATCTGAATTTCCTACAATGTGCGTTACACACAGTTTTGATTCAGACATGCAAATTCTTGGCCATGATGCACAAAGAATCGATGGGAATACCCAGAGGCCAGCATAATTCCACTGGTCATTCAAAGAAAACAAACCAGCCATTTGATGTCACTGTTACAGGTAACTTTACAGAATCTCAAATAAACTGACCATATATACATGAGATTTATAGAGCAGAGTGTGAGAGTTAATGTAAGAGTAAAGGCTCATACAAACATTGTGAGTTGACAGACAGATCAAGTAGATGCTAGTAGGAGTCAAGAGACCATTTGGCGAAGTGGGGGCTGCATCTTAAAGCTGTTGTTTGCATATAGCAGTGGCTCTGGGGAAGTACAGTAAATGAGGTGACGCACGGTCTTGGCCAGAATGACTATTAAGTCTGTGAGAGGAAAAGTTGTGAAGCAGATGGTTGCCGGGTGTGTGCGCTCTACTGTTGGCGTTTGACCAAATGAACACAACGTCACTGTAAAGTCTTGACAACTGAAAAGCTAATCTGGAGGCATTTTTGTGATCTTTGGGGAAATTTGTTCAGACGTTTGTTCAGAGGTTACAATTATGATAACTAAATAGGGTTGCCGCGTTTTGTCAGTTGTGTGAATTTCTGTTATCATGAGATTTTAAACATTTTTAGGACATTCTGAAGAGTATCGTTCCTTGTAACAGTTACCTGCAATTGTTGTGTGATTTTACCTCTGAGAAATTGCTGCCTCTGCCATCACTATAAAACTCTCCAACAGGCTTAACAAGCACAACGCTTCAGACAGATTAGATCCTCTCCACAGTGGCACAGTTCCATATTCAATGTCTGAATAAGCTACAGTCCTCCTTTTTTGTAAATAATAGTGTTTCCATATAGGTCTTAAGATTTTACAACTGAAGTAGCTGAAGTAGTGTAAATAACAGCTGTCGTAAACTGCTGCCTTTATATTACTGTGACACAAATATGAGAAAATAAATAGACCCAATGGGTCTCACTGTCAAAGAACTAAAATAATGTATGACTATATTGAATCTTTTACATGTTTATTGTTAAACTGTTCCAAAAACAGTTACCTGAACAGCACAAGTTTTTCATTAGATTGCTGGCCATACTAGTCACATAACTAAGGGCTGCATTGTTGGTCTGTCAACTGCTTTGATACGGTTCCACACAGTTTTATAAACATGTTATGCTAAAGGTTGAATTGTTATAACTCTGGTGATCTTGTAACCTTTCTTTTAGTGCCATCATCAGGTCAAAAGTTTCACCTATAGTGAAATATTTCAACTATCTTCTTAATGTATTGTCACAAAAAATGCAGAAATTCATGTTTCCAGAGAATAAATCATGAAGACTTTGATGGCCCTGTAAGTTTTTCAGTGAAATTCCCTGACAACTGGGTGGATTACCATGACATCCCGTCACTTTATCTTGTGCCATCATCAGGTAATTTTAATTTGACCGAAATTAATGACATTTCATTCAGCCATACTTTGTGTTTAGTGCCAGTTAACAAATGTTAGCATGCTAACATGCTGATTTAAGATGGTGAACATGGTGAACGCTGAATCCATTATACCTGCTATATATCAGCTTGTTTGCACTGTCACGGTAAGCAGTGCTGATGATATTTTGCTTGAAGCACAACTCTGTCTAAAGGCCTGAATATACTCCCAAATGGACACAAACACGGACAGCTGTGGATACTGCGAACACTGCAGACACTATGGACACAACACCTGAAGGACATGTCCCACACATGCACTGAAGATATTCCGTAGCTTGTTGTAAGCATAGTGGCCTTGCGGACAAGTCTGCATAGTCTCAACAACTTGGAGGTATGTGGCTGTCTGCATAAAGCCTACGTGTATACCCTCTGATGATGAATTATATATCGTGGACCCTCGCATATTCACAGATGTGGAAAGTAGGGCTGTGATGATAATCACATTATGCTCGCTCTACCTCAGTGCCACATCACACATACATATTACACACTGCCCTATTCCTTAAAGGAGCTACAATATCCTTATAACAGTATCCTTCAATAAAGTCCAATAAAACATCATTTTTTGGCCAGGGAATGTGTTGCTTTTTCATCACAAAAAAAAATCCATACCATCACAGTTTGCAGTGAGTTTGTGCTTGTGCGTAAATTGATGAAAGCAAAATGCAGTTGCGCTCCTACAATAAAGGGAACAAGTTGTCTTATTGAAGCAGTTTTATTTGATCTTAACCACTGAAGAAACAGGTTCATGTCACATGATGCCTAACAGCTGATGCTGTTGTACTGAGACATGATGGTGGACTTCCATGTTGGTTTCCTCTATAGGAGAGAAGCCTCTGGGTGTGATCTCAGCCTTGTGTATGCCAGTGTTGTGGTTTGTTTATTTTGGAGCAGGTTCAGTGCCTTAGCTGGCCTCTTTATTACTGCATTCCCTAATGCCTTGATTTAATGCACTCTCAGAGGTCAGATATTGTGCTGGCAGCCACAGACCACTTCCTTCAACACCGCCCCATTAATAACTGCAAATAAATCAGGGCACACTGAATTTCCTCACTTGCATATTGGAGCTGTTTGGGAGTGCGATGGGGACATCTTTATTACATAGAGGAGGTATACTGCCAAGCATCTGTTTACACCTCAATCGAAAGTCCAAAACGTGTGGTCCATGTCCAAATTAATTAAAGGTTCTATTCCCAGAGGGTTACTTACATTTGCATTGCATTAGAAATCCTCAGAGGGCCTCAAATTGATTTGTGGAAGATTCATAAGACCATGTAATGTTCACTCATTCGACAAACTCTTCTGCAAATTATTATTTTTTCCTGTAAAAAAAAAACCAGCTTTTCTTTGTTTTAGGCAATTTCATGAAAGAATGCAGGCAAATGCACAGACCATATCGAGGCTTTGATGTAAAGGCTGTAACATAAACTAACATAACAGAAAATTTGCTCATTTTGAGCTCAGTATGTGCGATTCAGGTTTCTAACTAACCTGTTTGAAATGAAACAAAGGGGAAAATGAGCCATTCTCAGCGAGCGGTACGGTGCCTCTGCAGCAGCCCTGTTTCTGCACATAGTACATATCAGATTTCGTTTCATCATGCGATGATACGGATGTGGTCAGACAGAAGAATTATTATTGTTGTCAGCATGTGTTTATCTTGATTTGGCCATGTATAATTAACCCTAGCCAGCAAGCACCTTTTCGTTTTCATTCTAGTGCAAATGTGCCATCAAAAACCCTTCGTGTGTCTTTTGAGATTAAACTTGAATTATGCGAAATATCTTCTCCACTAAATAAAGAAATAAATGCATACAGATTAAAAAAGCAACGTACACAGGACAGCGGTTCTATGCTTACACAGTCATTTATATTGTTTATGTTCCATTAATCTCCCACAGCATTGTACGCTTCACTTTTCACATGAAAGCATAAATTGCCCCAGGCTACTCTCATGCAACAACAGCTCATACTGTCCTTACTGTAAGAGAGAAAAGCAGGCATCATATTCACACAACTGCTCCCAGGGAGCAAACGTCTAGAGGAAGAAAAAAAAAACATTGGACACCACTGTTCATGGTTAGAGGGGTTTTATTATACATAATTATGATTTTGTGGAAATAAATGTTGCCTGGAGTAGAATATTAATTTCAACCCCTTCTCTTCTGGGGTAATCAAAGACTCTGCATTAATTATATACATGAGAACAGGAATCTTGTTCATGGTGATAAACGCCATCAAAGTTACTGAAGGAACTTAAATGGATCCTTGGATAACAATTGTGCACATGTGCACGGGCGCCTGAGCAATGAGTTGTACCCCCACTGTTACACTTACTAGACTTTGATCATAGAACTGAAGATCTGAACTGCTCCAAGGCAAAAATCTTTACGGCCACAGAAGAAAAAAAAATAAATAAAACAATCGTCTGTACACAAACACACAATAGATGGTGAATAAACAGTGTTATTAGTTGGTGTTTAATTTGGCATGTATCTGATCCACCAACCGTGCGAGCATTTTAGTGAGAAATCTTAATTTTGAAATGGCTCACCTGTCACGGTCTTCTCCCACGAAAATAGAGCAGCTGAGCATCTGAGGCTGGTAGCGAGCTGAGGCAAGTTTGTACAGAAACACAGTTTATCTTTATGGATTACATTACTGCCGAATTGACAATACTGTAAACATATGACACCTTTTATTTAGTGTTCCTAGAGTTAAGTGTTTTTGCAGAAATATATGAAGATTTTTAAAGGGAGTTTGGTGTAATATTTCCCCCAGGGATCACAGGGTAGTTCAATTCAAGCTGCTAATACGCATATTTTTCTACATTTTGTCATGACAACAGAAATACTAACTGCTAAAAGATGATGCTGTCATTATCGGTTTGATTACTTGTATAATAATGTATGTATTGATTACTGATGGTGGCTTATCAGGCTAAGTATCAGCTAACTGTACTCACTTTCTAACAGCAGCATGCAGTACATGGTTGCCCTTTGCGTGTGTTTATCTGTCACTCACTGCTGAGAGTGCAGAACACAATAAAAAACTGACAATATAAACTGTGCTTTATGGTGAAAGAGCAGCTTTACTGGTCAAGATTGAAGGCTCTGTATATCAAGAAATGGCACTATCGGGTGTTAATGAGAATTTTCTTCCCATACTTATCTCACACCCCCACTTTTAACTATAACTAGGCACCCATGCACATAAGTGTGTGTGTTTTTGCGTGTGTTTGTGTGTTGGCATGTAGACAGTATCCTCTATATGGAAGTCCATAATTCTGTGATGATTCATGCTTTTCTAAAAGAAAAAAAAAAAAAAAACACACATGTTGGTCTGCCCAACTGAATAATCAACATCATTAGCCATTCTATTTTTTCTCCCCTTGCTATTAAAAATGAACAAACCCACTATAGCTGCAAAACTTGGCAGCAGGGACTTCGTCTTGATTTGCAAGGCAGCCAATGAAATGTCTTGGCGGGGGCGGGCATTCTCTCAGATGTTAAGATTTATGAATTATGCAGAAAGCAGCTATTCCAATATTTATTACTATATGTGATATTCTTTATTGCACAGGGAGAAGCAGGCGTGATTACATGTCATATATTTAGATTCCACAATTACTGGTAGGTAGCTGATGCTGCAAACATTTTAGTGACAAAAAAGTGTCCAATTATCAGTTTTTTCGTCGTTCACTCACAATAATCTCATTACAACCCTGCAGTCAGCTTAAGTGGATACTAAGAATACAACTGAGAGAGTGAGAGTGAATGGATCTTATGTTTTCACTTCCATGCTCAACTAAATTATGCACTGGAGCATTGTTTATCCATCAAACCAGGCCCTGTTCCAGCAATCCACTCACAAAGAAATTCAGAATTAATTGGCAACACCAAAGTGGAGACACACAGCAAACAGACAACTTTCTTCCTCTGTCCATGATGCAAATAATATCCAGTATGGGAAAAAGAGGAGCCGGCTTTCTTTTATGTATCGTCCCCTTGGTTCTTGTGCCAAAACTCAGTTGCTCTGTGGAGTCTTTAACCTCTCCACCCCTGGTTCCCCAAGGCTCTGGCAGGAATATCCTGACTAAAATTAATGCAGTGGTGAGCAGCGATTGAGGAGGTAAATGAAGGATTGTGAATGACGGTCTGATAATTGGGGTCTGCTGCAGCTCTCTGTCCTCTCTCTGATCTGGCGACAGGAAGGGAATGGGAGTCTGGGAAAGAGGGAGGGAAGCGGGCTTACTCAGCAGAAGAAGCCATTTGAAGTAGGGACACACATCGCCTTTCTACCTCTGCTCTTATAATAGCCCTTTAGTACACTCTTAAGTGACTTGCTTGGATATATTGCGTGTGGCTTACCTGTTTTGAAAGTTACTCTTCAGCTGTGCTATCAGCGGCCCTCTCAGAGAGTGCTGTTCATGCTCAATGGGAAGCGGAGGGGGGGTGCTGCTAAGTGGTGCACCTTGGCGAGAGCCGTGTTTACCCATGAGCACTCAACACAGTGACACATGCTTTCACTTTGACTAATAAATCATTGAAGGTCTGATGTGCATCGATGGGAATGCAGTGTCAGTTTTGATACTTGATTAGCATTTCTGTCACTTCGCCTTACGTTTAACATAACTCCAGCTGTGCAACTCAATTCACACTGCCCATGGGCATGACTATGACGAACCATTCCTCAAACTGACAGCCTGTCGCAGCGACACATCGACAAATGTGCAATTTCAAGGAATATTTAAAACAAATAAGATGCATTGCAAGGGGTATTTGCATGCAGCAATTAGAAAAGGAATCTGAATGTAGTGTGTTCTTAGAAACACATACATCCTTGCAGTTATAAGATAAAATAAGATAAGATATGTCGTGGCCATTTGTCAAAAAATCAAATCAAAAAGCAACTGCTGCACTATGGGTACTCAAAGACAAAAGAAGTCCACTGTCCATGCAAAACTCCTCAGTTTCTTATGGTTTATTTTGACAAAAACAAGCAAGCAAACAAACCCAAACCACAAACAAAAATACTAATTACACAAAAGAAAGAAAATAATACTAATTAATACGTAGAATAAATAAGGAAAATATAATCAAATACAATCAAAATGAATCAAATATTTACAATAATCAAACATTACTCGTTAGCAACACAACAGCTAAATACTAACAACAAACAAATGGCTCCTACAATAAAATAAGATAAACTTTATTGATCCCACACTGGGGAAATTCACACGTTTCAGCTGCTGTACCTCAGTACAGGTATAAAAGAGTGATAGTGATAAATAGAATACAAATAAAATAAATATAGAATTAAATATTTTTATAAAAAATATATAAATATGAATTAAAAAACTATACACACAGACTATGTACACTATATATGCCTTTCACTCATACAGATATATGGACAGATTAATATATGGACAGATATTTGATATATGTGGACAGTTTTACAGGATAATTGCACATATGCTGTAATAGACACACTGTAACCCTGAATAAGTTAATAGTACTAAAGCTGGAGGTTATCAAAACTTAAATATTTGGAGTACTCTGATTACACTTAAATTATAATTATGAATTAAGCCAACTCAAATATTTTCAGTACATAGAATTTTCATTCACCCCTCTCACTGCAATAAATTAACAGAAACTAATACATTTTAATTATAACCTCATTATTTTCTGTTCAGTAAAGTCAGTATAGTAATAAATACATTTTTTTCTTTTAAATATCTTAAAATATTTAAGATAAGTTTTGACTTCTCACTACAAATAATTACTTTGAGCATTCTGTTTTACAGTGCACATGGTGTGTAGCATTATACTAACAAAAAAATATATGTATAATATTGTTTTGTAAATGGATAATTGCACAGAGATTTGGATTGCACATATTGCATTAGCCATTGTTTTTTTTTTGTCTTGTATGTCACACACTGAGAAACTTACCCACATTTCTTTTTTGTTTGCATTCAGCGACAGTTGTTACGTAAGCTGTGGTCTTCAAATGGTCAACTGATACCAGGGAGCCCAAACTGTGTTAAGAAAACATTCCCTGCACCGTATCAGTCATCGCACTGCTTTGACTGCATGTTTGCTTTAGTTTGTAACGCCATTCTCACTTAAATATAAACACGACGGCGTGCCAAATCCCTGAAGATCAGCTGTTTCGAAGAGTGTGGCATCGACAGCCATGACACGTTAAAAGTCGAAATCACACGTCCTGCCTGTTCGAGCGTTTCGATGAACAGGAGATGAACCTTTTAACCCTGTATGTTTTACATTCATGCTTTATTTATATACTGTGTGACTCACTGATTAAAACGGGCTGTTTGCATGCCCAGTAATGTGGAAATTGTGGAGTGTATGATATTAAATAGCATGCCGTATGTGGTTCACAACTCCCCTTAGAATATTATGTAAACAGCATGCCTCTGTACAGATATGGGAATTAGCATCCTGCCTTAGCGTATGTTAACCTACGCTGTGCTCGGTCCTCCCCATCTGTCAAACTCTGCTGTTCAGACCAGAGAAGGGGACAAATCTGTGTGTGACACTGACTCAGACTTAAACTGTCTTAGTTTAATTGTTACATCCCACAATCACAGGAGACAGCATGCAGCATTAAGTCACACCTTCATCATTTTGAAGATATCGTTGTGTTATTTCTACCTCAGAAGACTTCCAGTCTGCGATATCTGCCATCTTAGCAGAGTGATCTCTGCTCTCAGCACCCGCACAAAGCGCGAAAAAATAATTAATAAATACAACAAACGCCCTCACACTCACACAAAACCCTCACTTACTTATCTGATGAAATAACACCCTCACATTGTTGACCCTTGTGTTTCAGAGTGAATATATATCACATATTGAGCTGTGAAAAACTGATTTATTTAGACTTTTTGAAGGATCAGAGTTAATGTAGCAGTGACCTTGGAATTCAACTGTAGTTTAATTGAGGTAAGTGCTTGGGCCACATTTTCATGCACACTGTTAATATGGTAATGAGAGGATATGTTAATATCCACCTTCATTCTTGTCCTCATGCATCCTGGCTGTAGTGATACCTGTCTGTGGAAATGCCCGCTGCATCCCTCCTGATAGAGGCCAGGCTGCCCGCTCACAGTTAACAGTACCGCTGTCAGGGCAAAGCCAGAGGCCGGAAGCACTTAACCCTTTCACAGAACCAACTGGCTCCCCTTTCCTGCTAAAATTAGAGCAGTGAAATAGCACATATCTGTGTGCATTCATTCATTCACTGGGGGAAAATGGTGTAGACCCAGCACAAACTTAAAAACTACCCAAAAATGGTAAAGTAGGATATAGTGTATGGTTGATGTTTGGATGTTTGTATAAATTAAGGTGTTTCTTCACTTGCATACAAAAAGTGCATTACCGGTACATTCTGTTCTTTCTGTTGTTCAATTAAATGATAAATCTGTAATATATCTACTGTAACAAATCATAAAATGAACCATCAGAAAGTTCTTTCATAAGTTGAAATACTCGCTACTTTCACAACCACTCTACAGCTGCGGTGTCCTCCTTTGAAATTCCCATTCTGGGCTGGAATAACTGTTTTAGTTTGCCCGTTTCATGTTAATTAGAGTTCAGATTTATGCCGAATGTTTGCTGAACAAGTAAGTGTTTATGAGTCCAAAGAAATCATTAATAATTTCTCAGATGGACTGGATGTTTATAGTGGGTAAACTGAGCAATGTATTAATGGAGTCTTGCAAGCAGAAGGCACGCAGCGACTGACAACTCCCTTCAACCATAAATAGTATATTTAATAGGGTTTCAGCCTGTTTAATATACCATCTATGGCTCCAAGTCACTATTTGGACTCCTGTACTCATTTTTGGACATGCAGTTGCTACATAACACCCCTTTAAGGTGTTCACATAATCATATAAAGGTGTGCATTACAGGCACATTAAGTTCTTTCTATTATTCAATTAAGCCATTATTTCTGTGATACTTTCAATGCAAAGCGTAAACTTTGTTCTTATGATTACAACTTTATTGCTAATGATTTATAAAATAATAATTTAGAGTGTGGAGAGCACTTAGATTACAGCACTTCATGAGGTGATTCAGAAATATTCTGTATTGTTTGACTGTAAAATCTTAATGAACACAGTAGCAACACTTGTAACAAAGGCAGGCATGTTTCTTGTTCTTTTTTTTTTTTTTTTTTTTTTTGCACACAGGGCATCTGGTTTATAAATGTTTTGATCAGTGTGATTACTTTGATTCGGTATCCTTAGAACTTTCCTGGAGCAAAATCCTCTTTTGAAATGGTGAGATGATCAATGTGTGAAACACAGTTTTCCATAGCAACAGTAAACCGACTTTCTCACTCCGCTAGCCAGCTAATCAAAATCAGCTCTTGACACTGCACAACAGATTAGCAAAAGAACTACCCTTGAATCAAGGAAAGTAATGAGTCTCGCTGCTTGCGACATTATTCAGCTGAAGAATGTTCATGTAATTTGCCACTCTGTGATGGAGGGTAAATAGGGCTGCATATGAATGCAAAATGTGCTGAAAATCCCAGGAATCTCTTCTGTTGTACTCTCAACTGAGTAGATACTGACAAGTTTAAATTGCTGTGTAGCTGAGTAAAATTTTCACATAACTGCGTGAAAGATGAGACATTTATCAGCATTTGCATGGAGAGTATTCTAATGCCTAAACTGATCCAATAGTTTTGAAATTTCACAATGTGCCTCAAACTAGGAACTAAACTTAGTTTTAAAGATTTTTAAGTCTTCGTTGGCCAGATGAAAACCAACCACCTGAGATTATTAGTAAAAGTATGGTATGAACCAGATTTTTCTCTCAAATTATAAATTACCCATAAGCTTTTAACACTAATAATCAAGAATCATGCAGAAAACACATGCACAGCTGTAAGTCAACATTCCCTGGACACAGTGTTTGCAATAAAAGTGACTTTTGCTTCATCAGGTATCTCAGAGACATGCCTGTGGTATTGAAACAGCTTACAGTACATTTCCATTTAATGCTTCTCATTCCCAGCATTACATGGTATAAAAACTAGGCTGCAAATATTAACTGACTGGCTCTTGGGTGCATTTCCAGGTTATGCTCAATTTATTTAATGAGGCCTTCCCAATTATAAAGAGCCTAGTTTTAAACAGTATTTTCAGCAATATGTGCAGGCGTAAACAATGACTATTAGTCATTAAACATTCATCCTTGTGGGGTTAATATGTTATCACAGATTATGGGATAAACTTATTGATTACAGCAATGAAGTTTTTTTTTTTCTCTCTACTGAAAGAAGCAAGTGGTTTAAGGAGGTCTGCCTTCAAATTTGAGGCAATAGCCAAACTTTTGACCCTGTGAGATTGCATTCCTTTGTTATTTGTGAGTGCTTTTTAGTTTTTGATATCTCTGTTTAAAATTATTACCTCTACCATGGAGGTTATGTTTTCAGTGCTGTTGTGTTTGTCTGAAAAAAAAAAAAACTACTGGCATGATTTTCATGAAACTTGTTGGAAAGATTTAGCATGTGTTAAGGGGGGACCTATTCAAGTTTGGAGCTGATTTCGAATCATGGAGCAGATACACAAATAATTTTTCCACATTCATGGCTGCCAGTTATCCTAGCCTACACATGTAGCTGCTCAAACTTCATACAGAAAGCAATCGTTATAGAGCACTCGGGAATAGTGGTTTCATGGGAGAACCGATAGAATTGTAGCATGTCACAAAGGACCCTTCCTAAGTCCTACCCCTTCATGCTCTGAGCTCCAATAACAGTTGAACAAGTGATGAAGCCTTGGCCAAATTTCCCCTTTCCTGTCTCCTGTAGTTAGTTAGATATCCTATATGTTGAAAAGAAAACCAAACTTCAAAGATGGTCCAAAGATTTTGCTGGTGTCACATTTTAATTAAGCTAATGTTAGCAAAATTTGGCTAACTAGCTAATGACTGATGTAGATCAGTTAGCTAGTTAGCAAATGTTTTGCTATCAGATGTAACTAACTAGCTAACAATTGATTTAAATTAGCCAAGGAATTTTTTTTTTTCCTTGAGATTTGTTAGCTAGTTGGCTAACATTGTGCCAACATTAGCTAACTTAACATGTTATTACAGGTCCCCCACATTTTAAAACATCCTCAAAATCGGGTGTTCTTTTCAACACAGCCTGTAAGTCTAGGACATAGTATCTAAGTACAGAAAACAGGAAAGGAGGTTCTGCCAGGCACAAAGCTTGCTCCACTGTTATTGGAGCACAGAGCAAAAACGGGCGGGACTTAGGATGGGTCGATTGTAACATCACCACCGTCGTGACAAATTAAATTGTGGCTACGGAAACCTAACTGCATACATATCCACTAATGATTTAACTCTTCCTCCCATCCAAATGTAAATTGTCTGCAATAACCTCAGAGATATTAGGGAAAAATGTTCAAACTTTACGCCTCACAGAACAAACAGTAGTATTGACAGTGAAGTTTGCACTTGCAGATGTGCAAATCATGCAAGAGTGGAATATAGGCCTTGGTGAGGGCTGCACTCTCTGAGTGCCTTTCTGGTTCTTCATGTTTTTAAAATCCCTGAAAACCTGTATAAACCACAGTTTTCTAAGTATGATTTGCATCCAATAATGTATTACAAAATGTAGTGGTGGTTTAAATGGTTTAATTAAGCTTTTTTACATGTAAGTTGCACACTCCACTCTCCATTACAGCCCAGGGCTACAGGACAGAAAGCTAAATAAATACCACTTAACTAACTTAAAATATTTAATTTCATTTAGAAAAAACAAAAAAGGGGAGTCATCTCATACATAACAAGGTAATTATTTGTGCTCATAGTGTTTGTTTTAGTACTACTCATAAAAAGCTATCAGAGTGTGAAAACCCACCATATGAGTGTGGGTTTGGTGGTTTTCTTTGATTCCCATCCGAGGTTGGTCTGAGAATGCTCTGTGAGGCCTGACCCTTGCTTTAAAGCCGATGGCCTACATTGCATTGAACAAAGTAAATCTTCTTTGTCTTCCCCTCTGAGGGCCTCTGAATCAGAAACATAATAGATACAAAAATAAATGGTTTTGGAGGAAAGAAATGCTCTGGGGTCTGGTGTTGTCTCCTGTTTGCATTATAATGTTAGTGCGTCCTTATTTTGGACATGTGGATGGGTCTCTACACTAAAACACTTCATTTAGATTGTAGCTGTACTTGTGGAGACCAGCCTGTGAAGTCAGTCAGTCAGAGATGAAAGCATGACATAGCTTTCAAATCTTCTCATCTTTAGAACAAAGACACATACTGCAACACAGACATCTGCAGTCTGTGGTAAATCTGACAGTCCTTATACGTGACAGTGGTTCTTGATGTCCAAACTTTACACATATGATTATCACATCATTAATCTGAAACCCTTCAAGGTTTAATATTATTGCATGAAGTGAAAATATATAATTTATTGAAATGTATAAATTAAACATTACCACGTTTCAACATTTTCTGTTAACAGACTATAATGTCATATACAGGACTTCTGTCAATTGGTAAAATTGTCCGCAGTGAAAAATAGTTTAATGTTAATTGGATTCTTTTTAACACATGAGGTTTTTGACATTGGTAGGTATATTGCTGTTGACTGTAGCACCAGTAATAGCATTTTAGAGCATGTGGCTGTACATCTGCCCTGCTGCTACAGGCTCTGACAGGTTTAGTGGCACAACTGCATTAACCCAACACGGAGGGAAAGAGCTGAGTCTGCCAGTCCCCGGTCCCATTTTCACAGGCTGATCTTAAAACCGGACAAAGCCTCACACTTTGATCTGTTGAGTGAGTTCTGCCAGAGCGTCTGAACTGCCTCTGACTGCTCTGAAGCTCAGCTGTGTGCTTGTTTTTGAAGGGAACAAAGGAAGAGCTAAAAGATTTGGGTTAAAAACACGTTTGACTGCCTCTGTAAGAAAAAAAAAAAACAAAACACCACAAGTCCCAGCCAGTAATCATCACTTTCATAATTGGTGTAAATTCAATCATTTCATTCCCAGATTAACATCTGCTATCGCATTCATTAGGGAAGGTGAAAAACAAATATTTATGAGCTCAGGCAGATCAGGATTTAAGTCGCTGCAAAAGGCACTGACAGTATTTGGTGGTGTACCCTTCATCCTACCCGTGTTGTCACTTTCAAATGTGCTTAAAGGAGCAATATGTAACAACTGCACATCCAAAAATGAGTACTGCAGTCCAAAAAGCAAGTTGGAGCCATAGACGATATATTAAATAGGTTGAAATCCTATTTAATATACAATCTATGGTTAAAGCAAGTTGTTTCCTCACACCCCCTCCTCCCCAGATTCAAGGAAGCTCAGGCAGGCTGCAGGAACGCTACAGGAGCACAATACAAGTGCAACTTTATAATTTGACAATAACAAGTGACGAATGCTACACTTGTCATTCCTTAAAATCATCTGTCAACATAAAATTAGGCCCATTTTACAAAAAACAAAAGCGCTGGCAGTGAGTCAGTCAGTGGCTGCCCGTCTCACTGACTGCCAGACTCCATTAACATATTTCTTAATTTAACTGTTCTAAACTTCTAAAAGATTATTAATGATTTCTTCCAACTCATAAACAGACTCATTCAGTGAACATTCAGTATTAATTTGAACTCTAAATTTATATTCTGGACCAGAATGACATTATTTCATAGTAATTAAAGGAAGATACCACAGCTGTTGCATCGTTGTTGGAGTAATGAGTATTTCAACTCAACATGTTTCCTTATTTTATGATGACAGATCATGGTTATTTTTTGATTTAATAGAGTACATATATTACAGTTTTCTCCTTTAAAGTTTTAATTTTAACACTTGAACTTTTGTACACAATTGTGCACATTAATTTACATCTAATCCTGAAGTGGCATATAATTATATTAATGCATTTTCAGTGAGAAACTGTGCCAAGTGTTGTGCTTCGTCATCTCCATTTCAGACAGGCTGGCTCGCCCTGTGCCATACCAGAGCTTAACAAACGCTGCATATTTCTCTATCTTTTTTGACTTGTGAAAAAAAAAATCTATTTCAAGGTATGATACAATAAAGAAAACGTTCTTTGAGGAAACGAGTCCACCAAGATGAGGTCGTTGGTGTCAGTGGAAGCAAAGTCAAAGAGGTGCAAACTGAAAGAAAAGAACGATTCCTCTTCCTTCATCTTCACACTCTGTCCTTTATCATTTTAAGTGGAGTGTAATTTCATTATTGAATAATTTATTTCTAAGGACACCACAGCTATACAGTTGCAATGCCAATTTGGTTACTGTTAACAGCATTGAAGGTCATATATTTGGAGTAATTGTTACTCAAAGTCTGTGTAATTATATCGTTGAATAGCCAATTAAAATCCTTGTTAGAGGTTGAGATATTCCTTTATTTACCTTCTCTCTGTGGACTTTCTTTGCACTTGTCATTTCTTAAAGCCTTGCAAGAGTACACCCTCTGCACACACACACACACACACCCACACACACACACACACACCGGCGCTTCCACGTCTGCTCTTGTCATGCTGGTTTAATAAGCGATAGCATGGAATTAGAGAAAAGACAATACTGGGTGTTTGCACTCCCCCATACTGGGGTAATGGCCTGGGGAAGCTGATTAAATACCATGGGAGCTTCTGCCCAACCAGCTTAATCTGGACAATACAGTATGTGGGTGAACACTATTCCATAGTGTTCACACCCGCCTATACGAAAGAATGAAATTAGCCACACATCCCACATACTGAAGTCTTTTCTTTCTATGCAGTTTCTTTACGTATTTCTCTGTCACAGTAATTATATCAATTGCGGGACGCTTTATGTGTTAACATTGCACTTTGAGTTATTTAGAGAAGCACAGCCAATAAACACCTAAAGCTACAGGAAGAATCCTCCGAATGCATCACCTACAGTAGTATCAGCACTGAAAAGCCAGTCCCCAGGTGGAACAGTGAGAAAGTGGGAGGGGATGGTGTGGATCTGAAAATAAATCCCCCGATGAGTAAAAAAGACAGACTGAACAAATGTGGAGGGCTCACTGACAACATATGATCTTTATTGGTCGAGCTGTTTTTCAGTACTGGAGATAGTGATGATTTGATATTTAAAGGAATAAATTAATTTCCTGATAACAGTACAAGCAAACACTTTTTTTTTTGCTATTATGTAATTGTTTGCAATATAATACAACAGCCCTGCAGTAAGTACTTATTTGTTTAAATTTTAGCGGTAAAACATCAAATGTTATTTATTTGGGGGGTGAGTTGTGCTGGATTCAATATTATGAGGCATAACTAGCATTCTAATATGAGGGGCTATGAATGCAAATTAGCAGTAATATAAAACAACATTATGCAATTCTGTACAATAACACAAACTGCATAAAAAATTATGGGATGGGGAGCTCTATGGGATTTCATTATATTTCAAGGACCAGTGTGTAGGATTTACTGTAGTAGCATTTTTTAGTGAGCTCACAGATTGCAAACATGTCCCCTCACCCTGTCTTTCCAAGTGTGTAGGAGATCCTACGGTGGCCACGAAACGGCGTTATTTGGTTTACCTGTTCAGGGCTACATTATTTATAAAGTTTTTATAAACAGTTCATTCTAAGGTAATGAAAACACCACTATTCTTATATTCAGGTGATTATACACTAAACAACAGTTAGTTTTGACCAAGTAATTTGATTGGACGAGTGCTGATATCGAGTATAACAGCACTGGGACTTTTAACTACATATATCCCTCCACTTTACAGGTGTTCTAGTAACCATTAATGGCTATCAGGTAGAGACGGGACAAAAAGAAGGTGTCTTGTTGGAAGCAGATCCAACAACCAGACTGAGACCTCTTGAAAAGGGTGGTCTGGTTGTTGGCTCCGCACCAGGGTGAGTCTCAAAAATACAAACATCAAAACTTAGTCTGTTAGGGAGAGCGAGCTGAATAGAGTTTTGAGGCAGTTTTATGGATCCATCTGGACAACTAATGTGGGGAGTTCTATACAAAGTAGCTAGCAAACTAACATTAGTAAGACGGAAAATGCTTATATGTTGCAACTAAGGCTATATAATATAATAATATATCATGATATAATATTCATATCGTCATAAAAGACCAGACATGGTCTAGATTTCAGATATCATTTCATCATGATAAGGCGTAAGGTTTGACTTTTCATGGTTTTAAAGGCTGCATTATGGCAAATGGTTATTTCATGAAAGCTGCTGTACAATTTGCCTTTACCCACTTTGTCATTATATCCACATTACTGATGATTTTTTAATCAAAAATCTCATTGTGTTAATATTTTGTGAAAGAGCCAAAAGTCATCCATACAATTTTGTCAATATATTGAGGTATTTTGTCAAAAATATTGTGATAATTATATTGCCCAGCCCAATAGTTTTCACCATTTAGAGAATTTATGGTATGTTATTTTAGAAAGTGTGTATATGCTGATATATACTGTACTGTGTATTGCTGAAAATATTGTGATATTATTTATGAGTCTTATCGCCCAGCCCTATTGGCAACAATCCAGTTCCAGATGAAAAAAAAAAAAAGAAAGAAAGAAATAAACAAATAAACCATTTGTTGAGACTTATTACTGGTAACTAACAAATAGTGCTTGTAGAACTGTTATATAAAAGCAATATGGTACTTTTTCATTGCATGCATTGATTTAATGAAAACATACATTTATGAACATGCTTTGTCAATAAATCCCAGTAAATCTTGCACACACTAAAAAGCTCCTGCTGTTACTGTGTCCACCTCAGGATACTTTAACACACCGTCCTGTTTGCCTGGTTCTAGTTAAGAACAATGACACCAAGCACTGCCACAGTGACCTCGGGGGTTCTCCAAAGATGCAACACTGTGCATGGTCCATGATGCTATAGAAAGAGCTAGAAAGCTGCAGCTGATCCTTTCTCATTTTAGTGCACTCAGCACGTTGGGCCCATAATGCCTTGAGTGCTTGCCTGAGCTACATGGCATCACTCAGCACAGCCACTCTCCAATTCTAGGTTTTCCTCCGATATCCAGGGTAACAAGAACAGAATAACAGAAAGAAAAAACGATGGAATAAGGGTTTTGGTGGTGGTGGTGGTAGTGGTGATGGGAGGGGTGGAGGGGTAGCAGGAAAAAGCTCGCCCGGGGCAGAGCACACCAGAGAGCTCTCTCTGGTACACACTAATCTGGCCACCCACTAGTTGTGACCTATGTATTCCCTGTGTGAGCAGCATACTCCAGGACAAGCCCACCCTTCCATCACTGTCACATGCTGCACTAATGAGTGCCAGAGGGCACAAGGTCAATGACTAAGCTGATTTGCCTGCTGATAAGTGATCGCCAGGAGGTACCACAGTGGAGAAACTGAAAAGAAGTCTTCCCTGATTTTGCCAGGCCAGCTCTCTCGGCTTCCCTCCCTTAAAAAAAAAAAAAAAAAAAAAAAAAAAAAGGTAAAAATGATTGCCCACCATGGCCTCGTTCCACGTTCTCCACAGTGAGACGTCCGGGGAACTTAACTAAGCAAATAACCAAATCACTGCTGCTATTACATTTTCATTATTTAGAGAACATGATGTTACCATTGGTGCAATCACACCTCAGATGTTTTTTTAACCCTAAGACGTGTTTGGTGCATTAAAAATACACACGCTTTATCATTCTCCGTACATGAGTCTTAGTTATTCCTAATGGCAGAATAAGTGATTTGAGAGTAAAATTGGCCCTTAGTGATTTCAGCATGCCATTCACATAGGTAAGTGATAACAAGCCCCAAAACTCATTTACATGTGATTATGCAGCTGTTACTGTAGAAAAGACAGCATAGCTGTAATTGTCTAACTTTTAGCATGTAATTACATAGCAATTTTCTTTCTGTAATCTGAGATACTATAGTGAGAGCCGTGTGGCAGAATTAATTAATGAAAGAGGTGTGTTGTCTTGATACACACCCCTGTTCTTTGTTCACATCTCACCACTCCTCACATTTGTCTTTTTAATGAAGTGTGTTTTTCACCTGTGTATAGCGCTCAGAAAGTTGTTAAGGGGCACAGGTATGACTTCTAGCATCTTTTTTATGATGTATTGGACTCCATATTCTGTCAGAGGCAACATCTAACGCCGCTGTGGATAAAAGGAGAGAGAGAAAAAAAAACTGTGGAGTAATTATCCTATACCTTCTAGAGCTGAAAAGATTTTTTCTTGTTTCGTTCTATGGATAGCTCCTTATCACCCTGTTTCCAGCTTATCTTACTCACTTTCAACTTCACCAAAAGCAGCATCAAGCTGTTGATGACTTTAATCTTCCTGAAATGAGGCACAAATTCAAGAGAAAGATGGAGCCTGGAGCATATGAAATTTCAGGTATCAGGTAGGGATGAGTCTGCAGTGCACTCGCAGAGAGTCTTAGCGTTGTAATTGTAGATACACCCTTGATGCCTTTATTTTGGCAAGACATTGGATATTGGCAGTTCTCAGGAAGACTGGCAGTCGTCGTAATCAATCAGGTCATGTGGTGTCAGGGGGAGACAGACGAGCCCAGAGGCTGTCTGTCCATCAGGGAGCATGGCAGCCATCCCGGGACACGGCACCGCTGCACCTACACTACGAACCCCCATACATGTGCATAAATGAAAAGGTTGTTTTAATTAGTTGGTGCCTCCTTGAAGTTTATTCAATTTTCACACCGCTTAGTGTCATTAGAAGGTGGTTAAATAATGCATCAGGTACACAGAGAAGAGTAGGTTTTTGTGCTCCCACTCAGAGGATTTGCAAACATCCCTGAAAAATTTAACAGTTTACTCTGAAGCTTTTACATCAGAACCGTTTCAACCTACTTCGTAGCAAACTCATGCAGACATCACTTTTAATAGTCAACAGTTTACGAAGGGGTTTCTGATCAGTGGGGCATAAATAGGGTGAGATTTAGTTCAAAATTAAATGTAAAAATAAATCAATTAACTGAATTTTATTTGTATAGCACCTTTCATATGGGTTAATGCAATTCAAAGCGCTAATCAAAAGCCAGACTGAACGGGCAGGTTTTAAGTTTGTGTTTACAAATTTCAGCACTTCCAGCTGACCTCATCAGGCCTCAGGCCAGCTGTTCCAGAGGCTCGGAAGTGCCAAAATATCAAGGGTGGCTATTTCACATCAAAGTGAACAATCATGTCAGAGCTGTAGCTCCATGGGCCTGTTGTCACAAAGTTTCAGAGCGACACTGAGTGTCCCTGTAAGCATAGTAAAAGCTGTCATTCTCCTGTCTGAGGCACACAGTATGAGGGGAGAGGGACAGACCTGTGCTGCTGCCAGAGGAGTGCTGACTGAGATTACAGCATTCATGTAACAAATTACAATATAAGAAATTGGTGTCTGTTTTCTCCTCTCCACTCCTGATCGTCTGATTAACTTGCTAGATTTGTCGCTAGTCACTTAATTCATATATTAGAAATTTTAGCAGTAAACAGAGACCCATTGGTAGCGACTAAACCACTGAGGCTAATGGGGGGAGCACACAATCTTTCATAAGTAGCACATGTGCTTTGTCATAATACTGAATCTTACACTCAACTTGACTAGATATTGATAGAGACCAGTCAAAACAAAAATATTGCTCAGGGCAGTTCAATATTCCCTGCATATATTGGTAGGGACATGTCCTTACAGTCCCCACCCAAATCTACACCCTTGCAAAAGATACACTAAGAAAAAATGTCCAGTGGTTACTCTGCTGAAGCCCCACAAAACTGTAATCACCCAGCAGTTTTTGGTTGACCTATTTTTATCACAGGCAGTTTTACAGTGCAGAGAATGTGCAGTAAAAGTTGTGTACTCATTCTGGATTTATTCTGAGATCATTGCACTTGATTTATTCTAGCAGGAGGACGGAGGCAACATATGCCATTGCAGGTGGTGTTTGTTATGAACCCACCCAACAGCGAGACTATAAAACTAAATCCATTAAAATTTCCTCTTCATTTTGTCTGTATTGAATAAACACACATGCAAACAAAGTTGCAGCTGAGAAAATAAACACTGGCAATAAAAACATGAGTTTTTTTTATGCTTTTCTGATTTTGTACCCCTGCCATGTTGGAATACATTCAAGATATAATTCCAAACCTGAAAGGATACACTAGGTTTTGGTTATATTCTTATTTATTTTTTGCTAAGTCTGTTTCTTCACATACAATCTACAACTGGACCTTTTAAAGTCTAGTAATAGTCAGAGTTTTAATAATTTGTCCAAAATCATGTAAAATTCATACTTATTTGTAAATTAATTATCAGAGTAGAAACATTTGTCTAATTACTACTGATTACTAAATAAATAGACCAAGAATTCAGCTGTCTCACTGTGAAGTTAGGGTTTAGGCCTTTAATGGAAAGAGACAGAAATTCTTTTAAAATTCAGTCTGCATGAATTTCTACCACCTGTGTAGACAAAAAGAGGTTTGACTCGCGTGGGTGTTTGTGCATATTTCTTCTGAAACCTGGCACTCGGTTCCCAAAACTTTAGACAGCCAAAGTTTCCTTGGTTTTAGGAACAGTGCCTACATTGAGGGTCCAGGACAGACTGTAACGCAAGGCTGCAGGATCAAAATAATACTTTAATCTCTCCAGAAAACTAACACAGAGTCTCTTTCATTTTAAACAATTGTCCTTTCATAATCTGCTATATGTTCCTGTTTTCCTGGCATCATTTTCAGAGCGTGCATGTTGTTGCCAGCCAATGAATGATGCATGCACATGTAGAACTGCAGGGGGCTTTCTAATAGTGACCCTGCGTCGCTTCGCTCCCAGAACTGGAAAGGGGGAGGGAAGTGTCAGCCTGTGATCCGTGTTGACATTTTGGAGTGAGTGATCCACAACAAATGTCCATTAATGGTGTGTTGTGTTTCATGCAAGTCTGTTGTATTCTCCCGGCCCGGCACAGGTCATCCCATCCACGCCAGCCGAGGTGATGCTTCACCAAGCTGCACAAATCAGCTTTCCATTTCACTCTGCATAAAAGACGCTGTTTGAAAAATGGTTTCCTGTTGATAAGTGGCTGCTTCATATGATGGAAATAACAACTAATATTTCCACTTCATGAACAACAACCACATGGTCATAGTCTCACATGGCCGTGTTGGTGAATCGATGCTCTGCTGGTGCAAAGTCTACACTGTGCATCCCCCCTGAGGGTGTTTGGTAATCAGTGTTTAGGACTGGACGAATGAGAGCTATTAAATGGAGTATAATAGATATGAAACAAGACATTATTCTGCTCCCTCTGCCCCTCAAGAAAAGCACAATTGCTGCGGATATGATGTAGGAATTAGTGTTTTAGCAATGACTGACCAAGTCCTTCTGCATACAGAAAGTTGTGCGACCAAAACACTCTAAAGTTCCCATGAAGTCAAAATCAATATTCAAAGGTTATTATCATGTGTATCAGTATCTGACCCAACAATGACAAGATATTCTTGGTTATTTGTAATGGTATTTCAGAGTTTGTCTTTTCCTGGAAAACTGTTGATGACTCATCCTGCTCTCAGGGGTGTTACTAAATTTTCATTGAATGAAACATTTGCTTGCTTTGGACACTGACTGGAGCATGAAGGAAGCTCTCAGTCTGAGAAGAGTTAGCTAATATGACCGCTCTCCACGCTCTACATCCGTGTATCGCTTTAGCTGCAGAGTGGGAGGACAGGAGGGGGCTGTACACACGGTGCTATTGGCTACTGTAAATGCCAATCAGCGTCCTTAACATTTGTGGTAAAAGTTTTGGTCGTCAATCAAAAACAGCGGTCCTGGAACCTGTTTCTCCAAATCTGACTCATGCAAGTTATGAATAGCACAGTGAGATGTGACTTACAGTGCACAAGCATGATTGCTGTTATCACACAATGTATACACATGCCCTGCTTTGTAGTCATGGTCTTACAGCTGTAGGCAAACTGTCATTTTGACCCTGTTTTTTCTTTGCTTATATTTGTGTACAGTTTGGCAAATTTGAGTTGTGGTACATTAGAACTGTTACAGCTGCGTTCCACTGGGCACGGCTGCATTACATTCTGGTTGCCATGTGTCCACCAGAGCTGATCATGGCCATTCTAGACGATGTTTGTGATTCAACCGAGAAGTGCCACAGTGCCTTTAGAAGCATCCCAGAAGTGGCTCTCTGTTCTGCTTCACTTCAAATACGCACTTCTCACAGAAGCCTCGTCAAGCTACAAAAAGCAGGTCGAGCCGGCCAGGAAGACTCAGGAATAACGTACGATAACGTAGTACGTAGTCTACATGACCACTGTAGAAGCACAGAAATTAAGGAAAAATAACCAAATACACAATATCTGAGCAATCTGGCAGGCAAAACACTTCTGAAACGCTCCAGATGGGGTGTGAAGCCGTGCAGAGCACGGAACAAAACCACATAGAGTTATGCCCCGTGGAATCAAGACATTACCATGGATATAGAGACAACTAGAGCTGAAACAATTAGCTGGTCAATCAATTAGTCGTGTGACAGAAAATATATATAGAACAGTAAACTGAACATCATTGGGTTTTGGACTGTTGGTCAAACAAGACATTTATAGGGAATATATGATGGATATTTTTCACTTTTTTGTGGCATTTTAGACAAAATGATTAATCAACACTGAAAACAATCAGAAGTGCAACTGACTGAAGAAAATATCTCATCATGATGATTATAAGACAAGATCTGAAGTCATGAGAAGCCCTGATGTCTCTGTATTGATGCGTACATCAGACATCTGTCTGTAAGGTGTAGGCTGATTCCAGGATTATGTGTATCATGCCTGTGTATTCAGATTTGAGTTATGACTCTGAGAGGAAATATTTTTTTCACCGTCTCCATGTGACTCCCCCCCACGCACTGGTGCCCTAGGCAATTGCCTGCGTCGCATGTACCACGAAGCACCACTGGGTCCTCAAGCTGAGACACCCCATGAATATGAAAGCCTACCTGCTAGATTATACTTAATTCATGCCATTTATCCTCTGGGAGAAGACGGATTCACACATTGTATTTTCTTGAAGAGCTTCAGATAAATCATGATAATGAGAATAATGTCGGCATATTGGAATAACATGTAATACTATTCCTTTTCAGGCGTTCAGGCACAATAAGGCTTGAAGGAAGAGTTCTTCCATGCACCACTCCCATTATCATGGAAAACTCTGATTCTTAGCAGATTATTAATGTTACTGCCTTTCATTGAAAGCATGAGTGTTTTCCAATTGTAATTTCTAATTGTTAACACGTTTAAGAAGGAAGATAAAATGAAGCTCCAGGTAGCAGCTTGTGAGCCCCAGTTATCTTGGTGTGTGAAAAGAATTCTTACATTCTCTGCTTTCATGCATACAAATAAAAGCAACACAGGACATTATCCTGCCAAAGGTCCAAAATACTAATTACCTGCTGTTTACTGGGCTTTGTACACCCCACCTTTCTTGGGACAATCAATAATTACACACAAAGGCCGGGGGAATGAAATCACCCTGATAACCATTAGCATGAAACTGGATGAAGTTCATTAGCGATTCTGCGGGCATAGTGTGTAATATCCAATATCGGAGACGACTAGCTCTTTTATCCCTTTGTCTTTTGTTCTCATCCTGTGTAGAAGGCACACAAGTTGGTATGCAGTGACAATTCATTACAGCCTTACACAACATGCAGTCTAATATATTGCCTCATAACAGCAAGATGAGCTGTTTTTGATACATTTTTATGCTGCTTGCACATCCTCTCTCTCACACATTTCTCCTTTTTTGAATGGCCACACTGATGCTGCTGTTTCTGTGGCCTGGAATGACACACGTCTTTCAGGTGTAACAACTTGGATGAAATTTCACATGTAGAGCTGATTAGTGGAATGAATGAAAGTTGTGATTGCAGTGTGACATGAGACTGCTTATTTCTGTACCTCTCAATTATCCCGGTGGCTTGTGTTTATCTGTGTTATCTTTTCATTATGATGAAACAAGTTCCAAGAATTACCAAGAATTATCACCCTTTTCTGTCCCTTTCAGAGGTGTGTTTGTATGTTTAAGTCGGTTTCATTTATGACAGTCATAACTACTTTGTTTGTTTTACGTTATGCTAAGAAGAGAAGTACCATCGTCTTAGAATCATGAATGCAATATCCGTTGTGTGGTTAAAACAACAACAACAACAAAATAGATTATATAAAGTTGTTAAACCAGAAATCTTATGTCTCAATGTGGCTGTTGTGCAGTTTCTTCTGCCTCGGCATGTTATTGTGTGTCACACGAGCCTGCACTCGCTGCATGCTCTAACATTACACTGCATGACTGGCTCCCTATGGCAGTGCACCAGAGAGCTTTTTTCAAGCTGGGATGGACGACACAAAGGGACCATGCATGCAGAAAATAAATAAATGAAGAGATATGTTAAAAAATTAACTATCTCAGTGCACCCCCCCCAAATGACCAAGTGCCTTAAACAACCAGTAAAGCTTTTGATGGACAAAGTAGGTCGCTGCTCAGATCATTGTTTATTTGAGCCTCACTTGCTCTTAGCTGACAGTAATGACAGTAAGCGATACTGTGTGACACTTTATGATACTGGTCAAAAATAAGCTACAGTATTCTCTGTAAAAAAATGACCCTTATTATTCATTTTCTGTTCAGCATCCTTGTTCATCATCTGCTTGTGCTCTGTTTTTTACATTCTGGGCAGTGAACCCCAGTTTTTACCCAGTAGGCTTCTAACCCAGTGCAGTCATTTTAGTTTGTGGAGACACATTTACATTTACTGAATATTTATACTGAATTGCATCCTATTAAATTTTGTCAAAATATCTCATCAATTAGTAATTATATGCACATGCTGCTCATTAAATCAAGTGAACTGTAAGCCATAACTGAGAGTACAAGCACCTCGGAAAACTCTGGAAGAGACAAGTGGTGGAAGAAGTACTAACATCTTAAAGTAAAAGCACCAATAACACAATGTAAAAATACTCCAGTCCTGGCATTTATAATCCTACTTTAAGTGTCAGCAAAATGTGCTTTAAGTATCAAGAGTAAGAGTACTTCTCCACTAAAATGTCCCCTGTGACTGATATTTAATTATATATGATATTATTAATTTTACATTCAGTTGTTCTCAGTTGTTCGAGCCCTTTTCAAAGGGCCGCAAGATATATGTGAAGGGTTGTGAGATGATTGGAGAGATTGGAGACCAAAGAAAAAACAAAACAATAACAACAACTTTTAATTTATTTTTTTTACTTTTCTCTTTTTTGTTTGTTTGTTTGTTTTTAGTCAAGTATTTTAGCATTTTACTCTTTTTTTGGCCTCAAACACTGATTCAAATAAAACCATGTGAGAGGTTTAGAGGGGTGGAACTTTTTCATGGATCTCATAACAACTTAAACATGATGTCAGTGACATTTCTTTATTGCAAAACATCACAAGTCAAAAAGAGAAGTATTCATTTAGGGAGAAATCTGTAATATAGCTGCTGTAATAAGTCATAAAATGTCAATGATATGCTATCAGTGATTGAAGAAACATGTTATGTTGAAATACTGGCTTCTCTGACAACCTTACAGCCACAGTTTGCTCCTTCTGGGCCAGAGTAACTGTTTTTAGGCAGTGCATTTTTGTTTTCAGGATAAAGGGCTTAACTTTCCATTGACAGACAATTAGCAGTTATCAAACAGCTGATCAACTTACAGTGTAGGACTCGCCAGTACTTGTTATTGTCAAATTACAATGTTGCTCTTGTCTTGCACTCCTGCAGCGTTCCTGCAGCCTGCCTCAGTTCCCTCCAGTCTGGGAAGGAGGTGACAGGGGGAAACAACTTGCTTCAACCATAGATCTTATGATTAACAGGAGCTCAACATATTTAATATTCCAACCATGGCTCCAACAAGCTATTTGGACTTTAGTCCTCATTTTTTGACTTGCAATTGTTACATATTGCCCCTTTAATCTCCAAAAAGGTCTTTTTTAAAAAGCTTCATAAGAAGAGTAACTTAGCTGTCAATGTGGATTAAGAAATGCAATGCTTCTCTCTGAAATGAACACACATACTCATGTAAAGTACAAGTACCTCAAACCAGAGTAACACTTGAGTAAACATTTATATCTTTCGTAGACTTAACTGAACAAAAACAATTTGGTGTAGTAAGTAAAAATAATTAGAAAAAGGTTAAAACCTACCATATCAGTCTCCTTTTTAGGAAGACTCGGTGACTAAGGTAAGTTTGGATTAGTCTCTGCTGAAACATAATGGGAGCGTTCACACACTTATCCTGCTACTCTCTATACATACTTTCACTGCTGTAGTAAAGGATAAAGACTTTTGCTCTGTAAATGCTCGGCTGGTTTTCCTTTTCCTCTCCCTCCTTTTTTAAATGCCTCTTACTCCTGGTGAGCCTATTGGAAACCACAGCCCGTGTAAAGTGTTAAATGTAGAGAACGTTTGCCACATCACCACATGTCAGGAGCAGAAAGAGAAATCTTAATTTATCACAGGACAGGACTTTTCACCTCTTTATCAGCCGCTGAAGGGATATTAAAGAACCGGTACTTTATAACAAGAAATTTAAGGAGAATATAAATCTTTTTCATTCATGATAAATGTTACTTTTAGGTTCAGATATTTCTCAGGCAAGATAAAGTCTTGTCTGTCTCCTACATTTGTACAGTTCAGGCATAATTAGCAACCAGGGTGGTTTAAATACTCTACAAGAAAATTTTAAGTGCTAACATTTGCACACAAATGGTACCACTCAGTGCACAATTTAGGCACAGAGCCTTTACTCGAGGGTTTCTCACTGCATGTAATGACAGGACTGTGCAAAGTAGCAAACTCACTAAATGTCACAACAAAAAAACAGTCCTCGTAAAATATAGTTAAAATATTGCAAATCTACCACAGCTGTGGTGTAAGTTAGTTATGATGGGCCCCCCTGCACCATGAAGCACAGAGAGAGAGAGAGAGAGAGGAGAGAGAGAGAGAGAGAGAGAGAGAGAGAGAGAGAGAGAGATCCTGAAGCATATTGTAGATTTGACCAACTGAACCACTGATAGCACTCTGAAGATACAAATATCAAATAGAGACTTGGCATCAGCCATGCAATGGAAACAGATATTTCTTCTATCCGAAGCTGCTCATCATTATTCGGGGAAAAAGTCAGCTCCATTATTACCAGGGCCAAGTTAAAACAGGTGGCATCGACCTTCATCAGTCACCAAGATTATTTCCTTCCAGGATATTTTTGTTATACTTGTAAAGCTTGTCCTTACTGTAGAGTTTCCATTTCCAGTGCAGACACTTTTGATTTATAAAACATTTCTTTCAGGATCCCCAGGGGTAGATGAATAGTGCAGCATGAAAATGTGGAAATATTTTTAATAATTAATATTGAATCATTTTGATGCTTTGTAGGTATAACAACTGCATTGCCAATTATCATTAGATTTAAAAAAAATATATATATATAACATTCGCCTGATTTAACAGGACTTCTGGTATAAACTCAAAGTCTGCTTCTGGTTAGTGATGATGGTGGTGTGATGAAGACATTTTCTCTTGGTATGAAAAATGTTTCCTTGACATTTCCTAGACAATATTGTAAAGAGTTTCAGTGAGAATTTGGCAGACATACAGTACATAGAACGAGTGGGTTTCACATGTAAACATATACATTATTTTTCTAGCAGAAATATGTCGCTCTCAACAGATGTCCATCTTTCCCCCAAAGGCTGTTTTCCTAGTTCGAGTTCTGCTTCTAACTTTCAAAGTGAAAAAGATAATTTAGAGTGTGCCGGGGGAAGCCTTGCTTCAGTCTAGTAAACCTGTGTCTTTCAAGTTTTCTTCTTTGCAGCCTCTGCAGTAAATCAAATGAGCACACTTCTCTTTTTCTCCTCTCCTGAGACATATTTTGTTTCAGTTTTCTGAAAATCACACAGTTTAGTCAGGGTTTGAGGGTGTTGTTTACTGCAGTAGAAACACGGCTTGGGAGGAAATCTGTTATGAAACAAATATACACTTTATAAACGGAATTTTAAAACTAAATGGGTTTATACTTTGCTTTGTGTTTTGTAAAAACACCACAGTGTCACCCAGCTACTGAATGGCGGCATTGTGCGCGGGGCGTTATCGTTCATGGTGGCGTCCGATGACCACAGATAACCTTTGAGCGTGCTTGTCCATGTCTGGTTGGATACTTGACGAGAGACAAAGAGTGTCTCAAGAACAGAGGGGATGTTAAAGTGCTCAGCATACCCTTCCACTGACACTATCTCAAGTGAGACTTACTGCAAGTGGACAAGAACAGAGTGCAGAAAACATCGCAGAAAAGGGGGAGATAACATTGATCAAGGAGAAAAATAGGATCCTCCTTCAGAGTCGTTCATCATCACCTCGCTGTGCTACTTAAAGTCCAGACGGCTCTAAAGGATACGCAACACTGATTACTGTTTTGAATAACAGTGTTGGAAACCTGCTTTCCCTGTGAAAGCAGAATAATTAAATGATTGTATCTGTATATCTATCTCAAAATCTCTTTAATTTCTCCATCACAGCAGACCGACTGAAGGAACCAGAATAAATGAAACACACTTGGTGCACATTGTGTAAGAGTCTGCTCCTCCACTAGAGCATCCTTGTACCTTTGTTGCATGTGTTACACTCTCCTCCAGTGTTTCCTGTCTGTATCTACACCGCGTCGTCAAGACGAAATTTTAAAAAAAGCTTCAATGTAGGCTTTAGTGTTGTCAAGAGGAAATCTCTCAGTCAACCACAAAATATTGTTTGCTTAGGGTACTTTGGCATTTAAGTGACAAAAGACGAACTTTGGATTGAATCTGGTCCTGAAAAGGAAAAGAAAGCACCACAGAATAAAGATAATTGCCATAACAATAATAATCCAAATACTTTTTCAATATACATACATTTTCTTTTATTTTAGCCATTATTTTATACATCATAGACAGTAAATAAAATAAGGTTTAGAAATTTTTGTGTAGTCTGATCCAAGTATGAAAGCTCCAAATATGGGATTTAATATCTACACATAAAGTGGCTCATTGTGAATTAAAAATGTACTGCTGCGATGCCAGAAAAGCAAAATAGATCAGTATCAGGTTTATTTATCTTGGTGTAATGTGAAAAATTTCAAGATTACATGATAACTGTAGGGGTGATAACAATTAATCAATGATCATTAAGAATTTGATGATCACATAACTTATATAAATCTACTATCAGATACAGAAATGTCGCATAGATTTTTTTATGAGTGTGCTCTGCATGTCTGATATTCAGTTCTATGTGTTTAATATGCAGGCCTCAGTGTCTTTATATGTTTCACAGGCTACGTAACACTGTCAGAGAATATCAAATATTTCGCTGTGGCTAAAAATCTTTGATTGGTGGGAAAAAATGCATTTAGTATTGTTTCGTAGATGCGTAATCTTTAGGTCTCTGTCATTATGTTTAATCAATTAATTGAGCTTTAATATTACCAATGATTGATTAAGGAGACTGCTTACAATTTGCAGCCCCAGTGATTACTCATCATGTGAAACCTTATATTGTTACAATGTCATAACTTGTACATTGTTATGTCAGCGTTATAACAATCTAGGTTATAACAAATAAAAAGTATTGTTTATAACATGATAAGTTATCAGGTCATGATAACATTAAAATATCTTGTTATTAACAATAATCCTATTATGTTGTAATGTGATACTGATTTGTTTTTCTTTTTGTGGTGTGGCAGCGATACGCTTCCTTTAGAATTTTATTAAAATTTGATTTGTAGCTTCTAACATATTCAATCATTTATTCTTTCCACATGAATTGTGGTGACAAACTTAAAGGAAATGCAAAACTTTAGTTTAATTGAAAGATTTTTGTGCAGTCATGCCCTTACAAATGTTAAATATTAAGATTTTTGAAATAATCAAATATTTAATTTGTTGCAAGTATTTGGCAGTTTTTAATGTTTCTACCTGTAAACATCTGAAGATTCATTCTGAATCATTCTGAAATGATACAGCACATTGATCCTGTGACCTCATTAATTACTCAACCACATATTAGCAGAGATGCTCTACTATTACCAACACAAACATAAAGACACACCAGTCCTGACCCTCAGTGTTTCCGTGCCATTAAGCTTACTGTGGATGAGACAGGAGCTTTGAGCAGACCCTGGCTTTTAGCGCCTTTTCACCTCGGGCATGTTGCTTACAATGGCACAACACACTATTTCTGTTTTTCAGTCCCTGTCTTATTCAAGGGTTATTTTCAGCCATTCTGAGAAGAAGAGTCCTCTGTAAAAATGTCCACCATCCTGTAACGACTAAAACATCACGATAAATAAATAAAATCACGTACTGGTTTGCAGTTTACCCCCCCCAGTCTGATGTGAAACCCCTGCAGTACATCCTCTGTTTCAAGGTATGACAATTTAGAAGCATCTCTTTGATGGGGGTGTTTACTTTAAGACATGCTTTGAGCAGCAGCTAAAATTGTTTGCTTGCTCAGTTCTATTCAGTGTTTATCCATTCAGTCTCCCTCTCCCACCCGGATTAGCTGGAAATCTATGTGCCAGTTTAGAGAGGGGTTAGCCCTACTTGACAGTTTTTTCCTATCTCTCTAAAATGACAAATGCCATCAAAGAATCTGGAGGCTGGAGTAATACTGTTTGGCTTGCAGTTTCCCAGGTAATTAAAATGGGAGGGCAGCTACCTCCCTAATGTCAGAGGGATTTCGTTATCAGCTTCGCGAGGTGCCATGAAATGAGTCTCGGCGCGCCATAGTCTTAACCGTTC
Organism: Lutjanus argentimaculatus; assembly: GCA_034769285.1. Taxonomy (NCBI): domain Eukaryota; kingdom Metazoa; phylum Chordata; class Actinopteri; order Lutjaniformes; family Lutjanidae; genus Lutjanus; species Lutjanus argentimaculatus. The sequence goes on from JAWZSL010000022.1 coordinate 13,659,934, forward strand.
ATATCTCCCTCCTCAGACTCTGGCTTGAGTTGCAGTTTTAGACAAGGTTGCCATCCCGTGCCCATGACTCGATCATTAGAAGGTCAGAGGCACACAAAACGAGACAGATTGTGCAGCCACCTCTCAACAGGGCTCATCTCATCTCGTTTACAGCACAGCGGGTTGCTTTCACAGTGCTATGCCCAGGAATGTGACATGGCTAACACTGACAACTTGAAATGTACATAAAACGCAGCGAGAGCCAGCGCTATGCATCTTGCCCGGCAGAAGAAGATTTGTTTTGAGATGCAAATTTCATCGCTAATCGCAGTCACACCTCACGTTTCTGACAGTGTTGTCACATGGCTGAGTACTGCTCACAAACCACTCAGCCTAATGATGCCGCCATTGATGAGGTAAAGTTTGATGCACGTTGTTTAACGTCCTCTGAAAGCAAGCAGTCTACATACAGTCTGTGCAATATATGCAGAGAGTTGATATGAACATGATGAGAATCTTCTCAACATGTATTTTTCATAGCTAAACCTACAGTTGGCCTGGAACATATTTTTCAGTTGGAGATGTCAGTTCAGTTATTTTTAGATTTTGCTTAATAAGGATGAAGTCAGAGTTAATGAATGTACCATGTCACAGAAGGTTTCATTCTACCAGATTAAAAAAAAAGATGATCAAAAATGTATTTTCTCACTTGCCTCTCAGGATATCTGATCATGCACATAGAATAGAAGTCAATGGAGAAGAGACAAATAATTTTGTGACCTTGTTTGAATTGTTTCACGAATTACACATATGATTTTTGTCAATTTAAAAGATAATTTTAGTAAGAAAGAATGTCATAAAACTGCTGAGTATAAGATTGTGAAGATACGTAATTAGAAAGACTACACATCCAATGGTTGTGTAAGCGACATCATGACTTTCTCCCTCCAAAACTAACGTTAGCCACTGAAGCTATGATCCCTGTATATTTTTGTTCCGGGTCTTACTCATTCTTTCATTTCGCGCCTGATAGAAGGACCAGCAGTTGCTGGATAAAACTCTTCAGGTCAGATAACTTTACAAAGGACATTGATGTTGGTGTTGAGGATGTATATTGCGCAAGTGAGGAGATGCAGTTCACTAAGCGGTTTCACACAAAACTAAACTAAACTACACCAAGCCTACCACTAGTTGTGACGTTCTTGTCTTGCAAAGTTATCTTTTAAATTGACAATCATCATATGTGTAATTCATGGTACAAATCACAAAAAATAATTTGTCTCTCGTCATTGGCTACATTAACATTTTTTCCAGACTAAGGTTCCATGGTGGTCCATCGAAAGGGGTGAGAAGTCACCTCTCTATAGGGGTAAGAATATTTCCTTTCTTGACATTTTGTGGGTTCATTTTGTCTGTTAATTTGACTAAAAACACTAAGCAAGCTTGCAAAAGTATGAAACCTGCCACTTGCATGCATCTCCAAACTGAAACTACGGGGGGAATCAGACTATTGCCTCTTGTGGCACAAATCTGGTTAACCTGCTAACTTCAGTAGCTATCTCTGCAACACAACATGTCTTTGACATAATGTCGTAACTGTCACTCCTTTACATTCTGTTGATAATGTTAGTTATTTTTTTAAAATCATTTTAATTTAAAATTCGGCCATATCTTAAACATTTCATCTTTAAAGACAGTTTTTGTAATTTGAAACACCTTCTACCAATAGAAACTATTCATCCCCCTGAAGCAAAATGTGATTTGTGATATTAGGCAATGCAAATAAAATTTGACTTAACTTGACGTCACATTGACAAACTTCATCTTCCATTTGGTTAAAACTCTCAGAGACTGATATCTAAAAGCTATGAGAAATCAAACTATCTGCATGTTTTTTTTGCAATTGTGAGTGAATCAAACCTTTAAGCCAAACAGAGGTTTAAGGGGGGCACAGCATCCTTAAAGGATTTCAGACATTCACTTGACACAATTTTGAATGATGCTGGATGCTGATGCTGTGTCAAGTGTGTGTGTGTGTGTGTGGGGGGGTTTGCTGTAATGTCACACGGCGGGACAAAAGTTCATTGGCTCCGAAATCTCAGCGACTGTTTGATATTCCGACTTCATGCCGGATCAAAATATTGTGAAGTATTTCCTTGACACTTCCGTCTGAAGGATGGACTCCGGAGGTAAAAGGTCTTCCCAGCGTATCAGACTCTATTTGTGGAAGCAAAGCTGTGATTCAGACTCTGTCAAAGAAAACATACAGCGAGCTTCAGCCCTCTCATCACATGTCTCCGTACTGCTTTCCCAAATCAGAAGCACTTATTTACACACATGCTGCTCACGACCAAGAATACCCTGGCACTTAGTAATGACTTGTAACATCTCCAGTAATGGCTTTCTCACCCGACCAACTTCTAGCTGACGGCTGTGGCTGTTGTAATTTACACTGCAGGTTTCTGGATCTCAGTTTGGCTAAAAGTGACTCTCTGTATGAAGCACACACATAACACTGTACTGTGTTACTGTGTTGCATGGTGACTGGGCCCGATACCAGCACTGAGCGTCATCCTCAAAAGTGCTACATCACCCAAAAGGAAAAAAAAAAAAAGAAAAGAAAAAAAGAAACGGTGCTCTCTTCATCTACAGCTTTGGGGAGCAATTAAACCCGCTGCATATGAAGCGAGTATTTAATTATATCGGTTGTACACTGCGAGGCACCGCTCCTTCTGGCTAAATTGATGTTTAAATAAAATTATTGTCCAGTGTTTAACAAACACTTTAGGTTATTTTTTGGTCGCACTTTATTTTATGGTACACTATTAAGATGTAACAAGCTGTACTGTACTGTGTACTATTAAATTAGACAAACACCTAGAAATAATATGTTCTTTATTAGTCAGTGAACAAACACAGTTATGCCCTAATTAAGCACCATACACCTCATAGTACACAAAAAAGACGTACCAAGCTGCACTTTGTATGAAATTAGTCAAATATTAGAAATAATATTTCTTTTCTTTTTTTTTTTAATCTTTATTAAACTGTATTATTAGACTTTATTAGAGGTAACTGAGGATGCCACAGAATTGTACTGTAAACTAAAAATGATTATTTTCCACAGTTGGACCCTTATTAGACTTTTTAGTTTATAGTACATTTCTGTTGCAATGTGTCCCTAATTACCCTCTAATGTAGTCAAATAATGGCGAAACCTACTTTTCCATCATTTGTTTCCCATCATTTAACACTTTTGTCCTGGTCTGCTCGTAACTGAGGTGGAGAATTTGCTGATTTTGTCAGATCAGCCGGACACAAACGGACCAAAATGAACGACCCACTTGAGGTCTCAGAAATAAGCGGTTTTAGAGATGTACTGTAGGTGGGAAAGTGAAGAAAAATGACCACCACTTCTCTATCCACTTTCTATTCCCAAAACCCAGCTTTTTCTTCCCTTGATCCCCTCTCTCTCTGTCTAATAGTTTTTTTTTTTTCCTCTCTTGCTTTTAGTTTTATATGACAAACCCCCTCTTCTACCTCTCAGTCTCTCCCCGCTTATAAAGCTTTTAAACATTGATAGCGCCTGCTGAGGGCACAGAGGCCCAGTGGGAGGAGGGTTGGTGACCTCAGGTGATTTTGAGCACCTGGCTCTCAGAGGAGACGTGCGAGAAGCGGCTCCGTACTTTGCTTTCAGACAGACGTGCAGCAGCGGCAGACCCACTTTCTCCGACTGCGATGAATTCTTTTTCTTCTCACCAGTCCCACATGTGCCTTTGATCACTGTGTCTATTTTTACAGTCTTTCATTGTCACCAAGAAGTAAAACTAATAGAGCACATAAAGAGACCAGTATTTTTGCAGTATGGAAATCTGGAGGAGAAGTGTATCTCAGGCTTATCTCGGATGTTTGACATCAGCCCTGTAAATTAGTGATAGTATTTTCATCTGTTTCTGACTGCCTTCAGTGTTTGAAGCTCAACAGACAGCACATCACAGTGTAATGGAAAAGACAGGCAAACACAGCACACAGCTTATTTAGGATTTCCATCATAGTCACAGCACATTAGAAATCATGGGGTTTGTCTTTGGCACGCAGTTTTCTGCTGATTGCAGATTTTATGTGTCTGGCACGAAACCATATGCCTCTGCATGCTGTGCTGTTTGGTAAAGAATGCAACGACTCTTTGTTTTCCAAAAACTAATGCAGCTTCAGATTTCCAAGGATGCATTTAGTCATACCTCATTTGGTTTGAGGACACTTAACGCGCTCAATTAGTTGGTCTGTTTTTGCTGTCATTCATTTTAATAATGATCATTGTTGGCTCCATTCTCAAATCAAATAATTATGGCTTACACAGCACAACCTTCCCGCAAACAGACGACCGCGTGTGATATTTTCCAATAGGCTGCTGCGGCTGCACATTACAACCGACTATCTGCTCACACGTGCTGACAAACAATGATTTAGATGTCAAAAATGGCTCTGTTTGCCACACTGCTGCACTAAAGCAGCATAGGCATATCAGGCGGTCAAGCATGGCATTAGTTTTCCAAATTCCCTGAATTCGTTGGGTTTTAAGGGATTACCAGGGAGTACACAGCTCAGTGCTGCTCTAAAATTTCCAGATTTTGTAATGATTGATATTTACAACCCTTTTTAAATCTGTGCCTGCTTTTCAATGTCTGTTAATCTATTCAGGTTATGTATAAGTTGAGAAAACCCACTCCTAAAATGTGTTTAGCAGAGCCCTGACACTAAAACATGAAGCTTGTTGCAAAGTGGAAAAGGGAAGTCAGTGTTTGTAATGTGTCTTCTGCTATCAGTCTGAACAAAAATAATATTTAAGATTAATAAAACACTTTCAGTAAGCTGTGATTTTAGCCAAAAAGGGTAAGCCATCATTTCATGACTCAGCAGCATGACACATTTCATCATTTCTTATATGGAGAGATGAGATTATTTCAATAATAATTCTTAAGTTTGGAGAGTGTTTCCCTTTTTGCCATTGAAATAAAACCATTCCCTGAGAAAATGTAAATAAATTTCATATACTGCTTAATGTACAAGACCTTTCACAGCCATACTCATAAATAAACTCATGAAGGTTTATAAGTCAGTAATGATCCATTAAATGTCCTCTCTAAACTATTGCTCATTAATGGTTGCTGAAAAATTCATAGTGTTAGCATTTAAGCAGCAGTTAGCAATTAAGGGAAATGTAGAGACAGGCACTGCAAATTAGCTTGAGGCATGAATGCTATGATATGTGTCTGCAGCATATTCCATGTTTATGTTCCTGTAAACGTAAACAATTCCTCATATTGACCAAGGCTTCATATTAAAAGAAGTCACTGGTATTATATTGTGTTTTAAAGGAAGAATTTAGTGTCAAATTGCCTGTTGACTTTAGATAACTTTACAGCAAGAGGAGGGATTTTATAGTTTGAGAATTATTAGTGTCTGCTGTTGCTCAGGTCCAGTGGGTCATTACTGCCATCTTTATTGCAGCACATGAAACAGCAGTTCTTTTCCCAAAACAGCTGTAATATTCTTTCATTTCACTGAGCTAATTTGTTGTTTATTTGTATCAGTAATTAAATCACTGTTTTCTTTCTGATTTGCATTTGTTATTTTTTTTCTTTTTTTGAGAATAAGCAGCAAGGCATTAAAGTGAGAATGTAACAATTGAAAAGTGATACATGTAATTCATGACTAAAAGTTTCAGTGATAGCTTACTGAAATAAAAACTCAGAGGAATGGACTTTTTACTGTTTATTGTTGTGTTTTTTTTCAGCGTCTTATGATCCCAATGGAGGTTATTTTCTATGTTGTATCTCCATATGAAGGTCAGCTGAGTCTCGGGAGCTTAAAATAGTGGAGAATATGACAAAGAGTTTCTTGTTTACTTTGTAAATATGTAGACTTATAATCAGCATGTTTTTATTCATGATATTTACATATAATGCAAGGTATCTGATAACTACTGTATAATGAGTATGCCGCTACTATTGAAGAATTAATTACTGAAAATTATAAATGCACATTTTTAAGAGCAGTTAATACTTATATTAAATTATTCATTATAATTTAAACACATACTTTATTTTTAGCTCATTTTATTTTGAAAGAAATTCTGGCCCATGTCTGAACCTAACATCTGCTGAAAATTTCATATTTTTAAAAGCACACGTATATTTGAATCCGTTTTTTGTGTTCTTCTTTTCTCTTTGTGTCTTTTCTTTTCCTCCAATAAACAGATGGCCCTGGTATGATCCTTTCTTATTGTTACCATGGTAACCACACCGTGCAGGTGCAAACTTATCCCTCACCTCGGTCTTGGTGGATATGAGGCATGAACAGGTTTATATACAGTGTACAGGATATGTACATATATTGCTCTTTTTTTTAGCAAACACGGTTGTCAGTAAACATGTCACTGCTGTGTATACGCACACCTTTTATCGTGGCTGGCTGCCTGTCATTATCATGCCCATTTTTCATTCTGCTGTGCCATTTAATTTCTCCTTCCCCAGATGAAGTGATAAGAGTTTAAAAGTGCTTTTGACACGTAGATGATGGACGAGAGGAGTAAATAAGCCCTGCGGCTTTTCACACTTCAGACAGGATCTCAAAGTAAAACTGAACAGAGGTTATATCTTCACCAGACAAAACGTGTACTTAGAAAGAAATATTGCATGAACCTCTATTGCTGATTATAAAATTAAGAAATGCAAGAATGAACAGCACTGGTTTCTGCCTGTCATTTTAAGAACTTAAATAAGAGGAAGGATATTTATAGATAATCTTGATATGTCAATTGTTCTTGTGTATAAAAGGAAACATTTTTATATATATTTACTATACTGAATCTTAAAATGGCTATGCTAGACATAAAGAAAACATGATAAGTTGAAATACTTACCTCTCTGACAACAATGCTACAGCTGTCGATTATAGAGCCCGTACAAACTAAAAACTGCCAATAAATGATAGGCAATAAAAAGTAGGCTATAGTGTGTGGTTGGTATTCATAAAAAATCATTTCTATCTCCACTTGCACTGTTCTTTCTATTGTTTAATTAAAGGAGAAATCTGTTACATATTGAAATAACTTGCTTACAACAATGCTACATCCACGGTGCCCTCCGTTGAAATTTCTATTCCAGCCCATATTTTGTGTTACTGTTTGAATGTTTCACATTAATTAATGCTGAATGTTTGCTGCATGAGTAAGTGCCTGTTTATGAGTCATAAGAAATCATTAAAAATCTCATAGAAGGAGTTTAGAACGGTTAAATTGAGCAATATGTTAATGGAGTTTGGCAGGCAGTAATGCAGATAGTCACTGAGCTCAAAACTCTCAAGCGAGGATTTTTGGAGCAGTGGGCTTTTGTTTTCAGTAAAAGGGGCTGAACTTTACATTGACAGGCAGTTGACGACAATAAACAGCTGATCAACTTACAGCGTAGGACTTGTCGTCACTTGTCAAGTTACAATGTTGTGTGCCTTCCTCAGCCAGCCTGAGTTTTGTCAAGTCAGGGGAGGAGGGGGTATGGGGAAGCAACTCACTTCAAAAATAGACTGTATATTAAAAAGGATTTCAACCTATTTAATATACCGACTATGGCTCCAACTCACTTTGGACTGCCACACTCATTGTGGGCGTCGAGTTGTTACATACTGCTCCTTTAAATTGAAACATGGCAGACAAATATCACACCTCATAAACAAGAAACATGGTGGTAATAACTGATAGCCAATAAATCTATATTAATGTCACTGACTTTTGACCCCACTGGTCTCACACTTCGATGAGCTCACCCTAAGTGAACTGCAGAAGGGCTCAGTTGTGACACTAATGCAGAGGATGCCATGCTAATCAGAGGCACATTTTCAATATGTTTGGTTTTATTTTACAGCTGTTTCTACTTTTCAATCAAGTAGGCAGAACTCCCACAGATATTCACACCTTTTAGTGTCATCACAGTAACTGAAAAATCAATACATTCACATCTATTAGTGTCAGTGTTGCAGCGGATTATTCACTTATACCAATTAGCAGAGTGAGGGGGAAAATGGAAGCGGCCCTTCAGACAAAAGCACATGTCTGACAGAGTGCAGCTGAAGGACTGTTCAAGATGATTTTAAGTAGCAGACTTGATGAATATGGGACGTCAGAACACAACATCAAAGAAACCAGCTCGTCACAAGTTAAAATTTAACAGCTGAAGACAAACCTTGTCAGACTACCAAAACCTTCTAAATGTGTGTGTGTGTGTGGGTTTCCCACTACAGTGTCTTTCCTCTGCTGAGCAGGAACCGCAGTGTTTAAGATATTTTTCACTGCGATCATACCCTCTCAAAGGGCCGTATTGTTTTGCTTGAATAGCCTATGTCTTTGTGTCTCAATCGCTATGTGAACAATCCATTACTTGGTCAAATGCGCTGTTTTAGAAGAGAAGACAAACATCCATTTTTAATGATATTGTTTGTTTCTCCTTTTCTCCAGAGTGCCATCCCGGCCGGTGCACTGTATCTATAGTTTCAGATCATCCAAATTCTGAAATGTGTGTTTTGTTTTGTTTTTTTGACATGCCATCCTGTGGAAATCTGTGCTTTAATGTGGCTGAGTGATTAACCTGTTAAACTCCAGGCAGAGTGGGATGAGTGCCTCACAACACTGACAAAAGGCATCAATAATTCAGTATCTGGTGTGCTGAATGCTACAGGCTGGAGATTAATGTTGCATTCTTTGTTTAGTTGTAGCAACTACAGTACATAAACTCTGATATTGCACAGGCTTTTATAACAAAATAGCCTCTGGAGCATCAGGGTCCCTAAAAGTATGAATTTTGCAGGAGCAAACACAATCGTGCAAAATATTCAGCTCTACATAACATATATAATATTCAACAATAATGAAGCTGAGAAAATAAAGCAAGCAGGCGCAGGAACAGTAAGACGTCCAATGTGTGTAGGTTAGTGCATTTCAGCAGAACTGCCAAATGGATCCAAGCACCAGCTCAATCAATAGGAATACTTCATTTAAATATCCATCCCCTCCTACATAATCAATCAAGGTTTACTTCTCTTAGTGCCACTATTCTTCTAACATGCATTTTCTACTTATCTTGTAATCGTTTTTAAAGAGGCAGCATCCCCTCAGTTTAAACCGTCCAATCAACTTCAATAACAAGCGCTGGGGAATTGATGACAAACTAATAGATTTTTATTTCCATCAGCTGTTTGTCGCTGTCACTCAAGTTGTTGCTTTTCGTTCGTCTCACAGAAAGCGTTTGCTTCAAGTGCAGTCTACACTGTAAAAAAAAAAATCATACTAAAATTCAGTGAAATCAACAAATCTTTTCTGCTTAACTTAACGTAAATATACATGTTTTATTCATTCAGGTTATTTAAACTTTCCAGTAATTTCAGAACACTTTAGAACTTCAAAACATGAGTTCTTTTAAACTGGAAGTCTTCTGACTTGAGCTGAATGAATGTAATGTACATAGTTGAATCCACTCATTAAATTGTGTGTCTAAAGAAACATGATCAGTATGTTAGCAGACTTCCCAGTGTATACCGTTTGGGAGTTAAAAACGTCTTTTTTGTATTCTGAAGAAAACATATGACGAAAGCTTGTGTGTCTGTGGTACAGTTCAAGATAAGTCATGGCTGATTCTTTCACAATAATTAAAACATTACGAACGAATTTAATAAATTCATGTGAGCGGTGTCACATATTGTCTTTGTGCTGGAACAGAGTAGCTCCAACAGGAGCAGATGCAGCTGCAATTTATTTGTGTGAAATGAAGAACTGACTCTTCAAACTGAGAAAATGTTGTACAACAGAAATTATATAAAGTTTGTTTGTTTATTTGTTTTCAGTTATTACAAAATTGCCTCAATCATCTTTTCAGATTCTGTCAAGGCAGCCTGGATACTAACCTTTTTACAATTATATTTTTACAGTGTAGGCAGGTAGTTTTAAATTGTTTGATTCAATAAAGCTTTTGCAATTAGTCTCTGATGAAATTAGCAAAGACTCTTTGCCACTAATGTAATAATGTCACAGAAGTGTA